>CM067174.1:89158595-89305533 GCA_034093135.1 Erigeron breviscapus | reverse complement strand
CAAAGCTGAAGGTCTTTTTCTATCTTAGATAAGAACCTGAAAGCAGCTCTCTACGCTATAGTGGTAGGATTAAGGTTGTCTTTCTATCTTAGATAAGAACCTGAAAGCAGCTCTCTACGCTATAGTGGTAGGATTAAGGTTGTCTACATCTTAAATGAGATCCAAAACCCTACATAATTATTTAAAAATCAGGAGAAAAAATACACACCTTGGCTGATTTGAGATGATGAAGACTAAATACAAGTTTGGGGACATATATGCACACCAGAGCTTATAGGAATTTAACGCCATTAGATAGTTTACCGCCTATTGTGGGGACGAGGGAGTGGAGATTTTAGTTATGGGGAATGGGGATAAACGTGGAAAAAAATCACGAGTAAATGTGAAAATCATGTTTCCTGGACTTCTTTTGTTAAGGACGGGGGGGGGGGGGGGGGGGGGGGGGGGGGGGGGGGGGGGGGGGGGGGGGGGGGGGGGGGGGGGGGGGGGGGGGGGGGGGGGGGGGACTTTTTATTTTAATTAAACCAATTGGTTAGGATCATTGGTTGAATTTGTATCTACATACAGGGATTAAGAGTAAAACTTGAAAACAGTTCAAGTCCCTCCATTTACGGTGAGAGTAAAACTGTCGTCTATATCTCAACCCCAAACACTGTCGAAAATGATATTGAAGCCAAAAAACCCGTGGACTTTTTAATTAAGCCCAAAACATACACTTCAACAAATTATAGCTTAATTCAATTAACTCGTAATACAAGAGTAAACATATATAATTAATAATATTTTAATTTTTTATTATATTACTGGTCCTAATACATGTACGATGTACGGTAGCTATATAAATTATATCATAAAATTCGAATATGCCTCGTACATGATTCGTGAGTATGAAATAAATTGTGTTAAAGTAAACCGATGATGGAAGCTAAATTATAATAAATAGTAATGATAAATATAATATATGTTAGTTAGAGTTTTAGATTTACCTTATATTTTACAATCACATCAAAATCGGAATTTATAAGCACAGTGGATGACGGCAAATAGCCTTGTGATTCCGGGTCGTAAACTCAAAATTTTGAAATCTTCATGTTAATAACTTAATATAAGTAATAGGAGTTGAACAATTGAGAAAAGAAAAAGAAATAATTTTATTAATAAGAAAATGATCAATCAAATAAGGTTATAATGTGTTTTGTATCTATAAGCCAAGAGTTAGAGTTTAATTCTAAGTCTAATAAGGAAATTGAATTTATATACAATTATAAAAGCTAATTTAATGAAATAAATAAATTAAAAGGACACGTGTCGGTTAAGGATTACGCCACATGTCGTTTTAAGAACATCTCTATCCTGTTTTAGTTTATTGGTAGATAATTTAACAAACATAAATAAAAAAATGTGATGTTTGTCATTTTTACAATCTTTTATTTTTTGATTATTCTAGGTATATACATATCGGTAATATTTTTATTTAAATATCAAATAAATTAACGATGTAAAACTAAATATTTATAACCAATATTTATCACTTTATAATAAAAAAGCCATGTACAAAGTCATAGTTTTATAATAATGTACGACATAAAATAAAAGAAAATGTTATAAAGAAAAAAAATTCAAAAAAGTGATTTAAAAAATATGATAATTTTCATAATTATATCATTAAAGTAATTATTTTCTATAACTATAAAATGTAAGAATCACTTTTCATAATTTTTCTTTTGCAAAGTTCATTTTTCACAATTAATGATCATATTTGAATTTATTAAATTAAAGGTAAATCTAAAAAAATTAAAAAGGTATATGGCATCATCATTCTGATCTAACTGGGTTGGATCAGTGGTTGGAGCCCTTGTCTCTGGTAACAGAGGTTATGGGTTCGATCCTCATGCCCAACAAGACTGGAGATCCTTTTCTACCCTTGGTAGAACCTGAAAACAGCCTCTTTACCTTTAGTAGGTGTAAGGCTGTCTACATATCAACATTCCCTATACACCGTCAAAAGCGGTATTGGGACCCAAAAACCCGTGAAAAACGGTATTGGGAGTGACTTTTACTTTTATTCTGATCTAATGACTCTAAAGAAAACTTGAAGTCTAAATATTTCCGACTATGAATTAAAGTTTTTTTTTTATTATTATATATTAGAGATAGAGATGATATGAACAACATGTTTATACTAATTAAAACAAGCAAGAGCTTGGAGTACAAAATAGAAAAACAAGTTACATAGGGATTAAAGATTAAAAGCGGACCACTTGATCTGATCTAATGTCCTATTGATCTTGTAAATATATAACCACATGAAAGAGGTTTCTTAAATTTCTTCAAACATCCCTTGACGGGAACGGGAGCGGTTAACATTGTTGAAGATGATATCATTTCGTGCCTCCCACATGATGAGTACTTGTACTTAATGATGTTATATTTTAACGGTCATTTGGATGTCTTGAATTTAAAGTTACCGTTCAAACAGGTAGATTGTAGTTGATTCCTCGTAGCTTTCGACGAAGTTTTTGAATCTGAAATTTGGAGACCTTCGAAGTAAAATATTGAGGACGAAAAATGACCATGTTGAGTCATGGATTCGCTGAAGATTACTTGCTGAGTCAAGTAGTCGCTGACAGCCTCAGCGAGAAGTTTCATCAGCGAGCCTTCAGCGATCACTTTTATCTTCGAGTTAAAGGATAAGTTCAATGACTCACCGTCATATGTTGTAAGTCAAATATAGGCGGGAAAATGAAGATAAGAAGACTGGTCCCAAGGACACGTGTTGCAAGATCAAGATGGAGCCATGTGACCTTGTACCATAATGGTACTAAGGTGTTTCTCTTTCATGCCGTTTTGGGAAAGAAGCAAGATGGCAAACAGAGATGTCTGAAGACCAGTCTTACACACCAATAGATAGTTGACAACCTTCATGTGTCAACATCTATTGGGTTGTCATGTGATGTCCTTTTCTCCCCTATATAAAGCATCACTTGACCTAGCCGCAAAGTTGTTGGTTCATTCTACAATAGTTACTTAGTGTGTTTTTCTCTCATTGTAGAATTGTATAATTGTTAAGTTTTTCGTGTGTGCAAAAACTTAACAATATTTTCTTTCTTTCTTTCTTTGTAAACCAACCATGTGTGTTTACTTTCTTGTCTTGCTTTCTTAGTGTAATTTACATTAGTTGTTTAATTACATATCGTTGCAAACTTGGGACTTTCAGTTGGTATCAGAGCGGTGGTTCGACACACCGAATCTGATCTGAGAAAAGTTTGCAAGATTATCTTTCTTTCTTTCTGTACTTAATTTTCTGCATCTAAAAACTTTTCTTTAAACTTCTGTCTACTTTTCTTTTCTTACTATTATGTCTTCTGTTCCTTCTCTGGTTAATACCAGAGATTTTGGGTATGTCTCCATCCCACCAGATTCGATTCACATGATTTCGGATCTTGGAAGGAGAGAATGCTCCTACACATCGTAGAAGTTGAACCCTATCTTATGACCATTCTAACCAGAGGGCCATATGTACCGGTTCTGGTTACCAGGACACCAGGAGCCACTGCTGATGCTCCTGAAGTTGTCACTGAGCTCATAAAACCAGAAGTACAATGGAAAGATGACTAGCGTAGGCTTGTCAATCTGGATGCTCGGTTGAGAAATCTCATTATTACTACCCTTCCTGATGATATAATGAAATCTGTCATCAAACTTTCTTCTTCTAAATTGGTGTGGGATAATCTGTGTACCAGATTCGATGGTACGGCAGATGTTCTTGCTACCAAGAAAATAGATCTGAAACGTGCCTATGAAGGATTCTTCTCTCTCCCTAATGAGAGTCTGGATGGCACGTATAATCGCTTTAAGTGCCTTTTGAATGATATGACAAATGTGGGCATAGAGCATAATACGCTTGAAATATGCTACAAGTTCATTGACGTCTTGCCCATCAAATGGCAAGGCTTAAGGAAAATTCTTAGAACAACTAAGCAACTGAAGGAGCATGACTTAGAGTCACTCTATGGCACTCTTCAATTTGAAGAAAGAGCCCTCGCTCAAACTTTGAGAGCTGAGGCTGAGTCTAAGAGGCATGCTGTTTCATATGCTTCAACTTCTTCCTCTTCTTTATCTAGTGTCTCTAATGTTCATGACCCTCTTGCCCTGGTCTCTGCTGAAGTTAGTCCTGTCCATCTTGACATGGACATCAGCAATTCTACCCCCTCTAACGTCCAAGATCTTGTCAATGACCTCGATTTCGAGGAGAGACAAGAGATGTTCTCGGACTTCATGAACTTTGCTCTTATCGCTGGTAAACGATATTCTAAAAAATGGAATGGTCGTAGGTCGACTCATTTCCAAAAACAAGTGGTAGACAAGTCTCAAGAAGAATGTTGGAGGTGTGGTCGAAAAGGCCATTACCAAAAGGAATGCAAAGTTTCTATTCCTTCTTTGCAGGCAGCGAAGCCCTCTTCATCATCAGCGAGGCCCTCTTTAGTCAAGCCTGCTGATGAATACAAAAAGAAGTATTATGAGCTTCGTGCCAAAATGGCTGATGTTGAAGAAGCCAAAACTCCCGCCAAAGGTCTTGTTGCTGAAGAACATGACTGGGCTGATTCCGACGTTTCTGACAGCGAGGACTTTGTTGATGCCATCTGCTTTATGGCACTCGCTGATGACCAGGCGCTGACAAAAGATCAAGTGTGCTCCAGTCAGTGGGTCAATGTCACAATCAAGAAGGTATGCACTTTTTCCTCTGCCTCTGAAGAGGATAAACCTAAAATTCTTGAATCTCTTACTTGTGATATTCAGTACGTCGAATCTATTCGTGCTGATCTTCAGTCTAAACTTAACTCAGTAAGTGCTGAACTAAGTGATAAGACTGACAAGCTCAAGGATTTGAGAAATGTCCATGTTGAGCTTGAATCCCAAAAGCTTCTCAACCAAACTCTTCAAATCTCAAATGAGAAGCTGAAAAATCAGGTCACTGACCTTGAAAAGATAGTCACCTCCTGGTCTAAAGCCTCTAGGCTTCACGACCAAATCTTCAGCTTGCAGGTTCCTGCTCAAATGAAAGCCATAATCGGTGGTGATTATGAGACTGTTGCTGTCATCACCAATATGTTTAGCGAGAGACCTGCTGCTGAAGAGAGGATTCCTTCCAGTGCTCTTACTTCTCGTGAGGAATTGCTTAAACATTATTTTGTTAAAGGCATGAATGACTATCATTCTGAACTGAATGATGAGTCTCCCTCACCCAGCACTTCCACTTCCTCGTCACAGCAGAAACTAGCTCATCAGCTAGCTTTGCTAAGACTGTCTTTCCAAACCATCCCATTATTGACATGATGCCAAATGAGGGTCGTGTTCAATATTCCTCTTCCCAAACATTTGAAGGGAATATTTCAAGTGATGGTTTCAAGCCTCTTGCTCCTAAGGTTTTCACTGTTAAGCCCAATGGTGGGTTCATTGTTGAACCGTTTAGAAGGAGCAAGGTCTCTGTCCCATATGACTACAGCACCCCTCAGCGAGCTGTGCCTGTTAGTCAACCCGCTGAGAATTCCGTTCCCTCAGCAGTCGCTGAACGCCCTGCGTCTCAGCCCTTATCTTTTTCTAATACTTCTCCCGCTGGCAGAAAGGCTGTTATGCATGAGCACTTAATGAATAGACGAGCTAAGTTTGCTGATGCTCGTTATCAGCAACCTAATTCTGTCTATGTCCCAAAGGGAACTTTTGTCCCTCGACAAACAAAACCTGTTCAGCAGGTTAGACCTCCTCAGCCAGGAGGTCAGCAAGTTGCTCTAAGTCGTCATAGTTCTCAGCAACCCAGACCTATTCAGCAAGTCAGACCTCCTCAGCAAGGAGGTCAGCGAGTTGTTCTGAATAATCATGGCCCTTCTTCTTCAAATGCTCAATCTAAGGGCAAGTCCATTCTTGGCCCTGTTCCCAAAACTCTTCCTGTTCGATTCAGGAAGAAAAAGGCCCCTTCAGTAGCATCAACTTCTTCCTCCAATCATGAGATTTGTGAGTTGAATAAGCGTGTCAACGACTTGTCCTCACAACTCAAGGAATTTCTGATTCAAAATCAGAAGGCTGGAAGAAAATGCTATTTATGTGGCGAAAGAGGACACATCGCTGCTGACTTCAATGACAAAGACTCCAGGAATCCTCCTGAAGTAGTCATTCAGCCAAATCTACCCTCAGCTTCCGCCGCTCATCCCTCCTCTGAAATCGCTAAGCGAACTCCCCCAGCTGAATCTGATATCAGCTTGGGTGAAGATGTTGTTTTCACTGATGACAACATTGCTGAATACATTGCCGCTCAGCGAATCTCCTTTCCCAGTCTCATGAAATCATTACCAATGGTAGTGATAGTATACTGGCTGAATATGGGGAAAACAGCCAAGTCACTAACATGGTTGTTCTAAACACTGGAAGCTCTGTCACTTTTACCTCTGAAGATCAATTCTTCACACGAGAGATTACTCATGATATGCCTTATGCTCATCAGCTAGTTGATTTCCCAGTTGATCCAAATGCTGATCCTAGAGCCCCTCTTCCTCTCGTTTTAAATGATGATGACTTTGCTCATCTTCCTCTCACATCCTCTGCTGACGATACTATCAGCGAGGATGCTCATGATTCTTCCTAAATCCTTCTTATGTTATCCTGCAGGCCTCGCTAGGAAAAGAAAGTGTGGTATTTGGACAGTGGCTGTTCAAAACACATGACTGGATCCAAGGACCTGCTGGATAACTTCGTGGAGACCGATGGTCCCACAGTTGTGTTTGGTGACAACTCTACTGGCCAAACTGAAGGATATGGGTCTCTCTCAAATGGGCTGATCAAATTCACTAAGGTTGCTTATGTGAATGGATTGAAACACAATCTGATCAGCATCAGTCAATTGTGCGATGCTGACTACAAGGTTATCCTTGATAAGCATCAAGGCACAGTGATCAATGTCAATAAAGAAGTGGTCTTGGTCGCTCCAAGAAAAAGGATATCTACTTGGTAGATTTCACTCCTGTCAAAACTGACAGCGAGACCTGCTTCTTCTCAAAATTTGCTTCTCAAATCAACTGGTTATGGCACAAGCGTATGTCGCATGTGAACTTCAAAACCATAAACTCTTTGGCCACGAAAAATCTAGTTCGAGGCCTTCCTCCTCTCACTTATGAGAAGGACAGGCTCTGTGGTGCTTGTGAAAAAGGTAAAAGCCACCGAGCCACCTTCAAAACCAAACAGGCCAACTCTATCAGTGGCTGTTTCCATCTCCTTCACATGGACCTTTTTGGTCCAGTGAATGTCCAAAGTCTAAGGGGTAGCAGATACACCTTAGTTATTGTGGATGAATATTCACGATATACTTGGACAATCTTTCTTCATTCTAAGAGTGATGCTGCTGGGGAAATAATTAATTTCATTAAAAAGATGGAAAACCTCAACAGCATCGTGTTAAAGAACTCAGAAGCGATCATGGCACTGAGTTCAGAAACCACACTCTTGAGACTTTTTGTGCTGATCAAGGGATTAGACAAAATTTCTCTTCTGTTCTCACTCCTGAGCAAAATGGGGTAGCTGAAAGGAGAAATAGAACTCTCATTGAAGCTGCAAGAACCATGCTCAGTGAGTCCTCTCTTCCTTGTAAATTCTGGGCTGAAGCAGTCAGTACTGCTTGCCACACTCAAAACAGGTGTCTTATTGTCAAGCGACATGATAAGACTGCCTATGAAGTTCTCAAGGGCAAGAAACCTCAAATTGGATACTTCCATGTTTTTGGTTGCCCAGTTTTCATCCTAAATGATAAGGATCATTTAGAAAAGTTTGATCCCAAAGCTGATGATGGCTACTTTCTGGGATATTCTTCTATAAGCAAAGCTTTCAGAGTTTTCAATACTCGCACTCAAAAAGTAGATGAATCAATTCATGTTACTTTTGATGAAGTAATTCTCAGCGATCTATCTGACTCGTCTGAAGTATCAGCAACACATCATGATGTTGCTGAACAACCTATCGCTGAGTCTCCAAGTCCTTCACCAAATGATGAGTACATTGCTGCTCACATTTATTCTATAGATCCAGTTGAGCCTCTTCTTCGAACAGTTAATGCCACTTCCATTAATGTTCCTCTCTCAACTGAACTCAAGATGCTGCGTGTCGCTGAGGAAACATTTCATGATGCCTCAGCGAATCCTCTTTCAGGAGACACTAAGGATGACACTCCTCAGCAAGAGGTACCCACTGTTCTCAGTGACCCTCCTGTCAACAACCCTGAACCCTTGCTAACCATTGATCTCTCCTCCTATACTCCCACTCCTAGTGAAACTACCACCACAGTATCCGCTATGAATCATTCTTCTATTCACACACCAGCACTCAAATGGACTGCTGATCACCCTCTTGACCATGTGATTGGTAATCCACACAATGGTGTCCAAACTCGCTCAGCGACAAGTAATACTTGTCTCTATGTCAATTTTCTATCTCAAATTGTGCCTGCCAATATTGGTGAAGCCATGGATGATCCCTCATCGGTGGAAGCCATGCAAGAAGAACTAACACAATTTGAAAGACAACATGTTTGGTTCATTGTTCCTCCTCCCTATAAAGAACCTATTGGCACTCGATGGGTTTATAGGAATAAGATGGATGAAACTGGTGTGGTCATCAGAAACAAGGCAAAACTGGTTGCTCAAGGTTATACTCAAGCTGAAGGCATTGATTATGACGAGACCTTTGCTCCAGTCGCTCGTCTTGAAGCCATTCGTCTCTTTCTTGCTCATGCTGCTTACAAAGGCTTCATTGTCTATCAAATGGACGTCAAAGTGCCTTCTTAAATGGTGCTCTTGATGAAGAAGTCTATGTTAAGCAGCCTCCTGGCTTTGAGGATCCAAAGCATCCTCACTATGTCTACAAGCTAAATAAAGCCTTATATGGTCTTAAACAAGCTCCTAGAGCTTGGTATGACACTTTGTCTAAATTCCTTCTTGACCATGGCTTTCGTAGGGGAACCATTGACAGCACCCTCTTTATCTACAAGCATAAGGGTGATGTTCTGTATGTGCAAATTTATGTCGATGACATTATCTTTGGTTCCCTATCCACCAAACTCTGTCGAAAGTTCAGTTCTCTTATGTCTAGCACTTTCGAAATGAGTATGATGGGTGAATTAACCTTCTTTTTGGGGTTACAAATCAAGCAGCTTCCCACTGGAATATTTATCAATCAAGAAAAATATATTCGGGATATGTTGCATAAATTTGACTTCACCCATGTCATTCCAAAGGGAACTCCAATGTCCCCTCCTAATAATCTTCACGCTGACCCTGATGGTAAGTATGTGAATCCTACTTACTATCGTGGCATGATTGGGTCACTCATGTATCTCACAGCGAGTCGCCCAGACATCATGTTTGCAACATGTCTCTGTGCTCGCTATCAAGCTTCTCCTAGAGAATCTCATCTCCTCGCTGTGAAGCGTATCTTTAAATATCTCAAGGGTACACCCACGCTGGGTCTTTGGTACCCAAAAGACTCCAACTTCAAGTTAGTTGGATATTCTGACTCCGACTATGCTGGTTGCATGCTTGATCGCAAAAGCACCAGTGGAGGATGTCAACTGTTGGGGGGGAAGCTGACTAGTTGGACTAGTAAAAAGCAACACACAGTTTCCATCTCCACAGCTGAGGCAGAATATGTCTCTGCAGCGAGCTGTTGTGCCCAAATGCTATGGATGAAACATCAGCTTGCTGACTATGATTTGGAATACTCTAAAATTCCAATCATGTGTGATAATACAAGTGCTATTGCTATTACACACACCCAGTTCAACATTCCAAAACTAAGCATATTGATATTCGATATCACTTTATTCGTGATCATGTCATGAAAGGTGACATTGAGATCTACTTCATTCCAACTGATGATTAACTAGCTGACATCTTTACTAAACCATTGGATGAAACTAGATTCAAACTGCTTGTTAGCAAGTTAGGAATGTTGAATGGGGAATCAGCGACATGACTTGTTCATGTATGCTAATTCAGCGAGCTTAAGTCAGTCTTACTCGCTGATCTCAAAGCAATGAAGAGCTTAAAGTCTTCATCTAGTCCAGTAGCAAACGGCTATTGGTAAAGACTTATAAAATCCGTTGATCCCTGTTGCTTTGGGAAAAAGCAAATAATAGCAATGAAGAGCTAAAAGTCTTCATCTTGTCCAATAGCAAACGGTTATTGGTAAAGACTCATAAAATCCGTTGATCCCTGTTGCTTTGGGAAAAAGCAAATAATAGCAATGAAGAGCTAAAAGTCTTCATCTAGTCCAATAGCAAACGGCTATTGGTAAAGACTCATAAAATCCGTTGATCCCTGTTGCTTTGGGAAAAAGCAAATAATAGCAATGAAGAGCTAAAAGTCTTCATCTAGTCCATAGCAAACGGTTATTGGTAAAGACTTATAAAATCCGTTGAACCCTGTTGCTTTGGGAAAAAGCAATAATAGAAGAGAGCTAAAAGTATTCATCTAGTCCAATAGCAAACGGTTATTGGTAAAGACTTATAAATCCGTTGATCCCTGTTGCTTTGGGAAAAAGAAAAATAAAAGCAATGGAGAGCTAAAAGTCTTCATCTAGTCCACTAGCAAACGGCTAGTGGTAAAGACTTATCAAATCCGTTGATGGCTGACAGTTTGCCAAAAACTGTAGTCAGCGACCAACGTTAGTTGTGAAGTCGCTGACAAAAACTTTAAACATGCTGAGCACCCTTCAGCATGTAATCTTTCCAAATATCCTTCTTAAGAAATTAAAATTCTCATTTAATAAAACATAGGATATTTTCAAAACTAAGTGTTTTCAAAGTAACTATGTGGGTGACGTGGCAAAATCTTGAACCACATGTTTTATATATTCAAACTGAAAGGTCACCTCGATTTTTGCCCTGATACAGTCGCTGTGGATGCTCAAATGCCTTTAGAGGCTGGCTCGCTGGTAAACCCCCCAGCGACCTCCAAAGCCTCCAAAAAGACCAAAGCAAAATCCAAGGCAGCATCCTCAACACAAACATCACAATCTTCACCCTCCGCTGACGTTCCAAAACGTAAGCGGAGTGTACCAAAGGGCCAACCCAAGGTTAGGAAGTCCTCACTGCCCAAGGACGATAGTACCCAGGCCACCCCATCAGCAGCCTCCCAACAGGCTGCTGACGAGACAAATGGGAACAGCAGGCAGCCACCTCAAACTTCTGTAGGCGAGGTTGGTGAAGATATTGGGTCACCCCAGCCCACTAGAGGTCAAAGTCCAACTCCTCCCCCAAATAATTCCCTTCTTCTCAATTACCCTCTGAGTCGTGACAGCAGCCAGATCACAGGTGATGCTAGAGTCAACACATTCTACGGCCGATGATGTCTTGGTGGAACAACACACTGAGACTGAGGCACAAGGTTCCCTTACCCCTCTTCTTCTATTGTCTTGGAAACTGTCTGTGCAGGGACTGAGACAAATATCTTATCAAGTGAAATGGAAACTGATGAAGATCTAGGCAGCGAGTTTGACCTCCACGATAATGATGTTGAAATCACACTCGCTGCCGCAGAAGAAAGTGAAGAAGAGGCTTATGTAAGTGGTTTCTTAGATGAAGACTTGGGATATATGTTGATCTCCTCTCCTCCTACTGAATCTAAGGATATCCCAGAGTTGTTGGCCGATATGCATCCTCCACCATGCTACTCTCAAAGACCCACAGCTTCTCATGAACAAGTTGGTTTTTATGGAGACTATGTGCCTGAAGTGAATGATGCTGAGCTTCAGCGAAGGGTGGAATTATGTCACCTTCAAAGAATAAGGCCAACTGTTTATGTTGAGGTGGAAGAAGTTGATGATGAAATAATCATGGAAGTACCACCATTGCACCACCCAGATTTTTTCAGGGTTCCTTGCTCTAAGTATCCTGTCTCTCTAAAGGATCTCAAGGTCCCTTCTGCTGATGAAGAACTCACCACTGCTTTTACTGCTGTCAATGTACCTGGCCTGGATTATGTTGAAACTCGTCAGCTACAAGAATTGTTGAGAAGGGTGCAAATCTGCCAAATTCAAGGGAATAGACATATACTTGTATGCTTGGCTGGTAGACCAAGTAGCTCAGGTTCATATTGAGGCTCATGAAAACTTTCTAAAGTTGATAGCTGAAAATGTTGACTTGACTGATGAGCTAGCTGAGCTCAAAGGTATGGTGTTTGGGATCACCAAGAATCAAGTCATCCACACAAAGTCAAATGAGCAGTTGTTTAGAAGAAATCAAACCTTGCTGAATGAAAGCATGAAGAAGGTCAGCACCTCTAATTCTGCCATCTCTGCCTCATTCGACAAGCTGAAAAATGAAGTTTCTGAGTCAGCTCTTAAAGAAGTTGTGCCAGCACTTCTTGAACTCTCCCAAACAAACATTCTCTTCACCGCCCATCTTCGCCAACTCTACAATAAAATTTCTTTCTCTTCTACATCTCAAGCTGATTTCCACACTTCCATCACTCAAGAACTCAATTCTCTCAAGAACAAACTTTTCTCTCAAACTCCTTTTCAAGTTGCTGTTGACAAGAAGCTACTTGATGAATCTGTCACCAGGACAAAGAAACTTGAAGAGGAGGTTGTTGGTCTTAAAGGAATGATGGGTGAAATGTTGGGTCTCCTCAAAAAGGGTAATGTGGAAGTAGCTCGTACCTCAGCTGCTTCCAAGGGGGAGAAAAATGCTGAGGACCCAACACAAAAATCCAAGCCAGCTGAGAAGGTTGTAGAACCGGCAGCTGTGAATGTAAATGTTGAAAATGCTCCCCAAGTTCCCCCCACTGAAACTGGCAATGCTGAGAAGGTTAGTAAACTGGCAGCTAATGTTGAGGGGGAGCAAACCTTGAACGTCACTAAAGAAGCTGAGAAGGTTATTGAACCGGCAGCTGAGAAGGTTGTTGCTGAGAATGTGCCAGCAAAACCAATAAATGTTTCTATCTTCAAGCCAACTGCTGAGTTCCACGCTGCCCTTGAAAAGAGATATGCTGATAAGGGTAAAGCAGCAGTGGTTACTCAAAGCAAGCCACCAAAAGTTCCCACTTCAGCAAGGGAACAACAAGAAAAGTTAATGTCTGGAGCCTTTCCCAAATCCACAACTTCTACTGCTGAACTGTCTCTGAGGAAGTTGTTCGTCAACATGAACGGTTAAGTAAAAAAAGAAGAGGAGCTGTCTCAGAAGTTTATAAGTGAGCATATTGTTGGTGATGAACTTAAAGATGCTGATGATGAGACAAAGAGGTTGGCTCAGCAATCTGGTGGATTGGCAGTCTTGAAAAAGAATGAAGAAAAGTTCTTTGCCAAAAGAATGAAAACTTTTGAAGAAGGTCAGGCGACCTATCTTGAATCAAGAGAGGTAAGGCAAATGAAAGAAGAGATCACGTCGGTCAGGGTCTCGCTAACCCAACAAGGGATGAATCTTTCCCTACAAAGAAAAGGAGTGCCCAAGTTATATACGCTGAAAAATGTTACTAAGGATACACTTGGGCCAACTGAATGGATCGAAATTTACAAGCTGATCAAGGACAAGACAGCTGTAAGTTATGAACCACTGATCAAGATGGCAGGTGAGCAGATAAAACATATTCGCAAAATGGAACAAAAATACAAAGTCAAAGACTCTCTGCTCAGCGCTGCAAGACATCCATATCCTCCTCCTCCTCCTCCTCAGCAACCAAGAAGTGGTGTGAAGAGAACAGCCTCTGGTCAAGTGATGTCTCAGCGTCCCTTCATTCTCAGAGCTGTTCCAAAGACTGATATAGATGAGGAGCCTCTGATGAATCTAAGAATGCCTTCCAGGACCTCTTTATGGATGGAGCTTATGATGACAAGCTGGGAGGTTTCTGCTTTTGCAATGTCCATGGTCATGAACTCTTCTTCAGGACCAATGAAATTGGAATTGCCCCCTCTACTTTTTCTTTTGAAAATAAGAAAGTATTGTGCTCAGTCGTCCAACAATCCTGAATTTATAAAACTAATTGATCAAGAGCTGCTGAAGCCTGAAAGACAACAAGACAGAGCTTTCATCGAGGCCAAGCAAGAGTCGCAATGGGATTAAGGAGACTTGTAACCTTTGTAATGCTGTTTTTATTGTAAAGTTGTTTGTCAAATAAATAAGATCAGCATTCCTTCATTTCTATCTATTGTACTTCTAAGAAGTAACTTATACTCAGCTAAGTCTCCTCAGCGAATAGGGGGAGATTGTTGAGTCATGGATTCGCTGAAGATTACTTGCTGAGTCAAGTAGTCGCTGACAGCCTCAGCGAGAAGTTTCATCAACGAGCCTTCAGCGATCATTATTATCTTCGAGTTAAAGGATAAGTTCAATGACTCACCGTCATATGTTGTAAGTCAAATATAGGCGGGAAAATGAAGATAAGAAGACTGGTCCCAAGGACACGTGTTGCAAGATCAAGATGGAGCCATGTGACCTTGTACCAAAATGGTACTAAGGTGTTTCTCTTTCATGCCGTTTTGGGAAAGAAACAAGATGGAAAACAGAGATGTCTGAAGACCAGTCTTACACACCAATAGATAGTTGACAACCTTCATGTGTCAACATCTATTGGGTTGTCATGTGATGCCTTTTCTCCCCTATATAAAGCATCACTTGACCTAGCCGCAAAGTTGTTGGTTCATTCTACAATAGTCACTTAGTGTGTTTTTCTCTCATTGTAGAATTGTATAATTGTTAAGTTTTCGTGTGTGCAAAAACTTAACAATATTTTTTCTTTTTCTTTGTAAACCAACCATGTATTCACCGTTTAATTATATTATGATTAAACGTGTTTACTTTCTTGTCTTGCTTTCTTAGTGTAATTTACATTAGTTTTTTAATTACATATCGTTGCAAACTTGGACTTTCAGACCAAAATCTTGAAAAAGGAAGATCGTAGGAGGCGCAAAAATGTCGAATGAAGCACCAAATCATTAGAAGCCACTACTCTGGCACAAAGTGTGACGTGGCGTTGCACCCTTTTGTCATTTGGCATGGCCAATAAATGTCACGAGGTATTGGGTAAACATGAAAGAAAGACAAAGATACCCCGTGGGCAAACATAAAAGAAAGCCAAAGGTACTCGGTACCCTCAGATCTTCAAGGTTGGTGGTTCTTTATGTTACAAAAAAGAAAATGATGTTTCCTTTTGAAAAGTTAATCATAATAATATTTTTAATGACTAGATCTATCATGACATTTATTAAAATGAGAGGATAAAATTAAGAAAGAAAATGAATGTATTATCTTTATCGGTTGTCATGTAATGAAGTAGTTTTAAGAGAATTATTGGACTTTATGTGTTGCTTGATGACGTGCCTTCAAATTAACATGTGTGTAGGCTCCATTTACCGCGACATATTGTGATTGCATTTCGGTAAAAAAATTATCATTCATGCAAATGTGAACGCCGTACAAGCTAGGTGAAGTATTACATTGGGAAATTAAGCAAAAAAGATATTGAGTCAACTAGACACCATTTGTTCGACATTAATGAGATCTTCGTCGAACTTTTTTTTTCTTTTTTGACAAGTGAATTTTACCTCAGACGCGTATGATGTGTGTTAATCATACAACGAAAGGGTCTCGCACTAAGCGGATCTTAAATAGCCTTTTCTCACCATACCACCTCCTTAATTGGAAAATACCGTCGAGGAGAACCTACCAAGGTTCGAACTCGAGACCTTGGAGTAAACTCCCCCGGGACCCCGCATAGCAGGTTTAGTGAAACACCCCTGGCCACTGGGGTTTAACCTAGTGGTTTCGTCGAACTTATTTAGCAAGGAAAATTTATTAAAACTATAAAAAGTAGACATCGGTTTAAGAGGAAGGAGGGAGTATCCCTCCAAGGAATGACGAGAACAATGTCAATGCACGTTGTGGTTGGTAGATTGGAACCGTATGGCCAGCACCCCTAACCGTTATCAGAAGTAGTCCTTTATATCCCTCCAAATATCCCCCAACCTGTTAACACAATTCCATGTTAGTAACTGCCAAATATATTGTCTAATAAATGTTAGATCACTCTTAAACCAATCTTACATGGAAAAAGTACACATTCTATTCTTTCAAGCATACCTATCGTTATTCTATGAAAATGTATATAATTATTGACTATTATATTTTAAAGAAAATGATTGAACACCATTCTCATGAAATACACATCGATACAAATCACCTAATTATAATATGGTCTGTATGAGCCAAAGATTCAATGAATACCTCTTTGTTGAGGTACCATGGCCTCCAAGCTGACTCAATCGGAAGATTGAGGGTGTTTATTGCGTACCTAGAAGAAGTAACGGGAACCCGACCATCTATATCGCCACTGCAAAAGTAAGATACGCTTAATATATACCGTATAACCTATAAATTTATACTTGATAAATTAATAACCTCGATAAAACTAATAATTTGTCCGGACCCAACTTGGAACAAGTATAAAATTGGACCCCAATCAATATAATAATAAGATAATAACTATTTTGAAATTGTGTCTATATTGGTCACAACAAAATTATAAATTAATAATTACTAAAACTCTAAAAGGTTTCAAAATATAAAATTGTCTAGTAAAAGATGAATGTATAGTCACTTGTTTTTTTTTTTTTAACTTCAGATCTATATTGAGTTTATATCTCTTTATTGTAGTTAAGTGTTGGGGCATTGTTTTCTCGTATTGCAACAAAAAAGTTGTGAAGAATTTATTGCCCATTGCAATGTTTCTTTCCGGGTGGTCGGTTTCAAAGCTATTGAATTTTCCCTAACTTCATCAGCAAATGGATTTTAAATGATATACATGAAAACTTCATCTATGCTTTGAACCTCATAACATTGATTATTTTTACCAAGATAATCTATCAAGTGATTCGCATCCATTTTGTACTGATAATGCATACGGTAATCAAATTCTCAAGCTAATCAATGTCTTCTCCAAAATTTACATTGTAAAACCTCTTTATCGATATAATAATATCTCGTTAAATTGATAAAATATATTGGTCCCAACATTATTAATTTATAGAGGTTTCACTATATAGTAAAACAAAATTCTAACTCGAAATTCCACTAACGGAACTTATTGATAGTAATCGGATGTGTAAAGATTACTTACCTGTATACCCATACTCTTTGGTCATTTGAAATAAGATACTTGATTATTGGGAGGATGGTAGTTTCCCAGTCATTCCACGTGATAACATCACTGCAGTCATTTTATTGAACATAATTAATATGAATATTTATACAAGTTTATGAGACTGATCAAAGGCTACCTGCATAAACCCCATGATGTAGGTTTAACGTTGAACGCCTTTTGAACAGGAGAGCTATTGAGATAGTCTAGCATGATGTAGGTTTAACGTTGAACGCCTTCTGTATGATAAATATACATATGTAATAAGAAGAAATCCGCGATTCCACAAATTATCTTAGGTAAGGGAACAATGCGTTAATTGGATGTCTTACTGAACCAGAAGTAGTAGAGGCATTTCGATGAGGATTCAAGCAAATTGGTGCATAGATGTTGTACAAATCGAGATCACCCCACTCATCCCAAGCTTTGTCAGTACTTTTTTCGCACAATTCAGATAAAGAAGCATTTGAAAAGTTGCAGTATTTCAAATATGGCTTCATGTGTTGCGTCTGAATTAATAGCATGACTCCACCAATAATCATACATTCCTTCCAAACTCGTCTCATCATCAATCAATGCATTTCCAATCTGCATATTTTGCAACATCAGTTATTATATGGTTAGAAACACTAGAAGTTTTTAAACCTTGTTTTACAATTAAGAAAGTTTTAGTGAAATGTATTTACAGCGATCCCTTTGATATTGATGATGGTTTGATTTGTTATTTTGTTTTAACTAACGATCGTATAAGCAAGTTGAGGAACATAATGTCCAGCATAACTTTCACCAGTAATGTAAAAGTCACGGTTTTTGTACTGAGGGAATCTCTCGAGCCAATTAACAAGAAATATGTAAGAATCATCAGCAGTGTTCTTGTCACCGGAATGATCATAATCCGAAGTTGTATTTGAATATGAGAAGCCCACTCCAGCAGGGGATTCCAGAAACAGCATATTTGCAACTGCACATAATACTTTTTGTGTTTACTATCAATGTATATAATCCAACGAAGATATAGTAAAGGTAGAATTTAATTAGATCTAACCGTTGCTCCATGCATAATCGTTCATGAAGAGAGTTTTCCCATCACTATTGATTCTGAAGGGTCCTAGTTCTGACATGGCTCCGATCATGGAAGAGCATCCTGGACCTGTTAAATGTCACCAATTCGAGTTATCTTGACAAGTTATACTAGACAAGCTCATGTGCTAAACAAAAACTCAAATGAAGATGTACCTCCATTTAGCCACAAAACCAATGGTTTAGTGGAAGAATCAGTGGGAGACTCGACAAAATAATAGAAAAGAGCCCTCCCTGCATTTTGATTAACCGTCACATATCCTGAGTACTGATTCAAATTAACGCCTGCAAGTTGGCCTGGCAAGGCATCAATCTTGTCACCCTGTGCTAAACGGTCTTGTTGTGCAATGTAAACAGGAGAGTACTCCTTATATAGTAGCTTATCTGACATGACCCATGCGTTAGGAACAAGTGAATTTTTAGATCTTTTTGATTTTAACAGCTCAAAAAGCTTGTTTGCCTGAATATCGGCATTGCTTAATGTAACAACCGTGCATTTTGACTTTTGACTATGGGTACGTTTCCTAAGTTTTTGATTAATTAATATATGTTCAAGTGCAATCTAAGGGTCATTTGAGTGCAATGTGTTTTTATATGGGTCAATTTATTGTGCAACTAGAGACTTATGTGCAAGTTGAGATCATTAGTTGGTGCTAATCGAATTTCATTAGATGATTTATGGTAACTAGTAAATGGTTATGGATCCTATCCATGGGTTATGCCCAAACCCATGACCCACCCAAGTAAAACAAACCTATCCTCCCTCATTTCCCTCATCCATTCATTCATAATACTTGCATATTCTCTCCCATCTCACTAAATACTCATACTCTCAATCTCTCTCTAAATTCTTGGTTCATCTATGTTAGTTTCAACTAGATTAATAACAAAACCCTCATCCTTAGTATCATTCTAGCATCATATCAAAAATCCAAGTTTTAAAGTGCAAGAAAAAGCTTCATTTAGGTCAAAATCGGGTTTGATTGCTTGTGGAATTTTTGGTAAGTGTTTTCTAGCTCAACTTCATCATTTCTAGTTATTAAACTTGTATTACACCTAAATCTAAGCACTCTTGGTCCTTATAGCTTCAAAATCCGAAATTAGGGTTTCTAGTTATCTAATTAGGTCAAAAATCGATTTGGGTCAAAAGCCATGTTTTGGAATGGAACTATTGAGTGGGTTATGTTCAAATGAGTTTGTTATGTTCAAAAACGGGTCAAGGAACTCCTCAAAACGATTTATGAGTCAAAAACTAGGTTTTGGGTCGATTTTGTGTTCAAATGGGTCAAGATCGGATTTTAACAAGAAAATGTGTTAAAGGTTGGTTTTGGATGATGAAACATGTTTAGTTATGTTCAATTATGTTTAACTATGTTTGAAAATGAGTCTTGGAGTTGTGCAAGTCGATTTCATGGCTTAGATGTTGAGATTTTGGGGTTTTGGTGTCGTGTTTGTGTCAAGAACACCTGCTGGTGCATTGCTGATTCAGAACAGGCGTAACTTACGCCCCTGTTGGCGTAACCTACGCCCCTCTCCATTTTCATTACGCCAAAACCCTACTGTTTACGCCCAAAACTCGTCCAAAATGCATGTTTCTGGAGCACCGTAGCTTACGCCCCTCTCTGGCGTAGGTTACGCCCTTGAATTTTGCCCAGCGTAGCTTACGCCCAAATAAGCCGTAGCTTACGCCCCTTGAGTTCCTGCCTAGCGTAACCTACGCCCAAATGGGCCGTAGCTTACGCCTGTCCCTAATGTTCATTTTCCTGTTTTGATTTCTAAATCGTATTTCACTTTCCTTGGGACACATCGAACTTCCAAATGGGTCTTTCCTTGTCTTCCAAGTTATCGTACTCAGTTCTAATACGCGTTCAAGTCCCGGGTTCAACTCTAAAGTTCATAAAAGCTAAGTGAGGACATGATTGTATATATATTGATACGTACATGTACATTATGATAGGTTGTGATCGCTTGGCAATTAATTGACGTTCTAGCTCACTTTAACTTTGGTAAATCAAGGCAAAGGTGAGTTTTTCGTAGCCTCCCCTACTCTTTTAAGAGTCGGGCTGAAAAGTGTACTTCGTGCATGATGTTATTTTGTGGCGTACAGGTTGTGTGACATTTTGTTAATGTGCAATTATGTGATTAGTTGTATGGTTATTATAAGTTGTATATTGGGTTGTTTTAGGTTAGTTGTGTATATATGGAGGACGGTAATGCCTTTGAAAGGTTGGAGATGTGGTGGGAAGGCTGCGGACGACCCTATATATAAGCATCAAAGGCCTTTCAAAAGTAGTAGCGTACGAAGTATATACCTATGATGTTTGGTTGTGTGTGGACATTGTGGGTCATGGATGAGTATATTTGCGTGCAATTGAGTGCATTGAATACAATGAGTACATTACGTGCAATCGAGAACAATGGGTACATTTACGTAAAAATTGAGAACAATGAGGTACATTACGTGCAATTGAGTACAATGTGGTACATTACGTGTAATTGAGTACATTGAGTACAAGCGTGCAATTATTAGATCTACTAATGTTAATTATGTATAGGTTGACATTGGAACGTGTTCTTGTTCATCTTTTCCTACGAACTCACCAACCTAGTGTTGACATTGTTTAGTACACTTTTCAGGTAACCAAGAGAACCCAAGAGCTTGATGCATTGCTAGATTGTTGGACTTGACCATGGATCCGTGATTCATTACCCGTTGATAGGACTTGCTTAGGATCATGAGCCATCTTTTGAATTGTTATTGTGTAAACTTTTGATGGTTGAATGCTCCTTATGCTTTTGTGACATTGTAACTTAATTGTTGGGTTCCCGGAATCCTCTTATTTTCATATAGTCTCGTTCTACGATAATTCCATCTTGTGTCATGCTTTCGGTACATTTCGAGCCTTGCTCGGGGTGTTACAGAATGGTGGCCCACGCATGGTCGTAGAGAATTAGGCGGATTGACCTAGACTACGGCTTAAGTAAAACTCTTCATATAGCATGCATGATTAGGAATCTTGTATGCAACGTGAACTATATGAGCATTATAAGTGTACATTTGGGTTTCGTAGGAGGGTTCATTATATGTGATAACACGAGTGCAATAGGTCGGCATGATTAATGTGTTGTTGTGGGATGGTCAAGTGCATGAGGTCAATGTGGTTACTTGAGGACAATGAGGTCATGTGCATATTGTTGGATTGAATTGATATTGTTTGATGATGTAGGGCAAGATGAAGTTATGGCATCAACATGATATAATATTGTGGCAACCCTAAAAGAACGTGATCAACTCTTTTATGGTTACCCGGTATTATAACAAGTTAATGACATCACGGATTGCACGCGGTTGGTTTAGAGTATAATAAGGAACCGGTACGCTTTTTGGGAGTTGATTGGGTGGAGGGTTAGCCGCTGGTACACCCTGTATACATACCCGGATCAATAACTAGGAGGCATATCGGATTCGGATTATACTTTGGACCACTTGTTTAGTTGTGTGATTGGTTGATGTATTGAAATGGACATGTGGTTTATTGATGAACAATTATGGTGAAATATGGTATGATGGCATGATACATAACAATTCCCCTAGAACAATTGCACTTTTGCCTTAGCGTAACGATATGAATTATGTGTGACATGTTGACATGAGAACACTAACCACTTGTGTGACTAACATGCGAGCATTTTGAGGCTAACTTTTCGAGTCGACGTTTCCTTGTTTTATAGTAATGGTGAGGCCAAGAAGAGCCGGGACTACTTATAGAGAGCAAACTCCGGAACACAACCGGAAGTTCAAGGAGAAGGTCGTGGTGGAGGAAGAGGTCGTGGTGGTGGAAGAGGTCGTGGTGGTGGTAGAGGTAGATGGTGGTAGGGGTCAAGGGAGAGGCCAAGGGATAGGTCAAGGTAGTGGTGAAGCACCAACACCCGACTTGGCAACCGTGATCGCTCAAGTGGTCACGAACATTATGCCTAACATAGTTGCCCAAGTCACGGTAACTCTCCAAGCACCCGATAATACGGTGCCGAATGTTCGAGCTCAAGTGAATGGGAACAATGAAAATGTTCAACCGGTAGGGGTAGAGGAAGAAGAGGCACCGTGATGCACGATAACTATGTCCCAAGGTACAATCAACACGGAGTGTACCGGCAAGGGTGTTCTTTTTAGGATTTCAAGGGTTGTGGGGCCCCGGAGTATGATGGGAGTGGGGGTCCTACGGCTTGTATTAGGTGGCTTGAAGAAATTGAAGCGGTGATTGCTAGGAGTCATTGTACTTATGATGACCAAGTTATCTACTCATCCGGCATGTTTAGGGGTGATGCATTGAAATGGTGGAATAAGGAAATAGGGGCGGGCAATGCTATACCGTGGGATCAATTCAAGATTTTGGTGAAGAAAGATTTTGTCCACCCTATGAACTTCAAACTCTAACCTTGGAGTTCGTTCAACTCCAAATGAATGGGGCGGACTATAAGGGGTACATTCGACGATTCCAAGAGTTGTCAACACTTATTCCACACTTGGTGTCTCCCGAAGCTCAAGCTATTCAAAAGTTTGTTATGGGCTTGACTCCAAAGTCCGACACTTGGTGAACAACATTATGCCCACCACCATGACGGAAGCCATAAACCGAGCCGGTAGTGTTACCGAGGACTTACTTAGAAGTGGTGAATTGAGCCAAGCATCATCATCAAAGAGGAAGGATGCACCCGAGTCAAGCGGGGTGAAGAAAATGGGTAGGTTTGACCCTAAACGTCCTAACAAAGGAAAGGTGTTTGCGGCGGTTGAACCGGCAAAGAAGGCTTATGTGGGTCCTTACCCATTTTGTAATAAGTGCTCCCGACATCATGTTCCCACCACTCCTTGTGGGACTTGTTTCAATTGTAATCAAGTTGGCCATCTTGCTAGAGATTGTAGGGCCCCGAGAGTGGCTCCTACTCATGCGGTTCCTCTCCGAGCACATCCTCCTCAAGCTAACAATCAAAGGGGTCAACGGGGTGGGTGTTATGAATGTGGAAGCACCGAACATTACCGTAATGCTTGTCCGCAATGGGTGGGACAAAATGTGCAAGTGGCGGTTCACCCAAATCAACTTCAAATCACCGGTCCTAACCAAAACCGTGGCCAACAAGGCCATCAAGTGCAACCAAGGGGAAGAGCCTTTGCGGTGAATGCAAATGAAGCCCGTAATGATCCTAATGTGGTGGCAGGTACATTTCTTCTTAACGGTCATTATGCCACGGTGTTATTTGATTCCGGAGCCGATTATAGCTTCGTGTCCCATAGTTTTGTTCCTTGATAGATGTTCATCCTTGTGCCTTAAACTATGTGCTTGATATTGAGATGGTCAATGGTACCTTAACTAGACTTAGTCAAGTGCTTCGGGATTGTATCTTGACTTTAAACGACGTCGAATTTTATATTAATCTCATGCCTTTCGATATTGGAAGCTTCGACATCATTGTGGGTATGGATTGGATGACGGCGGTAAATGCGGTCATTGATTGTGGTGAAAGAGTGGTCAAAATCCCGTTGTCAAACGGTGATATTCTTAGAGTCCAAGGTGAAACTTCCGATTCCTCTAGTTCCAAGGCTTTTAGTGCTACCGTCACAAAGGTAGAATTGAAAGTCGTTCCTATTGTTCGTGATTTTTCCGATGTTTTTCCGGATGACCTACCGGGTCTACCCCCGTCTCGTGAACTTGATTTTCGCATCAATTTGATCCCCGGGGCCGCACCCGTGGCCAAAGCTCCATATAGACTCGCCTTGACGGAAATGCAAGAGCTAGAATCTCAACTTAAAGAACTTCAAGAAAAAGGGTTCATTCGTCCTAGTCAATCGCCTTGGGGAGCTCCAATATTGTTTGTGAAGAAGAAAGATGGGTCCTTTAGGATGTGTATTGATTACCGAGAATTGAACAAGCTCACGGTGAAGAACCGGTATCCACTTCCTAGAATCGATGAGCTTTTTGATCGTTTGCAAGGTGCCAAGTATTTCTCAAAAATCGACCTCCGTTCGGGCTATCACCAACTTAGAGTTCATGAAGATGACATACCAAAGACGGCGTTTCGTACAAGGTATGGTCACTATGAGTTCACCGTTATGCCGTTTGGGTTGACTAATGCACCGGCGGTGTTCATGGATTTGATGAACCGGGTGTGTCGACCCTATTTGGACAAGTCGGTCATTATCTTCATTGATGACATACTTGTCTATTCGAAAACAAAGGAAGATCATGCCGAGCATTTTCGTGAGATGCTAGGGTTGCTTAGAAAGGAGAAGTTGTATGCAAAATTTTCAAAGTGCGAATTTTGGTTGGAAGAAGTTCATTTCCTTGGTCACGTGATTAGCAAAGATGGGATTCATGTGGATCCTAGCAAGATTGAAGCGGTTAAGAATTGGAGGCGACCCGAAACACCATCCGAGATTCGCCAATTTCTCGGATTGGCGGGTTATTACCGAAGATTCATTGAAGGTTTCTCCAAGATAACACAACCACTCACTCTCTTGACTCAAAAAGAGAGGAGGTTTGAGTGGGGCGAGAAGCAAGAATTTGCCTTTCAAACTCTCAAGGACATGTTATGTGATGCTCCTATCTTGAGCCTTCCGGATGGGATTGAAGATTTTGTGGTCTATTGTGATGCTTCGGGTCAAGGTTTGGGGTGTGTACTTATGCAACGGGGCAAGGTCATTGCTTATGCCTCCCGACAACTTAAGGTGCATGAGAAGAATTACCCTACTCACGATTTAGAATTGGGAGCGGTTGTTTTTGCCTTGAAGTGTTGGAGACATTACCTTTATGGCACCAAATGCGTAATCTACACCGATCATAAAAGTCTCCAACACATTTTCAATCAAAGTGAGTTGAATATGAGGCAAAGAAGGTGGATTGAACTTTTTAGCGATTATGATTGTGACATTCGCTATCATCCGGGCAAAGCCAATGTCGTAGCCGATGCTTTAAGTAGAAAGGAAAGGGTCAAGCCGAGAAGATCAAGAGCCATGAGCCTCACGGTGGGACAAAGTATTCGGGACCGTATCATAGAGGCTCAAGTGCAAGCTACCTTACCGGAAAATTTTGGTAATGAAGGGCTAGATGGTATGGAGCAACTTTTTGACCGGAAGGAAGACAACGGGTTATATTTAGTTGGGAAGCTTTGGATTCCAATCTTTGGCAATTTAAGAACTTTCCTAATGAATGAAGCTCATAAGTCGCCTTATTCGGTCCACCCGGGGTCGGATAAGATGTACTTTGATTTAAAGGATTTCTATTGGTGGCCGGGCATGAAACGTGATGTGGCTAAATATGTGAGCGAGTGCCTTACTTGCTTACAAGTGAAAGCCGATCATAAGAAGCCACCCGGTTTGTTGGTACAACCGGTGATACCGGCATGGAAGTGGGAAAGGATTGCAATGGACTTCGTCACGAAGTTACCGAAGACAAGAAATGGCCGTGATACTATATGGGTGATTGTGGATCGATTGACAAAGTCAGCTCACTTTTTAGCCATTCGTGAGACCGATAAGTTCGACACCCTAGCGCGTTTGTACATTAAGGAAGTGGTGGCAAAACATGGAGTTCCGGTTTCTATTATCTCCGATAGAGATAGCCGGTTCAAATCAAATTTTTGGGAAGCTTTTCAACGTGCAATGGGTACTTAAATTGACATGAGTACGGCGTTCCATCCACAAACGGATGGGCAAACCGAAAGAACCATCCAAACGCTTGAAGATATGTTGAGGGCTTGTGCTATTGAATTTGGTGGAAGTTGGGAAGATCACCTACCGCTAGTGGAGTTCTCATATAACAATAGTTACCATGCGACTATCCAAATGGCCCCGTTTGAGGCGCTTTATGGTAGAAAGTGTCGTTCTCCACTCGCTTGGGCGGAAATAGGCGAGAGCCAACTTATTGGGCCGGAAGTAATAATTGAAACAACAAAAGTGATTTCAAAAAAATTAAGGAGAGATTACAAGTGGCCCGTGAAAGACAAAAGAAATACGCCGATGTGAGGCGTAGACCCTTGGAGTTCAATGTTGGTGATCATGTACTTTTGAAGGTCTCCCCGTGGAAGGGTGTGGTTCGTTTCATCAAGAGAGGCAAGCTTGCGCCAAGATACATAGGACCTTTTGATCATAGAACGTGTGGGCAAGGTGGCTTACCGGCTAAAGCTACCTCAAGAACTTAGTGGAGTGCACAACGTGTTCCATATTTGTAATTTAAGGAAGTGCTTGGCGGATCCTACTCATCACGTGCCCATGGACGAAATACAAGTAGACAAGAAGCTCAACTTTGTTGAAGAACCGGTAGAGATTGTGAATCGTGAATTCAAGAAGCTAAAGAAAAAGCGCTATACGATAGTCAAGGTTCGTTGGCATGCTAGACGTGGATCCGAATTCACTTGGGAGCGGGAAGACTTCATGAAGTCAAAATATCCGCATTTGTTTAGTGATTAGGGTTCCATCGAATTTCGGGACGAAATTCCCTTAACGGGGGAATAATGTAACAACCGTGCATTTTGACTTTTGACTATGGGTACGTTTCCTAAGTTTTTGATTAATTAATATATGTTCAAGTGCAATCTAAGGGTCATTTAAGTGCAATGTGTTTTTATATGGGTCAATTTATTGTGCAACTAGAGACTTATGTGCAAGTTGAGATCATTAGTTGGTGCTAATCGAATTTCATTAGATGATCTTTATGGTAACTAGTAAATGGTTATGGATCCTATCCATGGGTTATGCCCAAACCCATGACCCACCCAAGTAAAACAAACCCTATCCTCCCTCATTTCCCTCATCCATTCATTCATAATACTTACATTTTCTCTCCCATCTCACTAAATACTCTTACTCTCAATCTCTCTCTAAATTCTTAGTTCATTAATTGTTGTTCAAGAGGATTAATAACAAAATCATCATCCTTATTATCATTCTAGCATCATATCGAAAGTCCAAGTCTTCAAGTGCAAGAAAAAGCTTCATTTAGGTCAAAATCGGGTTTGATTGCTTGTGGAAGTTTTGGTAAGTGTTTTCTAGCTCAAATTCATCATTTCTAGTTATTAAACTTGTATTTCACCTAAATCTAAGCACTCTTGGTCCTTATAGCTTCAAAATCCGAAATTAGGGTTTCTAGTTATCTAAATTAGGTCAAAATCGATTTGGGTCAAAAGCCATGTTTTGGAATGGAACTATTGAGTGGGTTATGTTCAAATGAGTTTGTTATGTTCAAAAGCGGGTCAAGGAACTCCTCAAAACGATTTATGAGTCAAAAACTAGGTTTTGGGTCGATTTTGTGTTCAAATGGGTCAAGATCGAATTTTAACAAGAAAATGTGTTAAAGGTTGGTTTTGGATGATGAAACATGTTTAGTTATGTTCAATTATGTTTAACTATGTTCAAAAATGGGTCTCGAAGTTGTGCAAGTCGATTTCATGGCTTAAATGTTGAGATTTTAGGGTTTTGGGTCGTGTTTGTGCCAAGAACACCTGCTGGTGCATTGCTGATTCAGAACAGGCGTAACTTACGCCCCTGTTGGCGTAACCTACGCCCCTCTCCATTTTTATTACGCCAAGACCCTACTGTTTACGCCCAAAACTCGTCCAAAATGCATGTTGCTGGAGCACCGTAGCTTACGCCCCTCTCTGGCGTAGGTTACGCCCCTTGAATTTTGCCCAGCGTAGCTTACGCTCAAATAAGCCGTAGCTTACGCCCCTTGAGTTCCTGCCTAGCGTAACCTACGCCCAAATGGGCCGTAGCTTACGCCTGTCTCTAGTGTTCATTTTCCTGTTTTGATTTTTAAATCGTATTTCACTTTCCTTGGGACACATCGAACTTCCAAATGGGTCTTTCCTTGTCTTCCAAGTTATCGTACTCAGTTCTAATACGCGTTCAAGTCCCGGGTTCAACTCTAAAGTTCATAAAAGCTAAGTGAGGACATGATTGTATATATATTGATACGTACATGTACATTATGATAGGTTGTGATCGCTTGGCAATTAATTGACGTTCTAGTTCACTTTAACTTCGGTAAATCAAGGCAAAGGTGAGTTTTCGTAGCCTTCCCCTACTCTTTTAAGAGTCGGGCTGAAAAGTGTACTTCGTGCATGATGTTATTTTGTAGCGTACAGGTTGTGTGACGTTTTGTTAATGTGCAATTATGTGATTAGTTGTATGGTTATTATAAGTTGTATATTGGGTTGTTTTAGGTTAGTTGTGTATATATGGAGGACGGTAATGCCTTTGAAAGGTTGGAGATGTGGTGGGAAGGCTGCGGATGACCCTATATATAAGCATCAAAGGCCTTTCAAAAGTAGTAGCGTACGAAGTATATACATATGATGTTTTGGTTGTGTGTGGACATTGTTGGTCATGGATGAGTGCATTTACGTGCAATTGAGTACAATGAGTATATTTACGTGCAATTGAGTGCATTGAGTACAATGAGTACATTTACGTGCAATTGAGTACAATGAGTATATTTACGTGCAATTGAGTACATTGAGTACAAGTGTGCAATTTATTAGATCATGTTAATGTGAATTATGTATTGGTTGACATGGAACGTGTTCTTGTTCATCTTTTCCTACGAACTCACCAACCTAGTGTTGACATTGTTTAGTACACTTTTCAGGTAACCAAGAGAACCCAAGAGCTTGATGCATTGCTAGATTGTTGGACTTGACCATGGATCCGTGATTCATTACCCGTTGATAGGACTTGCTTAGGATCATGAGCCATCTTTTGAATTGTTATTGTGTAAACTTTTGATGGTTGAATGCTCCTTATGCTTTTGTGACATTGTAACTTAATTGTTGGGTTCCCGGAATTCTTCTTATTTTCATATAGTCTCGTTCTACGATAATTCCATCTTGTGTCATGCTTTTCGGTACATTTCGAGCCTAGCTTGGGGTGTTACACTTAAACCAAACAAAGCCAAAAGGCAAAATATTGTTATAACCTTTATCATCGTGTATTTGGTACTTTAGAAATCTTTTCAACTGCTTATATATATAATAGACGAGACGTTAAATCCCAAGAATTGTTTTATCTCATCTCGATGAAACATTGAAGCTGATATCCAAGAATTGACTATTGGATAAAATTCTTTCTAATATTCTTGAGCCTGCAGCTCTTGTAAGTATCATTATGGAGTTGACTCATTTTTATTAAAGATATCGATACATTAGACAATTTCATATATTGTCAGGTAAAATATGCTATATTTGTTCCTTGTTTGAAAAAAAGAACAAACAAAGAGCTCTACCCTATAGATGATTAGAAAGTGTTAATATTTGAAAAAATTTAATTAGCTTGTAATTAACGTTAAGTTAAACCGAATCAGGATAAGTTAAGTTGCTTGTTCTTATAAACATGGCTACTGAAGTCTTATAAACATGGCTACTATTATAGCCGGCAATAATGACCCATACACATATTATTGGGTGATTTTGGGTGACTTCTCATGAAGTCTGGGTAGGTTTGGATGGCTGCAAATACATGAACGGGTCATAATGGGCAGATGTGAAAAGTAATTGATTTGCAATTAGGTTTATCTGGGCAGAGATTTAGATACACATGGGTACAATTGGGTGGGATATGTTATGCATGCTCACCGTTACAGTGATATAGGAGTTTTGAGTTTTCCCATTTTATATAACTTTTTTGTTGCAATTTAGACTTTAACTATAGGTGATTCATCGCAAGAGTGATAGCGACCTGAATCAATTGCAAAATTTGAATTTTATATTTTCAGTTTTCTAAATATATTAATTTATTCTACATCTATCAATAATAAAATTATAAAATTACGTAGTTGAGATTAAATTTTTGTCTTAATGTGTATTTCTTTTATACAAGTAAATTTTGTTAAGTCTAAATTAACAAATACATAATATAAAAGATTAAATTCACTGCCATTTGAAAACTTCATTTAGATTTAAGATACATTGCTATTTTTGAAAATATTAACATTGCTTTTAATAAACAATAACAATGTTTAAGCAAACATATAATATTAAGATCATTTTTGAAATGACCCGTTTTGACCCGGACCCGTTTTGACCCGGAACCGTTTTAACCCGAACCGTTTCGACCCGTTCTCAAAATTACCCGTTTTGACCCGAACCCGTTTTGACCCGGACCCGTTTTGACCCGGACCCGTTTTGACCCGTCACCCAACCCGATCCGACCCATACATTTTGCCACCTCTAGCTACTATAATACCTGCTTTATTTCTGTTTTCCTAAGAAGTTTTTACAAAATCCGCATGTTGTCACGGGTTTTTAGTTTATTACATTTTTTTTCACGCATCTTAATGTTTAGCAAAAGATTGTTGTACACATTCATACTATCTCTATCTCTACTATCTCTACTACATTATAAAACATTTGTTCCTGTCAACTTTTCAACTTTTCAGTCACTCATTTTCATCTCTCTCCTCAAATCTCAACCATTCATTTTTTTCTCTCTCATCCATAAATCATTTTATTCCTCTAATTCATTCAAAATCTTTTATCTCAAAAACCGTACATCGATAAATTAAAAATTATATGGGTGTTCTTAAAATTTCATGCTCTTTCATTAGAGATGTCATTCGATATACTTTCGACGGATTTTTAAATCCGATAACGGATTTGACTATCACACTCTATGTCCTATCACCTCCTATGACCTATCACCCCACAATTTCACCGCCGCAACGCGCGAGTAATTCTCTCGTATTAAACGATTTATATAAACTTTCATTTAATACATAATTTACTTAGGATGATCTAGCTCATCTATAGTCTATCCATCAATAATATTATGTCACATCATTTCAAGTATCTCTATCTCTTATTTCATCATGTCGAACCAATGACAACCATGACTCACTATGCCTAGCTAATTTAATATAATACTTTTCTTTTTATATTCAAAATTATATTTAATTACTTTAATAAAACATAATATTTCATTAACAGAAAAATTATTTGATAGCTTAAAAAATTACGTAATACCTAAAAAATTTATTTGTTTCGAAACCCCATGAGTTGATGCATATATATTGTCTCATTGACAACCACATGCTTCTGATCCCAAATACCATTATAGTAGGAAAATGATTAATCAACCTAATTCATATAGTATCATTGACTTTTGAATAAATCGATTAAAACCACGATTGGTTCGACCTCTATGCACTTGTGCCCAAATACACATTTAAGGTTCATTGGTAAAACTGCAAGGTAAAATGTTTGGATTTGTTTGAAGACAAGCAAGCTTAAATGTGGGATTATGTAGTGGCCTCAAATTAACGTAAAATGATTATAACTTCAATCATCAACAACCACTTGTACGTAAGTCTAGTATTTCGCAGATATTTTTTTATATTTACTCAATGTGGTTTGCTTTCACTTAGGTAGTTGGGTTATTGGGTCGCACTCATTTTTATAATATGGTTACTACATCATCGTGTATATATATATATAGAGAGAGAGCTCTTCCCAGGGCTTTGTATTACGGGAATTTGTTAGGTCCAGTTACTTGGAGACTTCGTTAAAAAGGTCTATGATTGGAACTGGGCTAGGTTCTCTCTGGCCAGAATCGGACCACAATATTGTAATAGCGTTTCGGTATAACAATTATTATTCATGCAAAGGCGAATACCATACGACTTTCTTACAACAGAAATGAAGTCAAAATTACAGAAGGAAATTAACCAAAAAACATATTGGGTCAAATAAACACCACTTTGATCATTGTTGAACTTATTCAGCAAAGGAAAGTTATGAAACTATAAAAATCAGACATATGTTTAAGAGGAAGGAGGGAGTATCCCTCCAAGGAATGATGAGAACAATGTCAATGCACGTTGTGGTTGGTAGCTTGGAACGGTATGGCCTGCACCCCTAACAGTTATCAGAAGCAGTCCTTTATATCCCTCCAAATATCCCCCAACCTGTTAACACGATTTAACGCCAAAATATATTATCTACTGATCAGAGATGCATATGTTAGTTCACTCTTAAACCACAATTTCAAGCATAGGTATTGTTATTTAATGATAATATAGAGAATTATGCAGCATTGTATTAAGTGATTGAACAACGAAATAATATTCTCGATCATGAGATATAGATACATAGAAACCATCTAATTAAACTATGATATGTTTTTTCAATTAGCATAGTTATGTGAATGAGCAAAAGGTGCAATCAATACCTCTTTGTTCAGGTACCATGGCCTCCAAGCTGTCTCAATTGGAAGATTAAGGGTGTTGATTGAGTATCTAGAAGAGGTAATGGGAACCCTGCCATCTACATCGCCACTGCAAAAGTAACATATGATTAATCCATTTTCTTAACTCAGAATTCCCACCAACGGAACTTATCTGTAGTAATCCCATGTGTCAAGACTTACCTGTATACCCATACCCTTTGGCCATTTGAAATAAGATACTCGATTATTGGGAGGATGGTAGTTGCACTGTCATTCCAGTCCGTGATAACATCGCTGCAATCATTTTCATGAATATTAATATGGCAAGCCCAAGATATTAGAATTAAGCCCAAAGTAATTAGAGTCGGTCATTATACCCTAATTAGGGTTTTATCTTTGTATAAATAGGGACTTATGGTTCATGTAGGATTATTACAGATGAAATCAATAAAATCAGTTCTCTCAATAAAATCAGTTCTCTTTTTATAAATCTTAACATGGTATCAGAGCCATCAATGTTCCTGGTCTCATCCTTTACCAATTAACGTATTTTTTCTGCCTCATAACCGATCTCAAGCCACCATGGAAAGAACTTCCGGCGGCTATGGATCACAACTCACAATGAATCTCAGAGCCACCATGGAAAGGATTTCCGGCGGCTCTGGATCACAACCAGTAACCCAAACAAATATCAAGCAATACCCAAAACTCGCCGGTGAGATAAACCGCCGGTATAACAGAAAAAAATCCATAACCAAAACCGATAAATCTCACCTCAAATGTACCGAGTGCGGCATGAAAAGGCACACGAAGGAACAATGCTTCCAGATCATCGGGTACCCGGAATGGTGGTCCGACAATCACAAGAAAAACACCAAATCGACGACCACGAGTTTAGGCCAAACTCGTATGGAAGTCACGAGTTTAGACCAAACGCGTGTGGAGGCCACGAGTTTAGACCAAACTCGTGTGGAGGCCACGAGTTTAGACCAAACTCGTGTGGAGGCCACGAGTTTGGAGGCCCACGAGTTTGAAGCCCAGCCAATCAAGAAAAACACCAAATCCTTCCCTACCGCTCAGACTAGCTCCGAGTATAAAAGAGATACTCATGATGATCGGCAATCGGTTGCCGGATTTAGAGGAGTAGTGGCGGCCAGAAAGGAGAAAGAAGAGAGCAATTTTTGGTTGACTGGTAAAGAGGGAAGAAAGTGTGAAAATAATACACACACTTTATTTTCTCAAAAATATCCAAGTGGAGTTTCGGTGGCAGAGGGAAAAGCAAAAGAGTGTGAAAGTGAAACTAATATACACACTTTTCCTAAGAATTATAATCATTCTTTTATTCCTGTACGTGTCTGTCAAAAGGGTAGAGTCCATGGATCGGCCCAAATGCTTCATTCAAAAGGAGATAAAGGTTTAGTCCATGGATCGGCCCAAACAAGTTTCAATGGAACTGCTCACATGGTTCACACGGCCCAAAACAGTTCTGAAAATTCAAATGGGGAATGGATATTTGATTGTGGTGCCACCGACACAATGACCTATGACTTGTCGGATTTTAAGGTCATAACGAAACCCAACAAAACCCATATTAAAGCCGCGAATAAGTTGAATCTCCTTTTTCATTGGTTCATTCAGATGTGTGGGGTCCTGCACCGGTTAGTGGAGGTCATAATTTCAAGTACTTTGTGATTTTTGTTGATGATTGCACCCGGATGACATGGATTTATTTTTTGAAAAATAAAGATGAAGTTTATGATAGATTTACTGTGTTCTATAACATGGTTCAAACTCAATTTCAAAAATCTATCAAAGTCATGAGAACAGATAATGGTGGGGAGTATGTGAATTCACAAATGAACCTGTTTTTTCAATCCAAAGGTATAATCCATCAAACCACTTGTCCTCACACCCCCGAACAAAATGGTGTGGCTGAAAGGAAAAATAGAATTCTCTTAGAGATGACTAGGGCACTTATTATTGAGTCCGTAGTTCCTAAAAGTTTTTGGCCCGAAGCTTTAGCTACTGCTACCTACTTGATCAACCGCCTCCCTACAAAGATTCTCGATATGAAAACCCCTTTGAAAGTTCTCTCTGAGTTTCATAAACTCCCATCAGTTCTTACTTTGCCCACTAGAGTATTTGGATGTACCGTTTTTGTTCATATTCCAAAATCATATCGTAATAAACTCGAACCGTGTGCTGAAAAATGTGTATTTGTGGGATATGGGGTTAATCAAAAGGGATATAGATGCTATAATCCTAAAACTCATCGTATGTTTACTACGATGAATTGTGATTTTTTGGAGACCAAGTACTTTTACTCTCAGGAACTCAGTGGTCAGGGGGAGGAACAAAGTGACACACTGAGTTGGCTTCAATATTCATCAGGAGTTCAGTCCACTACCTCATCTGAAGATCAGACTCCAGATAAAGATATACAGTCCTCCTCTCAAAGTGACAACCCAAATCCAGACCTGATATCCGAGGTAAGTAGTTCTGAACCTAGCCATACTTTGAATAATATGGGTATTCCTGCTAATGAAGTACAGGAAAATGGTAATGGAGAGTCAGAAAATGTTAATGGAGAGTCAGAAAATATAGAAGAAGTAACCCCTCCTGAAAATCCTCCTGAAAATCCAAATCCAAATCCAGAAAGTGCCCCAGGAAGATATGTTCTTCCACCAAGATCTACCAGAGGAATACCTGCAAAGCGATTTTCTCCAGAAAGAAGATCTCGGTCTACCAAGTATCCAGTAGACAACTTTGCTAATATTGCAGAAGGTCTCTTCTCAAAAGAAGCAAAGGCTTTTGCAGCGAAACTATATTCAGAAGAACTTCCGTCAGATGAAGAGCATGCTTTAAAGTTAAAAAATTGGAAGGATGCTATGGATAATGAAATGGAGGCTCTTAGGAAAAATGATACATGGGAGAAGTGTGTTCTTCCAAAGGGAAAGGATCCAGTTGGGTGCAGATGGATATATACCATCAAGTATAAACCAAATGGGGAGATAGAGAGATATAAAGCAAGACTTGTTGCCAAAGGATACACTCAGACCTATGGCATTGACTATTCAGAAACGTTCTCTCCAGTTGCAAAACTAGATACCGTAAGGGTTCTTTTCTCAATAGCAGCAAATCAGGGGTGGCCTCTTCATCAGTTCGATGTGAAGAATGCTTTCTTGCATGGAGAATTAAAAGAGGAAGTATATATGGACCCTCCTCCAGGTTTTTCTCATAACTTCAAACATGGAGAAGTTTGTAAGTTAAAAAAGTCCTTGTATGGACTTAAACAGTCACCTAGAGCTTGGTTTGGAAGATTTACTCTTGCTATGAAGAAGTATGGATATCAACAGAGCAATTCTGATCACACTCTGTTCCTTCGTCATAGAGGAAATCTAGTAACATGTCTAATAATTTATGTTGATGACATGATTATTACAGGAAATGATGAAAAAGAGATTGATCAACTAAAAACAGCTTTGTTTGCAGAATTTGAAATGAAAGATTTGGGAGATTTGAAGTACTTTCTTGGAATAGAAGTTTCAAGATCTAAACATGGAATTTTTATTTGTCAGAAGAAGTATATATTGGATCTTTTAGCCGAAACAGGAATGATTGATTGCAAACCAGCAGACACACCCATGGTCATCAATCAAAAATTGTTTGTTAAAACAGATGCTAGAACCACTGATAAATAGATATCAAAGGTTGGTAGGGAAACTTATTTATTTGGCTCATACTCGCCCAGATATAGCCTATGCTGTTGGAGTGGTTAGTCAATTTATGCATCAACCTCAGGAAGATCATATGGATGCAGTTCTACGAATTATCAGGTATCTTAAAGGGACTTCAGGTCATGGGGTGTTATTTAAAGCTAATGGTCATCTTAAGATTCAGATATACACAGATGCAGATTGGGCAGGAGATAAAGGTAATCGAAGGTCCACTTCAGGGTATTTCTCATTGGTAGGTGGTAACTTGGTTACATGGAAAAGTAAAAAACAGAAAGTTGTCTCCTTGTCTAGTGCTGAAGCTGAGTTTAGAGGTATAGCTAGAGGACTAGCAGAAGCCTTGTGGTTGAAGAAACTGGTGTCTGAAGTAGGTTTTGCTCCTAAGGAAAGTATTCAAATCATGAGTGATAATGAAGCTGCTATTCAGATCTCAGAGAATCCAGTTCAACATGACAGAACTAAGCATGTGGAAGTTGATCGTCATTTTATAAAAGAAAAATTGGAGAGTGGAATCATCAAGTTACCCTTTGTTAAATCTGAAGATCAACTTGCTGATATTTTAACCAAAGCTGTGGGAACATCTATGTTTCATAAGTGTTTAAGCAAGTTGAATTTTGGTAATCCCAATATTCAACTTGAGGGGGAGTGTTAGAATAGGGCCCAAGCCCAAGATATTAGAATTAAGCCCAAAGTAATTAGAGTCGGTCATTATACCCTAATTAGGGTTTTATCTTTGTATAAATAGGGACTTATGGTTCATGTAGGATTATTACAGATGAAATCAATAAAATCAGTTCTCTCAATAAAATCAGTTCTCTTTTTATAAATCTTAATCATTTCATGAATATTAATATGAAGAAGATTCATATAAGTTTATGAGACTAATGTAACGGTACCTGCATAAATCCCATGATGTAGGTTTCACGTTTAACGCCTTTTGAACAGCAGAGTTATTGAGATAGTCTACCAGGATATCTTGCCAGCAAGGGTCAAATACATTTATCTGAAATATAATATATATATGTATATAAATATAAATTTACCGTTCCTGCAAATATATATATATATATATATATATATATATATATATATATATATATATATATATATATATATATATATATATATATATATATATATATATATATATATATATATATATATATATATATATATATATATATATATATATATATATATATATATATATATATATATATATATATATATATATATATATATATATATATATATATATATATATATATATATATATATATATATATATATATATATATATATATATATATATATATATATATATATATATATATATATATATATATATATATATATATATATATATATATATATATATATATATATATATATATATATATATATATATATATATATATATATATATATATATATATATATATATATATATATATATATATATATATATATATATATATATATATATATATATATATATATATATATATATATATATATATATATATATATATATATATATATATATATATATATATATATATATATATATATATATATATATATATATATATATATATATATATATATATATATATATATATATATATATATATATATATATATATATATATATATATATATATATATATATATATATATATATATATATATATATATATATATATATATATATATATATATATATATATATATATATATATATATATATATATATATATATATATATATATATATATATATATATATATATATATATATATATATATATATATATATATATATATATATATATATATATATATATATATATATATATATATATATATATATATATATATATATATATATATATATATATATATATATATATATATATATATATATATATATATATATATATATATATATATATATATATATATATATATATATATATATATATATATATATATATATATATATATATATATATATATATATATATATATATATATATATATATATATATATATATATATATATATATATATATATATATATATATATATATATATATATATATATATATATATATATATATATATATATATATATATATATATATATATATATATATATATATATATATATATATATATATATATATATATATATATATATATATATATATATATATATATATATATATATATATATATATATATATATATATATATATATATATATATATATATATATATATATATATATATATATATATATATATATATATATATATATATATATATATATATATATATATATATATATATATATATATATATATATATATATATATATATATATATATATATATATATATATATATTTACAGCGATCCCTTTCATATTGATGATGGTTTGATTTGTTATTTTGTTATTACTAAGGATCTTATACGCAAGTTGAGGAACATAATGTCCGGCGTAACTTTCACCGGTAATGTAAAAGTCACGGGTTTTGTACTGAGGGAATCTCTCGAGCCAATTAACAAGAAATATGTAAGCATCATCTGCAGTGTTTTTGTCACCAGCATGAGCATAATCCGAAGATGTATTTGAATATGAGAAGCCCACTCCAGCAGGGGATTCCAAAAACAGCATATTTGCAACTGCACATAATATTTTTTGTGTTTACTATCAATGTATATAATCCAACGAAGATATAGTAAAGGTAGAATTTAATTAGATCTAACCGTTGCTCCATGCATAATCGTTCATGAAAAGAGTTTTCCCATCACTATTAATTCTGAACGGTCCTAGTTCTGACATGGCTCCGATCATGGAAGAGCATCCTGGACCTGTTAAAAGTCACCAATTCGAGTTATCTGACAAGTTATACTAAATAAAGGTGAAAGTGTTGATTCTCTTTATTCAAAGGATTGTGCCCAGACAAGCTCATGTGCTAAACAAAAACTCAAATGAAGATGTACCTCCATTTAGCCACAAAACCAATGGTTTAGTGGAAGAATCAGTGGGAGACTCAACCAAATAATAGAAAAGAGCCCTTCCTGCATTTTGATTAACCGTCACATATCCTGAGTACTGGTTAAAATTAACGCCTGCAGGTTGGCCTGGCAAGGCATAAATCTTGTCGAGCTGTGCTAACCCGTCTTGTTGTGAAATGTAAACAGGAGAGTACTCCTCAGTAACTTCATCTGAAACGGCCCATGTGTTAGGAACAGGTGAGTTTTTAGATCTTTTTGATTTTAGCAACTCAAAAAGTCTGTTTGCCTGATTATCGGCGTTGCTTAAACCAAACAAAGCCAGAAGGAAAAATGTTGTTATAACCTTTATCATCCTGTTTGGTACTTTAGAAACTTGTTCAAGTGCTTCTATATATAATAGACGGGACGTTAAGTCCCAAGAATTGTTTTATCTCATCTTGATGAGACATTGAAGCTGACAAAGAAATGACTATTGAATAATATTATTCCTAATGTTCTTGAGCCTGCAGCTCTCGTAAGTATCTTTATGGAGTTGACTCATTTTTATTAAAAATATCGATGCATTAGACACTTTCATGTTTGTCAAGTGAAAGATGCTATATTCCTTGTTTGAAAAAATAGAACAAACAAAAGAGCTTTAGCTGTAAATGATTAGAAAATATCAATAATTGAAAAAGTTTAGATTGTAACTAATGACAAATCGTTTCAGGATAAATTAAGTTCTACCAGATGTGTGACCAAATCCCTTGCAATGAAATGAACTTGACCCACGTCCAAGTCTTTATAAATATGGCAAAACAAGAATCTTCACAAAATTTATAGATAAAATACGATCTTTATATCTGCTTTGCTAAAAACTATTTGAAAGATAATGGTGTCCGTTCCGTCATATAGGTTCGAACTAAATAGGTTGAGTCTAGTTAGTTTTTGATTCCTATATTTTGAAACCTGGATCTCAAAACAGAAACGAAACTACAACTCTTCCGGAACTCGACTTTATCGTCTAAGAAGAAGCAAATTCATACATATTAGAGGGCTCATGGTGACGTATGTTGCACTTCAAATTAACTTTAGACGTTTATTAACCTCTGCTAATTTTCAACTTGTGCCCATGTGGTTGTCGTTATTAACATTTTCCCCGGGTACTTTTTTTTTTTTATCACTACATACCCTCTGTTTACCATTTATTTCACCGCCCACCCTTCAGACCAAAGAACGTTAGTTAGTTTTCCTCCGTTAAGACCCTCAAGTGCATACCACGTAAGGGTACATTCGTCTTTTTACCCTGAAAATACCCCCCCTTATATCATTTATTAACTCTTTCTTTCTTTGACCAGAAAATTCACACAAACATCCCAAAAAAACCTTCCTCTTTCTATGCATACATATCTATATGGCAAAAATTCATCATCATCTTCATTAATTCAAACCCTCAATTCACACACCTCTATATATATATATAATCGATATAAATCCATATTTATAGAAATACATATACCTGGCGCAGCAATCACATGAACAGATTGCACCCCCGCGACGGCAGCTGGCGGAGCTGCGGCAGTGGTGGTTTTTGATGCATTTTTTGGCGATTGTATGCGAGAAAAGTCATCAATCGGTTCTAAAACTTGTGTGTGTGATCGAAGTGAGTATCCAATAGTTTGATTTTGTTTGAAACTTGTATATGATACTACGATAGGGTTTATTATTACTCCGTATTAACGTTGACTTTATATTAAACTTTGTATAATGAAGAAAAGAGGGGTTTGATTTTTTAGGGGTGAGATGTTGAAGGGATTATTTGAACTAGAATCTTGTGTTTTTAGAACGAGAGACAGTGCCCGCGCGTTGTGGCGGTGAGATGGTGGGGTGATAGGTCAAATCATAGAGTATGATAGTCAAATGCCTTAGCCGTACGGGCTCCGCCCTCAGATTTAAAAATTTGTCAAAAGTATATCGAATGACATCTCTAATGAAAGAGCATGAAATTTTAAGAACACCCATACAATTTTTATAATTTATCGATATACGGTTTTTGAGATAAAAGATTTTGAATGAATTAGAGGAATAAAATGATTTATGTAGGAGAGAGAAAAAATGAGTGGTTGAGATTTGAGGAGAGAGAGAAAAATGAATGGTTAAGATTTATAGGTATATTAGGTAGAGATGTTTATATTAGTGAATAAAGAAGAGGGGTAATTTAAGTAGTTCAATTACTTAATTGAGATTTGAAAAAAAGGCAAAATGCTTTATAAGATAAGTATTAAATATTAGATTAAATGATGTTTGTTGTTTTGAATGGTGGCAAAACATAAATTGAAATCCGTTGTTGTTGTTGTTGTTATTTAATTAATAGGGAAATTTGGTATTTGGATGTGTTTTCTTGTTCTTGTTTAGAGATGTGGGGTTTTGAATAGCAAAATCTTTTGTTTGAAGATCTGGGTTGAGATGTTGGTTCGTGATGATTGATGAAGATAATGAATGAAAGAGGTTTAGGTTGAAGGACTAAAATTCCCCACGTGGTATGTATATGAGGGATTTGACGGGACAAAAACCAACATTCGTTAGTCAAAAGGGTGGACGGTGAAATAAATGATAAGCAGAGGGGTATATAGTGAAAATAGACACAGGGAGAAACGCTAATAAGACCATCTTTAAACCACCACATTGAAACTCAGTTTCTTAATAGCACGTCAGCAATACACTAACTCACCACAATTAATCATTTTTACCATTAACTCCGCACTCAAATTTCAGTTTATTAATGCCACATCATTATTTATAATAATTAATTAAAAAACACATCCTAATAAATTAATTAAAAAACACATTAATTACATTACTAAATTTATTAACAATAACAAATGTCCTGATACAAATTTAACTAAAATATATTTGACATTTGAAAAAAGGTTTAAATCATAAGGAATTTGCGGGTGGAAGGTCTTGAATGCTGCATTGAGTCTTTTTTGTCTTGCCCTCACCCGAAGTTTCGTCATAGCATCTTGTAGACTAAGTGTGGCTTTCAGAATGCACGGGTCTCCTCATTCGATTTTCAGGACAAAGATACATGCAAGAGATGAATGGGTATTCTTATGTTTTTTTTCAGGTAGCCTCTTTTATCGGCACAGTGGCGGAGCCACATGTGTATTAGGAATGGTCAAGGCCCACCCCAACCCTTTTAACAATACTAAGATATTTACATGCATATTTTCATAAAATTTTGGCCCATAGCTTGTCTGGCCCATCCCAAAGTCTCAACAAACTAAAGCAAGATATACTGTTTCTTTTTTGGGTAAATGGGGTTTTCCCCGTTAACTTTTATATCACCCAAAAAACATTAAAAAACAAGTAGTACGACTAAGTTATCGTACTAATTCATATATAGGACATGCCCTATATATGTGAACAAGAAGTACAAGGAAAAACAGACCTAGCTTAAAAACAAGCATAACAAGCCTATTCTAAACAACAGACTCTAGAATAGGCACTAAATCGAACCATATACTAAATCAACAGTCATCATGTAATCAAAAAATCACCCCGAATCTTCCAAGCTTCAAATGTAGAAACAACTCGAGCTGTCTTCTTAAACTTCAATCTCCATAATCTTGAACGAACAGTGTCTATAATGATATTGGATAAGATGTCAGGTGGCCGAGTATGATTAGCAAACATTCTGTTGTTTCGCTCCTGCCAGATAAAATAAGCAGTGGCTGCAACAACTAGTCTTCCAATCACATGAGCTATAGAGCGTGATTTAGCATATGCAATCAACTCATCTAGGATAAGATATACTGTTTCTTGGTCATTAAATTCCTTTTTATGATTTACCATCTCTGCATATCATTTTTATTTATATAAATAAATAAATATTGATTAATAAATACTCGTAAATAAATATGAGAACTTATCATGTTATCTTGTTGTTTTTTAGCAATTTTTTGCTTTTATTACTTGTGGTCTCATTTTGACCAATCCAAAGTATAAATCTTGACTTCGCCACTGTATCGGCGGTCAACGAATAAGATCGGGTTTGTATAACGCTTCCATGCACGGGTTTGAGGTTGGGTTCGGATTTGGGTTTTCAGATCTCGCGTCCTTGTTTGCATCAAGGCTTATTGTTTCCTTGATATATTGTAAAGCCGTTTTAATGGTTGGGATTGGATGTTTTATTTGGATACAAGTGAAATTTACAAAATTGTGAAAATGTTTGAATTGTTCTTATAAATTGGGCTACAATTTACCCAACAATAACAAAAGAAAAATACCCAACATAATGATTTACTTGTAACACATTTACATAGATGAGTACGAGCATGGTACCCGCGTAATGCGGCGGCGGTGGTGGGGAAGGCGGTCTAGTGGTGTCGGTGATAATACTATTGGTGGTGGTGGCGGTGTCAAGTGGTGTAGGTTGATTTAATTGTGATAGTTGAAATTTTTAGAAGATAAGGGCTTAAAGTGTTAATTATTAAAATAAAGGTTTAAAGTGTAAATTAATTCATTAAGGGCAAATTTGGTATTTTATAAAAACTATATTGGGTGTTTATTAAGGGTAATTTAGTAATTCCGTTTGTAACTATTGTGTAACTATTTCTAAAAATGAGGGGTGTGATAATTTTTATAAAGGAGTATAGATAGACTTTAAGATTAAAAAAAGAGTTAATTGCAAGATTGGTTCCTGTGGTTTGTACGTTTTAGCAATGGGGGTCCCTTTTTAAGTTCACTAGCAATGGGGGTAACTTTTTTTAGCCCCAAAAAAGTTTCTACTATTGATTTGTTTTGGTAAGACAAATAAAAGGATCAATTATTAATTCTAAAAAATTCATTGTAATTGTAAAACTTGACATTCAACGTATTATAATGCACTTTTAGTTTTTACAGTTAGATGATTTGTTATTGGGGAATCTGATTCTTGGTGTGTCAAAATTTGTTATGTACTTGTATAAGAGTTTTAAATGTATGAGATAATTGCTTTTCATAGTAAATAGCGTTATACGAAACCATTAGTCGAGAAAGTACTTTGATGAAAATGGGTTTTCTTAATCATATACAGTAATCTATTGGAAAAAAAAAGGCACATAACCTTGAACCCGGGCTAGGAATTATAACATGTCGACAAATATTACCAGAACAAAAACACAAGTAATTAAACAATGCACTAAAAATCTCAAAACACAAAATTTAACGACAGGTTAAAAGAAAACAAACAGAACTCTGATGTAGATCAATCAAAGAAGGCCACGTCATCAAATACTACGGAAAATTGTTTGGACTAGATAGAAGCAAAAAAGAAAACATGGTTAAAGGTTGGAGGCAAATTTATAGAAGACCAAAAAATAATGGGTATAATCAAAAACATGGTAAAAGATTAATGCTGAACCTATAAATTGGTGGCCTAAGTTATAGAAAACCAAAACTTGGGGTTTAAATTAATAAGAAACAATACTTGAAATACTAAAACTTTACTATGATGACCAAACTATATAATACTAAAACTTAGTCGTCAAATTATAACACCACAAAACTTCTATTCACCCAATTTTCTTTAGTTACGATATAATATTTACTAGTATTAAAATGTGTGTTAATATAAAAACAATAATATTGGAACCGAAGTACAATTTACTTGTGATGAATAATTACGAACCACCTAAACATAATTTGGTACAGTGAGTAGCCGAACGACATATGAGAGGTTAAACTAACAACTTTAATTCTATGCTGATGAAATCTACTTCTACTCGAATAAAAAAAGAAATAGTCATAAACTCATCATTTCAATACCTTCCGTACTCAAAATTCAACCCTTTATATATATGTAGTTGAGCTACAAACCGCTAATGCCAAAAAAGTCTTAACAACCTAACTATACGTAAACCAATTTCCCACATCACATCTTCTATATAAATCAAAATCATCAATTCATCATCACATACAATATCACTCAAAACATCTTCTTCTGATCATTCTTTGAGTTTACAAAAACAATGGCACATTACAACCTTAATTTGATCTTTGTGATACTATTTTCCCTCATCTTAGTATCAACTAATGGTGGGAAATTCATTGCTGAGGCACGTAAGCTTCTGGACGCTCCCGAGCTTCCAAAGCCTGAAGTCCCGGAGCTTCCAAAACCAACGCTTCCAGAGATTCCTAAACCAAAACTACCCGAGCTCCCTAAGATTCCCAAGCCTGAAGTTCCCAAGATTCCAAATCCCACACTTCCAGAGATTCCAAAACCGAAACTTCCCGAGCTCCCTAAGATTCCCAAGCCTGAAGTTCCAGAGCTTCCAAAGCCCACTATTCCTGAGATTCCAAAACCCGAACTTCCCAAAGTCCCAGTGATCCCAAAGCCTGCAGTTCCAGAGCTTCCGAAGCCTACAGTTCCTGAAATACCGAAACCAAAAGTGCCCGAGGTTCCTAAGCCAGAGGTGCCCGTGATTCCAAACCCTGAAGTTCCAGAGCTTCTGAAACCCAAACTTCCTGAGATCCCGAAACCAGAGGTTCCAGTGATTCCAAAGCCAGAAGTTCCAGAGCTTCCAAAGCCCACAGTTCCGGAAATCCCGAAACCAAAACTGCCTGAGGTTCCCAAACCAGAGGTCCCCGTGATTCCAAAATCTGAAGTCCCAGAGCTTCCAAAGCCCACAGTTCCTGAAATCCCAAAACCCAAACTGCCCGAGGTTCCTAAACCAGAAGTCCCCGTGATTCCAAAACCTGAAGTTCCAGAGCTTCCAAAACCCAACCATCCCGAGGTTCCAAAACCAGAGGTCCCTGGGATTCCTACGCCTGAAGTTCCTGAGCTTCCAAAGCCCACACTCCCAGAATTGCCAAAGGTGCCAGAGATCCCTAAACCCGCATTGCCTACTGCTCCCGAGTTACCTCATCCATAGAAAACTGCATGCTGTCGTGAGAGCTTCTGATATATCTACTTTACTACTAATATCAGTACCATGATTTTGTTCATTCAGTGTTTATTATGAGACATGGATATAGATTTTATTGTTGTGGTGTATGTTGTTCATTATATATCAACAACTAAATCGTGAATGAAAACAAAGAAATTGAGACGGAAAATTGAGAGAGGATTTTGGGATTTTCTTATTATTTCATTTCATGTTAATAAGAAATACAATATTATATACAAATTAACTAAGTCGGTTACCACTCCTAACTAACTACCAATATTTACATTTCCTACCCTGCACTATACAATCTTTACAAATACATAACAAAACCATATGAAACTATAACAAAGCTATAAATTACTACAATCTTTGAACCATTTACGATGCCAAAGATGTTGGCTAGTAACATTGTGAATCATTAAAGCATCGTTATCACCTTTACCCCCCCGCAAATTGGCAGTGTGAATGGATCACAAATGCCAAATTTGGCAATACATTTGTGATGGGGGGTTCGACTTAAACCTTTGGTAAGAACATCAGCAGGTTGAGCACTGGTGGGTATGAATTTTGGTAGAATATGACCATCTCGAATCTTGTCCCTGACAAAATGGCAATCTATTTCAATGTGTTTGGTGCGAGCATGTTGAACAGGGTTAGAAGCAAGGGCAATAGCTGATGCATTATCACAGTGGACAGTGGTAGGAGTAGTGATTGAGCATTTTAGATCATGAAGAAGACTCTTAAGCCAGGTAATTTCACATGTGCAGTCTGCAAGAGCTCTGTATTCAGCTTCAGTGGAGGATCTTGAGACTACATTCTATTTCTTTGATTATCAAGAAATGAGACAGGAGCCAAGGAAAATGCAATAGCCTGTGACAGATCTTCTGGTGATGTTGCAGGAGGCCCAGTCACTGTCACTAAAAGCAGAAAGAGAACCACTGTCACAGTAAGCTGAGAGAGTAGAATTGTTGCACCTTGGGAAGTATAAGCCTTGTCCAGGGGAAAGTTTTATGTATCTAAGAACTTTGTAAAGTGCCTGCAGATGTGTAGTTCTTGGACTGTGAGAGAATTGACTCAATGTTTGAGCTGCAAAAGAGACATCTGGTCTGGTGATGGTGAGATAAATGAGTTTGCCAACCAAGGTTCTGTAGATGGAGGGATCTGGTAATGGGTCACCATCAGTGTTGGTGAGATTGATGTGAGGATCAAGTGGTGTATTGGAGGGTTTTTCATCAAGTAGTTTTGCAGTGGTAAGAAGATCCAGGGCATATTTTCTTTGTGACATGTACAGGCCATCTTTATTTCTTAGAAATTCAACACCCAGGTAGTAATGGAGTGGACCTAAATCTTTGATGCTAAAGGTCTTATCAAGTGCAGACTTGATTTCAGAGATGGCAATTTTGTTGGAGCCCATAATAAGAATGTCATCCACATATACAACTAAAATGGTAAGACCTTTTGAAGAATCAAGTGTGAAGAGAGATGTGTCAGTGTAACTCTGAATAAAGCCCAGTTTGAGGAGAAAAGTGGTTAATTTAGTGAACCACTGTCCGTTTGCTTGCTTTGAGGCTATAAAGAGACTTGTTGAGTTTGCAAACAGAATTTGGGGGTACATTATGAGTGTAACCCTGGGGTATAACCATGTAAACCTCTTCATTAAGATCCCCATGAAGGAATGCATTATTTACATCCAATTGTTCAATATACCAATTCTGTTGCACAGCCAAAGCTAAGATGGTCCTGACAGTAACCATCTTGGTAACAGGTGTAAAGGTTTCAGTGTAATCTATCCCTGCTTGTTGAGTAAATCCTTTTGCAACAAGGCGTGCCTTATACCTTTCTATGGATCCATCAGCATGATATTTGATCCTGAATACCCATTTGTAACCAATGGGTGTTTTGCCATGTGAAAAAGAAGTGATGGTCCATGTATTGTTTGTTTCAAGTGCAAGAATTTCTTTTTGCATGGCCTCTTGCCATTTCACATCTTTAGCAGCTTGGGTGTAAGAGTGTGGTTCCACATTAGCATGTATGGAGTTGAGAAAATGTTTGACATGAGGTGAATTAATATTGGAATAATTGAGAAATTTATGATGAGTGTATTTTGTGGAAGTAAGACAATTGGTGGTGGATTTAGGAAGAATGCAATAATAATCATGAAGTTTGATTGAAGGTTTTCTGGTTCTATTGGAAGGTGGTCTGCTGGGGAATTGAGAGGAAGTGTCATTAGCAGAGGGGTTGTGGACATCTGAATTGAGAGGTTGAGCAGAAGTAGTAGTTGTGTCAGAAAGGGAGATATTGGTGTTTGGAATTGGTGGTGGACTTTCATTAGATGGAATATCCTGATGTGTTGTGATATTAGCTGAGTTGTTGGAATCAGTGGGAGAGTCAAAAGAAGTTTCATGAGAAGAGTGTTGAGGAAATGGGATAGGATCAGGAATTGGTGCCAAAGATGTTGGCTTATTAATTTCATTTTTGAAAGGGAAAATTGATTCATGGAAAATAACATTTCTGTTCTCAAAAGTGGTTTTATTGTGGAGATCATAGAGTAAATATCCCTTTTGAGTTGTTGGGTAACCAAGAAGAATGGATTCTGTTGCCCTGGGAGCAAATTTGTGATTGGTGTGTTTATATGCAAGAGTTTTGCACCCAATCACTATGAGATGGGTGAGGTCAGGAGGGTTATTGTAGAGAATTTCATAAGGAGATTTGGATTTGAGGGGTTTGGAAGGAAGTCTATTGATTATGTAAGCTGTAGTTTGAACACAGTAACCCCAAAAATGAATTGGTAAATTAACATGAAATCTGATTGATCTTGCAATTTCAAGAAGTTGTTTGTGCCTTCTTTAAACTCTAGCATTTTGTTGAGGGGTATATGGGCAAGAGGTTTGATGAATTACACCATGAGATTGTAAAAAATCTGAAAGAGATGAATTTATAAATTCTGTCCCATTGTCACTCCTTATTGTTTTGATTGTGGTTTTGAAATAATTTTTAACATATGAATGAAAGATTTTAATGTGAGAGGTGGTGAATTGTTTATTTGGTAAGAGATATATCCAGGTTGCTCTTGAGAAGTCATCAACAATAGTGAGAAAATATTTGCAATTATGCATTGTTAATTGTCTATAAGGGCCCCAAATATCAACATGAATCAAATCAAATGGGGCTTGAGCATGAGAAGAACTAATGGGAAAAGGTAAAACATGCTGTTTGGATAAAGGACATATAGTACAAGTAGAGATTGTATCATTACAATGTAGAAAAGGAGACAAAGTTTTTATTTGTTTAAGAACATGAAAAGAAGAATGCCCAAGTCTAGAATGCCACAGATAGGAATCATCCTTTTGTGCAGTAAGTTGGACATGGGTGGTTTGAACAGCAGTGCGAGCAGTGTGCTTGATGGTGGATTGAGCTTGTTGAGGGAGGATATAGAGACCATTACAGAGGGTGCCATGGGCAATTTTCTTGTTCTGGTCCTGGAAATAACAAGATAATGGTGTGAAAAGAACAGCAAGATTCAAATGAACTCCTAATTTACTAACAGAGAGTAAATTGAAGGCAAATAAAGGAATGTAGAGTACATCATGGACAGTGATGGTAGGGTTAATGGTGACAGAACCATAAATGGTAACAACAGTATTAGTTCCATCAGGGAGAGTAACATGAATAGGAGAGGAAAAGTACTTGATATTATGCATGCAAGAGAGAGATTTTGAAACATGGTCAGTGGCACCACTATCTACAACCCAATTTTTCTTAAGATGTGAAATTAAAGAGGCAATAATATTGTATCTCTGAGCAGTAAGATGAGAAGCTATAAGTCTGAATTTACCTTCAGATGGAGATCCTGAATGACTAGTTTGTGGATCCTTTGAAGCAGGTTGAGATTGTTGCATTAGCATAGCCATTTGATTGAGTTGATTTTGGAGTTGATCTAACCTTGCATACATTGCCAAGTCTGTGCCAGATCCATGACTGATGGTAGGTGGAGTATCCATTGCAGCATTATTGGGTTCAGAATGCATGTTGGTGGGAGTGGTGGCCATGTGGACAGCTCTGTAAGGTTGAGAGGGTGCTTTGTAGGGTTGAGAAGGTGCTTTAAACTTGCCATAAAGGGGATGACCAACAGGATAACCCACAAGTCTGTAACATTCCTCCTTTGTGTGGCCTTCTTTGGTGCAGTTATCACAGTAAATTCCTTTCTTAAAAGAGCTTTTTCTTGAAGTATCAGCAGAGAAGGTGTATGGTGGTTTTTGAAACCTTTGAGTGTTCATGTAGGGTTTGTGGGTATAGTTTTGAACAGCAAGAGCAGTGGCAGTGGTTGGCTTAACAAAAATACCTTCCCTTTGTTTCTCTTCTTGCCTAACCATACTATAAGCCTTGGCCACAGTTGGAAGAGTAGTCTTAAGAAGGATTTGCCCTCTTATGTTGGAGTAACATTCATCAAGACCCATGAGAAACTGAATGAGTCTTTTTCTATTATCCCTATCAGTATTAGTTTTGCCATTTTCACAAGTACAAGGACAACTACAGGTAAAAGGAGTTTCTAGAGCATCCATTTCATCCCAAAGACCCTTCAATTTATGATAATACACTTCAATTGCACAATTGTTTTGTTTCAGTTGCACAATGTCATTTGTTAACTGATAAATTCTATGTCCATAAAGTTGAGAGTAATGCTCATGTAATTCACTCCAGAGTTCAGCAGCAGTATTAATGAAATTTAGAGAATTACCTATATTGTCTTCAATAGTATTGAGCAGCCAAGATATTACCATGTCATTGTTCTTGTCCCAAAGTGGATGTTGTACAGCAGCTACATCATCTTTCTTGTACTCCCCAGTCACAATCTTGAGTTTATTCTTGGCATTTAAAGCAATCATCATAGACCGTTTCCATGCTCCATAGTTTTCAGAACCAGATAGTTTCTTTGAAATGAGAATTAAACCTGGATGATCATTTTGATGTAGAAACAATGGATGATTTGGTGAGTCAATGCTAGCAGGTGTTGTTGTTGTGGTAGTTGATGTTGTTGGAGCCATGAATTTGACTGAATTGAGAATTTATTGAAAAATTAGGGTTTGAAAGAAAATTTGGGGATTTTGATTACAGATTCGAATAGATGAAATAGAGGTTGATAACAGTATTGTTATCAATGGAAAATGACAGATTTGATACAAGAAAATCAAAGAATCCAAGAAATTAGAGTTTTCTTGGGTGAGCGGGAAAAACGAAATTCAAAAATTCGAACGAACTGTCAGAAAATTCCAGCCAACAGTTGCCGGAGAAGACGATCGGAGTAATCAAAATGCGTGATTATGTCTCTGATACCATATCAACAACTAAATCGTGAATGAAAACAAAGAAATTGAGACGGAAAATTGAGAGAGGATTTTGGGATTTTCTTATTATTTCATTTCATGTTAATTACATTGAAAATAAGAAATACAATATTATATACAAATTAACTAAGTCGGTTACCACTCCTAACTAACTACCAATATTTACATTTCCTACCCTGTACTATACAAACTTTACAAATACATAACAAAAGCATATGAAACTATAATAAAGCTATATACTACTACAATCTTTGAACCATTTACGATGCCAAAGATGTTGGCTAGTAACATTGTGAATCATTAAAGCATCGTTATCACCTTTATTATATATTTCATTCTTCTATAATATATGCTAAATATACATTATTGCATTATGATCTCATGTGTTTTTTACTGTTGCCAATGAGAATTCCAACCATAATTCTAAATGGTTTTAAAAGATATGGCACATCAAGGATGGCCATTTCAATAGTTGTATACCCTGTGTCTTCCCAAACATAAAATGACTAGCTAATTAAACATATTATATGTGGGGGTGTAATCGTGTGTTGTTCAAATTGACGGGTTATCGCAATGAAATATTTAGAGGATATTATAAGAAACTATATGAACTGCTATGACTTTTGAAGTAAAATACACAATTATTGTATCTATGTTTATTAGTGGTAGTTTATACGCATTGGCGGGTTCCAAATGAGTCAGGAAAGCCTAACCAAATTCAACTCATTTACTAAACAGGTTAGTCATGTCGGACCGTATATGACGCAAACCCATTTATCCACAACCCTCCTCTATCATACAAATGTTGTGTCGGAAATTATCACCCTACCTTTATGGTGTATTCACCCTAGTAGGTCCTTTCTTAATGAAATGGGTAGTCACAGCCTAAGCGACCATATCTAGCTACTTATTAGCATATACAAACACAACCTGTACATCAAATTCAAATAAAACTTGAAACTCGAAATTATTCCAGAGAAGTAAATGAATTCTCATGCACAGAGGCAGTGGCGTACCTGATAATTTAAGTGTCCAAACCGAATCAGAGAAAAATATATGCCCCTAGCTCTTAGGGATTTCAAATATATAAGCACATTTTTTTGTATAAATAAGACTTTATAACAATAACAAAATCATAGTATTTATAATTGAGCCATTAACTAGTTATTGTAATCATATATATCTATATATAAAACACATTATATTTATATATATAAATATATTATATATATATATAACACATATATTTTATAATATATGTAGAAAAATTTAACAATTTTGTGCCCCCTTCAAACATGTGCCCTGGCCGGAAGTCGGGTTTGCCCCCCCCGGGCCTCCCCCCCCCCCCCCCCCCCCCCCCCCCCCCCCAGCCCAGGCCTCATCCCCTGCACAGGGGACTAGTAAAGTCGTCAAAATATATTCATAGACCCCTTAATTTTTGTTCATGGAAAAGTCCGACCAAAACCAATGAGCACCCATAAGTCCATGACGACATAAAAACTGGGAGACTTGTCTTTGTGCTATCATTTTTGTTTAACGTCGACGTCAACGAATTTCCCATAACAGAATAGTAGTTTCTATGATATGAATAACCTATAGACATGATCATTCCGTCTCAATATAAGTCATAATTTGAATTTTCAAAGTCTTTCTTTTTAAACTTCGACTTTAAATATTTTTGTTTATGCTATACAATACTTGATGAAAATGATATAATTGATTGAGTTTTAAATGTGTTTTCATAGATATAACTTTTCATCAAGTATTATATAATACAAGAAAATATACTAGAAATGTCACCGCGCCTTGCCGCGGGCATCCTTTTTTATGTCCATTTTTGAAAGTCTCAAGTTTGCAACGATTATGTAATTAAACAACTAATGTAAATTACACTAAGAAAGCAAGATAAGAAAGTAAACACGTTTAATCATAAGTAGTATTAATTAAACGGTGAATACATGGTTGGTTTATAACAGAAGAAAGAAAGAAAAATTGTTAAGTTTTTGCACACACAAAAACTTAACAATTATACAATTCTACAATGAGAGAAAAAAAACACACTAAGTGACTATTGTAGAATGAACCAACAACTTGGCGGCTAGGTCAAGTGATGCTTTATATAGGGGAGAAAAGGCATCACATGACAAACCAATAGATGTTGACATATGATGGTTGTCAACTATCTATTGGTGTGTAAGACTGGTCTTCAGACATCTCTGTTTGCCATCTTGTTTCTTTCCCAAAACGGCATGAAAGAGAAACACCTTAGTACCGTTTTGGTACAAGGTCACATGTCTTCATCTTGATCTATCAACACGTGTCCTTGGGGACCAGCCTTCTTATCTTCATTTTCCCGCCCATATTTGACTTACAAGACAGGGAGGTGAGTCATTGAACTTATCCTTTAACTCGAAGATAATAATGATCGCTGAAGGCTCGCTGATGAAATTTCTCGCTGAGGCTGTCAGCGACTACTTGACTCAGCAAGTAATCTTCAGCGAATCCATGACTCAACAATCTCCCCCTATTCGCTGAGGAGACTTTGCTGAGTGTAAGTCGCTTGAACTTACAAGAATTTGAAATTGAAATGAGGGAATGTTGATTTTATATATATGACAAACACCTTTACAATGAGCAGCATTACAAAGATTACAAGACTACTTAATCCCATTGAGATTCTTGCTTGGCCTCGATAAATGCTCTATCTTGTTGTCTTTCAGGCTTCAGCAACTCTTGATCAATCATCTTTATAAACGTGGGATCATTGGAAGTCTGAGCACAATACTTCCTTATTTTCAGAAGGAAAGCAGAGGAAGCAATTCCAATCTCGTTGGTCCTGAAAAAGAGTTCATGACCATGGACATTGCAAAAACAGAAACCTCCCAGCTTCTCGTCATAGGTACCTTCCATAAAAAGGGTTCTGGAAGGCATCTTCAAATTTAGCAGCGGCTCCTCATCTATATCAGTCTTGGGAACCATTCTGAGTACAGTGGGGAGACGAGAAACTTGGGATCCAGACGCTGATCTCTTTGATCCAACTCTGGGTTGCTGAGGAGGAGGGAAGGGATGTATATATAGGGTATGGTGGTGGGCCACGATTTTACAATGTAATTTCTCTCTCCTCTTTTTCAATCTGTGGAACAGTTGTAACCAACAACTGTTTCGTACATATGTATAATATATAAAAAGATTTTGAGAGTAACGTTTAAATAAAAGAAAAGAAATTTTATCCCATAAAAATACTTGAGTGTGCGACGTATTGAGCAGTCGTAACCTGTCAGTCAGACTGTCACATACAGACAAATGACGTGATCAGAGCAAAAATCGAGGTGACTTTTCAGTTTGAATATATAAAACATGTGGTTCAAGATTTTGCCACGTCACCCACATAGTTACTTTGAAAACACTTAGTTTTGAAAATATCCTATGTTTTATTAAATGAGAATTTTTAATTTCTTAAGAAGGATATTTGGAAAGATTACATGCTGAAGGGTGCTCAGCATGTTTAAAGTTTTTGTCAGCGACTTCATAACTAACATTGGTCGCTGACTACAGTTTTTGGCAAACTGTCAGCCATCAACGGATTTGATAAGTCTTTACCACTAGCCGTTTGCTAGTGGACTAGATGAAGACTTTTAGCTCTCCATTGCTTTTATTTTGCTTTTTCCCAAAGCAACAGGATCAACGGATTTTATAAGTCTTTACCAATAACCGTTTGCTATTGGACTAGATGAAGACTTTTAGCTCTTCATTGCTATTATTTGCTTTTTCCCAAAGCAACAGGATCAACGGATTTTATGAGTCTTTACCAATAACCGTTTGCTATTGGACTAGATGAAGACTTTTAGCTCTTCATTGCTATTATTTGCTTTTTCCCAAAGCCCCCCACCCACCCACCCACAGGCCACCCCCCCCCCCCCCCCCCCCCCCCCCCCCCCCCAGCCCAGCAACACAGGGATCAACGGATTTTATAAGTCTTTACCAATAGCCGTTTGCTATTGGACTAGATGAAGATTTTAAGCTCTTCATTGCTTTGAGATCAGCGAGTAAGACTGACTTAAGCTCGCTGAATTGGCATACATGACAAGTCATGTCGCTGATTCCCCATTCAACATTCCTAACTTGCTAACAAGCAGTTTGAATCTAGTTTCATCCAATGGTTTAGTAAAGATGTCAGCTAGTTGATCATCAGTTGGAATGAAGTAGATCTCGATGTCACCTTTCATGACATGATCACGAATAAAGTGATATCGAATATCAATATGCTTAGTTTTGGAATATTGAACTGGGTTGTGTGTAATAGCAATAACACTTGTATTATCACACATGATTGGAATTTTAGAGTATTCCAAATCATAGTCAGCAAGATGATGTTTCATCCATAGCATTTGGGCACAACAGCTCGCTGCAGAGACATATTCTGCCTCAGCTGTGGAGATGGAAACTGTGTGTTGCTTTTTACTAGTCCAACTAGTCAGCTTCCCCCCCCAACAGTTGACATCCTCCACTGGTGCTTTTGCGATCAAGCATGCAACCAGCATAGTCGGAGTCAGAATATCCAACTAACTCAAAGTTGGAGTCTTTTGGGTACCAAAGACCCAGCGTGGGTGTACCCTTAAGATATTTGAAGATACGCTTCACAACGAGGAGATGAGATTCTCTAGGAGAAGCTTGATAGCGAGCACAGAGACATGTTTCAAACATGATGTCTGGGCGACTCGCTGTGAGATACATGAGTGACCCAATCATGCCACGATAGTAAGTAGGATTCACATACTTGCCATCAGGGTCAGTGTGAAGATTATTTGGAGGGGACATTGGAGTTCCCTTTGGAGTGATATGGGTGAAGTCAAATTTATGCAACATATCCCGAATATATTTTCTTGATTGATAAATATTCCAGTGGGAAGCTGCTTGATTTGTAACCCCAAAAAGAAGGTTAATTCACCCATCATACTCATTTCGAAAGTGCTAGACATAAGAGAACTAAACTTTCGACAGAGTTTGGTGGATAGGGAACCAAAGATAATGTCATCGACATAAATCTGCACATACAGAACATCACCCTTATGCTTGTAGATAAAGAGGGTGTTGTCAATGGTTCCCCTACGAAAGCCATGGTCAAGAAGGAAGGTCGACAAAGTGTCATACCAAGCTCTAGGAGCTTGTTTAAGACCATATAAGGCTTTATTTAGCTTGTAGACATAGTGAGGATGCTTTGGATCCTCAAAGCCAGGAGGCTGCTTAACATAGACCTCTTTATCAAGATCACCATTTAAGAAGGCACTCTTGACATCCATTTGATAGACAATGAAGCCTTTGTAAGAAGCATGAGCGAGAAAGAGACGAATGGCTTCAAGACGAGCGACTGGAGCAAAGGTCTCGTCATAATCAATGCCTTCAGCTTGAGTATAACCTTGAGTAACCAATCTTGCCTTGTTTCTGATGACCACACCAGTTTCATCCATCTTATTCCTATAAACCCATCGAGTGCCAATGGGTTCTTTATAGGGAGGAGGAACAAGGAGCCAAACATGTTATCTTTCAAATTGTGTTAGTTCTTCTTGCATGGCTTCCACCCATGAGGGATCAGCCATGGCTTCACCAATATTAGCAGGCACAATTTGAGATAGAAAATTGACATAGAGACAAGTATTACTTGTCGCTGAGCGAGTTTGGACACCAGTGTATGGATTACCAATCACATGGTCAAGAGGGTGATCAGCAGTCCATTTGAGTGCTGGTGTGTGAATAGAAGAATGATTCATAGCAGATACTTTGGTGGTAGTCTCACTAGGAGTGGGAGTATAGGAAGAGAGATCAATGGTTAGCAGGGGTTCAGAGTTGCTGACAGGAGGGTCACTGAGAACAGTGGGTACCTCTTGCTGAGGAGTATCATCCTCAGTGTTTCCTGAAAGAGGATTCGCTGAGGCATCATGAAATGTTTCCTCAGCGGTACCATCAGCATCTTGAGGTTCAGTTGAGAGAGGAACATTAATGGAAGTAGCATTAACTGTTCGAAGAAGAGGCTCAACTGGATCTATAGAATAAATGTGAGCTGCAATGTACTCATCATTTGGTGAAGGACTTGGAGACTCAGCGATAGGTTGTTCAGCAACATCATGATGTGTCGCTGATACCTCAGACGAGTCAGATAGATCGCTAAGAATTACTTCAGCAGATGACTCATTTGAGAGATCGCCTAAAGCTGAACAGCTTTCATCAAAAGTAACATGAATTGATTCATCTACTTTTTGAGTGCGAGTATTGAAAACTCTGAAAGCTTTGCTTATAGAAGAATATCCCAGAAAGTAGCCATCATCAGCTTTGGGATCAAACTTTCCTAAATGATCCTTATCATTTAAGATGAAAACTGGGCAACCAAAAACATGGAAGTATCCAATTTGAGGTTTCTTGCCCTTGAGAATTTCATAGGCAGTCTTATCATGTCGCTTGACAATAAGACACCTATTTTGAGTGTGGCAAGCAGTACTGACTGCTTCAGCCCAAAATTTACTAGGAAGAGAGGACTCACTGAGCATGGTTCTTGCAGCTTCAATGAGAGTTCTATTTCTCCTTTCAGCTACCCCATTTTGCTCAGGAGTGCGAACAGAAGAGAAATTTGTCTAATCCCTTGATCAGCACAAAAAGTCTCAAGAGTGTGGTTTCTGAACTCAGTGCCATGATCGCTTCTGAGTTCTTTAACACGTATGCTGTTGAGGTTTTCCATCTTTTTAATGAAATTAATTATTTCCTCAGCAGCATCACTCTTAGAATGAAGAAAGATTGTCCAAGTATATCGTGAATATTCATCCACAATAACTAAGGTGTATCTGCTACTACCCCTTAGACTTTGGACATTTACTGGACCAAAAAGGTCCATGTGAAGGAGATGGAAACAGCCACTGATAGAGTTGGCCTGTTTAGGTTTTGAAGGTGGCTCGGTGGCTTTTACCTTTGTCACAAGTACCACAGAGCCTGTCCTTCTCATAAGTGAGAGGAGGAAGGCCTCGAACTAGATTTTTCTTGGCCAAAGAGTTTATGGTTTTGAAGTTCACATGCGACATACGCTTGTGCCATAACCAGTTGATTTGAGAAGCAGATGTTGAGAAGAAGCAGGTCTCGCTGTCAGTTTTAACAGGAGTGAAATCTACCAAGTAGATATCCCTTTTTCTTGGAGCGACCAAGACCACTTCTTTATTGACATTGATTATTGTGCCTTGATGCTTATCAAGGATAACCTTATAGTCTGCATCGCACAATTGACTGATGCTGATCAGATTGTGTTTCAATCCATTCACATAAGCAACCTTAGTGAATTTGATCAGCCCATGGGAGAGAGATCCATATCCTTCGGTTTGGCCAGTAGAATTGTCACCAAACACAACTGTGGGACCATCGGTCTCCACGAAGTTATCCAGCAGGTCCTTGGATCCAGTCATGTGTTTTGAACAGCCACTGTCCAAATACCACACTTCTTTTCCTAGCGAGGCCTTTTTGATTGTGACATTGACCCATTGACTGGAGCACACTTGATCTTTTGTCAGAGCCTGGTTATCAGCGAGTGCCATAAAGCAGATGGCATCAACAAAGTCCTCGCTGTCAGAAATGTCGGAATCAGCCCAGTCATGTTCTTCAGCAACAAGACCTTTGGCGGGAGTTTTGGCTTCTTCAACATCAGCCATTTTGGCACGAAGCTCATAATACTTCTTTTTGTATTCATCAGAAGGCTTGACTGAAGAGGGCCTCGCTGATGATGAAGAGGGCTTCGCTGTCTGCAAAGAAGGAATAGAAACTTTGCATTCCTTTTGGTAATGGCCTTTACGACCACACCTCCAACATTCTTCTTGAGACTTGTCTACCACTGGTTTTTGGAAACGAGTCGACCTATGACCATTCCAATTTTTAGAATATCGTTTACCAGCGAGAAGAGCAAAGTTCATGAAGTCCGAGAACATCTCTTGTCTCTTCTCGAAATCGAGGTCATTGACAAGATCTTGGACGTTAGAAGGGGTAGAATTGCTGATGTCCATGTCAAGATGAACAGGACTAACTTCAGCAGAGACCAGGGCAAGAGGGTCATGAACATTAGAGACACTAGATAAAGAAGAGGAAGAAGTTGAAGCATATGAACCAGCATGCCTCTTAGACTCAGCCTCAGCTCTCAAAGTTTGAGCGAGGGCTCTTTCTTCAAATTGAAGAGTGCCATAGAGTGTCTCTAAGTCATGCTCCTTCAGTTGCTTAGTTGTTATGAGAATTTGCCTTAACCCTTGCCATTTGATGGGCAAGACGTCAATGAACTTGTAGCATATTTCAAGCGTATTATGCTCTATGCCCACATTTGTCATATCATTCAAAAGGCACTTAAAGCAATTATACGTGCCATCCAGACTCTCATTAGGGAGAGAGAAGAATCTTTCATATGCACGTTTCAGATCTATTTTCTTGGTAGCAAGAACATCTGCCGTACCATCGAATCTGGTACACAGATTATCCCACACCAATTTCGAAAGAAGAAAGTTTGATGACAGATTTCATTATATCATCAGGAAGGGTAGTAATAATGAGATTTATCAACCGAGTATCCAGATTGACAAGCCTACGCTCGTAATCTGTCCATTGTACTTCTGGTTTTATGAGCTCAGTGACAACTTCAGGAGTATCAGCAGTGGCTCCTGGCGTCCTGGTAACCAGAACCGGTACATATGGCCCTCTGGTAAGAATGGTCATAAGATAGGGTTCAACTCCTACAATGTGTAGGAGCATTCTCTCCTTCCAAGATCCGAAATCATGTGAATCGAATCTGGGTGGGATGGAGACATACCCAAAATCTCTGGTATTAACCAGAGAAGGAACAGAAGACATAATAGAAAGAAAAGAAAAATAGACAGAAGTTTAAAGAAAAGTTTTTAGATGCAGAAAATTAAGTACAGAAAGAAAGAAAGATAATCTTGCAAACTTTACTCAGATCAGATTCGGTGTGTCGAACCACCGCTCTGATACCAACTGAAAGTCCCAAGTTTGCAACGATTATGTAATTAAACAACTGTAAGTCCCAACTCAATAGATGATACTACTGAAGACACCTCTATGTCGATGGTGAAGTTACTTTGCAATATATGCACTGAACTGGAGACGACCAGTTGCAGTGTGTATATACCAAGTTCTAGATAGATTACTTATTTAAATGACAATAAGTAAAGAACAATGCAATAATACAAAATAACTTGTAAGATAACTTGATGAGACAATATGTAATTTTCAATGTGTAATTTATTTATTGATGTTAAATAAATTACAAGGTTGATGCGGAACCAAGATAATACAAGAATGTAATATCCTAACAACCTATGAAATACAATTGATCTACACTCGGAATTTCTCAAGACAATCGAAACACTAAAGTTGTGAAATGTTCCTTTTAGCGATTGAGAGAATATTGCACAAGTTCACCAAGAATATTGCAGGTATGCAAAGTGTGAAGTGTTTTATGTTTTTCACTTGAATATTCTTGTTGTGCAATGACTTGTATTTACAGGCAAAGTTAACATTGGGATGTTAACTTTAGCCATACAAATGTGGTTGAGATCATTTAAGGAATAGCATTTAATTCCTTAAAAAAGCAGTGTAAAGTCGCATGATAAAGCAACTTTACTCAACCACCTTTATGTACCTTTTTGCAATTAAATAATAAGATAAATCTTATTATCCGGGTAAAGGTACATAAAGCATAAAAGTCAATTCCTCATAATCAGTGTAAAGCTTTGTAAGAGCTTTCCACTGATGGTCTCCAGTTTGTAACTGACTAGAATGTCAACTGGGCTTCGCTGCCATTGTCATTCTCTATCTTCCATTTGTTGTCTTCGACTTCAACTGGAATGATTCTTCAACTTGGTCAGTTCTCAACTGGAGAAAGTCTTCAGTTGCGTTGACTGTACGGTGCAACTGGACTTCAATATATTTCTCGACAAATCATCTAGGTCTCCAGTTTCACTGGACAGTTTAACTGGGTCTCCAGGTGCAACTGGAGACTGGCCAGTTTACCAGGTGAACTGGTCCTAACAAATTCCCCCTATTTGTCTAGAAATATTTCCAAGTCTTTTTCTAGTTCTTGTATCTGTACAAGTGTGAACTGGAAGGACTTATTCGATTTAAATCTATCTAAGTTTCCAAGGCATTTTTATAGATCAATAAATGCCTTAGGTTTTTCTTTTAGGTTTGTTAGATTTTAATCTATTATCTACCTTGTGGTTACAAACTGGTAACTTCATTTATACAAGGAAATGAAACTTATACAAGTTACAGAATGTAAATATAAATACAAGTAGATAACTGAAGAAAGAACTTAATGAGATGGCCCTTCGCCAGTTCTTCTTCTCTTGGTCACTGAAGAAATAGGCTGAGAGTCTTCAGGATCAATATTCAACTTTTGCTCAAGATTTTCTTTATGTTGAATCTTGCCCCTTAAGAAGTTCACCCATGCTTTCTCAAACCTATTCTTTTATGCCTTCGCATCTAACACATTCACCATTTCTACCCATTCACTGAACCCATACTGCATAGCACCAGGATTGTCAGTTTTAACCAGTGGCCCCCTGGTATAACTAACTTCAACATGAAAGACTTTGGTGCCTGGCTTGATTGTTACATTGACACCATTGATAGTACCACTATGTCAGCATCTCTTGTCAGTTGGTTCAACAAATGTGCTAAGGTCAGCATCTCTTGTCAGTGGTCTTCTTGGTTGTGGAATCCTTCTTGGTGGATTCAATACTTTCTTCACAACCTTCTTAACATTTGCAATTCTCTTTAGAATCCCACTGGCCCTAATCTCCTTAGCCTTCTCCACTGATATGTTCAAACTTCTGGCATCGAATTCAGCTTCATCATCAGGATAGTGTCTATCCAGTTCTACATCAAGTATTTCATTCAACTGGTCAACTATCCTGGGATCATTTTTTATTCTGGCATACTCCTCCTTAGTGATACCCAAAAGATTGGCATCACTCATATCAAGCAACTTGATCTGTGCAAGATGTACCTTGGCTTCAACTTGGTTTCTTTGTTTCATCTTCTTTCTTTCTTTTATATCATTGCCAAGTCTAGCCAGTCTTCTGCTATCACTATCTGAAACTGGAGGGAGTATATCAGCATTGCCAGTTTCTAACATTACATCAGTGGCCGGCTGGGCAGATGCATCACCAGCTAAACCTTTTCCCTTATCCATCACATTCCTCCTAACATCTTGCTCACCAACTTCAGTACTGGCAGCTACAACCATTTCCATACCAGTTTGACTTCCATATGGAGTTCTTCCAGGTGCAACTTGTGAAAGAACTGCACTACTTTCCCCCTTGGCAGCATCTAGATCTGCCCTAATCACTTCCTATTCAGAATGGTGAGCTGGCAACCGGTCAAGAGGCTGCCATGATTGCATGTTCTTGCATTCTTTGAAGATTGTGCACATCATCCTGAAAGATTTCCAAAGGTGGTTGGTTTCTTTAGACTGGGTCAAAACATTTGCACTAACCTGTTCTTGACCAGTTTTCAAATCATTTAAAAGCTTAGAGTCTTCATCTAGACCAGAAACCACCTTGTCCTTTACCTCTTCATCCTTCTTCTTCAAATTCTCTACTTCAGTTGTCAGTTTATCTAAAGATTGAGCATGTAGAGATACCTGGGTGTTCAAATTCTCAATGCTGCCTCTCAACTGGTTGATCTCACTGGTGAGTGGGGCCAGATCAACCTGAGGAGTGGCCAGCTTGGTGATCTCAGACATCACCTTTCAATCAATTGTGCTTCTCTTGCACCCAGCGTATCCTCTATCTTCTGACCAACTGAAGTCATCAACTGCTCTCCAAGCTCAGTTACATTTAGGCCAGGTTTTTCAATCAATTCCTTTACCTGCCTTTCAATCTCCCTCAAATCTACCTCAGATGTTCTTACAGTGTTGCCAAGCAGATTGGAGATTGAGGTTGTAACCTTGGACTGAGTAAGGTCAAAGGCTTCTTTCAAAGTACCAGCCAGATTGTTGCAGCCAGTGACCAACTCATTTAGCTTGTTGAACACCAAGTCTTCATTTAATGAAAACTTGTTTATCCCTAGATCAACCACTTTAATGTTTGTCAAGTGATCCTTGTGGTATCTGGAGAAAGACTTGGTATTTTTGTCAAGTGTCTTCTGAATCTCCTCCACCTAGTAAGAAGGTTTCGGAGATCGGCTTGAATGGAGACAACTTGACTGTCCAGTGACGAAGGAGAAGGTGTCACTGGACCAGCACCAGTTACTACTGGAGCAACTGGAGGAGGTAAACTTAAAGAAGTCTCCCAGTTGTCATACCAGCAGTTGAAGATATAATAGGAGTGGTGGATGAAGAAAGGACTGGAAAATCAAAGTGTTGTTCATGCTGAGAATGCTCAGGTGTGAACAACGGTGGCGGTGGGGGTGGCATTTCTCGAGCAAGTGAGAATTGCCCAGTTGGTGAAGGAGCGGTATAAGTTGGGAAAGATATATCAGTAGGCACATTTTCTTGAGATGGTGAAAGTGAAATTGATGCATCTGGAAGCGAGACTGGAGATGAAGGGTTTTGATCTGGTACAGCAGCATCAAAAATCTCCAAGTCTGTTTCAGTACCTTCAGAATTCGAAGATTCTATAAGGATTTCCTCGTCATTAACATTCATGTCCAGATCCATGAATGTAACTGAGGGCTGACCAGAAGGGTCAGTCTCCAGATGACCTTCCCCAGTTTCCTGGATGGGTGCATCTGTTGGAGGATCAGATAACGAAGTATCTTCACCAGGGATAGATGTGATTGGAGTTGCTTCAGTTATGGTTGCTCTATCCTCAACCACAACATTAGATGAACTGGAGGGTCCCTCATTATTTTGAGGCCCGCCCAGTTGCCTTTCTGACTCACCTTCCATAGGTGCATCAGTTAAAGCGAATGCCAGTTGCATTCGTTCTGGAATTTCGACCTCTTCAGCTTCAGATACCAGAGAGTCTAAATTCCTCAACATATCTAGAGCAGTGTACGGTGAATCTGTACTTTTATAAGCTTCTCTGCCCAGAATATGTTTAAAACAGAGAGAGAAAAACCTTGAGAAGGGGATACAAACACCCCTTGTGCCCTTCAGTTTTTGAACTAGGCTTCTAAATAAGATATCTGCAAAGTCTACTCTCAATCCATTCCACAAGCAGTAAGCCATTTCTGCATGTGAGGAGTTGATCTGGTCAAGACCACCAGAGCTCCCACCCATACTCTCCACCAGGTAGATGAAAAAATACCTCAATGAAGGTGTAAGGCCCTTCATGGTCATCGCACCCTTCGTTTTCAACACCCCGTTGTCCAAGCACTCCTTGTGCCCCATTTCAAGGAGGACTTGACGGAAATTTATATTTGGGCGTAAGACGACTGGAGATTCACCCTCTCTCTAGTAATTGAGGTGTAAGGCATCCCTCAATACGTCAGCGGACAAGGTACAATGGATTGTTCCATCCTTTAATGTGAAACTGATGGAGGAACAATCGGAAGAAGGAGCGGCAGTATACCAAAACACACACAAGTAGTTGTGAAACAACTTGCGTGGGTTTAGAGAGAATGAGGGTCCTATTGGAGAATCCTTCAAAAACTTTTGAATTCTACCAATAAGGGTATTGGACCCTTGAGATCCTTGTAAGCTTGCCATCGGATTGTTAGGATTGAGTTTGATGACCGAAGCATTACTAGGAGCACCAGATGCCGGTTTGACATCTGGTGAGGGAGCATATGGAACAGTCAAGAGATTTACATCTCTTGAACGGGATGATCTAGGAGCCATTGGAAAGTGAAATTGAAATTAGGGAACTAGGGTTCTTGATTTGTGAAGCAGAGAGAGAAGTGAAGCAATTTTGATGATTGGGAAGTAAATGAAAGAATGTAGAAGGAAGTAAATGAGTTCGGAGTAAATAAGGGTATTTATAAGGGATTCAAGATCCCAATGAAACACCAAAAATTATATTTTATTAAACAAAATCCATTTTGTAGATATTTTGACAAAAGAAGTTTGAATTTTGAAATAAAATCATAATTTGCCATGTCAACATTAAATGCTACCATGTCAGCATTAAATGCTACGACGGCTTATCTTACCCACGCGCCCACTCACTTTTTATTTTCCCAATACAAACAGTTTTCAAGTACTAAAATGGCTTAAAACACGTCAGATCACGATACCAAGTGGTTTAAAACACTCGAGTACCATTACGTATCACAAATATTGACCAAGTATTTCTAACGTTATAAAAATAAGACAAGACTGAATCTGGTCACTGGAGGATCAGTCCAGTGCCAGTTTCCAACTGGAGAGTTCTCCAGTTGCCATTTACAAACAAAAACGAATTTTAGTCAGAAAATTATTTTGAGTCTTTCCCCCTAAAATGATGATCCAGAAATCAATTAGTGCCAAGATAGTATCACAAAGGCGTTCAATAGCCTGGCGAGCAAAGATTATCTGGACCTCCTCAACTGGAGAACTTCATCAGTGTCACTGACGCGTTCAATAACAAAGAAAGCTCCAGTTTTAAGGATTTAACATTCCCAGTTCGCTGATGAGATGTTTAAAGGTTTTCTCATCGAGAGGTTTTGTAAAAACATCAGCTAACTGTTTGTCAGTGGGGATGAAATGTAATTCAATGTCTCCTTTCATAACATGATCACGAATAAAATGATACCTGATGTCAATATGCTTTGTTTTGGAGTGCATCACTGGGTTGTGAGATATAGCAATTGCTGGTGTTGTCACAAAAAATTGGGGTCCTTGTATACTTTTAACCATAATCTAGTAACTGGTTCTTGATCCAGAGAATCTGGGCACAGCAACTGGCCGCAGAAATGTACTCTACCTCAGCAGTGGACATAGAGACTGAAGTCTGCTTCTTGCTGGTCCAACTTACCAGTTTTCCTCCAAGGAAATGACAACCACCAGTTGTTGATTTTTTATCTATCTTATAACCTGCATGATCTGAATCTGAATAACCCATTAGATCTAATCCTGACCCTTTGGGGTACCAAAGACCAAGATTAGGACACCCTTTCAGGTATCTAAAGATACGTTTTACAGCATGCAAGTGTGATTCTTTAGGGTTAGCCTGAAACCTGGCACATAAACATGTTGCAAACATTATATCTGGTCGACTGGCAGTTAAGTACATCAGTAAACCAACCATACCACGATAGTCAGTTATGTTAACTGGTTTGCCAGTTGGGTCAGAGTCCAAATTTAATGGTGCTGCAATAGGTGTGTTTTTCGATGGGATTGAATCATATTTGTATTTTCTTAACAAATCTCTGACATATTTTCCTTGGTTTATGAAAATTCCATTTTCAGTTTGCTTAATCTGAAAAGACCTAAGAAAAATGTTAATTCACCCATTAAACTCATCTCATACTCAGATGACATGATTTTAGAAAACTTTTTACACATTGCATCATCAGTTGAACCAAATATAATGTCATCAACATAAATTTGTACCAATAAGATATTACCTCTTTCTTTTAAGATAAACAAGGTATTATCGATTGCACCTCTTTGAAAACCATTTTTAAGAAGATGTTTAGTTAAAGTATCATACCAGGCTCTTGGGGCTTGTCTTAGACCATACAATGCTTTGTTTAGTCTATAAACCCAATGAGGATGCTTCTCATCGATGAAACCTGGAGTTTGCTTAACATAAACTTCTTCTTCCAATGTTCCATTAAGGAACGCACTTTTGACATCCATCTGGAAGACCTTGAACTGCAGATGGGCTGCATAAGCCAAAAATATTCTTATGGCTTCAAGTCTTGCAACTGGAGCAAAAGTTTCATCAAAATCAACGCCTTCTGCTTGACAATAACCCTGGGCAACTAATCTGGCCTTGTTTCTTACAACATGGCCATCTTCATTCATTTTGTTTCGGTAAACCCATCTTGTACCAATAGGTTCTTTCTTTAACCCTGGTGGACAAGGAACAAGCTCCCAAACATTATTCCTTTCAAACTGGATGAGCTCTTCTTGCATAGCTTCCACCCAGCTTGGGTCTGCCATAGCCTCGTCAATCTTCTTTGGTTCAATTAAAGATAAGAAGGTGACGTTTAAGCATTGCTCACTGGTGGCTCTTCTAGTCTGAACCCCACTATTTGGATCTCCCACAATTTGTTCAATTGGATGTGCTCGAGTCCATCTAGTGTAATGACTAGGCTGGTGTAACACAATATCAGTGCAAGTCACCTGGCTATCTTCTTCAGTTGCAGTAGCATCTGGAGGAGGATCGGTCCAAACTACTTCTACATCCTCATCAGAGTCAATGAGGTCACGATTTAGATCATGAAATTCTTCATTCAAAGGCATTTCTTGAAGAACTGGAGAAGTTGGAGTTTGAACTGGTGCTGATATTGGAGTGGCACGTACATCAGATCCAATCACCAATTCTTGTGGTAAGTTGAAATTGATGGAGGGATATAATGATGTGTCATTCGTGCTTTTCTTCTTCCTAACTGGTTCCAATTTGTTGTAACTGGAAGCATCTTTTGGTGAGACTACTGACTGATGAACTTGGTCAGTTTCACCAAAATTGTTTGGAATGACTGGAGTAATATCAAGGCTTGGTCTCTTGTTGATTGCTTCAGTTGATTCATCGAATGTGACATGAATTGTCTCATGAACCTTTTGGAGTCTATAATTATAAACTCTAAAGGCCTTTCGAATATCTGAATAACCTAAAAATACCCCTTCATCAGCTTTTGCATCAAACTTTCCAACTGACTGGAATCGTTTAAGATATAAACTGGACAACCAAATACATGAAAGTATCCAATATTTGGTTTACGATTCCTGAGTACTTCATAGGCAGTCTTCTTATATCTCTTGATGTAGACTGATCGGTTTTGGGTGTGACAAGCAGTTGCAACTGCCTCAGCCCAAATACTGGTGGGAAGACCAGATTCAGATAGCATACTTCTGGCGGCTTCTATCAGTGTACGATTCTTTATTTCTACAACTCCATTCTGCTCTGGAGAGTGAACTGATGAGAAGTTTTGAGAGATGCCAGTGTCATTGAAAAATGTTTCAAGTACCTTATTTTGGAATTCAGTACCATTATCACTTCGCAACTGACAAACTTTTCGAGTATACTTGAGCTCAATTCTTTTGATGAGAGAGATGATTTCAGCAGGTGCATTACTTTTGGATCTGAGGAATACCACCCAGCAGTATCTGGTGAATTCATCAACCACAACTAGAGTGTACTTCTTTCCAGCTCTAGTTTGAACATTCACTGGACCAAAGAGATCCATATGTAGCATGTGAAGAGGTTCAGTGATGCTAAAATTTTGCCTAGTTTTAAAACTGGCTCTTTTCTGCTTGCCCATCTCACACCCTGGACATGGCTTTTCTTTATTGAAAGAAATTTGAGGTATCCCATCAACCAGTTGTTTGCGAGACAACTTGTTAATATTTTTGAAATTAAGATGGGATAATCTTTTATGCCATAGCCAGTTGGTGTCCTCATCGGCCTTGGTATAGAAACATTGCTCTTTTGGAGCAGGTTTCATATCCATGATGTACACATTTCCTTTTCTTGGTGCAACCATCACCACTTTCCAATCCTTGTTAAATATGGTGCCTTGAGCAATATCGAACAAAACTCTGAAGCCATCATCACAAAGTTGGTTGACACTGATCAGGTTGTATTTCAAACCATTCACAAATGCAACTGTTTTGAATTTGACTTGTCCATTATTGAGCACACCATATCCTTCAGTCTTTCCAGATTGATCATTACCAAACGTCACTGTCGGTCTATCTTGGACAGTGAACTCTTCAAGCAGGGGCTTACATCCGGTCATAGTCCGGCCAGCAGCGCTGTCCAGATACCAGATATTCTTCTTTCGATTGCCCTGCACACACACAAAAATTATTAGTTCTTTATGTGAACCCATCTTTTCTTGATGGGTTCACTGGACTTCTCTACAGAAGTCACAGTTGACTGTTGTGGTGTTGAACTGGAGGCTGCATCTGGAGCTTTTTCACCAGCTCCAGGTGCAGGAGTAAAAACGATTGGTACTAGATACTTACTCCCCTTATTTTTACCAGATTTAGTTCCAGATGGAACATTCTTTTGATTAGGTTTTGAAGGGAGTGGTTTAATATTTTGTTTGAAAACTGGAGGTATTGAACCTCCTTCCAGATTTTTAATCCGGGCAGTACAACTCTGAACCTGTCGAGACAAAAGTTGGAGTTGACTTTCCAGATTAACCAAAATATTATTTTCTTCAGGCAACTGAACCTTGGACCTTGGTTCAGCTGGAGTTTTAGTCTGTCGGGTCTTGGGCACCTTAGACTTTTGAGGTAAAGGCTTGTTACCAGTGGCCTTTTTGACTGGAGCTTTAGCCTGTTTGGCTCTAGTTTTAACCTCAATGGGGGTGGTCTCAATGGGTTCAGTTTCAACAGCTTCAGGTTGATCATAAGGTGTTTCAACCTTGAGAGTTGGAGGCAATGCATGAAGATCTGGTATGAGAGCTGCCATCTCCATATCTCCAGATTTCCATGCATTCTTCTGGGCATCGATAGTTCTTGAAAATGCATCATAGTTTTTACCAGATGCTTTTACCCATGACTTGATAATCTTTTGTTCTTTTTCAAGATCAGAAAATAGTTTTTGATTAGCAAGTTCCAAAGCCTCAATCTTTAAAACTGACTCCTTGAGAGCCAACTGGACACTTTGTAAATCATTAAGTTGTGGCTTAACGTTGTTCAGTTCAATTAAGATAGTGTCAAGATATCTTTCACTATTAGCTCTTACAGTTTCCACAAAAGCTAAATCACCACTTAATGATTCAACCAGGTCCAGTTTCAGTTCAGGGTCAACCTGATTATCATAGTCACATACCTTCTTCAAAACGATGTCCACCCATCTTCCAGTGATGACATCTTCTTTTGCCACGTGCTTCTGCTGTTGATCTTCCAAGGCAACTTTTCTGGTGACAATAGTATCATCACCTCCTTCAAACTGAATAACTAATTCATCCCACATTGACTTGGCACTGGGAACAACACAAGTGTTGGAATTAGATCTTCAGGGACAGCTCCAAGGATCCTGTTCTTGAGTCTGGTGTCCAGATCAACAAGTCTACGATCCTCATCAGACCAATGGTCTTCGAGCTTTTCTCTTGAACCTCTTCTTCCAGTTGGATCTAGAAGAGGACTTACCCCAAGAGACATGGGTATATATGGTCCATCCTTAAGGATTTTCAACATATACCTTTCAATCCCACCAAAATACAAAAGCATTCTAGCCTTCCATGTATCGAATGTCTCACTGTTTCCATCAAATTTGGGAACATGAGTGTTAGAATAATGTACATGGACGTGATTTGGGGCAGTAGGAAGAGGAGGATTAGTATTAACATTTTGAAAAGGTTGTGCATTATTATTCAAGGGGTTTTCACCTGAACCAGAACCATCTCTACCTTCAGTAGTGTTCATCTTAGCAGATCTAGGCAAGTTTATTAGCCTTCTGCTCTGATACCACTTGTAAGTCTCAACTCAATAGATGGTACTACTGAAGACACCTCTATGTCGATGGTGGAGTTACTTTGCAATATATGCACTGAACTGGAGACAACCAGTTGCAGTGTGTATATACCAAGTTCTAGATAGATTACTTATTTAAATGACAATAAGTAAAGAACAATGCAATAATACAAAATAACTTGTAAGATAACTTGATGAGACAATATGTAATTTTCAATGTGTAATTTATTTATTGATGTTAAATAAATTACAAGGTTGATGCGGAACCAAGATAATACAAGAATGTAAATATCCTAACAACCTATGAAATACAATTGATCTACACTCGGAATTTCTCAAGACAATCGAAACACTTAAAGTTGTGAAATGTTCCTTTTAGCGATTGAGAGAATATTGCACAAGTTCACCAAGAATATTGCAGGTATGCAAAGTGTGAAGTGTTTTATGTTTTTCACTTGAATATTCTTGTTGTGCAATGACTTGTATTTATAGGAAAAGTTAACATTGGGATGTTAACTTTAGCCGTACAAATGTGGTTGAGATCATTTAAGGAATAGTATTTAATTCCTTAAAAAGCAGTGTAAAGTCGCATGATAAAGCAACTTTACTCAACCACCTTTATGTACCTTTTTGCAATTAAATAATAAGATAAATCTTATTATCCGGGTAAAGGTACATAAAGCATAAAAGTCAATTCCTCGTAATCAGTGTAAAGCTTTGTAAGAGCTTTCCACTGATGGTCTCCAGTTTGTAACTGACTAGAATGTCAACTGGGCTTCGCTGCCATTGCCATTCTCTATCTTCCATTTGTTGTCTTCGACTTCAACTGGAATGATTCTTCAACTTGGTCAGTTGTCAACTGGAGGAAGTCTTCAGTTGCGTTGACTATACAGTGCAACTGGACTTCAATATATTTCTCGACAAATCATCTAGGTCTCCAGTTTCACTGGACAGTTTAACTGGGTCTCCAGGTGCAACTGGAGACTGGCCAGTTTACCAGGTGAACTGGTCCTAACAACAACTAATGTAAATTACACTAAGAAAGCAAGATAAGAAAGGAAACACGTTTAATCATAAATAGTATTAATTAAACAGTGAATACATGGTTGGTTTATAACAGAAAAAAGAAAGAAAAATTGTTAAGTTTTTGCACACACAAAAACTTAACAATTATACAATTCTACAATGAGAGGAAAAAAAACACACTAAGTGACTATTGTAGAATGAACCAACAACTTGGCGGCTAGGTCAAGTGATGCTTTATATAGGGGAGAAAAGGCATCACATGATAACCCAATAGATGTTGACATATGATGGTTGTCAACTATCTATTGGTGTGTAAGACTGGTCTTCAGACATCTCTGTTTGCCATCTTGTTTCTTTCCCAAAACGGCATGAAAGAGAAACACCTTAGTACCGTTTTGGTACAAGGTCACATGTCTTCATCTTGATCTATCAACACGTGTCCTTGGGGACCAGCCTTCTTATCTTCATTTTCCCGCCCATATTTGACTTACAAGACAGGGCGGTGAGTCATTGAACTTATCCTTTAACTCGAAGATAATAATGATCGCTGAAGGCTCGCTGATGAAATTTCTCGCTGAGGCTGTCAGCGACTACTTGACTCAGCAAGTAATCTTCAGCGAATCCATGACTCAACATTATATCAAATTTATTTGTAATGAAGAGGAATATGATAACACTCGATTATAAAATCGGTCATATCGATCAAATTTATTATGTATTTAAGAGCAATACAAGAATCACATCAAAAAAGCTTGTAATATGAAATTCCTGAAAAAATTATCATATCAAATTTATATGTATACAACAAATATATCAAAAAGTTTGTCATCTTTACTACATTAAAAAAATTATATCATCTTGTTGAAAAGGTAGACTAAGAAGAGTTTGAAAATGACCAATTTACTTTTAATAAACTCACCTTGTTTACTACTTATAAGAAATTACCTAACTAATTGCCATTAATGGCCAATTTTACCACCATCGCCGCCATCACTGCCAGTCGCCGCCACCATCAGATCGTCGTCGCTGCCACCACCGCCGCATTGCGCGGGTATCATGTTAGTATTAAACTAATACGAGTACAATTTAATCATATATATGTAAAGTTGTATAAGATGCATTAAAGATAGTACAAATAAAAAAGTCTGTATGGTTGTACAACATGCATTGAAGACTTGTAAAAAAGTACTTGGTTTATAGTATAGTATATATATATAGGGATTATTACCTGTGAATGTAAGTAACTATGACCAAATGTCTATGTTATGTAAAGATCTCGTATAATGTCTATATTATGTAATGAACTTTCAAATCCCGGCTATTTGATGTACCCGGGTATATGTGACAACCATATAATCTCACTGTTGAGTCAAGGATTCGCTGACCAGACTTGGTCGCTGACGTGGGTCGTCAGCGAGTTATCAGCGAGTCATTGACTCTCGTCAGCGGGTGGTTTGCTTTCCAAATTGTTGGTCAAGGCGGGAAGATTTCAAACCAACAAGAAGACAAGAAGTCACATGGTGGTTCTTTCAACTGAAGATTACCTTATATGGCAAAGGTACAGTTGGGACCAAAATAAGGGTTTCTCTCTTTCATACCCGTTTTGGTAAAGAAGACAAAGGCTCCTGGATCCAAGTACAATGAGCTTATAAGCAGTCGACAACCACCATTCTATCACTATTATTGTAAGGTTGTGTTGCCCTAATTCCTCTCCTATATAAAGCAACACAGCCGCACCATTCAAAGGTGTGTTTTATCACCACAAAGTGTGTGACACTTTATTTGTAATTGCTCAAGTTTCTTTCTTCCTTTCTAGGCTTAGCAATTATCTAGTTCATTTGTATTCTTGTAAGACAAGTTGTAATATCGACCATGTATTCATCGTTTAAATCAATGATACATATGATTAGACTTGCATAGTTCTCTTACAATTGAACTTGTTCTTGTTTATGTTCTTTACTTTCTGTTCTTAACTCTTTGTCTAAGATAAACTAAACATAAGTGTGCAAATCAAGGACTGTCAAGTGGTATCAGAGCCAACGTTTCTAAATTACTGAAACAAAGATCCGTTTGCATACTTATTTTCTTAAAATTCTCTCTTAATCTATTCTTAAACAAGAACATGACTGCTGTTCCCACCCTTGTTAACACACGTGACTTCGGTTACGTATCCGTCCCTCCAAGATTCGAGCCCGATGACTTTGGGTCTTGGAAGGAAAGGAAGTTACTACATATAGTGGGTGTGGAACCCTATCTTATGTCTATTCTGACCGTCGGTCCTTATATCCCCACTCTGGTTCAAAGAACACCAGGAGCAACTGTTGATGCTCCTGAGATTGTGATTGACATCGTCAAACCAGAGGTTCAATGGACTGACGATAAAAGGAGACTTGTTAATCTTGATGCAAGGCTCAAAAACATGATTGTCAGCACTTTTCCCACTGACCTCATGAAAGTGGTCATTAGATATCCCTCTTCAAAAGAAGTTTGGGATAGATTGGTTAGCATGCATGAAGGCTCTGCTGCTACCATTGCCACTAAAAAGATAGACTTAAAAAGAGCCTATGAAAATTTCTTTTCCCTCCCCAACGAAGGTCTAAACGGTTCATATACCCGATTTAAAGGGTTGCTGAACGACATGACCACTGTTGGTATCTCTCATGATGATTTTGAGGTATGCCACAAATTTCTTGATAGTTTACCTATCAAGTGGCAAGGTCTGAGACAAATCCTCAGAACCACTGAGCGACTCAATGGGCTAAACCTTGAGTCTCTCTTTGGCATGCTCCAGTTCGAAGAAAGAGCTCTTGCTCAAAATCTAAGAGCTGCTGCTGATGCACAGCATCGTGCGGGTCCCTCTTCTTCTCATTGTGCTCTCGACCCCTTGGCCCTTATCTCTGCTGAGCCCAGTAATCTTAATACTGGTGCCAGCTCTTCTATTCTTCCACAACCTATTCAATCTCTTGTTGATGATCTTGATGCTGAAGAGAAACAAGAGATGTTCAGTGACTTTATGGATTTTGCCTTAGTCGCTGGTAAAAGGTACTCCCGGAAATGGAACAACCGTAGGTCGGTTGCTCCATATAAGCCTCCTGTTGACAAAGCTCAAGAGGAGTGCTGGAGATGTGGTAGAAAAGGCCACTACCAAAAGGAGTGCAGAGTTGCCCTACCAACTCCTGCTCCTCCTAAAACTAACCCTTCCAAACCTGCTGATGAGTACAGGAATAAATACTATCAGCTGAAGGCCAAGGTTGCTGAAATGGAAGAGGCCAAAACACCAGTAAAAGGGCTGGTAGCTGAAGAGCATGACTGGGCTGAATCAGACGATTCAGACAGTGAAGAATATGTTGACGCCATGTGCCTTATGGCGCTCGCTGATGGAGATGCTTTGACAAGAGATCAAGTCTCCTCAAGTCAGTGGGTGAACGTCACCATTAAAAAGGTTTGTGCTCACTCCTCTGCTTCTAAAGAAGATAAACCAAAAATCTTCGAATCTCTTCTTTGTGACTTTCAGTTCGTTGAATCTATACGAGCTGATGTCCAATCAAAGCTCGACTCTACTTCCTTGGAGTTAAGCGAAAAATCTGATAGACTCAATGAGCTGAGAATTGTTCATGTTGAACTCCAATCTCATGAGTTGCTGGCACAAAAGGTTCAACTTGAGAATGAAAAACTCAAGCTTGAAGTTGCCAATCTTAAGAAGATTGTGACCTCCTGGTCAAAAGCTTCCAGGTTTCACCACCAGTGCCTAAACGAACAAGTCCCTGCCCAAGTACAGGCAGTAATAGGCGGTGACTTTAATGCCGCTGCCTCTCTCGCTGACTTGTTTAATGATGAGGTAAAGCCTGAAATTTCTATTCCTCCATCCGCTGTCATCTCTTCTGAAGAGATAAAGAAATGGTATTTTGTTAAGGGTCTTAACAATTACCACAATGAAATGGAAGCTGGTACTACCACTTCTACTACCAGCGACCCATCTAATCCTGCTGAGGAAAATGGTGCTGGCTCCTCAGTAAGCACTAGCAACCCCTATCCTCATCTTCCCATTGTTGGCATGATGCCAAACGAAGGAAGAGTTCAATACTCTTCTGGGGAATCTTATGAAGGGGATATTGGCAGTGATGGTTTTAAACCTATTGCTCCTCAGCAAGTCACCATCAGACCTTTTGAACACTTCAGAAGAAGTAAGGTTGCTGTTCCCTATGACTATAGCACGCCTCAGCGAGCTAATCATATTAGTCAGCAACCTCAACCTATTTCTCAACCCTCTTCTTCTTTACCTTCTCAGCAAGCTCCTACCCTTGCCGACTGCAATACTGTGCAGGATGATCGTGTCATGCAGAGACGCGTCAGGTTTGGTGACGCTAGACTTCAGCAAGTTGGACCATCTAAGGTCCGACCTGCTGATAGACAAGTCCACCAGCATGTATCACAATCGATGCCTACTCCTATTTTGAGGCATAAAACTCCTCAAAAAGAGAATAACTAATACCCAAAATAGGTCTGTTACTCCTCAAAGAGGATACTTGCCCATCAGCAAGTAAGACCTATCACTCCTCAAAGAGGACACTTGCCTCATCAGCTAGTAAGACCTATCACTCCTCAAAGAGGACACTTGCCTCATCAGCAAGTGAGATCTACTACCCCAAATAGGCAATACTTACCTCATAGGAAAATGAGGTCTGTAACACCTATTCAGCAACCGAGATCGATCACTCCCAAAAGAGTGCATCCATCTCAGCAGGGTCCTTCTTCTTCCTCTCACCCTGCTGTCCATCAAGCATGGAGTGTAGTCAAGGGATCAAAAAATCCCTCTACCTCTCAATCAGAGGACCCAAAAGGTAAGTCCATTCTGGGTCCTGCTCCTAAGATGCTTCAGCTTCCACAAAAGCATAAGCAAAAGCCCAAGCCAAAGAAAAAGGCATCTTCCTCTTCTGACCCCAAAATTAGCGAGCTAACTCAGCAAGTTAATGACCTTTCCTCTCAGCTGAAGGAATTTTTCCTTCAAAATCAACAAGGCAACAACTCTGGTAAAAAATGCTACAAATGTGGCAGCAGAGGTCATGTTGCTTCTGATTGTGACAACTCCAGGGATGCTCCTGAAGTTGACATTCAACCTAATCCTTCTTCAGCGGTTGCTTCCTCTTCCATTATCGTCAGCGAAAGTTCTACTTCTGCTGATCGTATAAATAGTATAGGGGAGTCAACAAATCTCACTAAGGAGAACATTGCTGACTTCATTGCTGCTCAGCGAATCTCCTTTCCTCTCTCTCAAGAGATCATTACCACTGGTCAAGGTAGCATTCTGGTTGAGTATGGGAACAACAATCAAGTCAGCAACTTGACTGTTCTAGATACTGGAGCCACTGTCACCTCTGCTGATCAATATCACACCTATATGATTGATCGTGACATATCTCCTGCTCATCATCTTGTTGATAACTCTCCAAGTGATGAGAATACTAACCCTAGTGCTCCTCTTCCTCTTTCTACTGATGACATCGTCAGTAGAGAAGAATCATCCGAGTCTCCCATCTTTAACCCTGCTGACATGTCCTTCAGCGAGTTTAATAGTGAACCCATCTAAATCCTTCTGTTAAATCCATGCAGGGCTCGCTGGGAAAAGGTGTGTGGTACTTGGACAGTGGCTGTTCAAAACACATGACTGGCTCAAAGACCCTGCTGGATAACTACGTAGAGGCTGCTGGTCCTACTGTAGTGTTTGGTGACAATTCCACTGGACAAACTGAAGGTTATGGTCTTCTCTCAAATGGACTCATTAAGTTCAACAAAGTCGCCTATGTCAATGGATTAAAACATAATCTCATCAGCATAAGTCAACTTTGTGATGCTGACTACAAAGTGATTCTTGATAAACATCAAGGTACTGTGGTAAATGTAAACAAGGAAGTAGTCTTGGTTGCTCCAAGAAAACGAGATGTATATCTGGTTGACTTCACTCCTATCAAGACTGATAGTGAGACTTGTTTCTTTGCCAAGTCTGCTGCTGAACTTAATTGGTTATGGCACAAGCGTATGTCGCATGTGAATTTCAAAACCATTAACTCTTTGGCCAAAAAGAACCTTGTTCGTGGCCTCCCTCATCTTTCATTTGAAAAGGATAGACTTTGTGGTGCTTGTGAAAAAGGTAAAAGCCACAGAGCAACTTTCAAAACCAAGCAGGCCAATTCTATCTCTGGCTGCTTTCATCTTCTTCACATGGACCTTTTTGGTCCAGTGAATGTCCAAAGTCTAAAGGGTAGCAGATACACTTTAGTAATCGTGGATGAATACTCACGATACACTTGGACTATCTTTCTTCATTCTAAGAGTGATGCTGCTGAAGAGATCATCAATTTCATCAAGAAAATGGAAAATCTCAACAGCATAAGGGTGAAAGAACTTAGGAGCGATCATGGTACTGAGTTCAGAAACCACACTCTTGAAGCCTTTTGTGCTGATCAAGGGATCTCACAAAATTTCTCTTCCACCAGAACTCCTGAGCAAAATGGCGTCGCTAAAAGGAGAAATAGAACTCTCATCGAAGCAACTCGCACCATGCTCAGTGAGTCCTCTCTACCCAGCAAGTTCTGGGCAGAAGCTGTCAATACAGCTTGTCACATTCAAAATCGTTGTCTCATTGTCAAAAGACATGACAAGACAGCGTATGAGGTACTGAAAGGAAAGGTACCTCAAATCAAATACTTCCATGTATTTGGATGTCCTGTCTTCATCTTAAACAACAAGGATCATCTAGGAAAATTTGATCCTAAAGCTGATGATGGATACTTTCTTGGGTATTCATCCATCAGCAAGGCATTTAGAGTATTCAATACTCGCCTTCAGAAGGTTGATGAATCCATTCATGTTACTTTTGGTGAAAGCTCATCAGCCCTAAAGGACATTCAATCTAACTCATCTGAGGTCATTTTCAATGAGCTTGCTGACCCTCTTTCTGAGGAAGCTGACTCATTTGTTGATGCTTCTTGCTCGCTGCCTGATACTAAGCATATCGCAAAGGATAGTTCAACTGATATTGAACTAGAGCAAGTTGCTGCTCATATCTACTCGATTGAGCCAGTTGAGCCTATCTTAAGATCAATCCATGCAGCATCAGCCAAACCTAGATCACTGGCTGATGATGTGCATGCTGATGACCTTACTGAGGAGGAGTTTCATGATGCTTCAGCTAATGCTGAAGAAATGGAGTCTGCTGAAGACTCCGCCATTAATGATAACTCAAATCAGTAGAATGGCTCTGCTGATCATTCTCCTGAACCCATTCTTACCATTGACCTCTCTTCTTATAATGCTCCTGCTGATCCCATAGCTCCAATTTCCGCTGCCACTCAACTTGGTGCCTCAAGTGCTCCTGCACTTAAATGGACATCTAGTCATCCAGCTCACCAAGTCATTGGAGATCCTCAGCAGGGGATTATTACTCGATCAGCGACAAGAAATACATGTCTATATGTAAACTTCTTGTCTATGATCACTCCCAAAAACATAGGAGAAGCAATGATTGATCCTTCATGGGTTGCTGCCATGCAAGACGAACTTACCCAGTTCTAAAGACAGTACGTCTGGTTCTTGGTTCCTTTACCTCCTGGAAAAGAACCAATTGGAACAAAATGGGTTTATCGAAATAAAATGGACGAAGATGGTGTTGTTACACGTAACAAGGCTAGGCTGGTTGCACAAGGTTACCTTCAAGAAGAAGGTGTTGACTATGATGAAACCTTTGCACCAGTGGCCAGACTGGAAGCTATACGCTTATTTTTGGCACATGCTGCTTACAAAAACTTCACTGTATATCAAATGGATGTAAAGAGTGCCTTCCTAAATGGAAAACTCGATGAGGAAGTTTATGTTGAGCAGCCACCTGGCTTTGAAGATCCAGCCAAGCCACACCATGTCTATCGTCTCTATAAGGCACTCTATGGTCTTAAACAAGCTCCCAGAGCTTGGTACGACACTCTCTCTGAATTTCTTCTCTCAAATAAGTTTCAGCGAGGATCCATTGATAATACCCTCTTCATCTATAGAAAGGGTGCTGATGTCCTATATGTTCAAATATATGTAGATGACATCATCTTTGGGTCCTCCAGCAAGAAACTTTGTTCTAAGTTCAGCTCCCTGATGTCCTCTCATTTCGAGATGAGCATGATGGGTGAGCTGACCTTCTTTCTTGGTCTACAAATTCGCCAACTCCCAAATGGGATTTTCATTAACCAAGAGAAGTACATTCGAGACATGCTGGCTAAATTCGACTTATCCAATGTAACCACCAAAGCCACTCCCATGTCTCCTCCTAATAATCTCCATGCTGACCCTGATGGTAAGCATGTGAATCCTACTCTCTATAGAGGAATGATCGGCTCGCTGATGTACCTCACAGCGAGTCGTCCTGACATCATGTTTGCTACTTGCCTATGTGCAAGATATCAAGCCTCTCCCAGAAAGTCTCATCTTCTCGCTGTCAAGCGAATCTTCAAATACCTAAAAGGTACCCCCACACTGGGTCTCTGGTATCCCAAAGACTCCAGCTTTGACCTTGTTGCATATTCTGACTCTGACTATGCTGGATGCATGTTAGATAGGAAAAGCACCAGTGGTGGATATCAACTGTTGGGGGGGAAGCTGACTAGTTGGTCTAGTAAGAAACAGCATACAGTTTCCATCTCCACTGCTGAAGCAGAATATGTATCAGCAGCGAGTTGTTGTGCACAAGTCCTCTGGATGAAAAACCAACTCGCTGACTATGACTTAGAATTCTCTAAGATCCCCATTATGTGTGACAATACGAGTGCAATTGCTATCACACATAATCCTGTTCAGCATTCTAAGACCAAACACATAGACATTAGGTACCACTTTATTCGTGACCATGTCATGAAAGGGGATGTGGAAATCTATTTCATACCCACTGATGACCAACTTGCTGATATCTTTACTAAACCGTTATATCAAACAAGATTTAAATATCTGGTCAGCAAGTTGGGAATGCTGAATGGTGAATCAGCAACATGACATGTCATGTCTGCTGATGCTTCAACATACATCTCTCTTATATGTTGAAAAGTGACCTTATGGTCAAAAATATCTTTTAGCGATCTCAAGAGTATCTTACTCGCAAAACAAAAGCAATAGAGAGCTAAAAGTCTCTATCTAGTCCAGCAGCAAACGGCTGCTGGTAAAGACATCTCAAATCCGTTGATCCCTGTTGCTTTGGGAAAAAGCAAAACAAAAGTAATAGAGAGCTAAAAATCTCTATCTAGTCCAGCAGCAAACGGCTGCTGGTAAAGACATCTCAAATCCGTTGATCCCTGTTGCTTTGGGAAAAAGCAAAACAAAAGTAATAGAGAGCTAAAAATCTCTATCTAGTCCAGCAGCAAACGGCTGCTGGTAAAGACATCTCAAATCCGTTGATCCCTGTTGCTTTGGGAAAAAGCAAATAAAAGTAATAGAGAGCTAAAAGTCTCTATCTAGTCCAGCAGCAAACGGCTGCTGGTAAAGACATATCAAATCCGTTTATAGCTGACAATTTGCTAAAAAAATTGTACTTTTTTTATTCATCAGCGACCATCGATTGTCGAAAAGTCGCTGATTGAAATTTGCTTTCTTTAAAAGGTAACCAGATTGTCTAAACTCTGTCAGCGGATATACTTAGATCTCAACTTTTCTTTCATTTGAGCATATTCGCTAACAATAATATTTTAATAAGAATACCAAACGGTTACCTCGATTTTCCCCCTAATGGGCAACTTGTACACTGTACGCGCCGTAACTACTTGAGTACATTTGAACTTAGGGTACAAGTTGTCACATCAAAAAAAAAATTATACGTTACTCACATACGTATAATTAAACGTATTCTCCTTATATAAAACTATTTTTCTTGTACTATCATTAGTACAAAATAATTTTCTTTATATATATCACGTATGAAAGAGAGTCCATGACGATCCGTATGCACTATTATGGGTCCCATATCCATACCATATATATGAAACCCTCTCCCATACCATTTTTCACGCTCATTTTCTTTATATATATCACGTATGAAAGAGAGTCCATGACGATCCGTATGCACTATTATGGGTCCCATATCCATACCATATATATGAAACCCTCTCCCATACCATTTTTCACGCTCATTTTCTTTCTCATTCACTCCAAAAATCTCTCTCAAATTTCCTCTCAATCTCTCTTCAGTCTCTTTTTCTTTCATTCCTCTCAATCTCTCTTCAGTCTCTTTTTCTTTCATTCCTCTCATCTTCTTTCTTATCATCTTGATATAAAATGGCTTCTCAATCTGAACAAATTCCTGAACAACAACAATCACCACAACAATTTCAAGAAAACCCTGAAAACATTCCCACTTATCTCACTTCTAAAGTCTTCGATAATGAAGGCATTCGTCCTTCTGACAAAGTTTCTTTTCAAGCCCAGAAACTAGTCGTCAAAGCAAATAACTACTTGGGATCTGAAGAAATCCCTTCCAAAGTTAAAGGATATTATTCTATGCTGGACTTCATCAAAGGATGTCCAGTTAGAAGAGCAATCTATAAAAATCCCCATGAGATGTGTCTTCATCTCTTGAGGGAATTCTGGTGGACGTGTGATTATGATGTGTCCAGTAGCACCATTAAAGGCACTGTCATGAAAGGGAAGCACACCATCACCATCTCTGCAGATTTATTAAGAGATGTTCTTCGGCTTCCTAAACAGTCCACAAACAGGTCCTTTGAAGATTTGGTCCCTACCTCAGTATGGAAAGAATGGTTATTGACCATTGGGTATGGGACAAACATGGTACCAGCACTACCTGTGCACAGTAATCCTCAAAAGAAGTATATTCCTGGTGTATGGAGGTTGCTGTTCACACATGTTATTCAATGCCTAGGTGGGAACAGTGGATCCTTTGATCAAGCCACTGCTGCCCAGATGCAAATGATTTATGCACTGGCAAATGGTAGAAGTATTGACTTTGCAAATGTGATATTTGAAGATTTGAAGTCAAAGATCACTATAAGAAATCGCTCAAGCTCTGTGCCCTTTAGACGCTTTCTGACGTTGATATTCAGACATGAGCTGAAAGAAAAGTACATGCCAAATGGTGCTCAATTCATTCTCTCTCCAAGGGTAGCAAGCTCTGTCTATAAAATTCATGCTTGCGACCCTGAGCACTTCGATTCAAAGTATGCTGCGCTTACTCCAGCAATGAAGCAGGTACTTTTCTCCATGTACCCTGATGTATATAAACCTAACCCTGCTGGAGCTGGTATGCTGATAACCCCTCCAGCATCCTCCAAAACTCCCAAAGTGGCCAAGAAAAGTCAAGTTATTCCTAAAAGGAAGAAGAAAATTTTAAGAAGGGTGGAACCCTCTCAACTCTCTCTTATCAATAACGAAGAAAACCCTGCTGCTGCTGAAAGTGTAGTGCATCAACAACCTGAATCTGACACTCGTTCATTCCCCAACCCAATCAGCTTCTCTATTGCTGAGAGGAATGCAACTGCTGCTGATGTTCCCAAAGTGCAGGTTGCTGGGGGAGAAAATTTGAATGTTGAAACTAGGCGTATTGATGATGTTGTTGCTGAAGAAGAGGTTGTTGGTGTTGATAATGTTGTTACTGATGATGAAAGTGATTATGAGTTAGGGGACTTTGTGGCAGAGGATTTTCAACTTGATCCCGATAGTAATGCTGAAGAAGTAGATGCCAGTGACATGGAGGTAGATGAAAATGATGCTGCTGTTGCTGGTGAAATGGCAGCCACAAATAAAAATATTGCTATTGATGCTGCAGTGACTGGTGAATGTACTGTAAGACCCAAGACTCCTCCAATGCGACCAGTGAACACCATGCTCTCTCTTGGCATGCCTTCTTCCTTCTCAAGTGTTCCTGGCTGCTCATCCTCGATTCCCTCTGAAATCGAACCCCAAACTGCTAAAGATTTGGGCATTTCGTACTCCACCTACTCTGCTGAATCGGTTGGAAAGGGTGGAGCATCAACTGAATGATCTCACCAAGTATGCAGAGATTGCTGTAGATGTGAAAGAAAATGAGTCTGAAAGACTAATCTCTACTCTGACCAGCTGGTACAATAAGCAAGTTGAAAACAGCTCAGAAGTAGAGATGATTAAAGAAAAATTCATCTCATTGGCTGCTGATCAACACAAAATCAAAGAAGCCACCAAAGCTATCAAGCATGATCAGCAGATCCTTAGATCTAGCGGCTTGTCGCTGGTGAAATGTGCCAACTCCACCAGCTACTCGGCAAAGAAGGCAGCATCCACCAGCAAGTCGGCTGCTGCTAGTGTCGAGAAGCTGACCGCTCAAGTTGAAAGCAACACTAAGGCTATTCTAGCCTTGGAAAAGCAAGTAGCTGATCTTCCAACCCCTCCAGCGTCCTTCACTGAGGAAGATCGAAAAAGACAAGAAAAACTTGAGAAGGAAGTGGATGAAATCAAGCACTTGCTGTCACAACTTGTTCAGCAGCACTCAAAAAGGCCGGCCACTGTGGAAGTTGTTATTAACAATACAACTTCCAAGGGGGAGAAGGTTGATGCTGCTGTATTAGAACTGGTAAATGAAGCGGTGCACAAGGCAGTTACCCAAATCTTTGAAGACACTGCTGAAGATACCTTGGATGAGAATGATGATGCCACTAACTCCACAAAGGAAAATGAAATGGCAATTGTGGCTGTTAGTGAAGTTCCCCCTGCTGGTGCTGAGGGGGAGACTGAAGAAGATGCAAGTATGGAAGTTCCCCCAGCTGGTGTTGAGGGGGAGCAACAAACTGTAGCTATCAATGCTGAAGAACGTTTGGACCCTGAAACGGTCAGAGCTTCATGGGAAGCTGGATTTGCTGAGAGAATGGCCAGGGATAGGTCAAGGGAAATGTTGCCAATCTTTCATAGCACATATCTGGCAAATGCTGATATTACTCCTCTCTCCGATGCTTGTTGGAAATAGCTAATTGAGTCGGGCTTTTTCAAACCTCCCACTGCTGCTCAACCCTCCGTACGATCCTCAGCAGGCCATCAGCATCAATTGATTGATGTATTGGCACTAACTGCTGATGGAAAAACTCAAGAAGATGCTATCAAAGAGCTGGATAGGATCAAGCAAAATGAAGAAAATGAAAAGAAAAATCTTGAGTTTATCAGGCAACTACCTCTACTGGAAAAGGATCAGCTTGATGGTGAGCAAAGAATGCTGCTGAAATCAGGTGGTGCTGAAGCCTTGTACAGGCAGAAACATAAGGAAGTTGAGAAGCAGCTCAGCGAGAAAAGAGCCAAATTTGAAGAAGAGAAAGCTAAGTGGCTGAAGCTGATGGATGATCGAGTCAGGCCTCAAAAAATTATTGCCGCTGAGGCCTTTAAAGCTGAAATGGGCCTAAAGACCAACCTGAAGATCTTAAGAGAAGGTGCTGGCAAGCCAACCAAGTTGGAAGGGGTCAAAGTAACCAACTTAGGTGCTTCAGAATGGGTGGAAGTGTACATGCTGGTGAAAGATAAAAAGGCTGCCAGCTACCAGCAGCTCCAAAGCATGCTGAAAGAATACTTCAAGAAAGCACTGGAGTTTGAAACAAAGTTCAAGGTGGACTTGCCCATGCTGAGGCAAGTGTTCGGTACTCCAGCAGCCATCTCCACCTCAGCTGGAAGGCAAGTTCAAAGAAAGAGGAAGATGGAGCATCGAACATCGACTGTTGACCTTCCTCCTATCTCTGGTGATGCTGCTTTAAACACCAGACTTCCTCCAAGAAGTGTCTTTGAGGAAGGGAGAGTGATAGAGAATCCAGCTGGTATTTTCTTCACAAATTTTCAAAATACCCAGCTGTTCTTTCGTCTATCTGAACTTGAAAAGGCGTCCACTGGGTTCATTCTGAGCATAAGAAGAAGGTGTGCTGAAACGACCAACAACCGAGGGTTTATCAGCAAACTGGATGAGGAGCTGGTTAAGCCTCATAGATACAATGACCCAGCAGTTCAGATTGCCAAGCAAGAACATGCTTGGGAATTTGAAGCTGAAAATATGTAGATGTCTTATATATATAAAATATATATATATATATGGTCAAAGTTTAAAAAAAAGACTTTGAAAATTAAAAACAAGACATTTTAATGGGACGAAGAGAGTATATCATAGTAGTAGCGGCAGTTTGGGTTGTATTTCATCTCGAACACACGTACGTTATCTCTTACAACTCGACAAAATGAAACATACAAATTACGAATGGGTCGATGAGTTATAGCTACAACGTCAAAATATGATCAAATACTTTTCAAAACGCTCAAAGCTTCCTCACAACAAGTTACAGTAAAATAAACTGTTGCCTTAACAATAGTTGTTATGGTTTTAACAAATAAGTATTTATGTTATCTTTTGATTTCAAATTGTTAGTCAAGGCGGGAAGATTTCAAACCAACAAGAAGACAAGAAGTCACATGGTGGTTCTTTCAACTGAAGATTACCTTATATGGCAAAGGTACAGTTGGGACCAAAATAAGGGTTTCTCTCTTTCATACCCGTTTTGGTAAAGAAGACAAAGGCTCCTGGATCCAAGTACAATGAGCCTATAAGCAGTCGACAACCACCATTCTATCACTATTATTGTAAGGTTGTGTTGCCCTAATTCCTCTCCTATATAAAGCAACACAGCCGCACCATTCAAAGGTGTGTTTTATCACCACAAAGTGTGTGACACTTTATTTGTAATTGCTCAAGTTTCTTTCTTCCTTTCTAGGCTTAGCAATTATATAGTTCATTTGTATTCTTGTAAGACAAGTTGTAATATCGACCATGTATTCATCGTTTAAATCAATGATACATATGATTAGACTTGCATAGTTCTCTTACAATTGAACTTGTTCTTGTTTATGTTCTTTACTTTCTGTTCTTAACTCTTTGTCTAAGATAAACTAAACATAAGTGTGCAAATCAAGGACTGTCACTCACACTTGTAAGTTTTTGACATAAACATTTTATGAGATCTTTACATAACATAGACATTTGGTAATAGTTAGTTACATCTACAGGTATAATCCCTATATTATATATATATATATATATTTAGGTCAAAGTTTAAAAAACAAAGACTTTGAAAATTAAAAACAAGACATTTTAATGGGACGAAGAGAGTATATCATAGTAGTAGCGGCAGTTTGGGTTGTATTTCATCTCGAACACACGTACGTTATCTCTTACAACTCGACAAAATGAAACATACAAATTACGAATGGGTCGATGAGTTATAGCTACAACGTCAAAATATGATCAAATACTTTTCAAAACGCTCAAAGCTTCCTCACAACAAGTTACAGTAAAATAAACTGTTGCCTTAACAATAGTTGTTATGGTTTTAACAAATAAGTATTTATGTTATCTTTGATGAACTTTTCAAAATAACACATTGTCAAAGTATAAAGTTTCAACCTGCCCTTGACCTTCTGTACCATATACTCCGTATAAATCTTTTATAATATAGATGGGATATAGTTTGCTCAACAAGATAAGAAAATTACATGACACATCAATATATACCAGAAACATTTAATATAAAAGGGATTGTTTTCAACGTTGTTGAGCAGGCAAGCACCATCTAAAAGATTCAAAAGGTGTAATAAAAAGTGATTTATAGATAAGAAGTTGAACTATAAAAAAAATCTATCTTTTTTGTATAATTCTCACCAACTTATATCCATGTGTCCCATTCTCCACTGCTCAAAACGTCTATATATATAAATCTAAATCGGCATATACAATTATCAATCCAACTAAAATACTACATTCTTAGCTTCTTCTCTGTATCCTTTAGTCATCCAGAGTGTGCAACATTATGGTTCGTTTACATCTCAATTCCTTTCTCTTGATACTAGTTTCCGTCAGTAGTTTAGCATCATTCAATGGTGGCAAGATCAATGCCGAGGCACGTAAGCTTTTGGAGACAGCTGAGCTTCCGAAGCCAGCAATTCCAGAGCTTCCTAAACCCACACTTCCCGAGATTCCAAAGTCAGAACTTCCCGAGATTCCAAAGCCCACGGTTCCCGAGATTCCAAAGCCCACACTTCCAGAGCTTCCTAAGCCCACACTTCCCGAGATTCCAAAGCCCACACTTCCAGAGCTTCCTAAGCCCATTGTTCCAGAGCTTCCTAAACCCATTGTTCCCGAGGTTCCAAAGCCTACGATTCCTGAGGTTCCAAAGCCTACACTACCCGAGGTGCCAAAGCCCACAATTCCTGAGATTCCCAAGCCTACGGTTCCCGAGCTTCCAAAGCCCACAGTTCCCGAGATTCCAAAGCCCACAGTTCCCGAGATTCCAAAGCCAACATTCCTGAGCTTCCGAAGCCTACATTTCCTGAGATTCAAAAGCCCATAGTTCCTGAAATTCCAAAGCCCACACTTCCTGAACTTCCAAAGCCAACAATTCCTGAGCTTCCGAAGCCTACACTTCCTGAGCTTCCAAAGCCCACAGTTCCCGAGATTCCAAAGCCAACACTTCCTGAGCTTCCGAAGCCCATGGTTCCTGAAATACCAAAACCTGTTGTTCCCGAAGCTACAAAGCATGTGCTCCCCGAGATTCCAAAACCTACACTTCCCGAAATACCAAAGCCCACCATTCCCGAGGTACCGAAAGAATTCCCTTCCCTACCACATCCTTGAAAACCTGCTCTTGTGAACGATCTCTTATATTTACCTTACCATTACTTTTACATTTTCATTGTATTACATGGAAGATTTAATGATTAATGTTTATGTGTTTTCCTTTGTATAATTGTCATTTGACATTTAATTTATGTATTGGATATTTTATTCATATATGCTACAAATAGTTTGTTAACGCAACTTGATTTTGTGTTGTTGGACTAGAGCTACCAAAAGAGAATTTCTTGGATGATCTACATTTTATGATTTATACGCTTTTTTAAATAAGATAAACAAAACGAATAATGAACTAACGAACCAATTAAGTATATATCAACAAATGAACAATATCTTTAAATTAGTTTGTTTAAGTAAATGAATGTATGTGTCATATTTTTTTTTTGGTAAGGCAATAATTGTATAAAACCAATAAGTAATTACAAAGTAAAACTCTACAAATCAAAGAGTTACAAGTAGCAACCACTTGGCCGTAAGTTAGAAATACCAATAAAACATGAAACAACTAACAATATGTTTAACACATAAAACACTCTACCCAAATCTAAACCAAAAGCTAATGTTCTTCTATCTTCCAAGGCGCAATGCACCATTCAATCCATTTAAGTGATTGTTTTTTCATTCTATTTGATATCCAAAAATACGAAATAACTTGAACTTCATCACAAACCTTATGCAAATTCTCTTTTCTATCTTCATGTACCTTCTTATTTCGAGCTCTCTAAATAGTATATAGCATTGATCAAACTACCGCTTTCCAAACCATAATTTGTTTCTCATTAAAACCAATTGCCCCATTATGGTTGAGTAGTTCATCTATCGAAAAAATATTAAAATCACCCATCCTCCACCATTTGAAAATATTTGTCCACCCTTTAGCCACTCTTTCACACGTTACAAAACAATGGTCAATTGTTTCAATTACATCATCACAACAAGGACAAAGTGTAGAGTGAAGGTCAATACCTAAATAGTCAAGCCATGATCTCACCGGTAGTTTCTTTTGTTGAATTCTCCAAATTAGAATGCCCACTTTCCTAGGCACCAAGTAATTCCAACTTGTTTCCAAATTTGAGTTATGATTATTAAGAATTACATCATCAATAAGCTTTCTTAGTTCCTTCACCACGAATTTTCCATGCTCCACAAGATCCCATTTCCAAGAATCCTTCTTATCCCGTTGAGGTGTCTTTTGTTGAATTATATTGATCAAAGTATGAAGTTCACCTACACCCCTTCCTCTAACTTCCCGCAACCAATCCCATTTCCACTCCCAAACTTCGCCATTCCAATTTCCTTTTTCGCCAACTCTAACTTCCTTATTGATCTCAAGATGATATAGTCTACTAAAATTAGATTCAAGGGTGTATGTTCCCACCCATGGATCTTTCCAAAAATAAGTATCTAAACCATCGCCCAACACTTTTGAAAATGACATAGTGAAAGGTATGTTTAATTTGTCGATTTCGATGCCAACTCGAATAATATTACTCCAAACCCCTTTCTTCTCATTAGTAGTCACTTCACTCTTAAGTCCACCATCTACTCCATGTATACTTTTAATCACTTTACACCAAAGTCTTTCATCCTCAACATGAAATCTCCACCACCATTTACCTAATAAACCCCAATTAGCACTTTTTAAAGTGCCAACATTTAATCCGCCAACCTCAAAACCTTTTTGCACATTCTCCCATTTCACCGAAGCCATTTTCTTTCTTTCATCATTGCCACCCCAAAAAAAAAGTCTTCTAATCTTTTCAAGATTTCTTAACACTCCAACCGGCGCCCGATACAATGAAAAATAATAAAGTGGTAAACTTCCAAGAACCGTCTTGACTAGTGTTAGTCTCCCACCGTATGACATATTACCCTTCCAACCCGACAACTTCTTTTTAAACTTGTCTTCAACCACATTCCAATTTCTAATGTTGTTCATATTCACACCAATTGGGAGCCCAAATAAGTAAGCGGGAATGACCCACTAGCACACCCCATCCTACTTGCAAGCATCTCCACCTCGTTATTTTCTACTCCAATACCAAACACCTTGCTTTTACTAGTATTTATTCTCAAACCCGTCACTTCTTGAACACACTTTAAGATTCTCATCAAGTTTCTAGCATTATTAACATTCCATTCTCCAAAAAATATAGCATCATCCGCATATTGTAAATGCGAGACACTAAGATTATCACTCCCCACTTTGACTCCTTTGAAAAAATTCTTTGTAATTGCTTCTTTGACCATCACATTTATCCCTTCCGCGGCAATTAGAAAAAGAAAAGGTGATAGCGGGTCACCTTGCCTAACCCCCTTTTCCATATAAAACTCATTTGTCGGTGCACCATTTACCAAAATTGAGATTGAAGCCGAAGATTATTCCTCTATGCTAACAAACATTCGATTTGATAATTTGTATATATAATAATTGTTAATTTTCTCTCACTGTGTTATACTAATTAAGAAAAGTTATATACGAGTAATAGTTTTGATCTAATAACTAATTCATGCTAAAGAAAAGTAATATACTATATTATAAGAGGTCACACGACGTTGTTGGTCAAGTAGCATGGTTGGATTAAGTGGTTAACACTCTTGTCTCTGTATACAAAGGTTAAGGGTTCGATTCTCACCCCATGCAAATGCCAAATGTCCTATTCTATCATTTAGATAGAACTTGAAAAACAGTCTCTCTACTTAGGTAGAGGTAAAGCTGTCTACATCTCAACCTTCCCATACATCGTCGAGATATTGGGACTCAAAACCCATAGAAAACGACATTGGGTGTTTATTTTACGACGCTGCTGGTCAAGACTTATTTGCCAAAGTTTAAGTTGAAGCGTTACACATGTATGTGTAAAATATATTTTTGTTAGGCAAACTCGAAGCCACTGCAGCAGTGAGAGCAAACAATAGGAATCCCATTTTCCTTACCACAGGTATTTTATGGTTCTCATTTAATTTGATAACTTTGTTTGAATTACATAAAAGATGTCACCAAATCATGAACAACTTGTATATAATGTATAGTAATCTGAATAATTTTTGATATACCAATATCTTTATCCTTTACAGATGCAACTGCTGTTGGGTTACTATTTATGATGTTGATGTTGTTGCGGGTTACTAAAGCTGACATTTATGTGGTTTTCGCAAACTATGGTCAAAGTGTAGTAGTCAAATATTTGTGTTTTCGCCACAATCCAGTCTATACTTTTTTTAAGTTTTGGTCCAATGGATCAAGCCACTTCACTTATGTTTTGTGCAAAGGTGACTGTTGTATTGTGCAAATGTTGATCATTTCGAGGTATATATATATGTTAAGTGACCACTATAACACTTGTATGTTGCCCCGCAAGTCATGTAGCCTCGTCTATACGATCAAACATCGGGTTGTCGCCGTTTGACACTGAAGTAGGACTAGACACATTGCAAGTCCAACATCTTGTAGTATACTTGTATATAACAATCACGAGTAACCCCAGTAAGTTCATCTTCTGGTAAGATTAATGGTCAAATGTCATATACCATTTGAATATATATATATATTTATATATGTTTACTTTGTATATAAGTTGATTTTTTTATGTTATATTTAGGTTCACAACAGATTTTTCGATCAATAACCCTTTGTGATCCTTGATATATGTTACATTTAATCAGTGGCGGATCTTGACCCATTTAGTAGAAGGGGCCGAAAGTTACGTGACTAAGATATAACACTAAGAAAAAAAATCAGAGGGGACCGAAAGTCACGAGAACACAGAAATAGCACTAAGAAAAATAATTTTTCGAACAAATTACGGATAAAACTATACTAATGATCGGAAAAACGGCGGGGGCCCGGGCCCCCTCGGGCCCCAAAAGAGATCCGCACTTGCATTTAATTAAATTTAAACCCATAATGTAACACCCCAAGCCAAGGCTTAGAATATCACGGAAATCATATAGCATAAGGTGGGATTAATGTAGAACATGAACTAAATGCAAATAAATGATTCAGTGAATCCATACAATACGAATAACAAGTATCAAAATACATAAGGAGCAAGTAACCATCAAAGTTTACAAAAGAACATCAAAAGATGGCTAACAGTCCTAAGTACAATGCAAAAGAAGGCAAATGAATCCTTGATCCATATAAGTCCAAGTCCGGGTTCAACAGCAAGCAAACAATCAAACTCCACGCCCTGGAATAACCTGATAACCTGAAAAGTGTACTAAGCATAGTCAACACAAGGTTGGTGAGTTCGTAGCAATGTTTCACAAGGAATCATCAACAATAATCCCAATATACGAGTAGAGGCTAAACATAACTTACCAGTAGCCTTTAAACAACGCAGTATCAATCACACCAAGGATTTCACAATAAGAGTAAAACGTGTAATAACATATACACAAATGAGATCAAAACCAATATAAGTGTCGAATGTATAAATCAAATCAGAATGCATGCCTAATGTATGACTATCAAGGCCGCATCTCAAAATTTATCGAGATATATATGTCTATATACTCGGAAACGTCTATAAATCATCCATCACAATTCAACAATCATAACCAAACTATACTATACGTACACACACTTAGGGGGATTCTACTTTCTTTGAGTCCTAGATGCTTATGTATAGGGTCACCCGCAGCCTTCCCATCACATCTAAAACTCTTTGAAAGTAAAACCGACTTCCATGTATGTACTTCTATCCTAATCATACCACACAATCCAAACCAAACACGTAATCCAACAACAATAGGTTAAACCCTCAACAAATCGATCAAACAAGAAATCAAGCAATAAGACAAATCGTAACTCAAGCCAATCGATCAATAAGTACAAAAGCATGTTCTCAAGTGCAAGACACTTGGAAGTACATCAACCAATCAATAAGTACAAAAGCATGTTCTCAAGTGCAAGACACTTGGAAGTACATCAACCAATCAATAAGTACAAAAGCATGTTCTCAGTGCAAGACACTTGGAAGTACATCAACCAATCAATAAGTACAAAAGCATGTTCTCAAGTGCAAGACACTTGGAAGTACATCAACCAATCAATAAGTACAAAAGCATGTTCTCAAGTGCAAGACACTTGGAAGTACGTCAACCAATCAATAAGTACAAAAGCATGTTCTAAAGTGCAAGACACTTGGAAGTACGTCAACCAATCAATAAGTACAAAAGCATAATCAATCTCAATCACAAGTCTATCGTACAACAAATCATCTAAAACTACAATGCACATACATTTCATACGACTTTACATTTAAGGAATCATAGATGCTTATATATAGGGTCACCCGCAGCCTTCCCATCACATCTAAAACTCTTTGAAAGTAAAACCGACTTCCATGTATGTACTTCTATCCTAATCATACCACACAATCCAAACCAAACACGTAATCCAACAACAATAGGTTAAACCCTCAACAAATCGATCAAACAAGAAATCAAGCAATAAGACAAATCGTAACTCAAGCCAATCGATCAATAAGTACAAAAGCATGTTCTCAAGTGCAAGACACTTGGAAGTACATCAACCAATCAATAAGTACAAAAGCATGTTCTCAAGTGCAAGACACTTGGAAGTACATCAACCAATCAATAAGTACAAAAGCATGTTCTCAGTGCAAGACACTTGGAAGTACATCAACCAATCAATAAGTACAAAAGCATGTTCTCAAGTGCAAGACACTTGGAAGTACATCAACCAATCAATAAGTACAAAAGCATGTTCTCAAGTGCAAGACACTTGGAAGTACGTCAACCAATCAATAAGTACAAAAGCATGTTCTAAAGTGCAAGACACTTGGAAGTACGTCAACCAATCAATAAGTACAAAAGCATAATCAATCTCAATCACAAGTCTATCGTACAACAAATCATCTAAAACTACAATGCACATACATTTCATACGACTTTACATTTAAGGAATCATAGATGCTTATATATAGGGTCACCCGCAGCCTTTCCACCACATCTACAATTCATTAAAGGTATCATCGTCTTCCATTTATGTACAACTAACCTAATCGCAATATGTAACCAAAATTTAATGCATAATCAACCAATCACTCAAACAATAAAGCACGTATGTTTACACTTTTCAGCCCGAATCTCAAATGAGTAGGGAGCTACGGAACTCACCTGATCGACAAAGAAGTTCAGTTTGATATAAAGTCGCATTACAGTCGTTCGATGTTCACTTCACGTCCAATACCTAAATATCGATCATATACATTCACATCAACACACATAAACACATATACGTAGTTATCAAATACTCGGCAAAACCCTAATTAGGTTTCCAAAGTGGTTCTCGACGTTTGGTGACTTCTAAGACTCTTATTCATTGTTAAATAAGTTAAGAAGTGAATTAGATCGAAGCTCGATGCGTTACTAGGGTTCTGGAAGTCGAATTAGGTCAAACAAGAATTCAGAAACTGGACAACTGGCGTAAGCTACGCCCCTATGGGCCGTAACTTACGCCCATACAAACTTAGCCTGGCGTAAGCTACGCCCCTAAGGAGCGTAGGTTACGCCCCCTACTGGGCAGACCCACGAACAGCAGCCATTTATGCAGAATTTTAACCCAAAACCCTATTTTCTCTTGAACCAAAACTCTAAATCGAATTCTAAGGCTAAAGGACTCGTTTTGCAACTACATTTGACCTTCTAATGTCCAAATACACTTACCCAAACCAAGATTTCCATCCAAAACATCACCAAATCTTCCAAATCGATCAACCCTAACCAAAACCCTAATTAGGTTTCCAAAGTGGTTCTCGACGTTTGGTGACTTCTAAGACTCTTATTCATTGTTAAATAAGTTAAGAAGTGAATTAGATCGAAGCTCGATGCGTTACTAGGGTTCTGGAAGTCGAATTAGGTCAAACAAGAATTCAGAAACTGGACAACTGGCGTAAGCTACGCCCCTATGGGCCGTAACTTACGCCCATACAAACTTAGCCTGGCGTAAGCTACGCCCCTAAGGAGCGTAGGTTACGCCCCCTACTGGGCAGACCCACGAACAGCAGCCATTTATGCAGAATTTTAACCCAAAACCCTATTTTCTCTTGAACCAAAACTCTAAATCGAATTCTAAGGCTAAAGGACTCGTTTTGCAACTACATTTGACCTTCTAATGTCCAAATACACTTACCCAAACCAAGATTTCCATCCAAAACATCACCAAATCTTCCAAATCGATCAACCCTAACCAAAACCCTAATTTGACCCAAATTCCATTTTGAGTCGATTTAGAACCTGTGAATGTACGAAATGACTAGAAACGAGTAAACAAACATAAATAGATGCAAATGGGATGAATTTGACTTACCAAAGCTTCCTTCTCAAGCTAGAACCCGAATTAGGTCAAACAAGAATTCAGAAACTGGACAACTGGCGTAAGCTACGCCCCTATGGGCCGTAACTTACGCCCATACAAACTTAGCCTGGCGTAAGCTACGCCCCTAAGGAGCGTAGGTTACGCCTAGGGCCGTAGGTTACGCCAGTGAGGGCCGTATTACGCCTTAGGGCCGTAGGTTACGCCAGTGAGGGCCGTAGGTTACGCCAGTGAGGGCCGTACTTACGCCCCTTAGGGCCGTAGGTTACGCCAGTAGGGCCGTATTACGCCCCTTAGGGCCGTAGGTTACGCCAGTGAGGGCCGTAGGTTACGCCAGTGAGGGCCGTAGCTTACGCCCCTTCACCGTACCTTACGCCCAGTCAAAATTTGCCCAGCGTAACCTACGCCCCTTAGGGCGCCCCTTAGGGCCGTAGGTTACGCCAGGTCTATTTTGCTTGGGCGTAGGTTACGCCAGTGAGGGCCGTAGCTTACGCCCCTTAGGGCCGTAGGTTACGCCAGTGAGGGCCGTAGGTTACGCCAGTGAGGGCCGTAGCTTACGCCCCTTAGGGCCGTAGGTTACGCCAGTGAGGGCCGTAGGTTACGCCAGTGAGGGCCGTAGCTTACGCCCCTTGGGCCGTAGTTACGCCAGTGAGCCGTACCTTACGCCCCTTAGGGCCGTAGGTTACGCCCATTTGCGTACCTTATGTGTATTTATGGTTAACAATGTTTGATTATACTTCAAATTGGGTTAAAAGTCTTTACAAATCGTTTTGGTATGGTTTGGGTCGAAATTGGGGGTTTGGGTTCTTATTTTTCTGCACTTGATGCTGCTGGTGGTGTTGCTGCCCAGTATGGGGCGTAACCTACGCCCCTTAGGGCCGTAGGTTACGCCAGGTCTATTTTGCTTGGGCGTAGGTTACGCCAGTGAGGGCCGTAGCTTACGCCTATCCAATGGACCTTACGCCATTTATGGTTAACAATGTTTGATTATACTTCAAATTGGGTTAAAAGTCTTTACAAATCGTTTTGGTATGGTTTGGGTCGAAATTGGGGGTTTGGGTTCTTATTTTTCTGCACTTGATGCTGCTGGTGGTGTTGCTGCCCAGTATGGGGCGTAACCTACGCCCCTTAGGGCCGTAGGTTACGCCAGTATGGGCGTATTACGCCTTAGGGCCGTAGGTTACGCCAGGTCTATTTTGCTTGGGCGTAGGTTACGCCAGTGAGGGCCGTATTACGCCATAGGGCCGTAGGTTACGCCAGGTCTATTTTGCTTGGGCGTAGGTTACGCCAGTGAGGGCCGTAGTTACGCCAGTGGGGCCGTAGTTACGCCCATGGGGCGTAACCTACGCCCCTTAGGGCCGTAGGTTACGCCAGGTCTATTTTGCTTGGGCGTAGGTTACGCCAGTGAGGGCCGTAGTTACGCCATGGGGCGTAACCTACGCCCCTTAGGGCCGTAGGTTACGCCAGGTCTATTTTGCTTGGGCGTAGGTTACGCCAGTGAGGGCCGTAGCTTACGCCTATCCCTATCTTCAATTTTGACCTTACGCCAAAATTTAACTGTTTACGCCAACTTCTACGCCAAAAGTGAACTTTCCAGAGGACCGTAGGTTACGCCCATATTGACCGTACCTTACGCCCAGTCAAAATTTGCCCAGCGTAGCTTACGCCCCTTGCCACCGTACCTTACGCCTGTTGTATTCTGACCGCCGTAACTTACGCCCCTGTTGGCCGTAAGTTACGGCAGTTGTTTTCTGAAATGTTCCTTGTTTGACCTAGCTTGACTTTCTAGACCTTTTTGCGCGCCGAGTCTTAATCTAATTCACTTCTTATCTTATGTAACATTGAATAAGAGTCTTAAAAGTCATTTAACGTCGAAAAGCACTTGGAAACCTAATTAGGGTTTTGCCGAGTATTTGATAATTACGTATATGTGTTATGTATGTTGATGTGAATGTATATGGTCGATATTTAGGTGTTGGACGTGAGGTGAACTTTGTACGGCGATAACTCGACTTTATATCAATCTTAGCTTTTCTTAACCAATCGAGGTGAGTTTTGTATCTCCCTACTCGCTTGAGATTCGGGCTGAAAAGTGTAAAACTGGTGTGTTTACTTACATTGTTGATTGATTTATTGATTGGTTGACTTGATTATTGGTTTGATGTGACAGTTCGTTTCGTTTGTTTGATTTGGGTTATGTCTCCGTTAATTATTACATATATATATATATATTATAGACGTACATACATGGAAGTCTTATCTTATATGTATATATATATATATATATATATATATATATATATATATATATATATATATATATATATATATATATATATATATATATATATATATATATATATATATATATATATATATATATATATATATATATATATATATATATATATATATATATATATATATATATATATATATATATATATATATATATATATATATATATATATATATATATATATATATATATATATATATATATATATATATATATATATATATATATATATATATATATATATATATATATATATATATATATATATATATATATATATATATATATATATATATATATATATATATATATATATATATATATATATATATATATATATATATATATATATATATATATATATATATATATATATATATATATATATATATATATATATATATATATATATATATATATATATATATATATATATATATATATATATATATATATATATATATATATATATATATATATATATATATATATATATATATATATATATATATATATATATATATATATATATATATATATATATATATATATATATATATATATATATATATATATATATATATATATATATATATATATATATATATATATATATATATATATATATATATATATATATATATATATATATATATATATATATATATATATATATATATATATATATATATATATATATATATATATATATATATATATATATATATATATATATATATATATATATATATATATATATATATATATATATATATATATATATATATATATATATATATATATATATATATATATATATATATATATATATATATATATATATATATATATATATATATATATATATATATATATATATATATATATATATATATATATATATATATATATATATATATATATATATATATATATATATATATATATATATATATATATATATATATATATATATATATATATATATATATATATATATATATATATATATATATATATATATATATATATATATATATATATATATATATATATATATATATATATATATATATATATATATATATATATATATATATATATATATATATATATATATATATATATATATATATATATATATATATATATATATATATATATATATATATATATATATATATATATATATATATATATATATATATATATATATATATATATATATATATATATATATATATATATATATATATATATATATATATATATATATATATATATATATATATATATATATATATATATATATATATATATATATATATATATATATATATATATATATATATATATATATATATATATATATATATATATATATATATATATATATATATATATATATATATATATATATATATATATATATATATATATATATATATATATATATATATATATATATATATATATATATATATATATATATATATATATATATATATATATATATATATATATATATATATATATATATATATATATATATATATATATATATATATATATATATATATATATATATATATATATATATATATATATATATATATATATATATATATATATATATATATATATATATATATATATATATATATATATATATATATATATATATATATATATATATATATATATATATATATATATATATATATATATATATATATATATATATATATATATATATATATATATATATATATATATATATATATATATATATATATATATATATATATATATATATATATATATATATATATATATATATATATATATATATATATATATATATATATATATATATATATATATATATATATATATATATATATATATATATATATATATATATATATATATATATATTCCTTTTGCATTATACTTAGGATCGTTTGCCATCTTTGGTTGTTATTATGTTAGCTTTGATGGCTATTTGCTCCTGTTGTATTTTGTTACTTACTCGTTATGTTTTGGATTCACCGAATCTTTAATTGCATTTAGTTTGTTCTATTGTAATTCCACCTGGTGCTATGTGATTTCCGTGATATTCCGAGCCTCGGCTTGGGGTGTTACAATGATGCTAGAGAAATGAAAGAAATGAGGGAGATGGAGTTCTTGCTAGAGAGAAGAGATAGAGATTGTGTGGTAAATGGAGAGATAAGGGGGGGGGAGGTTCACTAGTAGGCTCATGGGTCATGGGTTTAGCCCATGGGTCGACCCGTCTCCATTTACAAGCCATTTCACATATCGTTTCACATTTAATCACTGATTAAGTTATACTATCGACCCGACGAACATACCACATAGTCATTTAATCACAAAACGATCCAAATACTTCATTAACTCAAATTGTTAGTCAAATTGCACGTAAAGTCAAACGGTCAAAACTCACGGATGTTACACATAATATTCGTTGATATGCGAAAGTACTTTCCATATGTCTCTCCGATTTACTTCATCCGTCTCACTAAAAGTGTCTTGTTTTGAATTTTCAAAGTCAACTGCAGCAAAAAGGTCATTTTTTGACTTTTGAAAGTCTAACTTCTGCAACTTTGACTTTAAATAACTTTTTTTGTGTTAGATAATACTTGATGAAAGTTACATGAATTAATTGTGTTCTAGAAGTGTTTTCAATGATATAAATTTCATCAAATTTATATTACACAAAAAAAAATTAAAAAATTTAAGGTCAAAGTTTAAAAATTAAGACTTTAAGTATTCAAAATAAGACACATCTAATGGGACGGGGTATCATTTATGAATTATGAGTGGGTATTAACTTTGGACTTATTGGACTATCTTAGCCCATTTATAAAAAGGATATTCACAATAAGTTTCTAATGAGTTGTTTGTATTACTGGACTATCTAGCCCATTGACAAACGGTTATTTACAAGAGTTGCTAATGGCCCCGTTTGTGATATTAGACTATGGGAGCCCATTGACAAAAAAAAAATAAAATCTATTACCTACAATTCTACAAAAAATACGTGTTGTATTTAAACCTTTATTTTGTTTTATTTTTTATATTTATATTTATTTTGGTAATGACAGTTTGTAAGCTTTTCTTTCTTAATGTTTAAAAAGATAATATAGAATATATCAACATTTCTTTTGGTTGGCAAATGCATACGCATATATACCTACTGTACGGTGTTTTGCATACCTACTATACGGTGTTTTTTTAATAGTTTTTTTAGTACAGGATTGAATTAGATTGGTTTCAAAATCTGAATTATATATATATATATATATATATTTTATTTTCTTTTTTTTTGTAAATGCTGTATCAACGTTATAATTGGTGGGTCAGTAGTTTTTTTTTTTTTTTGGGGTAAAATAAGGGAAAAAGACCCTTTGTTAACTTTATATATATACCGAAACAATAAAGTCCTGGCACTAGTTAATGCAACATTACAAAGAACAAGCACAAAATACGCACAACCTTAAGAAAAGCAAACTAAGCCATACGTCATGACATCCCAATACTTACTCGACTAGAAATAATGGAAAACTACAAACCAGACCAATATAGTTATGACAATGTTATTGTTTAGATGTAGTACTCATATAACATCTTCAAAGTTAAAGTAAGTGAACTGGTGTCTAAGCCTTAGAAGAGACAAGTAAACATGGCCGATTGGACGTGTCAAGCTTAATTTACAAAAATGTCCCAATATACAGAAAATGAGGCAGAATGGTATAATTAGTTTTGAGGAAGAAAACAATGATAATGAAAGAATGTTAACCATATAGATTTGATAGAGTGCTTATCTATACTATCTAATAAAACAAATCACCATTTTTACCTTAAACTTTCAGCCTTTAAAAAGTCTAAAATACCCCTCTCTTTTATTCACTAATTTAAACATCTTTACCTAATATACCTATAATACCCTTAATGAAATAATTTACAATATAGATCCTTCAACTCTTAAAATAACTACACTACCACCTTTAACATCAATTACTTTTACATTCACCATCATCGCCGCCCCACCACCATCACCACCACCACCTCCGCCACCTGTCGTCGTCATCATTACCCTCACCGCCGCCGCATTGTGCGGGCATAAGTCTAGTTATTGTATATATTCTTTCACTAACAAAAGGAAATTAAATTGACTTCATTAACTTTAAGCAAGGAAATAATTAATTAATAACTCATAATAAAAATTTTAAAATACTCGTAAAACAAAAATGCGCATTGAAAACCCTATGTGATTCAAAAAACGTGACACAGTAGCAAAATAATATGTAAGTACTAAAAAGTGATTGATGTTGTACTCTATGCATAAGAAATGGTAAAAGTATATAGGTTTTTAGTATAGTACTAGCATCATTACCGGCGCTTTGCCGCGGGGTTTAAGTTTTGACGTATTGTATATTGCTCCATATACTTTGTGCATGATGATTTATGTGTCAAAATATACATAGGCGATTTGAAAAAAGAATTTATATTAAACTTAGTTTAATATCAAGGAAAACATAAGTATGTTAACATTGCATAATAAACGAAAAAATGCATGAGCTTTATTAACAATTAACGGTTTGTAATATAACTAAACGTTTTAGAAATTAAAAGTTTGTTAATATAAGTAAACGTTTTATAATGATTGATTAAAGTTGGCAAACATATATAATAAATTTAAATATAATGATATACTCTGAAAAAAAGTACAGTAAATAATTTTATTTTGAGAATTTTATTGTTTTACCAAGACTATACCAATACACGTGTTGTGTAATATCTATGCATCTAAAGTAATGAAAATGAGCAAAACCACCTTCCATGTTTCACAAATCGGTGGGTGGGTTTATATTTCAAGGCATCATGTCTAGCTTTTCTTTTTAGTTTTCATTAAGTATTATTTCCTAGTGTATTATCTATGGCTCTTTCTCATGTTTAAGTATTATTTACCAATCTATGTCTCTATATCAATTAACACATCCATTCATATGTTGAAGAAACTCACCAAGAAACCAAGCAACCACCAACACCACCATTTTAATTTCTCATACAAATACCTTTTCTCTATTTGTTGGTATTGCTAAAGTAGGTGATAAGTTCAATTTGGTGAGCTGAAAGAGCGTTGCCGTCTAGAGGGAAAGAATTAAAGGTGTTCGTTGGCCGTTTGTGATCAACGGTGGTTGTTACCGACGGTACTTACCGGCTGTGGATAGCGGCGGTGATGCTTCAGGATTTAAGGGTTCATTTATTTATATGTATATCTTGTATTCTTCTGTGTATATGTTTATGTTGTACATTATGCCTAACAAATTGTAAAGGCCAGAAGTTGTACCTTCAGTTTAAAGAGTTGTAAAAACCAAGTTGGTTTTTAGTATATAGTATTAATATAATACGAGAGAAAGGTACCCGTGCGTTGCGGCGGTGATGGAAGTGATGGCGGGGTGGTGATGTAATGGCGGTGGCGGTGGCGGTGATGAGGTGATCTACCTGACGGGCTCCGCCCTTAGCCGTATGGGCTCCGCCCTCGGATTTAAAAATTCGTCGAAAGTATATCGAATGACATCTCTAATGAAAGAGCATGAAATTTTAAGAACACCCATATAATTTTTATAATTTATCGATGTACGGTTTTTGAGATAAAAGATTTTGAATGAATTGGAGGAATAAATGATTTATGGAGGAGAGAGAAAAAAGATGATTGGTTGAGATTTGAGGAGAGAGAAAGGGTGTTTGGTAAATATAGAATTGATAGAAGGGCATTTTGGGGAAGTAAATGTTGAAACTTAAAATGTTAGACATGAGAATCTGCTTTATAATATAATACTCGATAAATTAATACCTCGATAAAATTAATAATTTGTCCAGACCCAACTTAAGAGAATATTATAAATTAACACTCGATAAATTAATAACTCGTTAAATTAATAAAATATCTCGGTCCCAATACTATTAATTTATAGAGGTTTTACTCTCTATTTTTGCGGTTTCAGTGCAAGTCCATCGAACAATTTATAGGCCCAAATCACAAAAAGTAACTACAGTGGGCCAATAAAATAGAAAAACTTTATAAGCCCATTAGTTAAGGCACAGGGTAACACGACCAGGGCACAAGGAAACCCGACCAGGTCATTAGCGGCGACGTCGCCGCTAATGCTTGTGACGTGGCGAACCTGACAACGCCGTCACAGGCATTAGCGGCGACGTCGCCGCTAATACTCTGTCAGATTTGCATTACTGACAGGGGGGCCGCTAATACTCTACCAGATTTGTCATTACTGACATGGGGGTCCGCAGTATTAGCGGCGACGTCGCCGCAAATGCTGTCTGGTCGGGTTACACTTTTTGCCCTAGTCGTGTTACGCGCCTCGTTATTTAAAGTTACAATGTTACATCACCTAAAGTCCTAAACATGCCTATAAGCCTATAAGGCTATATAACACTTGAAACTTCATGCCTATAAAACTTATTTACATATTAGTATAGCTAAATAAATATTTTTATATTTTATTTTTGTTAAAAAAAAAAAAAAAAAAAAAAAAAAAAAAAAAAAAAAAAAAAAAAAAAAAAACAAGAAAAGAAGAAAAAAAAAAAAATTTTTAAAAAAAAAAAAAAAAAAAAAAAAAAAAAAAAAAAAAAAAAAAAAAAAAAAAAAAAAAAAAAAAAAAAAAAAAAAAAAAAAAAAAAAAAAAAAAAAAAAAAAAAAAAAAAAAAAAAAAAAAAAAAAAAAAAAAAAAAAAAAAAAAAAAAAAAACGGCCACTTGGACTTATGTTCAAAAGGATTCCATTTCAAAAAAAAAAAAAAAAAAAAAAAAAAAAAAAAAAAAAAAAAAAAAAATTGATTTGGGTTTTTATCTACATTATATTGTAACATATATACGAGTACTTTTTTTTATAAAAATCTTTTAAGTTTAAGTCATAAAATACGTATAACTTGTTAGTAAAAAAAACTTCATAAAATGTACCACTTGTGAACAACTTTATCGGGTTTTATAACAAAGCGGAAGATTTATTCATTGACAAACTTCCAAATCGACCGCCACACAATATACATAATCGTCTCAACAAGCAACGACTTGGAAGCCGAATTCAATTGTTACACAATAGAGCTAAAATAGTATGTTTTTTAATAACAAGTTATCCGTATGTTTATGACTTAACCTTAAAAGATTTTAAAAATAGTACTCGTATATATGTTATAATATAATGTAGATAAAAACAAAGCTTAAATGTGTTAAAATAATTAAATAAACTTTATCAAAAATCCATGGTCATTATATATATATATATATATATATATATATATATATATATATATATATATATATATATATATATATATATATATATATATATATATATATATATATATATATATATATATATATATATATATATATATATATATATATATATATATATATATATATATATATATATATATATATATATATATATATATATATATATATATATATATATATATATATATATATATATATATATATATATATATATATATATATATATATATATATATATATATATATATATATATATATATATATATATATATATATATATATATATATATATATATATATATATATATATATATATATATATATATATATATATATATATATATATATATATATATATATATATATATATATATATATATATATATATATATATATATATATATATATATATATATATATATATATATATATATATATATATATATATATATATATATATATATATATATATATATATATATATATATATATATATATATATATATATATATATATATATATATATATATATATATATATATATATATATATATATATATATATATATATATATATATATATATATATATATATATATATATATATATATATATATATATATATATATATATATATATATATATATATATATATATATATATATATATATATATATATATATATATATATATATATATATATATATATATATATATATATATATATATATATATATATATATATATATATATATATATATATATATATATATATATATATATATATATATATATATATATATATATATATATATATATATATATATATATATATATATATATATATATATATATATATATATATATATATATATATATATATATATATATATATATATATATATATATATATATATATATATATATATATATATATATATATATATATATATATATATATATATATATATATATATATATATATATATATATATATATATATATATATATATATATATATATATATATATATATATATATATATATATATATATATATATATATATATATATATATATATATATATATATATATATATATATATATATATATATATATATATATATATATATATATATATATATATATATATATATATATATATATATATATATATATATATATATATATATATATATATATATATATATATATATATATATATATATATATATATATATATATATATATATATATATATATATATATATATATATATATATATATATATATATATATATATATATATATATATATATATATATATATATATATATATATATATATATATATATATATATATATATATATATATATATATATATATATATATATATATATATATATATATATATATTTTTTTTAATAACAAGTTATCCGTATGTTTATGACTTAACCTTAAAAGATTTTAAAAATAGTACTCGTATATATGTTATAATATAATGTAGATAAAAACCCAAAGCTTAAATGTGTTAAAATAATTAAATAAACTCTTAAAAACCCATAGTCATTAATTTTCGAGAAAATTACATTTTTGGTACCTGAAGTTGTCAAAGTTTTCAATTATAGTCTCTAAGTGAAATTTTTTTCATTTTTGATACCTCACGTGTTGGTCACGTGAGGGCGTTAACGGAAAAACAAACGGCGTATGTGTTTGGTATCAAAAATGAAAAAATAACCAACTTCAGGTACCAAAAATGTAATTTTTTCACTTAGAGACTATAAGTGAAAATTTTGACAACTTCAGGTACCAAAAATGTAATTTTCTCTAAAAAATGTAAATATAAATTTTAAAACTATAAATTTCAAGTTCTAATATGAACCAAGTAATATACTTGGTGAAAAATAAACATAATTGACACATAACCATCATGCCAAAAATGGATATTTAGGAAGTATCTATATTTTTTCTATTCTAATGAAAGTGTATATTGACAGAAATTACACGCGTGTAGCTTTATCTTTCCATCACAAACATTGTATATATTGAGACTTTTTATCGTCGCTTTTTCCATCGCAAAGATCATTGTAACTTTTTAGGGTAGCTAAAATGTTTGGCAATGTTATATATACGTAGAGTATAATGTGAATGTGAATCAAATTTAATGAGATCCAAATAAGGAAGGCCGAGAAAGGGTTGTAATACAGGACTTACCAGAGGGTCAATGGAAATATGGGATATAGCAGCTGTCAGTTTGCTCAACAACCTAAGAAAAAATGTCTCGTCACATGACCTCAATAAAAAGAACTGCAACCATGTTCGAACTGAATCTTGTTGTAATTTATCACGGACTGTTAAAATCTGTTACATTTATTTCGTTGGTTAGGAAATTAATCTCCACTTAAATATAAAATAGATTATACTAGTAGTAGTTTTCAACGTGTAGAGCAGGGAACACTTTCAAAGGAACAATTCCATGTAATTTATAGATAAGAAGTTGAACTAAGTATAACCTATTTTTTGTATAATTCTCACCAACTCATATCCATATGTCCCATTCTCCACTTCTCAAATCACCTATATAAATCTAAATTAGCGTATACAATTATCACAAATCAAATACTACATTCTTAGCTGCTTCTCTTTATTATTCTTCAGTCATCCAAACTCTACAACATCCATGGCTCGTTTCCATCTCAATACCATTCTCTTGATGCTAGTTTCCGTAACTTTAGCATCATTTAGTGGCGAGAATGTCATTGCTGAGGCACGTAAGCTTTTGGAGACACCGGAGCTTCCAAAGGCTACTATTTCAGAGCTTCCCAAACCCACACTACCTGAGCTTCCGAAGCCCACTCTTCCTGTGATTCCAAAGCCCGTGGTTCCGGAGTTTCCAAAGCCCACACTTCCAGAGCTTCCAAAGCCCATCGTTCCAGAGCTTCCTAGGCCCATTATTCCTGAAATTCCAAAACCTACGGTTCCTGAGGTTCCGAAGCCCACACTACCCGAGGTGCCAAAGCCTACAACTCCTGCGATTCCTAAGCCTACAATTCCCGAGATTCCAAAGCCCACCATTCCTGAGATTCCAAAGCCTGCACTTCCTGAACTTTCAAAGCCGATAGTTCCAGAGGTTCCAAAGCCCGTATTTCCTGAGGTCCCCAAGCCCGTAGTTCCGGAGGTTCCAAAGCCTACACTTCCAGAGCTACCAAAGCCCATCATTCCAGAGTTGCCAAAAGAATTCCCCTCTGTGCCGCACCCTTGAAAAATTCTTTTGTGAATAAGTATCTCTACTAGTACTATTACAATCTTTATCATTAATTTCATTGAGTTCGACGAAGATTACATGATTATTATTTATGTGTTTTCCTTTTGTATAATTTCGCCTTGTGAATTAGTTCATGTTTCTGAATTCTGATATCTATACTTCTTTATAAAAATTATTACACCTCCCAATTTTAGAAAGTGTTACATAATAGTTACACACGAAAGTACTAAATTGCCCTTAATAAACACCCATTATGGAAAGAGTTTTTATAAAATACCAAATTTGCCCTTAATGAATTAATTTACGCTCTAAACCCTCATTTTAATAATTAACACTCTAAGCTCCTCTTCTAAAATATTCCACTATCACCTTTACATCAAACTACACCACTTAATACCGCCACCACCACCACCAATAGTACCGTCACCGACACTACTAGACCGCCGTCCCCACCACCACCGCTGCATTACGCGGGTACCATGTTCGTTTCTTTATATATATATATATATACTACAAAGTTCTATTACTTCAGATTGATTTTTTGTATTTTTGGACTAGCGCTACCAAAGGAAAATTCCACCTCTAATAGCCAACCAAAAATATTTATTGTGAATGGTAACCATCTCGAGCAATATTCAGTAACTCACGAATACATAAATCATTTGTTTTTTTATTTATAATATATTTTGGCATGGCTTATGCCTTGCTTATTGTAGGATACTTTCTTCAATATCCATATATAACATCGACACACTCAATGTTTATGTCTAACTAATTACCAACCAGCCATAATACACACAGAGACAATCAATCCCTTATTGCCAGAAGAGAGAGCTTAGATATATTCCAATTAATTGGTACTTTCTTATCTCAATATTTAATTACGAGATGTGGATTAATCCGATATTCAGAATATCAGAATCAACATATATGACCACATTTGATATGTAGTTAGCTCGTTATTGTTTAAAAATGACTCGACAGCCTCCGAAAGAAAAACAAGAAAATCGTAAAAATGGAGAAATGAAATGAATATAAACTAACCAACCATATCTTCAACAAGATAGATTACTACATTGAACAACCAGAGATGGAAACTCCACCTCCAAGGTTCGAAGAATCTGGGCTAAAGCCTAAAGCTAAAAGCTACCCTCTATTTCTTACTCCTCAGTTAAAACTGACGTTTGATGTGAATGGTTGGAGGCAAAATGTTGAGTTTGAGAGGTCATTAGAAAACTCATGTGACACCTTTAAAACTGAGTTCGGTATTATTTAATTAGACATGGTCTTAAGTAATTACTTACTTCTCAAGTTCATCTAAAGGTGTTGATTTCAAAGTCATTCCATTTATTCTATTTTTTACAATTTTATTTATGTTAAGTGAATTTGCAAAATTACGTTTGATACACATTGATATTCCTTTAATCCTTTAATGAAGGTCAAAGATGACGCTCGAGAGCATTCTGCGATCTAAATCTCCATGGGTAGTAGTAGTAATGAATATCAAATTGGTCGGGGACACTAAACTCCAATTCTTTGACTTTTGTTTTTAATGAGTTGGTGGCTTATTGGTAAGATTTTAAATCTTGGAGAAAGCTACCAGGGTTTAAATTCCACTTCCTACATTTGTAGGAGTGAGTTATTAGAGGGGTTTCGAAAGTCCTGAGTTTTGTCTCAGGCATGCATGATTCGAGCTCCGTATACTGTCCAATTGGATGTCATTGTGGTATTTCGAATGTTAACTATTAACCACTAACTACATTTAACATGGATTAAGACTATATATTTGTGATTAAAAACAGCATTAGAGTTAGGAGGCTACGACAGAAGCCGTCTTAAGAATTTAATAGGTCTAGGTAGAGTAAAGAAAAAGCTCTTAGACTAGGCACAACAAAATAAATTATGCAAACTACATTTTAAAGATGACGATAAATGTTATTAGTGGCGTTGCCACGTATGTGTTTTAATTATATAACGAGATATGTCACCTGAGTGTTGTCCCGAGAGACATTACATTTGTTAACGATTTATATAAAAAAAATTATTCAAATTTATTAAAATAAATTTTCTAGTAAGAATAACGAAATGTTTAAAAATAAGTATATTAATACCGATAACAACACTTGAATGTGAAAATATGTTACAATATAAAATTAATAATAGAAAAAGATATGACAATAAAATATTTTTAATATTAGTTACGACATTTCGATAACGATGAGATAATGCGTTACAAATAGGTATACAGTAAAAGTTTTGAGTGAAAGTGAAATTAGTTCGCATAAAAGTTTAGTCCTAGAAGTGTAAGAGGCTAAAATGTTGTGGTGAAATTAAAATTAAATCAAAAAGTATAAAAGTATAGTTCTAAAAGTGTAAGTGGTTAAAATGATGTGGTGAAAATTAAAAGAATAAATAGGTTATTATATTTTGCACGCGACAGTTAAAACACGAACAATAATTTAATTTTTTTGTGAAAGTGGTTGCATAAAAGTTTAGTGCTAAAGGTGTAAGAGGCTAAAATGTTATGGTGAAAATAAAAGAAAATCAAAAAGTATAAAAATTTAGTGCTAAAAGTGTAAAGTAGTTAAAATATTATAATGAAAATAAAATGAAAAAGTTTACTATTCTTTATACGTTTTCCCATAAATTTCTCTATATAGATTAAAAAGTTTAGTGCTAAAAGTGTAAGAAGTTAAAATGTTGTGGTGAAAAATAAAAGAAAATCAGAAAGTATAAAAGTTTAGTGCTAAAAGTGTAAAGAGTTAAAATATTGTGGTGAATTTAAAAAGAATAAAAAGTTTAGTGCTAAAAGTGTAAAAGACAAAAATGTTGTGGTGAAAATAAAAGAAAATCAAAAAGTATAAAAGTTTAGTGCTAAAAGTGTAAAGAGTTAAAATATTGTGGTGAATTTAAAAAGAATAAAAGTTTGTGGTGAAAATAAAAGAATAAGAAGTTTGTGGTGAAAATAAAAAAAAATCAAAAAGTATAAAAGTTTAGTGCTAAAAGTGTAAAAAGTTAAATTTGTCGTGAAAATAAAAAGAATTAAAAGTTTACTATTTTTTATACGTTTTTCCATACCTTCTTTTTTAGTATATATTAATTTTGGTTCATAAACTGTATGGCCCATCCCAAGTTTCAAAAAAAAAAAAAAACCTATATCTTATTATTATTAATAATAAGAGTTGTATTCATGTACACATAGGGTTTTTGGTGCACACAAAGGAACAAATGGGAGCCGTCGGATCAGCTAAAATATACGGTGGAGATCAGATTTACAATTAGTATTGGAAGGGCAATTAAGTCATTGTGTTTTTCGTGATTCCTCTCTTCTCCTCCACACCGACGAACACAGCCACACACACACACTTAACACACACACACACTATCTCTTTCTCTCATCTCCAGAGACAGCCACAATCTCTAATCATACCACCATCTCCGACCTCCACCAAGGGCAGAGTCCGTTATGACAGAACATACACTCACTTTCTCTCTCTCCGGTGATTTTAACTGTAATTATCTCTTTTTTATATATGTATCTGTATCTATATATGTATATCTATATATGTGTATGTGTATCTATATCTGTATTCTTATCTATGTATATCTATATATGTGTATGTGTATCTATATCTGTATTCTTATCTATGTATATGTATCAGTGTATCTATATTGTTTGTGTAACTCCGATTCAAAGCTCATGTGATTGATTGTCGAATTATAGTGATTATGTTATCTCTGTTTCTGTAACTCCTTAGCTTTATTTTTAGCTAATTAAGTGTTAATTGAATCTTAAGTTATAGATTGAAGGCTAATTTTTTACTTCATCATGTATATATATATAGGTTTATAGTCTTTGATCTGTTGCCACTTGCCAGCAAGTTTATGATTAAATAACCTTTCGAAGTTTCCGATCGGTTGTGTTCTGGTTCCTTAGCTTGGAGTAGACGCCAGATTTATATGGTACTAATTTTGAGTAGACGCCAGATTTATATGGTACTAATAAGACTGATCTATCACTTTATTTGATTAATGTAATCTATAGTTGTACTATAAGATAACTGAGGAAATGTGTGGCAGCACGGTTAGCAAGCTTAGGAACTCTTTTTTGGGCTTTTTGCCGAAAGTTTTTTTTTAAGTTGCATAATTCTTAACTAACATGTTCAAGTTTTGGCAAGTTTATGTATTTATTGTGATATACGGCAATGTCCGGATGCTTTGTGTGCCAATCACTTTGGGATTGAACTATAATAAGCTGTTGATTTTGTCAGAGTTGCATCACATGTGTTTTTTCATTTACTTGAAACAGGTTCTAGAAGGAATGTCAAAACAGTTTTCAGAACAAAGAAACATCAAACACCGGGAGGAACATGTTATGACGAACCAATTGTTGACGATAAGTTGAAACCGTATGTTGGACAGGTTTTGGAAAACCTAGATGATTGTGTCAAAATGTATCAGGAGTATGCATTGGCTTCAGGATTTGATGTCAGAAAGTCAACTCAAACCGCAAATAACTTTGGGGTTGTTGTGAGCAAGTATTATGTATGTAACAGAAATGGTAATCCAAAGCCAATGGGAGTGGACACATTGCAAACCGGTGAACAGCCAGTTAGAAAATCAAACTTGGAACGTAAAGGCTGTCAGGCTAAAATCAAATTTGTGAAGATAACTGGAAGTTCCAAATACAAAGTAGCAGCTATACAACCAATACACAACCATGAGTTGTTGAGACCTAAATATAAGCATCTGTCAAAGCAAGAAAGACAACTAAAGTATGCCGAACAAATCTTTATATACAACGCCTCAAAGGCGAATATTGGTCCGACAAAGGCACATCAGCTCTACTGTAAGATGAAGGGTTGTGAAGAGAACGTGAATGGAACAGTTGCCGACTTTAGAAATTGGTCACGTGATCTGAACGTGTTCATCAGTGAAAGTGATTCGCAAATGCTTGTGAACAAAATGCTAGAAAGGAAGAAATACGTTCCAGGGTTTTCTTTCTATTACAAAGCTGTAGATAACATACTACACTCTCTTTTCTGGGCGGATGAGGTGGCAAAGTGTAACTACAACTGTTTCCATGACGTAATGTCTTTTGACGCCACCTACAGGACCAACAGGTATATGACTAACAGAGAATCACCAAAATGTTTATAGAAAAATAACATTGACTTAACCTGTTTATTTCATTGATAGGTACAGCTTAATATTTGTTCCATTCACTGGTATTGATAACCACCGTAAATGTGTAACCTTTGCGGGATGTCTGATACGTGACGAGACAGCAGAGAGTTACATATGGCTTCTTAGTTGTTTCATGGATGCATTCAAGAAAGAGCCAATCATGGTGGTTACAGATCAAGACAAATCAATGGAGAAAGCGATAAAGACTGTGTTCAAGAAAGCAAAACACTGATTGTGCATGTGGCACATTACCCAAAAGCTGCCATCAAAGGTATTATTGACAATCTGCATACACTTTAGTTATGAAATAAGCAAAAAAATGTATTAAATATGTTACCCAGTCACTGAATGATTCTAATTATCTTGAAATATATACACGTGCTATAGGTTAGGGATGCCATTCCTAGTATAGAGGATGAGTTAGAAAGTGACTTCAAAAGAAGATTTGATAGCATAGTTTGGAATATGCACATTGAACCAGCTGAATTTGAAATGAAATGGGACCAGCTGATGAATGACTTCTCATTGAAGAACGATACATGGTTCAAACATATGTTTGAAATTAGATCGAGTTGGATACCTGCATACTTTATTGATACATAAATGTTTGGGTTGATGAGAACAACTTCAAGATCCGAGAGCGAGAACGCATTCTTTTCTCATTTCACAAAGTCAGGATCAAATTTAGTGAACTTCATGAGCGGGTTTGAGTCTGCTATGTTCAAGCAGAGATCAACTCAATCAAAACTGGATGCCTTTACCATAACAAAAACAAGACAACTGAAAACACAACTGAAGATGGAAAAGCAGGCGGCCAATGTCTACACACATACAATGTTTGAGTTCATCCAAGAGGAGATAGAAGGTTCATTTTACAAATGTACGTTGGATCAGATGAGCAAGGATGAACAAACTAAAACTTCTGCTTGTGTTATCAATGATTGCAGTATCAATTCATCAAAGCCAATCCAATACAAGGTAAACAAAACCAAGTTGTAACATGCAAACTGTTTCCAATAATATAACGATTACATTTGATAATTAAGTGATTGCTTCTATAAAAGTTGTTTGTTCCCCCCCCCCCCCCCCCCCCCCCCCCCCCCCCCCCCCCCCCCCCCCCCCCCCCCCCCCCCCCCCCCCCCCCCCCCCCCCCCCCCCCCCCCCCCCCCCCCCCCCCCCCCCCCCCCCCCCCCCCCCCCCCCCCCCCCCCCCCCCCCCCCCCCCCCCCCCCCCCCCCCCCCCCCCCCCCCCCCCCCCCCCCCCCCCCCCCCCCCCCCCCCCCCCCCCCCCCCCCCCCCCCCCCCCCCCCCCCCCCCCCCCCCCCCCCCCCCCCCCCCCCCCCCCCCCCCCCCCCCCCCCCCCCCCCCCCCCCCCCCCCCCCCCCCCCCCCCCCCCCCCCCCCCCCCCCCCCCCCCCCCCCCCCCCCCCCCCCCCCCCCCCCCCCCCCCCCCCCCCCCCCCCCCCCCCCCCCCCCCCCCCCCCCCCCCCCCCCCCCCCCCCCCCCCCCCCCCCCCCCCCCCCCCCCCCCCCCCCCCCCCCCCCCCCCCCCCCCCCCCCCCCCCCCCCCCCCCCCCCCCCCCCCCCCCCCCCCCCCCCCCCCCCCCCCCCCCCCCCCCCCCCCCCCCCCCCCCCCCCCCCCCCCCCCCCCCCCCCCCCCCCCCCCCCCCCCCCCCCCCCCCCCCCCCCCCCCCCCCCCCCCCCCCCCCCCCCCCCCCCCCCCCCCCCCCCCCCCCCCCCCCCCCCCCCCCCCCCCCCCCCCCCCCCCCCCCCCCCCCCCCCCCCCCCCCCCCCCCCCCCCCCCCCCCCCCCCCCCCCCCCCCCCCCCCCCCCCCCCCCCCCCCCCCCCCCCCCCCCCCCCCCCCCCCCCCCCCCCCCCCCCCCCCCCCCCCCCCCCCCCCCCCCGAATTACATATTTGCTTAATCTGTAACTGGTTATTTTAGTGATTTCGTGTTTATGAAATGTGTTCCCATAGTATATTTTTGTTTATTCAGTTGTTTTTAAACAAATTACAAAACCTAAGAAAATAACAAAGATGACCAAGACATCTGTTTGTGTATTTTAACAGTTAATCCCCATGGGATTGGAAGTTAATCACATGGGATTGGCACATAATCCCCATGATTGGCACATAATCCCACATGGGATTGGCACATAATCCACATGGGATTGGCACATAATCCCCATGGGATTGGCACATAATCCCATGGGATTGGCACATAATCCCCATGGGATTGGCACATAATCCCCATGGGATTGGCACATAATCCACATGGGATTGGCACATAATCCCCATGGGATTGGCACATAATCCCATGGGATTGGCACATAATCCCCATGGGATTGGCACATAATCCACATGGGATTGGCACATAATCCCATGGGATTGGCACATAATCCCCATGGGATTGGCACATAATCCCATGGGATTGGCACATAATCCCCATGGGATTGGCACATAATCCCATGGGATTGGCACATAATCCCCATGGGATTGGCACATAATCCCATGGGATTGGCACATAATCCCCATGGGATTGGCACATAATCCCATGGGATTGGCACATAATCCCCATGGGATTGGCACATAATCCCATGGGATTGGCACATAATCCCCATGGGATTGGCACATAATCCCATGGGATTGGCACATAATCCCCATGGGATTGGCACATAATCCCATGGGATTGGCACATAATCCCCATGGGATTGGCACATAATCCCATGGGATTGGCACATAATCCCCATGGGATTGGCACATAATCCCATGGGATTGGCACATAATCCCCATGGGATTGGCACATAATCCCATGGGATTGGCACATAATCCCCATGGGATTGGCACATAATCCCATGGGATTGGCACATAATCCCCATGGGATTGGCATATAATCCACATGGATTGGCACATAATCCCCATGGGATTGGCACATAATCCCATGGGATTGGCACATAATCCCCATGGGATTGGCACATAATCCCATGGATTGCACATAATCCCCATGGGATTGGCACATAATCCCATGGGATTGGCACATAATCCCCATGGGATTGGCACATAATCCCCATGGGATTGGCACATAATCCCAATGGGATTGGCACATAATCCCCATGGGATTGGCACATAATCACTAAGAGATTTAAACCGTAACTGGCTAAAAAATTTACAAAGAACAAAAACAAATAATCCCCATGGGATTGGTACTTAATCACGAAGAGATTCAATTATTACATTCTAATTACCATATGACTGATATCCCCATGGGATTGGCACATAATCCCCATGGGATTGGCACATAATCCCCATGGGATTGGCACATAATCACTAAGAGATTTAAACCATAACTGGCTAAAAAATTTACAAAGAACAAAAACAAATAATCCCCATGGGATTGGTACTAATCCACATGGGATTGACATAATCCCCATGGATTGCACATAATCCCCATGGGATTGGCACATAATCCCACATGGATTGCACATAATCCCCATGGGATTGGCACATAATCCCCATGGGATTGGCACATAATCCCCATGGGATTGGCACATAATCCCCATGGGATTGGCACATAATCCCCATGGGATTGGCACATAATCCCCATGGATTGGCACATAATCCCCATGGGATTGGCACATAATCCCCATGGATTGGCACATAATCCCCATGGGATTGGCACATAATCCCCATGGATTGGCACATAATCCCCATGGGATTGGCACATAATCCCACATGGATTGGCACATAATCCCCATGGGATTGGCACATAATCCCCATGGATTGGCACATAATCCCCATGGGATTGGCACATAATCCCCATGGATTGGCACATAATCCCCATGGGATTGGCACATAATCCCCATGGATTGGCACATAATCCCCATGGGATTGGCACATAATCCCCATGGATTGGCACATAATCCCCATGGGATTGGCACATAATCCCCATGGATTGGCACATAATCCCCATGGGATTGGCACATAATCCCACATGGATTGGCACATAATCCCCATGGGATTGGCACATAATCCCCATGGATTGGCACATAATCCCCATGGGATTGGCACATAATCCCACATGGATTGGCACATAATCCCCATGGGATTGGCACATAATCCCCATGGATTGCACATAATCCCCATGGGATTGGCACATAATCCCACATGGGATTGGCACATAATCCCCATGGGATTGGCACATAATCCCCATGGGATTGGCACATAATCCCCATGGGATTGGCACATAATCCCCATGGGATTGGCACATAATCCCCATGGGATTGGCACATAATCCCCATGGATTGGCACATAATCCCCATGGGATTGGCACATAATCCCCATGGATTGCACATAATCCCCATGGGATTGGCACATAATCCCCATGGGATTGGCACATAATCCCCATGGGATTGGCACATAATCCCACATGGGATTGGCACATAATCCCCATGGGATTGGCACATAATCCCCATGGGATTGGCACATAATCCCCATGGGATTGGCACATAATCCCACATGGATTGGCACATAATCCCCATGGGATTGGCACATAATCCCCATGGATTGGCACATAATCCCCATGGGATTGGCACATAATCCCACATGGGATTGGCACATAATCCCCATGGGATTGGCACATAATCCCCATGGGATTGGCACATAATCCCCATGGGATTGGCACATAATCCCACATGGATTGGCACATAATCCCCATGGGATTGGCACATAATCCCCATGGGATTGGCACATAATCCCCATGGGATTGGCACATAATCCACATGGATTGGCACATAATCCCCATGGGATTGGCACATAATCCCCATGGGATTGGCACATAATCCCCATGGGATTGGCACATAATCCCATGGGATTGGCACATAATCCCCATGGGATTGGCACATAATCCCCATGGGATTGGCACATAATCCCCATGGGATTGGCACATAATCCCATGGGATTGGCACATAATCCCCATGGGATTGGCACATAATCCACATGGATTGGCACATAATCCCCATGGGATTGGCACATAATCCCATGGGATTGGCACATAATCCCCATGGGATTGGCACATAATCCCATGGGATTGGCACATAATCCCCATGGGATTGGCACATAATCCCATGGGATTGGCACATAATCCCCATGGGATTGGCACATAATCCCATGGGATTGGCACATAATCCCCATGGGATTGGCACATAATCCCATGGATTGGCACATAATCCCCATGGGATTGGCACATAATCCCATGGGATTGGCACATAATCCCCATGGGATTGGCACATAATCCCATGGGATTGGCACATAATCCCCATGGGATTGGCACATAATCCCATGGGATTGGCACATAATCCCCATGGGATTGGCACATAATCCCATGGGATTGGCACATAATCCCATGGGATTGGCACATAATCCCATGGATTGGCACATAATCCCCATGGGATTGGCACATAATCCCATGGGATTGGCACATAATCCCCATGGGATTGGCACATAATCCCATGGGATTGGCACATAATCCCCATGGGATTGGCACATAATCCCATGGGATTGGCACATAATCCCCATGGGATTGGCACATAATCCCCATGGGATTGGCACATAATCCCCATGGATTGGCACATAATCCCCATGGGATTGGCACATAATCCCCATGGGATTGGCACATAATCCCATGGGATTGGCACATAATCCCCATGGGATTGGCACATAATCCCATGGGATTGGCACATAATCCCCATGGGATTGGCACATAATCCCATGGGATTGGCACATAATCCCCATGGGATTGGCACATAATCCCCATGGGATTGGCACATAATCCCCATGGGATTGGCACATAATCCCCATGGGATTGGCACATAATCCCCATGGGATTGGCACATAATCCCATGGGATTGGCACATAATCCCCATGGGATTGGCACATAATCCCATGGGATTGGCACATAATCCCCATGGGATTGGCACATAATCCCATGGGATTGGCACATAATCCCCATGGGATTGGCACATAATCCCCATGGGATTGGCACATAATCCCATGGGATTGGCACATAATCCCATGGGATTGGCACATAATCCCCATGGGATTGGCACATAATCCCCATGGGATTGGCACATAATCCCATGGGATTGGCACATAATCCCATGGGATTGGCACATAATCCCCATGGGATTGGCACATAATCCCATGGGATTGGCACATAATCCCCATGGGATTGGCACATAATCCCCATGGGATTGGCACATAATCCCATGGGATTGGCACATAATCCCATGGGATTGGCACATAATCCCCATGGGATTGGCACATAATCCCCATGGGATTGGCACATAATCCCATGGGATTGGCACATAATCCCATGGGATTGGCACATAATCCCCATGGGATTGGCACATAATCCCATGGGATTGGCACATAATCCCCATGGGATTGGCACATAATCCCCATGGGATTGGCACATAATCCCATGGGATTGGCACATAATCCCCATGGGATTGGCACATAATCCCATGGGATTGGCACATAATCCCATGGGATTGGCACATAATCCCCATGGGATTGGCACATAATCCCATGGGATTGGCACATAATCCCATGGGATTGGCACATAATCCCATGGGATTGGCACATAATCCCCATGGGATTGGCACATAATCCCATGGGATTGGCACATAATCCCATGGGATTGGCACATAATCCCCATGGGATTGGCACATAATCCCATGGGATTGGCACATAATCCCATGGGATTGGCACATAATCCCCATGGGATTGGCACATAATCCCATGGGATTGGCACATAATCCCATGGGATTGGCACATAATCCCATGGGATTGGCACATAATCCCATGGGATTGGCACATAATCCCATGGGATTGGCACATAATCCCATGGGATTGGCACATAATCCCATGGGATTGGCACATAATCCCATGGGATTGGCACATAATCCCATGGGATTGGCACATAATCCCATGGGATTGGCACATAATCCCATGGGATTGGCACATAATCCCATGGGATTGGCACATAATCCCATGGGATTGGCACATAATCCCATGGGATTGGCACATAATCCCATGGGATTGGCACATAATCCCATGGGATTGGCACATAATCCCATGGGATTGGCACATAATCCCATGGGATTGGCACATAATCCCCATGGGATTGGCACATAATCCCATGGGATTGGCACATAATCCCATGGGATTGGCACATAATCCCATGGGATTGGCACATAATCCCCATGGGATTGGCACATAATCCCATGGGATTGGCACATAATCCCATGGGATTGGCACATAATCCCATGGGATTGGCACATAATCCCCATGGGATTGGCACATAATCCCCATGGGATTGGCACATAATCCCATGGGATTGGCACATAATCCCCATGGGATTGGCACATAATCCCATGGGATTGGCACATAATCCCATGGGATTGGCACATAATCCCATGGGATTGGCACATAATCCCCATGGGATTGGCACATAATCCCATGGGATTGGCACATAATCCCATGGGATTGGCACATAATCCCCATGGGATTGGCACATAATCCCCATGGGATTGGCACATAATCCCATGGGATTGGCACATAATCCCCATGGGATTGGCACATAATCCCCATGGGATTGGCACATAATCCCATGGGATTGGCACATAATCCCATGGGATTGGCACATAATCCCCATGGGATTGGCACATAATCCCATGGGATTGGCACATAATCCCATGGGATTGGCACATAATCCCATGGGATTGGCACATAATCCCATGGGATTGGCACATAATCCCATGGGATTGGCACATAATCCCCATGGGATTGGCACATAATCCCATGGGATTGGCACATAATCCCATGGGATTGGCACATAATCCCATGGGATTGGCACATAATCCCATGGGATTGGCACATAATCCCCATGGGATTGGCACATAATCCCATGGGATTGGCACATAATCCCATGGGATTGGCACATAATCCCATGGGATTGGCACATAATCCCATGGGATTGGCACATAATCCCCATGGGATTGGCACATAATCCCCATGGATTGGCACATAACCAACAGAACCTACATCTTTTTCCTTTCCCTCAACAGAACCAGCATCATCATCCTTTCCATCAACAGAAGCAACACCTTTCTCCTTCTCATTGACATGTTCTGTACGACTTTTGTATGTCTTTTTTGGAAGTCTTTTAGAATCCATTATAACAACCTTTTGAGAAGAGATTTTCTGCTTTTTAGTTGGATGGACATCATCATCAACAATGTCGGTTTCCTTCTCCACAACTTGTTCATCATTAAATTTTGCAGCATTATCAGCAACACGAGAACTTGATCCAGGGTTGACATTTCCTTCAGCAGTTGACCTTTTGTCTAACAAACTAACAACATCTGAACCTTTCTCAACAACAACATCCTGATTAACTTCCTTCTCAACAACAACATTTGAACTCTTATCAACAACATTTGAACTCTTATCAACAACATTTGAACTCTTATCAACAACAACATCATTATCAGAAACAGCTTTTTCATCAACAGACGGACCTTTTTTGTTACGACTTCTCTTAAACTTCTTTCTATGACTAGGAGCAACATTAGAATCAGAAATCACTTTGTCCTGTTTCTCTGAAGAAACTGGATGATTGCTAGTCAAATTAGGATCATTCACATTTTCATTTTTATCCTTTTCCACATCATCTTCAAATTCTTTATGCTTAGGGTTAACAGCATTATCAGCTTCTTCATTAACAACAACAAGTCTTTCTTCACGAGTTGTTTCATTATTTCTTTCCTCATTCAAATTTTCAGAAACAGTTTGCTCTTCATCATAGAACGCAGATTGCATGCTAAACACTTCAGAAATTTTGGACTGGAAGAACTTGAATTTCTTGTTCTCTGGCTCCTTAACAGATTCAGCATTCAAAAACTCAAACAACATTTTTTTCTTTTTTGAAACCTCAACCAACTGCTTCATAGCAGTTTCATAATCCTAAAAAGAAAATAAAATAAAACAGTAATTCGGATAAGTGTCATACGAAATGTGATGTTTTTGCTAATAAGATATAGTATGGAAGTGTAAAATAGCAAATCAATAAGTTATAGTAAGCATAATAGTCACTGATATACTAAAGTCTAAATGACGTAATTCAATTATGTCATATGATTTTAAACTAATCACTAAGTGATTGTTATAATCATGTGCTAATTGTGCCAGCCATAGGTTAATTATTTCAGCACAATCAGTACATTATTAACAGATAATTCAATTTGAAAATTGTAAAGCATAAATAAATAAAAAAATTACCTCAATTGCCAAGGTTTCTTCAGTCATGGGACCCCTGATCTGCATGAAACCGAATCGACCAGACTCAATTTCCAAAGCCTCCCTACTTTTCAAATATTGGCTCCAGTTTTTGAAAACTGGGCGTTCTCTTGGGAGTAACATCTGATCATACTTTGTTCGATCAAGATACAGCAGCTACAAAACATTGATAAGGTACTGATTGAGTATTACAAAAAAAAATTCATAATTAAAAAAAATAAAAGGAATATTAACGAGACAGATGAACTCACCAGTAAAAAGGTAGCAGGACCACAATAGTAGGACTCATATTTTTCAGGTTTCCATGATGCTTTGCTCTTTTTCAAATATGACAAAACTTTTTCACTCCAGTTTAAGGTTTTTAAATTTGTGTTGTTTCCAACACGGTGCAGAATATACTCATCGATACGTCCACCGTTCTCACAGTGTATGACGGAAGTCAGAAACAACATTAAAAAGTTCATCTTGAAAAAATGATCAACTTCTCTTGATTCCACCAAGACGTCTGCAATCATTTTGGCACTTATGATCTGCATATTACCTTTCTTTTTGGGTTGCGGAAACTGTTTCTTCCATTTTGTGGAAAAGTCCACAAATTCAAGGTTCGATTGTAAGGGAATAAATGATATATTTCCACTTGGAATCCCGAAAACATGCTCAACACTCTTGGGATCGACTTCTATATCACCTTCCTCGAGTTCTATTTTATTTGTTTCTGGATTGTACTTAGAAACAAGAAAATGAACAAGTTTGCTAGGTAGATCAAATATCTGAAAGTCAATTAGTGAACCTAAACCATATGATCTCACAGCCTCCTTCTGAGGTGCACTTAAGGAAACAGCCACTCTTGAGAAATTTTGTGGTGTGGTCCTCAGATGGATACTTAACATTTCTGGATGCTCATCAATGATCTCCTTATTGGCGTTTGGGTCCTCTTCAACGGTTTGTTCTAGATTACATAACCAAACAAACATGTTTTAGACAAAAACATTTTGAAAACAGTTACCTAACCCACCTACATTGTCACATCTAGTTACATGTCATATTGAATTTGAAAATCTGATGACAAGGTTTATGAACAATATCTTGAAACAATATATATCTATTTAGTTCGTACTGGTCACAACAAACGGATAATTCATATACTCAATGGCTCAAATAATATCAGATACCATAAACCTACAACTAGAGACTGAATTAAGAGATCAAAAAATAACAATAACTAATTTAAGTACACACTATTATTCAACAATCAAAAAACATGAGCATCGCATCAGAGCTCTCATATATAAACTGTCAACTATCAAACTAGACCCATAACTACCAGAATTACCAGAATCAACCAACTGCCACTGACTTTCAAAAGTCAAACAAACAAAACCCAGCCAAAAACAGTTTATAGCAACCAAATTTTTTAGTAAATTCATACACATAGCAACAAACACATATTTCCAAGCAACAAAGACGTTACCAGAACTTATTACCCCAAAATCTACTTAAAATACCACAACTATATAAAAATACATATAGAGATATATGCCAGTTTAGATTGAACATACAAAAACTATATACAGATACATATAGAGATATATGCCAGTTTAGATTGAATAAACAAAAACTATATACAGATACATATAGAGATATATGCCAGTTTAGATTGAACATACAAAAACTATATACAGATACATATAGAGATATATGCCAGTTTAGATTGAACATACAAAAACTATATACAGATACATATAGAGATATATGCCAGTTTAGATTGAACATACAAAAACTATATACAGATACATATAGAGATATATGCCAGTTTAGATTGAACATACAAAAACTATATACAGATACATATAGAGATATATGCCAGTTTAGATTGAACATACAAAAACTATATACAGATACATATAGAGATATATGCCAGTTTAGATTGAACATACAAAAACTATATACAGATACATATAGAGATATATGCCAGTTTAGATTGAACATACCACAACTATATAAAAATACATATAGAGATATATGCCAGTTTAGATTGAACATACAAAAACTATATACAGATACATATAGAGATATATGCCAGTTTAGATTGAACATACAAAAACTATATACAGATACATATAGAGATATATGCCAGTTTAGATTGAACATACAAAAACTATATACAGATACATATAGAGATATATGCCAGTTTAGATTGAACATACAAAAACTATATACAGATACATATAGAGATATATGCCAGTTTAGATTGAACATACAAAAACTATATACAGATACATATAGAGATATATGCCAGTTTAGATTGAACATACAAAAACTATATACAGATACATATAGAGATATATGCCAGTTTAGATTGAACATACAAAAACTATATACAGATACATATAGAGATATATGCCAGTTTAGATTGAACATACAAAAACTATATACAGATACATATAGAGATATATGCCAGTTTAGATTGAACATACAAAAACTATATACAGATACATATAGAGATATATGCCAGTTTAGATTGAACATACCACAACTATATAAAAATACATATAGAGATATATGCCAGTTTAGATTGAACATACAAAAACTATATACAGATACATATAGAGATATATGCCAGTTTAGATTGAACATACAAAAACTATATACAGATACATATAGAGATATATGCCAGTTTAGATTGAACATACAAAAACTATATACAGATACATATAGAGATATATGCCAGTTTAGATTGAACATACAAAAACTATATACAGATACATATAGAGATATATGCCAGTTTAGATTGAACATACAAAAACTATATACAGATACATATAGAGATATATGCCAGTTTAGATTGAACATACAAAAACTATATACAGATACATATAGAGATATATGCCAGTTTAGATTGAACATACAAAAACTATATACAGATACATATAGAGATATATGCCAGTTTAGATTGAACATACAAAAACTATATACAGATACATATAGAGATATATGCCAGTTTAGATTGAACATACAAAAACTATATACAGATACATATAGAGATATATGCCAGTTTAGATTGAACATACCACAACTATATAAAAATACATATAGAGATATATGCCAGTTTAGATTGAACATACAAAAACTATATACAGATACATATAGAGATATATGCCAGTTTAGATTGAACATACAAAAACTATATACAGATACATATAGAGATATATGCCAGTTTAGATTGAACATACAAAAACTATATACAGATACATATAGAGATATATGCCAGTTTAGATTGAACATACAAAAACTATATACAGATACATATAGAGATATATGCCAGTTTAGATTGAACATACAAAAACTATATACAGATACATATAGAGATATATGCCAGTTTAGATTGAACATACAAAAACTATATACAGATACATATAGAGATATATGCCAGTTTAGATTGAACATACAAAAACTATATACAGATACATATAGAGATATATGCCAGTTTAGATTGAACATACAAAAACTATATACAGATACATATAGAGATATATGCCAGTTTAGATTGAACATACAAAAACTATATACAGATACATATAGAGATATATGCCAGTTTAGATTGAACATACCACAACTATATAAAAATACATATAGAGATATATGCCAGTTTAGATTGAACATACAAAAACTATATACAGATACATATAGAGATATATGCCAGTTTAGATTGAACATACAAAAACTATATACAGATACATATAGAGATATATGCCAGTTTAGATTGAACATACAAAAACTATATACAGATACATATAGAGATATATGCCAGTTTAGATTGAACATACAAAAACTATATACAGATACATATAGAGATATATGCCAGTTTAGATTGAACATACAAAAACTATATACAGATACATATAGAGATATATGCCAGTTTAGATTGAACATACAAAAACTATATACAGATACATATAGAGATATATGCCAGTTTAGATTGAACATACAAAAACTATATACAGATACATATAGAGATATATGCCAGTTTAGATTGAACATACAAAAACTATATACAGATACATATAGAGATATATGCCAGTTTAGATTGAACATACAAAAACTATATACAGATACATATAGAGATATATGCCAGTTTAGATTGAACATACCACAACTATATAAAAATACATATAGAGATATATGCCAGTTTAGATTGAACATACAAAAACTATATACAGATACATATAGAGATATATGCCAGTTTAGATTGAACATACAAAAACTATATACAGATACATATAGAGATATATGCCAGTTTAGATTGAACATACAAAAACTATATACAGATACATATAGAGATATATGCCAGTTTAGATTGAACATACAAAAACTATATACAGATACATATAGAGATATATGCCAGTTTAGATTGAACATACAAAAACTATATACAGATACATATAGAGATATATGCCAGTTTAGATTGAACATACAAAAACTATATACAGATACATATAGAGATATATCATAGATTGAAAGAAAATACCTTCATTAGCTTGTTCTTTTCCTTTATTCTTTTTTCCAGGTTTTTTTACCGTCTGAACCTTCTCCTTATTCTCTACATTAGCGACTTCAGTAACTTTTGTTTTTCCTTTTTGCTTTCCAGATTTTTGTACCGTCTCAACCACATCGGTAGTTTGTATATCCGCTAAAAAGAAAAACAAATAAATAGGATTGGCAAATAATCCCCATGGGATTGGTACTTAATCACGAAGAGATTTAAACCAATCAAACCAAACTATCTTCTCATAAGACATAAGACAGTTTGCAGATATGCTAGACCACAAAACACACACTCCACAAAGCACACAATAAACCCAACCCAAACCCAGACACACACAAACACACACTCCACAAAGCACACAATAAACCCAACCCAAACCCAGACACACACAAACACACACTCCACAAAGCACACAATAAACCCAACCCAAACCCAGACACACACAAACACACACACAAAGCACACATAACCTCTAACCCAAACCCAGACACACACAAACACACACTCCACAAAGCACACAATAAACCCAACCCAAACCCAGACACACACAAACACACACTCCACAAAGCACACAATAAACCCAACCCAAACCCAGACACACACAAACACACACCACAAAGCACACATAAACCCAACCCAAACCCAGACACACACAAACACACACTCACAAAGCACACAATAAACCCAACCCAAACCCAGACACACACAAACACACACTCCACAAAGCACACAATAAACCCAACCCAAACCCAGACACACACAAACACACACTCCACAAAGCACACAATAAACCCAACCCAAACCCAGACACACACAAACACACACTCACAAAGCACACAATAAACCCAACCCAAACCCAGACACACACAAACACACACTCCACAAAGCACACAATAAACCCAACCCAAACCCAGACACACACAAACACACACTCCACAAAGCACACAATAAACCCAACCCAAACCCAGACACACACAAACACACACACAAAGCAGGACACATCTCTAGCACTCCCACACCCAGAACAACAAAAACAAATAATCCCCATGGGATTGGTACTTAATCACGAAGAGATTCAATTATTACATTCTAATTACCACATGACTGATATCCCCATGGGATTGGCACATAATCCCCATTGGATTGGCACATAATCCCCATGGGATTGGCACATAATCACTAAGAGATTTAAACCGTAACTGGCTAAAAAATTTACAAAGAACAAAAACAAATAATCCCCATGGGATTGGTACTTAATCACGAAGAGATTTAAACCAATCAAACCAAACTATCTTCTCATAAGACATAAGACAGTTTGCAGATATGCTAGACCACAAAACACACACTCCACAAAGCACACAATAAACCCAACCCAAACCCAGACACACACAAACACACACACAAAACACACAATAAACCCAACCCAAACCCAGACACACACAAACACACACTCCACAAAGCACACAATAAACCCAACCCAAACCCAGACACACACAAACACACACACAAAGCACACATAACCTCAACCCAAACCCAGACACACACAAACACACACTCCACAAAGCACACAATAAACCCAACCCAAACCCAGACACACACAAACACACACTCCACAAAGCACACAATAAACCCAACCCAAACCCAGACACACACAAACACACACTCCACAAAGCACACAATAAACCCAACCCAAACCCAGACACACACAAACACACACTCACAAAGCACACAATAAACCCAACCCAAACCCAGACACACACAAACACACACTCCACAAAGCACACAATAAACCCAACCCAAACCCAGACACACACAAACACACACTCCACAAAGCACACAATAAACCCAACCCAAACCCAGACACACACAAACACACACACAAAGCACACATAACCTCTAACCCAAACCCAGACACACACAAACACACACTCCACAAAGCACACAATAAACCCAACCCAAACCCAGACACACACAAACACACACTCCACAAAGCACACAATAAACCCAACCCAAACCCAGACACACACAAACACACACACAAAGCACACATAACCTCAACCCAAACCCAGACACACACAAACACACACTCCACAAAGCACACAATAAACCCAACCCAAACCCAGACACACACAAACACACACTCCACAAAGCACACAATAAACCCAACCCAAACCCAGACACACACAAACACACACTCCACAAAGCACACAATAAACCCAACCCAAACCCAGACACACACAAACACACACTCACAAAGCACACAATAAACCCAACCCAAACCCAGACACACACAAACACACACTCCACAAAGCACACAATAAACCCAACCCAAACCCAGACACACACAAACACACACTCCACAAAGCACACAATAAACCCAACCCAAACCCAGACACACACAAACACACACACAAAGCACACATAACCTCTAACCCAAACCCAGACACACACAAACACACACTCCACAAAGCACACAATAAACCCAACCCAAACCCAGACACACACAAACACACACTCCACAAAGCACACAATAAACCCAACCCAAACCCAGACACACACAAACACACACACAAAGCACACATAACCTCAACCCAAACCCAGACACACACAAACACACACTCCACAAAGCACACAATAAACCCAACCCAAACCCAGACACACACAAACACACACTCCACAAAGCACACAATAAACCCAACCCAAACCCAGACACACACAAACACACACTCCACAAAGCACACAATAAACCCAACCCAAACCCAGACACACACAAACACACACTCACAAAGCACACAATAAACCCAACCCAAACCCAGACACACACAAACACACACTCCACAAAGCACACAATAAACCCAACCCAAACCCAGACACACACAAACACACACTCCACAAAGCACACAATAAACCCAACCCAAACCCAGACACACACAAACACACACACAAAGCACACAATAACCCAACCCAAACCCAGACACACACAAACACACACACAAAGCAGGACACATAACTTCACCGAGTACCAGCTCTTCATTCCTCTTTTTAATGTTATGATAGAAACGGGGAAAGTCGAAATTCAGGTATGCTTTAACCAAAGAGGAGACATTTTTAAAAGAAATGGTTGTTATCTACAAACTATCAATGATTTTAAGATATGTAATATAAGGAGCGTTGATCTCAACAAAGCTTTCAATTTCATCAGACTCATATCCAAGTATTTCCAAATTCTTAACACTAGGGGAAGTGATTTCAATCAAATAACCATGACACTCACAAAGTATCAAAGTATGCAACAAAGGACTGCCAGATACAATGTTTGGGATCAAGTCTTGTTGCAATCTGGATTTTGAAATAGTTAAATTCTTAAGGTTTTTCCAAGCAATTCCAACACTAGGCTGAAGCAAACAGTATCCTATATCGATACTTGTGAAATGGGAACTCTTGTAGAATGATTCATCTTCAATGCAGTAGGTATCATCATCTCCCAAATGCCTTAAGTACAATGTAAAATCTTTGACATACCTACTAAAAGCAAATTGTATCCAATTTTTGACATCTGAGGCAAACCTAGTGTCGTAATTGGCATCCACCTCAAACTTAGTGATACTTTCTAATCGATAATGACCAAGGGTACTATTAACACCATTATAAAACTCTAAAAAAGCCTTATCCCCAAAACCAAAATCAACTAGAGCTTCTGCTGCCTTCTTACAAAATGATACATCACTAAAAATAAGAAAAGGAACATATTTCCAAAGGTGTTGCCATCGTTTAGAAATGATACCTGTTGAAATAAGGAATTTCATATCCGAGAAGCGAGAAAGGATCAAATCGGAGATTACATAATCAGGAAGGGTGCTTATTAGATCTTCTCCTATTTCAGATTCATCTTGTTTCAACCGTTTTGTAAGATCGGATTCCACACGAACGAGTTGTGTTGAAGATTCACCAGCAAACATTTTCAATTTAGGGGGTTGAGAACGATTAGAGATACATTTTAGGAAGAATAAGAAAACCGTAAGTGAAAGAGATTATTTTTGATGAACCCTAAATGAAATAGGTTTTATACTTAAATAATAAGATAAGGCTTATTATCCGGGTAAAGGTACATAAAGCATACAAGTCAATTCCTCGTAATCAGTGTAAAGCTTTGTAAGGGCTTTCCACTGATGGTCTCCAGTTTGTAACTGACTAGAATGCCAACTGGGCTTCGCTGCCATTGCCATTCTCTATCTTCCATTTGTTGTCTTCGACTTCAACTGGAATGCTTCTTCAACTTGGTCAGTTCTCAACTGGAGGAAGTCTTCAGTTGCGTTAACTGTACGGTGCAACTGGACTTCAATATATTTCTCGACAAATCATCTTGGTCACCAGTTTCACTAGTCTCCAGATGCAACTGGTGACTGGCAAGTGTGAACTGGTGACTGGCCAGTTCCAGGTGAACTGGTCCTAACAAATTCCCCCTATTTGTCTAGAAATATAGTCTAAGTCTTTTCTAGTTCTTGTATCTGTACAAGTGTGAACTGGAAGGACTTGTTCGATTTTAAATCTATTTAAGTTATCTAAGGCATTTTTATAGATCAATAAATGCCTTAGGTTTTTCTTTTAGGTTTGTTAGATTTTAATCTTTTATCTACCTTGTGGTTACAAACTGGTAACTTTATTTATACAAGGGAATGAAATTTATACAAGTTACAGAATGTAAATACAAATTACAAGTAGATAAACTGAAGAAAGAACTTAATGAGATGGCCCTTCACCAGTTCTTCTTCTCTTGGCAACTGAAGAGATAGGCTGAGTATCTTCAGGGTCAATATTCAACTTTTGCTCAAGATTTTCTTTATGTTGAATCTTCCCCCTTAGAAAGTTTACCCATGCTTTCTCGAACCTATTCTTTTGTGCCTTAGCATCCAACACATTCACCATCTCAACCCATTCATTGAACCCATATTGCATGGCACCAGGATCATCAGTTCTAACCAGTGGCCCACCAGCATACTTAACTTCAATTTGAAAAACCTTGGTGCCTGGCTTGATTGTAACATTGACACTATTAATAATACCACTATGTCTTCTGGTTGACATGATCTGGGAGTAGTAGTTTCTAGCTTCAGATTCATTTGTGATTTTTATACTCCCAGCACCAGCAGCCAGTACAGCGGACTTAATGTCTTCATTGGATACCTCGCCAGTTGATTCAACGAATGTGCTGAGGTCAGCATCTCTTGCATCTCTTGTCAGTGGTCTTCTTGGTTGTGGAATCCTTCTTCTTGCTGGATTCAAAACATCCTTCACAACCTTTTTAACATTTGCAATTCTCTTAAGAATCCCACTGGCCCTCATTTCCTTAGCCTTCTCCACTGAAATGTTTAAACTTCTGGCATCAAATTCTGCCTCATCCTCAGCATAGTGTCTATCCAGTTCTACATCTAGCATTTCATTCAACTGGTCAACTATCCTAGGATCATTTTTAACCCTAACATACTCATCCTTAGTGATACCCAGTAGATTGGCATCACTCATATCCAGCAACTTAATCTAAGCAAGATGTGCCCTGGCCTCAACTTGGTTTCTTTGTTTCATTTTCTTCCTTTCTTTGATGTCATTCCCAAGTCTAGCCAGTTTTCTACTATCACTATCTGAAACTGGAGGTAGTATGTCAGCATTACCAGTTTCTAACATTTCTTCAGTGGCCGGCTGGGCAGATGCATCACCAGCTAATCCTTTACCTTTATCCAAACTAACATTCCCCCTATCACTCTGCTCACCAGCTTCAGTACTGGTAGCCACAACCAATTCTCTTCCAGATCCAGATGGAGTCCTTCCAGGTGCAACTGGTCGTGTAAGGACTGAACTTCTTTCCCCCTTGGCAGCATCTAGACCTGCCCTAATTGCTTCCCATTCAAAGGGGTGAGATGGCAACCGGTCAAGAGGCTGCCATGACTGCAAGTCCTTGCACTCTTTGAAGATGCCACACATCATCCTGAAGGACCTCCATAAATGGTTCGTCTCTTTGGACTGGGTCAAGACATTTGCAACAACTTGGTCTTGACCAGTTTTCAGTTCATTCAAAATCTTTGAGTCCTCATCCAAACCTGAGACAACCTTATCCTTAACCTCATCATCCATCTTCTTCAGATTTCCCACTTCAGTTGTCAGTTTCTCTATAGATTCAGCATGTAGAGATACTTGGGTGTTCAAACTCTCTATGCTGCCTCTCAACTGGTTGATCTCACTGGTAAGTGGGGCCAGATCAACCTGAGGAGTGGCCAGCTTGGTGATCTCAGACATCACCCTTTCAACCAATTGCTCTTCTCTAGCACCCAACGTATCCTCTATTTTCTGACCAACTGAAGACATCAACTGCTCTCCAAGGCCAGTTACATCTAGGCCAGGTCTTTCAATAAGTTCTTTGACCTGCCTTTCAATCTCTTTCAAGTCAACTTCGGAAGTTCTGACAGTATTTCCTAGCAAGTTGGAGATTGAACTGGACACCTTGGAGTGAGTTAGGTCAAAGGCTTCCTTTAGAGTACCAGCCAGATTATTGCAGCCAGTGACCAACTCATTAAGCTTTCGGAACACCAAGTCCTCATTTGAAGAAAACTTGTTTATCCCAGATCGACCTCCATAAATGGTTCGTCTCTTTGGACTGGGTCAAGACATTTGCAACAACTTGGTCTTGACCAGTTTTCAGTTCATTCAAAATCTTTGAGTCCTCATCCAAACCTGAGACAACCTTATCCTTAACCTCATCATCCATCTTCTTCAGATTTCCCACTTCAGTTGTCAGTTTCTCTATAGATTCAGCATGTAGAGATACTTGGGTGTTCAAACTCTCTATGCTGCCTCTCAACTGGTTGATCTCACTGGTAAGTGGGGCCAGATCAACCTGAGGAGTGGCCAGCTTGGTGATCTCAGACATCACCCTTTCAACCAATTGCTCTTCTCTAGCACCCAACGTATCCTCTATTTTCTGACCAACTGAAGACATCAACTGCTCTCCAAGGCCAGTTACATCTAGGCCAGGTCTTTCAATAAGTGCTTTGACCTGCCTTTCAATCTCTTTCAAGTCAACTTCGGAAGTTCTGACAGTATTTCCTAGCAAGTTGGAGATTGAACTGGACACCTTGGAGTGAGTTAGGTCAAAGGCTTCCTTTAGAGTACCAGCCAGATTATTGCAGCCAGTGACCAACTCATTAAGCTTTCGGAACACCAAGTCCTCATTTGAAGAAAACTTGTTTATCCCAGATCGACCACCTTAATATTTGTCAAAGAGTCCTTGTGGTATCTGGAGAAAGACTTGGTATTCTTGTCAAGTGTCTTCTGAATCTCCTCCACCCTGGTTAGAAGGTTTTGGAGATCGGCTTGTATGGAGACAACTTGACTGTCCAGTGACAAAAGAGAAGGTGTCACTGGACCACTTGCAGTTACTACTGGAGCAACTGGAGGAGGCAAACTGATGGAAGTCTCCCCAGTTGTCAGGCCAGCAGTTGAAGAAAATATTGGAGTGGTGGAAGAAGAAAGGACTGGAAAATCAATGTGTTGTTCATGCTGAGAATGCTCAGGTGTGAACAACGGCGACGGTGGTGGGGGCATTTCTCGAGCAAGTGAGAATTTCCCAGTTGGTAAAGGAGCGGAATATATTGGTAAGGATGTATCAGTAGGAGTATTTACTTGAGGGGGTGAAAATGAAATTGATGCGTCTGGAGGTATGACTGGAGATGAAGGGTCTTGAGCTTGTACAGAAGCATCAAGAATCTCCTGGTCTGTTTTAGTACCTTCAGAATCCGAAGATTCTATAAGGATTTCCTCGTCGTTAACACTCATGTCCAGATCCATGAATGTGACAGAGGGCTGTTCAGTTACCTGGACAGTCTCCAGATGACCTTCCCTAGTTTCCTGGATGGGTGCATCTGTTGGAGGATCAGATACCGAAGTATCTTCACCAGGGATAGATGAGATTGGTGTTGCTTCAGTTATGGTTGCTCTATCCTCAACCACAACATTAGACACACTGGAGGGTCCCTCATTATTTTGAGGCCCGCCCAGTTGCCTTTCTAACTCACCTTCAAGAGGTGCATCAGTTGAAGCGAATGCCAGCTGCATTCGTTCAGGAATTTCAACCTCACCAGCTTTAGATACCAGTGAGTCTAGATTCCTTAGCATTTCTGGAGCAGTGTACGGAGAATCTGTACTATTATATGCTTCCCTGCCCAGAATTTGCTTAAAACACAGTGAGAGGAACCTTGAAAAGGGAATACAAACACCCCTTGTGCCCTTCAGTTTTTGAACCAGGCTTCTATACAGAATATCTGCAAAGTCCAATCTCAATCCGTTCCACAAGCAATAAGCCATTTCTGCTTGTGAGGAGTTGATCTAGTCAAGTCCACCAGAACTCCCACCCATGCTCTTCACCAAGTGGATGAAAAAGTACCTCCATGAAGGTGTAAGGCCCTTCATGGTCATCGCACCTTTTGTCTTCAATACCCCATTCTCCAAACACTCCCTGTGTCCCATTTCAAGAAGTGCTTGGCGAAAGTTTATATTTGGGGGCAAGACGACTGGAGATTCACCCTCTCTCCAGTAATTGAGGCGTAAGGCATTCCTCAATGTATCAGCTGACAAGGTACACTGGATTGTTCCATCCTTTAACGTGAAACTGATGGAGGAACAATCGGAAGAAAGAACGGCAGTGTACCAAAAACTCACATAAGTAGTTGTGAAACAACTTACGTGGGTTTAGAGAGAATGAGGGTCCTATTGGAGAAGTCTTTAAAAACTTTTGAATTCTACCAATAAGGGTATCGGACCCTTGAGAACCTCGTAGGCTGGCCATAGGATTATTTGGATTTAGTTTTATGACCGAAGCACTACTAGGGGCACCAGGTGCCTGTGTGACATCTGGTGAGGGATTATATGGAACAGTCAAGAGATTTACATCTCTTGATCGAGATGATCTAGGAGCCATAGAAGAATAAAAATGAAATTTAGGATTTAGGGTTTTTGATTTGTGAAGCAAAGAGAAGAATGAAGCAATATTGATGATTGGAAGTAAATGAAGGAATGTAAGAGAAAGAAAACTAAATGAGTTACGGAGTAAATAAGGGTATTTATAAGGGGATTCAAGATCCCAATGTAAAACCAAAATTATATTTTATTAAACCAAATCAATTTTGAAGATATTTTGACAAAATGAGTTTGAATTTTGAAATAAAATATAATTTTCCATGTAAGCATTAAATGTTACCATGTCAGCATTAAATGCTACGACGGCTTACTTTACCCATGACCCCACTTACTTTTTGTTTTCCCAATACAAACAGTTGTCAAGTACTAAAATAGCTTAAAACACGTCAGATCATAATATCAAGTGGTTTAAAACACTCGAGTATCATCACGTGTCACACATATTGACCAAGTATTTGTAACGTTATAAAAATTTAGACAAAGACTGAACCTGGTAACTGGAGGATCAATCCAGTACCAGTTTCCAACTGAAGAGTTCTCCAGTTGCATTTTCAAACAAAAACGAGTTTTAGTCAGAAAATTATTTTGAGTCTTTCCCCCTAAAATGATGATCCAGTATCAATTAGTGCCAAGATAGTATCACAAAGGCGTTCGATAGCCTGGCGAGCAAAGATTATCTGGACCTCCTCAACTGGAGAACTTTATCAGTGTCACTGACGCGTTCAATAACAAAGAAAGCTCCAGTTAAGGGTTTAACATTCCCAGTTCGCTGATGAGATGTTTAAAGGTTTTCTCATCGAGAGGTTTAGTAAAAACATCAGCTAACTGCTTGTCAGTGGGGATGAAATGAATTTCAATATCTCCTTTCATAACATGATCTCGAATGAAATGATACCTGATGTCAATATGCTTTGTTTTGGAGTGCATCACTGGGTTGTGAGATATAGCAATTGCACTGGTGTTGTCACAAAAGATTGGGGTCTTAGTAAACTTTTGACCATAATCTAGTAACTGGTTCTTGATCCAGAGAATCTGGGCACAGCAACTGGCCGCAGAAATGTACTTTGCCTCAGCAGTGGACATAGAGACTGAAGTCTGCTTCTTGCTGGTCCAACTTACCAGTTTTCCTCCAAGGAAATGACAACCACCAGTTGTTGATTTTCTATCTATCTTACAACCTGCATGATCAGAATTTGAATAACCCATTAGATCTAATCCTGAGCCTTTGGGGTACCAAAGACCAAGATTAGGACACCCTTTCAGGTATCTAAAGATACGCTTTACAGCGTGCAAGTGTGATTCTTTAGGGTTAGCCTGAAACCTGGCACATAAACATGTTGCAAACATTATATCTGGTCGACTGGCAGTTAAGTACATCAGTGAACCAACCATACCTCTATAGTCAGTTATGTTAACTGGTTTGCCAGTTGGGTCAGAGTCCAAATTCAATGGTGCTGCTGCAATAGGTGTGTTTTTCGATGGGATTGAATCATATTTGTATTTTCTTAACAAATCTCTGACATATTTTCGTTGGTTTATGAAAATTCCATTTTCAGTTTGCTTAATCTGAAGACCTAGAAAAATGTTAATTCACCCATTAAACTCATCTCATACTCAGATGACATGATTTTAGAAAACTTTTTACACATTGCATCAATCAGTTGAACCAAAAATAATGTCATCAACATAAATTTGTACCAATAAGATATTACTTCTTTCCTTCAAGATAAACAAGGTATTATCTATTGCACCTCTTTGAAAGCCATTTTTAAGAAGATGTTTAGTTAAAGTATCATACCAGGCTCTTGGGGCTTGTCTTAGACCATACAATGCGTTGTTCAGTCTATAAACCCAATGAGGATGCTTCTCATCGATGAAACCTGGAGTCTGCTTAACATAAACTTCTTCTTCCAATGTTCCATTAAGGAACGCACTTTTGACATCCATCTGGAAGACCTTAAACTGCAGATGGGCTGCATAAGCCAAGAATATTCTTATAGCTTCAAGTCTTGCAACTGGAGCAAAAGTTTCATCAAAGTCAACGCCCTCTGCTTGACAATAACCCTGGGCAACTAGTCTGGCCTTGTTTCTTACAACATGGCCATCTTCATCCATTTTGTTTCGGTAGACCCATCTGGTACCAATAGGTTCTTTCTTTAACCCTGGTGGACAAGGAACAAGCTCCCAAACATTGTTCATTTCAAACTGGAGGAGCTCTTCTTGCATAGCTTCCACCCAGCTTGGGTCTGCCATAGCCTCGTCAATCTTCTTTGGTTCAATTAAAGATAAGAAGGTAACATTTAAGCATTGCTCACTGGTGGCTCTTCTAGTCTGAACCCCACTAGTTGGATCACCCACAATCTGTTCAATTGGGTGGGCTTTAGTCCATCTAGTGTATTGACTAGACTGGTGTACTACAATATTAGTGCAAGTCACCTGGCGATCTTCTTCAGTTGCAGCAGCATCTGGAGAAGGATCAGTCCAAACAACTTCTACATCCTCATCAGAGTCAATGAGGTCTCGATTAGCATCATGAAATTCCTCATTAGAAGGTATTTCATGAAGAACTGGAGAGGTAGGTGTTTGAACTGGTGCTGATATTGGAATGGCACGTACATCTGATCCAATCACCAATTCTTGTGGTAAGTTAAAATTGATGGAGGGATAGAATGATGTGTCACTGGTGCTTTTCTTCTTCTTGACTGGTTCCAGTTTGTTGGAACTGGAAGCATTTTCTGGTGAAACAACTGACCGATGAACTTGGTCAGTTTCACCAAAATTAATTGGAACGACTGGAGATATATCAAGGCTCGGTCTCTTGTTGATTGCTTCAGTTGATTCATCGAATGTGACATGAATTGTCTCATGCACCTTTTGGAGTCTATAATTATAAACTCTAAAGGCCTTTCGAATATCTAAATAGCCTAAAAATACCCCTTCATCAGCTTTTGCATCAAACTTTCCAAGCTGACTGGAATCGTTCAGTATATAAACTGGACAACCAAATACATGGAAATATCCAATATTTGGTTTACGATTCCTAAGTACTTCGTAGGCAGTCTTCTTATGTCTCTTGATGTAGACTGGCCGGTTTTGGGTGTGACAAGCAGTTGCAACTGCCTCAGCCCAAAAACAGGTGGGAAGACCAGATTCAGATAGCATACTTCTTGCGGCTTCTATCAGTGTACGATTCTTTCTTTCAACAACTCCATTTTCCTCTGGAGAGTGAACTGATGAGAAGTTTTGAGAGATGCCAGTGTCATTGCAAAATGTTTCAAGTACTTTGTTTTGGAATTCAGTACCATTATCACTTCGCAACTGACAAACTTTTCGAGTATACTTGAGCTCAATTCGTTTGATAAGAGAGATGATTTCAGCAGGAGCATCACTTTTGGATCTGATGAATACCACCCAGCAATATCTGGTGAATTCATCAACCACAACTAGAGTTTACTTCTTTCCAGCTCTAGTTTGAACATTCACTGGACCAAAAAGATCCATATGAAGCATGTGAAGAGGTTCAGTGATGCTAAAATTTTGCTTAGTTTTAAAACTGGCTCTTTTCTGCTTGCCCATCTCACACCCTAGACATGGCTTTTCCTTATTGAAGGAAATTTGAGGTATCCCATCAACCAGTTTCTTGCGAGACAACTTGTTAATGTTCTTAAAATTAAGATGGGATAATCTTTTATGCCATAGCCAGTTGGTGTCCTCATCAGCTTTGGTATAGAAACATTGCTCTTTTGGAGCTGGTTCCATATCCATGATGTACACATTTCCTTTTCTTGGTGCAATCATCACCACTTTCCAATCCTTGTTAAATATGGTGCCTTGTGCAATATCGAACAATACTCTGAAGCCATCATCGCAAAGTTGGCTTACACTGGTCAAGTTATATTTCAAACCATTCACAAATGCAACTCTTTTGAATTCGACTTGTCCATTATTGAGCACACCATATCCTTCAGTCTTTCCAGATTGATCGTTACCAAATGTCACTGTCGGTCCATCTTGGTCAGTGAACTCTTCCAGTAGGGGCTTACATCCGGTCATAGTCCGGCCAGCAGCGCTGTCCAGATACCAGATATTTTCTTTCGATCGCCCTACACACACACAAAAATCATTAGTTCTTTTGTGAACCCATCTTTTCTTGATGGGTCCACTGGACTTCTCTACAGAAGCCACAGTTGACAGTTGTGATGTTGAACTGGAGGCTGCATCTGGAGCATTATCACCAGCTCCAGGTGCAGGAGTAAAAACAATTGGTATTTGATACTTACTCCCTTTAATTTTACCAGATTTTGTTCCAGAAGGAACATTCTTTTGTTTAGGTATTAAAGAGAGTGGTTTAATATTTTGTTTGAAAACTGGAGGTGATAAACCTCCTTCCAGATTGTTAATCCGGGCAGTACAACTCTGACCCTGCCGAGACAAAAGTTGGAGTTGTCTTTCCAGATTAACCAAAATATTATTTTCTTCAGGCAGTTGAACCTTGGACCTTGGTTCAACTGGTGCTTTAGTCTGTCGGGTCTTGGGCACCTTAGACTTTTGAGGTAAAGGCTTGTTACCAGTGGCCTTTTTGACTGGAGCTTTAGCCTGTTCGGCTCCAGTTTTAACCTCAAAGGGGGTGGTCTCAAAGGTTTCAGTTTCAATAGCTTCAGGTTGATCATAAGGTGTTTCAACCTTGAGAGCTGGAGGCAATGCATGAAGATCTGGTATGAGAGCTGCCATCTCCAGATCTCCAGATTTCCATGCATTCTTCTGGACATCTATAGTTCTTGAAAATGCATCATAGTTTTTGCCAGATGCTTTTACCCATGACTTGATAATCTTTTGTTCTTTTTCAAGATCAGAAAATAGTTTTTGATTATCAAGTTCTAAAGCCTCAATCTTTAAAACTGACTCCTTGAGAGCCAACTGGACACTTGCAAATCATTTAGTTGTGGTTTAACATTGTTCAGTTCAATTAGGATAGTGTCAAGATATCTTTCACTATCAGCTCTTACAGTTTCCACAAATGCCAAATCACCACTTAATGATTCAGCCAGGTCCAGTTTTAGTTCAGGGTCAACCTGGTTATCATAGTCACATACCTTCTTCAGTATGATGTCCACCCATCTCAGAGATGACATCTTCTTTCACCACGTGTTGCTGTTGTTGATCTTCCAAGGCCATGAAACACATGTCCCTTTCCTCTTCTTCATCATCAGATGAGTCATCAGATACTCCCATTTTCCCTCAGTTTGTGCCATTAAGCACTGATCCTTTTTCTTTTCCATGGCCAGGAGGGCAATCTGGGCCTTAAGCTTCTTGTATTTAGCTTTGTAGCTATCATCAGGCCGATTGAAATTAGGGACAGAGGGGCCAGTTTGGTTGTTCAACTGACTAGATCTGCATTCCTTCATAAAATGACCTTTCTTGCCACACTTATAGCATGTCAGATTGGTCTTATCCAGAGAGCTGGAGCTGGAAGCATTGTTGGGCCATTAAATCTTTTGGATTTATGCTTAAACCTATTAAAGGTTTTAGCAATCATGGCGACCAGATCATCATCGTCATTTTCATTACAACCATCACTGTTTTCAGTGGTCAGTCCAGAGTTTAAGAAACTGTTCAACATCTTCTTCATCGAGTGTACCTGGACACTCTCAGTAGACATTAAAGCAGCACAAGGTCGCTCAGTTGCACTAGCAACTTGGGACTCTGGGCATGGTTCATGGCATCTTGCTCAGCCACAAGTCTTGCAGCATTATTATCTTCAGTGAATCTGAAGGCTCCATAGAGCGATGCAAGAGTATGAGTGTGCAAGGTTTTACCTTGTCTCAAGACAAGAACCATGTTTTCTCATTTGGAAGGAAGAATATCACAAAACTTCTCAAGAAGAATATCCTTATCCTTCTCTAACACCCAACCTCTCAACTGATTGATGAGGCTAGAAAATCTGGTGTATGTACCAGTTAGACTTTCATTGGGAAAGGCAAAGAAGGATTCATACTTCTTGGTCAAAGCAACTTTTCTGGTGACAATAGTGTCATCACCTCCTTCAAATTGAATCACTAATTCATCCCACATAGACTTGGCGCTGGGAAACAACACAAGTGTTGGAATTAGGTCTTCAGGGACAGCCCCAAGAATCATGTTTTTCAGTCTGGTGTCCAAGTCCACCAGTCTGCGATCCTCATCAGACCAATGGTCTTCTGGCTTTTCCCTTGAACCTCTTCTCCCAGTTGGATCAAGAAGAGGACTGACCCCAAGGGACATGGGTATATGGTCCATCCTTAAGGATTTTCAACATATACCTTTCAATCCCACCAAAATGCAAAAGCATTCTAGCCTTCCATGTACCGAATGTCTCAATGTTTCCATCAAATTTTGGAACAGGAGTGTTAGAGTAGTGTACATGGACATGGTTTGGGGCAGTAGGAGAGGAGGGTTGGTGTTAACATTTTGAAAAGGTTGTGCATTAGTATTCGAGGGGTTTTCACCTGAACCAGAACTATCTCCACCTTCAGTAGTGTTCATCTTAGCAGATCTAGGCAAGTTTATTAGCCTTCTGCTCTGATACCACTTGTAAGTCCCAACTCGTTAGATGGTACTACTAAAGACACCTCTATGTCGATGTGGAGTTACTTTGCAATATATGCACTGAACTGGAGACGACCAGTTGCAGTGTGTATATACCAAGTTCTAGATAGATTACTTATATAAAAGACAATAAGTAAAGAACAATGCAATAATACAAATAAGTTGTAAGATAACTTGATGAGACAATATGTATTTTTCAATGTGTAATTTATTTATTGATATTAAACAAATTACAAGGTTGATGCGGAACCAAGATAATACACGAATGTAAATATCCTAACAACCTATGAAATACAAATGATCTATACTCGGAATTTCTCAAGACAATCGAAACACTTAAAGTTGTGAAATGTTCCTTTTAGCGATTGAGAGAAGATTGACAAGTTCACCAAGAATATTGCAGGTTTGCAAAGTGTGAAGTATTTAACTTGTGAGTTCGAATACTTGTGATTCTTGGTTGTGCAATGACTTGTATTTATAGGCAAAGTTAACATTGGGATGTTAACTTTAGCCGTACAAATGTGGTTGGGAGCATTTAAGGAATAGCATTTAATTCCTTAAAAAGCAGTGTAAAGTCGCATGATAAAGCAACTTTACATAACCACCTTTATGTACCTTTTAATACTTAAATAATAAGATAAGGCTTATTATCCGGGTAAAGGAACATAAAGCATACAAGTCAATTCCTCGTAATCAGTGTAAAGCTTTGTAAGGGCTTTCCACTGATGGTCTCCAGTTTGTAACTGACTAGAATGCCAACTGGGCTTCGCTGCCATTGCCATTCTCTATCTTCCATTTGTTGTCTTCGACTTCAACTGGAATGATTCTTCAACTTGGTCAGTTCTCAACTGGAGGAAGTCTTCAGTTGCGTTGACTGTACGGTGCAACTGGACTTCAATATATTTCTCGACAAATCATCTTGGTCACCAGTTTCACTAGTCTCCAGATGCAACTGGTGACTGGCATGTGTGAACTGGTGACTGGCCAGTTCCAGGTGAACTGGTCCTAACAGATCCCATGGGGATATCAGTCATATGGTAATTAGAATGTAATAATTGAATCTCTTCGTGATTACGTACCAATCCCATGGGGATTATTTGTTTTTGTTCCTTGTAAATTTTTTAGCAAGTTATGGTTTAAATCTCTTAGTGATTAACTTCCAATCCCATAGGGATTATGCGCCAATCCCATGGGGATTAACTGGTTAAACAGATATAAATAAATGTGTTTTGATATCCCCATGAGTGATTAACTTCCAATCCCATGGGGATTAACGGCTAACCCTACAACTTCAAACCCTAAACCCTAAGCTACATTTTAAATACCGTAAAGCTTAATTGCTAATCCGAGAGAAAGCTACATTCTAAAAACCCTGGAAAATCTAAACCCTAAATGCTAAACCCTAAAATGCTAAAGCCTACAGGAGGGGGACGGATGTATACGGTACGCTTAAGAGTTTAGGGTTTGAAGTCGTAGGGTTAGCCTAACGGCTAACCCTACAACTTCAAACCCTAAACCCTAAGCTACATTAAACCTAAAGCTTAATTGTAATCCGAGGAAAGCTACATTCTAAAAACCCTGGAAAATCTAAACCCTAAATGCTAAACCCTAAAATGCTAAAGCCTACAGGAGGGGGGACGGATGTATACGGTACGCTTAAGGGTTTAGGGTTTGAAGTCGTAGGGTTAGCCTAACGGCTAACCCTACAACTTCAAACCCTAAACCCTAAGCTACATTCTAAAAACTGTAAAGTTTAATTGCTAATCCGAGAAGAAAGCTACATTCTAAAAACCCTGGAAAATCTAAACCCTAAAATGCTAAAGCCTACAGGAGGGGGACAGATGTATACGGTACGCTTAAGGGTTTAGGGTTTGAAGTCGTAGGGTTAAAAACCGTAAAGCTTAATTGCTAATCTGAGAAGAAAGCTACATTCTAAAAACCCTGGAAAATCTAAACCCTAAATGCTAAACCCTAAAATGCTAAAGCCTACAGGAGGGGGACGGATGTATACGGTACGCTTAAGGGTTTAGGGTTTGAAGTCGTAGGTTAGCTAAACGGCTAACCCTACAACTTCAAACCCTAAACCCTAAGCTACATTCTAAAAACCGTAAAGCTTAATTGCTAATCCGAGAAGAAAGCTACATTCTAAAAACCCTGGAAAATCTAAACCCTAAATGCTAAACCCTAAAATGCTAAAGCCTACAGGAGGGGGACGGATGTATATGGTACGCTTAAGGGTTTAGGGTTTGAAGTTGTAGGGTTAGCCGTTAGGCTAACCCTACAACTTCAAACCCTAAACCCTAAGCTACATTCTAAAAACCGTAAAGCTTAATTGCTAATCCGAGAAGAAAGCTACATTCTAAAAACCCTTGAAAATCTAAACCCTAAATGCTAAACCCTAAAATGCTAAAGCCTACAGGAGGGGGACGGATGTATACGGTACGCTTAAGGGTTTAGAGTTTGAAGTCATAGGGTTAGCCTAACGGCTAACCCTACAACTTCAAACCCTAAACCCTAAGCTACATTCTAAAAACCGTAAAGCTTAATTGCTAATCCGAGAAGAAAGCTACATTCTAAAAACCCTTGAAAATCTAAACCCTAAATGCTAAACCCTAAATGCTAAAGCCTACAGGAGGGGAACGGATGTATACGGTACGCTTAAGGGTTTAGGGTTTGAAGTCGTAGGGTTAGCCTAACGGCTAACCCTACAACTTCAATCTGATATGAAATTTTAACCAAGAAACTAGATTTGTACAACTACCTTTGCATATATAGAGAATAAATCAAAGATATTAAATTACATCACTATTCTCCAAGCATTTCAATAGCTTCTTGCTTAACCTCAAATGATGGAGCAACTCTCACATCTAATTGCCTATCTAACCCTTCATCTATAAGGAACTGCTCATACCCATTACCTTCTTCACTAAAGTTTCTGCAGAATTGTATAAGGTAAATAGGTGCATAGATGGTACATGTTTTAGTTCAGCAGTCCTTTGAAACACCAAATTTCCTCTAGCATCTACAAAGTACATCCCATGCTCAGGTTCAGTTATGAACTTCCCACATCTTGCATCTTCAACACCAGCAGGTAGAGACAGATTAAGATTATCAAGAATCTTGTCAATAGCACCAGAAGATAATTATGCAAGCAACTCTGAAGGAGACAAGTTTTGGAGAAAAACTGAATGGTCACCTCCAGGAGCATCAATCTTTTCAAACCTTCTTCTTTTCTTCTTCAGTGGCTCAGCTGACTCATCTTCATAATCCATATCATATGCAATTGGTCTTGGAAGGCCAGAGATATCAATCTTGTACTTCATAATGCAGCA
>CM067174.1:89095647-89152607 GCA_034093135.1 Erigeron breviscapus | reverse complement strand
GGATTTGCATATTTACACACTTAGCAGTTCTCTTAGAGCAGATGCACCATGATTCAGTAATTTGTTTAACTTTCAAAAACTTTTCTTCTGCAGTTTTAGCTTCTTTAACCAAAATGGAGTTTAATTGTTTTTGAGCTTTAACTTCAGATTCTAGTTTTTCAATGGTGTGACTCTTAGAACTGACTTCAAGTTTCAACACAGAAATTTCCTTTTTAAGTTCTTGATTAAAGTGTTTTTGTAAAAGAACCTCATCACCCAATCTATTTAGTCTAGACAGTTTTTCATTATCAGACAGATTAGAGAAGGAAATTACCTCAGGTGGAGCAGTCTGACTGGTAGATGCCTGGTGAGCTGACTTAGATTGCTGTTGTATTTTGACAAGATCTTCAGCAAACTTTGAGTGGCTTCTTTGGCCATAAAACACTTGGCATCTTCATACAGTTCATCATCAGATGAAGTAGCACTTTCAGCCCAGTCTTTGGCTACCAGACTCTTCTCATCTTTTTCAACCTTCTTACTCAGCTCAGCCACTTGCGCCTTCAAGGCTTTGTATTTGGTCTTGAGCTTTGAGTATTTTTCACTTCTTCCACCTTTGGATGACACAGCTTGAGAAGACTCTTTAGATCTGCAATCTCCAGCCATGTGTCCAGTTTTGCCACATTTGTAACAAGTGACTTTGGACATATCAAATGGCTTTTTGGTCTTATCAGCTTGGCCAGTTTTTCCTTTTCCTTTAAACTTACTAAAGGATCTCCTTCTGATCCTTTCAGCCAACATAGCTACTTCATTAGCTAGTTCATCACCATCAGATTCATCACATTCAGATTCAGAACAAACAGAGTTAGTGTTAGAAATCACAGGAACAACTTCATTAACACAAGGAATGATCTCATTACTCATTGAGCTAGGGTGTTCAGTCATAGAGGCAACAAGTGCAGTAGCAGGATGACTATAAGAATCACCCATAGCAATCAACTTTTCAGCCTCTGAACACTCTTGGTTATGAAGTAAACCAAAGAGTCCAGGGAGATCAAGATCATGATACACAGAAACTTAACTTAAGAGGAGAAATATAGTTATTCCATTTAGGTGGTAATGAATCAAGAAATTTACTCTTTAAAACATCATTTTTCTTAGTTATTCCAACAGTAGCTAAATCATTAACCAAAACATTAAAACGGGTATGAGTTTGATTTCAATACTTAGTTTGTTGCTGGAACACAACCTATCAATTCAATAGCATTTATATTTGATGGAGTTAACTTTGGGGCATCGGACTTTGCCTATCCTGCATACTCCATGGTTTGTTTTTCTGGCCCCTAGTTTTTCAAAACATCGATAATATCCAATTGAATTTTTTGTGTTAATTAGATCCTAGTGTCTGCGGGGAGTATCGGATCATTATATGCTTTGTACCAAGTTGCTGGTTTTGTTGGAATATGGGTCGCTCTTTCTATTTTTATGGGCTTACGTGCAATTGCAGGCATATGGAGGTACGTATCATTTTTGATACATTAAACCAGAGAGAATGATACGTTAAACCAGAGACAGAGACAACATGGGGGCAGTGTACCCCGTTCCCAATTTTGTTACAAAGTAAAAAAATTTATATTAAGCAGGGTAAATTTGGAATTTTGCTTCTACAAAAGAAAAAGTAAAGCTAGTTTATACATACAAACCGTAAAAATGGCATTCCAAATTTGCACCCTCGATATAAATTTTCTGACTCCGACCCTGCATTAAATTACTAGAAAAATAGCTCATTTACTTAATATTTGTTACTTGATTTTGTTTGCAGGATGGGAACAGGAACAGGTCCATGGTCGTTTCTTAGGAACTAGAAGGTGTGGTTGTTGGTTGCAGGATTCAGATGATTAAGAGGAACAACTCATGTTCGTATGTTTGCTTACTTGTTTCTAAATAAACCGGGTCTTGTGGGGATCAGGGGATGCTTGAAGATTTGGTCTTTTTTGTTTATTCACATAATTGTTAGTTTCTTGAATGTTAGGATCGAGTAATGTGTACGTGGTTAGTTGCTTTTTATGTTCATGCATGTGTGTATTTGACACGTCCCAAGGTGTATCAATATACCAAAGTATATTGTACACAGAACAGTTGTAGAGGGGGGTGAATACAACTTTATTCGAGCTTTACAAACTTTTTAATAAACGTTTTAAAGACTCTGCTTATATATTAAGTAAGTAAAGAACAGGAATCAATAAAACAGTAAAGCAGTAAATATTAAAAGACATTCTTGCACACAGATTGTAATTTTCAATGTAATCCTTTATTAAGAAATAATCTATACAAAGAATTACAGGGTTGTTGCAGAACAAAGATAGCCTATAGATATCTAAACAACCCTCTGAAATGACAAATTACAATCAACAAGTTTCTACTCAAGAGAATCAGCCCAAGCAGATCTCTAACAGACTAAGCTGTGTATAAGAGCAAAGAAAACATAATGTGAAGAATGATTCTCTGGAATGTCACACATATGCAATCAAGGAATGAGGCTTTTATAGGCGAAATCCCTTCTTCACTTGGTGTCCAATTCAACCACGTATTAATCTTCCATTGGATAATAGAGGAATATTTGATCGTGCCTTCTCATAGTACTTGTGGTCCCCAAAGTACTGCCCCTCATTCTTTTTCATCCAATAAGAGTATGGACACACATATGTAAATCCAACCACCAACCTGGATCTTAGGATTCTTCCTAGTCACGTCATTTGTCCTTATCTTTAATCCAGGTTGTTATCTTCACTTGATTGTCAGACACAGATTGGGCCATTTGTCAAAGCACCAATCTGCCTAAGTATCTCCAAGCTGACTGCTAATCCCAAGCTGACTTCCACTACCAGCTTGGTCTTCTATCTTCAATCCTCCTCTTAGACTTGGATTGAATGCTAACACAATGTTGATGCAGCTTGAACAATACTTACTTCCATGGATTATTACAATACAAAGTATGAAGCATGATCTGGGCCAGAAACAGATCGTAAGCTGTGTCAGCTTAGTCTGACCCAGATCAGATTACAAGAACCAAAAGATTTCTAAGTGTTTAACTATCAGATTTGTCATCACCAAATTTTTAATGAACATTAGGACTCAACAGTATTCATATGGCTATTTAAAGCCATTGTATCTTGTTTAATGAAATCATTATAATTTAAGATACTTCTCCTTCTTGTTACTCGTATTTTGTGTTATTAATTGGTTTATCATTGTGGTATATATCAGTCTATGAGGGCAAGCCAGATTTTGTAATTACCAATTACTTCTCAACTTTCGTTTAATCCTCTAATCCTCATCTTGCTATGGCGCTATAATCAATTTTACAAGTGTTCCCTCTACTCCTCTTCCAATCTTTACATATTTCTCACATCATCTATATATATGGATGTATTTACATGAAAATATAGTTGTTTTAATGAAGTTTCGATACTTAATTATATAGAATATTAATAGAATATGGCCCAAAAGATTGCTTTCTCATTCTCATTGAAACAATATATAGAATATTGATTTACAGTTAACTACCCTCTATTAATACATAATAACACATCTAATATCTATCTATATCTATGTCGGCTAATATACCCCCTCAGGCTAAGGAGGAGGTAACCGAATACTTAGACTGGAACGAAAATCATGAAAAAGAAATCTTGGTAGCCCTTTGGTGAAGATATCTGCCAACTGATAACGTGAAGGAACATGAAGAACACGAACAAGTCCCTGTTGAACCTTTTCTCGAACAAAATGAATATCGATCTCAATGTGTTTAGTGCGTTCATGTTGAATCGGGTTGCCAGACATGTAGACAGCGCTGACATTGTCACAATAAACAATAGATGTCCGCTTAGGAGGATGACCGAGATCGAGTAGTAAGTTTCGTAACCAACAAATTTCCGCTACAACATTAGCCACACCTCGATACTTGAACGAGATATAGTAGGCTGTCGTTTAGAGGACCAAGAAAGTAAATTGTCACCAAGATATACACAGTACCCAGATGTGGAGCGTCGGGTATCCGGGCAACCCGCCCAATCGGCATCAGTATAAGAAGTGAGGGTAGTAATTGGGCCAGCACGCATAAAAATTCCCATAGAATAGTGCCTTTAATGTACCAAAGTATGCGCTTCAAAGCATTAAAATGTTCTGTATGAGGCGCATACATGTGCATACATACCTGTTGGACAGCATAGGAGATATCGGGATGTGTAAAGGTAAGATATTGCAAGGCGCCAGCAAGACTATGGAACTCGGTAGGATCAGAAATGGGTTCCCCAGCATTGGACCCGAGTTACGGGACGTGTCAACAGGTGTCTGAACAGGATTACAGTTGGCCATCTTTGCACGAACCAAAATTTCTGAAGCATATTTTTCTTGCGATAAGAACAAGCCATGTGAATTCCTTCTAACTGAGATACCAAGAAAATAATGCAGTGAGCCAACATCTTTCATGGCAAATTCTAAAGACAGGTGAAGAAGAAGTCTGGCCTTTAAGGTTGGTGATGAAGTAGTTAAGACAATATCATCCACATACAACAGTAAGTAAGCAGTGTCGGGTCCATGACGATAAATAAACAAGGAATGATCTGAAGCACTGTGTTTGAAACCCAAAGTGGTGACGTAATCTGCGAAACGTTGATACCATGCCCGGGGGGCTTGCTTAAGCCCATATAAAGAACGCTTCAATCGACACACATGATTAGGATACGAAGGGTTTCGAAAACCAAGTGGTTGATGCATAAATACTGTCTCATTAAGATGACCATGTAGGAAAGCATTCTTCACATCTAGCTGAGTATATCCCAATGTTGAAAAAGGGCAATGCTAAGAACTGTGCGGACAGTCGCCGGTTTGACCACCGGACTAAATGTCTCATCACAATCAACGCCCACCTGTTGAGACCTGCCATCACAAACAAGTCGCGCTTTGTAGCGCTCTAAAGAACCATCAGATTTAGTTTTATGTTTGAAAATCCACATACACCGAATAATGTTCATATCAGGATGACGAGGCACAAGCTCCCAAGTCTTATTTTTAATAAGAGCAGTAAATTCATCTTGCATGGCGTGTTTCCAAACCGAAATGGATAGGGCCTCGAATGGGCTACAGGGAATAGGATGGATAATGGATGTGTGGAGGTTAAATTGTTGTTTAGGTTTGGAGTGACCTGTCATGCTTCTAGTTTGCATTTTATGTGTGGGGGGATGGTCGGTGTCCGTGGCAGGTAATGGTTGAGAATCAGGAGAGGGGGTGTCAAATGACTCGTCTGTGTGAGTGGTAAGAGACGGTGGTGTAGATGGCATAGTAGGACGGACTTGAGACAATTTGGACCTCTGAGTATAAGTTTTGACCGGAGGAGATGGAGGATGTATATAGGAGATAGAGGAGATGGTGTAGTAGGAGAATCCGTCTTGGCAGGGGAGGGTGGAGGAGAGGATGGAGGAGTGGTGGCAGGAGATGGTTCACGAAAATGTGACCAATGGGTAGGGTGAATTGATGGAGACAAATTATGGTGAAGGAATTCATAAGAATGAGATGGTGAGTTAGTAGTGGCAAAAGGAAAAATAGACTCATCAAAAACAACATGACGGGAGATGGTTAACTTTCGACTCTTGAGAACCAGACATTTATACCCCCTGTGATCTGACGGGTATCCGAGAAAAACACAGGGTGAGGACCGATTTTGAAGTTTGTAAAGTCATCTAAGAAAATAACATAATACCGGTGACCACCAGTAGATGTAACCGGGGAAGTCCAAACATCACTATGAATAATATCAAAAGGTAAACAAGTGGATGAAACAGAATCATGAAACGGAAGTTTAATATTCTTTCCAAGTACACATGAAGAACATAAATGTTTATTAGAAAAACTAGAAACAGAAATAAAATTGTCTTTATTCAAATGACGAAGCAAAGAAGAGCCAGGATGTCCTAAGCGGTGATGCCATAGATCTTGGGATAGAACAGCAAACGTTGAAGGACTAGTACTTATGGTAGACGGCGGTGAGAGTGGATAAAGATCTCCGGTGCTGTTACTTCGGAGGATAGGAATCCGCGTCTGGTAATCCTTCACAAGAAAGCCAAAAGGGTCAAATTCAATGGATATATTATTGTCAGTGGTTAATCGGCGAACAGAGAGTAAGTTTTTAATGAGTTTAGGGGCATAAAGAACATTGGAGACACGTAGGGGTGGATAGGGTGGTTTGAGGGTGGTGTGGCCCGTACCATGAACCGGAATATGAAACCCGTTACCCACTACAATATGATTTGAACTACTATTATTAAAATAAGAAGAGAGATTACCTCTGGTGTTTGACATGTGAGTTGTGGCGGCGCTATCAACATACCAATTCTGATCTGGAGGATTGAGCGTCATGGTGTGGAGAGCCTGATCAATATCAGTAGGTGTGTAGGAATGCTCAGAAGCTGCATAAGCATGTGTGGTCAGTCCTGGTCCAAGAATACCAGGTGATCCACGAGGTGACTGTCCGCGGTATGGTGTTGTAGTAGGATAAGGCACTGGTGAGGTGTGCCACGTATTCCAACCTTGATTCCATGACTGATTATTCGGTGGAAAGCCTTGATTAAAATAACCTCTACGTGATCGACCTCGACCACGTCCTCTGCCTCGCCACCCGTCACGACCTAATATGGCCCAAAGATTGCTTTCTCATTCTCATTGAAACAATATATAGAATATTGATTTACAGTTAACTACCCTCTATTAATACATAATAACACATCCAATATCTATCTATATCTATGTCGGCTAATAAATATTAATTTTTACAGGTTCCCAGAGCGTGAAGTTGAAGGCAAATATCTTGAAACAACTTAATAAAGGTCCACAAGAGCTAAAAGGGGTCAAGTACGAAGATTAGGAAACGCGAAGACTCTAAGCAAGAAGCCCTAGTGCGCCGCACAAGAAGAGTTGTGCGGTGCACTAGGTGGACCGACAGATGGACTCCCACCAATCATAATGGTTTTTTAATAATAAAATAGCAATCGTTGTATTGTATTACATCATCAAATACTATCATGTATTCATTACTTAAAATTACACCAAAGGATTTTGGATTGATAGTACAATGAATAATTATTTTGAAACACGTCTAAATGGGATTATTATTATAGAAAATAAGCTTGAGATTGAGATACATATCGAGTATATTCCTAAATGCTACTTCATTACACAATGCCATAAATATCAGAAATTACTTTTTTACATACATACATGTGCAAATTAGAGTTCATTGATGACTAAGCTGACATGTGGCTGCAAGAACCCACAAAATATCTCCATCTTGACCCACATATATGATATGTGGCAATGTTTATACACTTGGCCGGATACAAGCTAGTAATATATATATCGCTCACCCAAAAAAGAGGGCATGAGATCATCTCACTTTTCTCCTTCTATCCATTAAAAGTTGGAGAAAATTGTAAGAATTTGGAGATTTTTATACGAGTATCAAATAAATATAAGTTACAAAATAAATGAACAAACAATAGGGAGTATAGGTCGAGCTTCTATATTAATTCTCATCGGTGTCAAGGTATATCTTATTCCCATCTACACATAGAAATATATAGCTATCATTATTAATTGTCACGACATTGGATGTAACTTAATTTATATATTTTGGACCCTTTGTAACTTTTTTTAGCACCTTATTCGATTGACTATATACAGATTGTGCAGCTCGCTAAAAACAATGTTGCATGCAACAAATATCAATTCAGACGGTTTAACAAAAGGTATTTTCTAAAGCAAATGAGAATGTTGTTATGTATTTACAAGTGAGTAATGATATGGTTATAATAGAGCCACATATAATATACTAAATGGATGCCCGCGAAATGTGATGCAACAATAATACACAACATGCGAGCTGGTGTCGTGGTGTGATTAATTTTAAACCAAACACTCTTATAACAAATGATAACATGGTAACGCGAATTATATAAGATAATATATTCAGATGAATTAGTAAAATTCATTACTTTTTTCATAAATAAAAATTATAAAATATAATTTATACGAGTAATAAACTAAATTATTAATTAAATAAAGTAATTTTTTTAAGGTAAATAAGATAACTTTAAGCTCATTAAATAAACAAGGAAAGTAAAATTCTTGAATTAATAGTTTATAGTACTAGCATGGTGCCGCGCAATGCGCCGGGGGTGGCGGCAATGCGATGGTGACGGGCGGCGACGACTGATGGTGGTGACGACGAATAGTGTAGGCTATTAATGTAAATGTAATTAATATAGTGGTTAGTGTAGTTATTTTAAGACTTGGGGGACTGGTGGTGTAATTTATTTCATTAAGAGTATTTAGGTATATTAGTGGAGATAATTAAATTAGTCAATAAATAAGATGATGATGTAGGAAAAAAGTAGGGGTATTATAGTCATAATGTTCAGAGTAATTTTAACATTTCCATAAATAAAGGGGCTATTCTTTTTATATGTAGGTATAGATATCAATAGAGATGTTTGGAGCAATTAATAAGTTGGAGGACTATTTTATGTAAAATAAATCATCTTTTGAGGGAAAAAAATATGTTTTGTATAATATTATAGATAAAATAAAATAATAATTGCCAAATGATAGGACATCTCATAGATTTACCACACATGTCATTTAGTAAGGTTTTTGGGTAAAGTTTTTACCCTGGTTAACTTGATTTTTTTTTATAAATCATCCAATAATAAGATTTGAACTTTGATAAAATATTCAAAGTCAAAAACCTTATCAATGAGCTACCAACCTCATTGGCATAGTTAGACTTTGTACGATAAGTGAAGACTTTATTTTTGAATTTACGTGTTTCGAATTGTAATCCAACACCCTATAATGGTGAGTATCATTCTGGATAAACTATATTATTTTATCCGGTCTACATTATTAATGAGTGACATTTTTAAAAGAAAAAATCCCATAGTCAATCACTATGGGTCTAAACTATAACTTGTGGGTAAAATACAAATGGTGCGTTTAATTGTAGAAAATGTTTTTTTGTTTTCCATTTCTAGTTTTTTAAGAAATGAAAGAAGTTTTCCATATTTGGAAAACAAATGAAAATTTGAAAACGCGTTCAAAACTAGAAAATGATATTTTCATTTTCCATATTAAAAACATGTTCTAATATATATGGTTAAGAGGTTGGGGTGAGGTGGGCGGGGGTGACGGGGCAGAGACGGGGGCGTAGGGGGAGTTAATATAATTTGAGTTTTTCAAAATTAGAAAATGAAAAATGAAAAGTGGAAAAAAAAAATGTTTTCTAAATTCCCATAGAAAACAGTGTTTTCTATTTTCTTGGAAAACATTTTTGAAAAACTATGATTTGATTGCGTTTTCTGTTTCCATGTTTTCTTCGAAAACAAAAATCGAAAATAAGAAATGTTTTTCCCAACTAAACTTTGATAGCCATACTGACCTCATTTGCTATAACTGGAAATTTTTATGGAGAATTTATAAAGCCCTGTATATAATAAAGTCCAAAAACCTTTCTTTACCAAATACATAAGAATGCATGAAATTGATAAATTATGACAATAAGCTTATGAGACAATGGATCTATTAATTCCTTTTTATCATTTTATTTATCTTTTGAATTTGTCATCTGATTTTATTATTAAAAAGGATTATCGGGGAGCTACTTTTCAAAGATCCATCATTTTATTCTATATACAACTAAGTGACATTTGAGAAATTTATAAAAAGTGTAGAGAATATCCATTCTCATTTGTCAAACCCGACATGTTTAGCCCTCGCAATAAAATGACCCATTACTCAAATACTCATAATATACTACGTTATTTGTCAAAAATATATGTACACATTTTGATTTCCAAATTTCAGAATAAGACTTTAACTTTACTATTATCTTTGATATAACTTTCAAAAAATTAGTTTATAGAGTTTTTCTTAGCTATCTAATTACGTGAAATGACTTCGATGTCATCAAAGGTCTTTTTCTGGTTTGGAATGAATATTTTTAAAGCAAAATAGATTAACGTTACACCAAATGGTCGTCTTTATAGTGGCATCGAGAAGGTTAAAGTTGGGAGGGAAGAATTCTTGGCCCAATTGAGGTCCATCAATGGATATTTCATAGAAGTTTCTTTAGTCAACTACATTGTATTAACTATTAAGGCATCTTTGACTATGATGTTTCTGTTCCTTTCATTTCAAGTATTCTTATTATATATGAGTATGTCTGCATATTTTTCTTGGATTGTATTATTTAAATAGAAGTTGAGAATTACTTGAAGTCGGTGTTATCTAGGGAAATATTGCTAACAACATATATTATAATTTTACTATACTGAAGACAGGGCAATGTATGACAGTTTTGCATAATCCAAGAATTGTAATTTGTTTTTGTATTAAAAGTTAACTAAACATACATTAGGGGGAATGTTGAGTGGGGGAGGTATACTCATTTGTTTGTGTAAAGTATAGAATTTGAGCTTATGTGTGTGTTAGTGTGTGTAACAATAACGGTTTCTAGAGAAAGAGAATAAAGAGAGAAAGTAGTGATGGCAGGGAAAGTTTGGATAGCATTAATGGGTGAAAGGTTTAATTGTTACAAGGTTTTGTCATAAATGACTTATGGGAGGGGTATTTATACTAATCACTAACTTAACACTAATACCCCTTCCAATACTAGAATTTACAATTAAACACCATATTAATATTTCTAACAGTTTGAGAGGCTTAAGAGTCTCTTTTCATGGGCATAAGATATTATTCTTGTATGGCTATCATATATATTTGATTTGATAAGTTGAAAGTAAAGAGAGATAATGACTCATGTTAAGTAAGACCATTGTGATGCGGATTAGAATCTTCTGAATTGTAACAAACATGATATGACAATATGTCATGTTGACAAATCATAAACTTTTGGTGCATATAGTTGCTAATCTTATATTACATCCTCATGTTCTATAAATGTGTCAACTATCAGTGTGTTTGACTATAGTAATAATGGAAAATTTTGTACGGGTAAGGAAAAAATGGAGCGGTTTGGTGTTTATACGAACTTTTTGTTGAAAATTTGTAAAACTACGAAGACCGGTGTTGTAGACACCGGCCTTGTCCAAATCATCGAAGGCCAGTGTCTACAACACCGGTCTTCATGTACGAGTCACTTGTATGAATGATTATTGAATCAAGGCTTTGCGTAAGACCGGTTTTGAAGACACAATGAGTTGGACAAGGCAAGTGTTGTACACCGGTCTTCGTAGTTTTACAAAAGTTCACGGCTTTGGATAAGATCGGTGTTGAAGACACCGGCTTTCAATGAGTTGGACAAGGCCGTTGTTGTAGACACTGTCTTCGTAGTTTTACAAAAATTCAAGAAAATGTTCGTATAAAAACTAAACCCCTCCATTTTTTACTTACCCGTACAAATTTTTCATAATAATGAGATTGTGAGTAAAGTTTCAAGTAATTGATTGTGTGATGTCCTTAACTTAAGAAACTCGTATCTGTCTTAGCTCATCATTATGTACATAACGATGAGTGTGCACGTTCAACGCGCTTGAAAATGCATGTGTAGCTAGTAGAAACAGAAATGGATTAGGTGTGGGGAACTTTAAGGAGGGGCGGATCCAGTGTACTAGTAGGTAGGTCCCAGGACCTACCTAAATTTTGAAAAAACATATATATATAGATCTTATATGATATGTATTTCTAGGAGATATGTTATTTTTTTTAAGGACCTACCTTATATGTTGAATGAATATGGATTAATCTTTATGATAAAATGATAGTCTAACCATTAAATTAGTTGTTGAAGATAAAAGATAGGTCTCAAGCTTTAATGGAGGTTTTGGTTAAATATTTTGTGAAAGAGGTGACAGAGAAGGGGAGAAAGAGATGATAAAGGGTCAAAGGGAATCTCTGACTTCCTTTTATCCTATTTCTCTTGCAACCTTTAAGTTTAATTAAACTTCATGTTGAACCCTTAGTCTTTGACCTTATTCATTTTCAGTCATATACTTTTTAATTGACGGAAGAAAAATATTTGAAGTTGGAATAGAATTAATCTTCATAGAAAATGTTTCATGATGTTCGACTTTTCTAAATATATATGAAATATTCTTCATAAATTTAAATAGAATTTTTGAAGGGTTATAGTTTCTTTTTATTTTTTTTAAATAAAATAAAAAGCATTTAATTTCAATAACAAATACACAAGTTTATTATTTATAACTAATATACTATATTTGTTGAATAGCATCTCAAAAACATCTTTATATATAACTAAACTTTTGTGTTTAATTCGATGCACTTTAATAGTATATATAAATTTTAAATTGCGTCTTATTTTCAAGATTTGCGTAATTCACGTTATCGTCAAAAAATACACTCACTTTTTCGATTAAATAAGCCAGGGATTAGGAAGCATCGTTAAAAATATCATTCCGAAAACAGAAGACCATAGTTGTGTAAGTTAATCCTATACCTAGGGGAGGTCTTATGTGCTCACGGAACTCTTTATATTGACGTAGCATATGTCATTACACAGTGTCTCTCTTCTTGGTTCTACTTTTTCCTTGGCTGATTGTGGTAATGTATTAAAAATATCTAGAGGCTTATAATAAGTCCATATGTGAGTTGAAACTTGTTTGACATCTGCTGCATTATTTCTTGATTCTTATATTTGAAACTTTTTAGACCTTTAACTACTTGTAGGTTATATCAGTACTATTCAAAATCACTTGTATAATTCATATGTGCATTCAACTGCACTTTACTAGTTAGCTACATTGAGGAGGACATGCTTAACATATATCCTCTCATGCATGCATTCTACAGATTTTGAATTTTTCATTAGTAAGAGTTAAAGATCACCACATTCAAGTTTGTTCCATATATATCAATTTTCTCTCGTTCTGCTATGGCCGAGGATGGTAATGTTATTCCCATGGAGAGAAAATGGAAACATCCAATCTTTGTTTTCTTCAAAGATGCTAGGTACTACGTCGTACTTTCACATTGTTCTGTTTTAAAATTTATTTTACTTGTTCGCTTTAATTCTTGACACGGCGTACATGAAGGAGATCTCATACTCTGAGGCACAAATTACTTATCGTTTTCTTTTGGAGCTTTTATTGTTTTCCCATATATCTAAAAGTGAAAAACTTTACCATTGTAGTTTTAATTATGTTCATATAAAATGGTTTTGTAGGCTTGTTCTAAACTTGGATTCGATTGGACGGGCAATACTTTCTATTGCTGTACCAGCAGCCATGGCATTTGCTGCAGATCCTATTGCTTCTTTAATCGACACTGCATTCATTGGTCATATAGGTATACACCTTCTTAACTAATATGATCCTATATTATCGTACCAAATATTTATACACATGTTCTTTTCATTACATATGTATGAAATACCATCATATTTTTGAAATTGAAATATAATAATTCTTTTATGCTCTGCTATAGGGGCTGTGGAACTTGCCGCTGTTGGAGTATCTATTTCAATTTTCAATCAAGTTTCAAAAATAGCCATATTCCCACTTGTTAGTATTACAACTTCCTTTGTTGCCGAGGAGGAGACTATAGAAAGACTGAATAGTATAGCACTCAAAGGTGCGAACATAGAAAAGAGTTGTATTAACGGAGAAGAGGCAAAGCAACTGATGAAAGATGATGTCAAACTTGAAAACTTAGTAAATGGTTTAATAAAAAACGACGAAAAAGAGATGGCACCAGAAGATGGTACATTTTTCTTAACATTTATTATTATCTTCTATTCATGATCTTGCGGGTGTCTTAATCATTTTGTTAACCAGGTTCTAAAACATGTCCATCCAAGCATATGACCACAAAAAGCATCCCAAATAAGTCAATGTTGAAAAAGCAAAAGCGAAAAATCCCATCAGCATCAACCGCATTGCTTTTTGGTGCGGTGCTTGGTGTTATTGTAACAGTTCTACTTGTGTTTCTTGCCGAGCCACTGTTGAATTTAATGGGCGTGAAACATGTAAGTATATATATATATACCTTTAGTAGGGCATTGTGGTTAGCATAATGGTTAGCAATCTGATTCTAGCTAACACAATTTTTGTTGAACAGGGATCTAAAATGCTATTACCTGCGCATAAATATTTGACATTGCGCGCACTTGGAGCTCCAGCCGTTCTTCTCTCTTTGGCAATGCAAGGTGTCTTTCGTGGTTTCAAAGATACTAAAACTCCTTTATATGCCACAGGTAAATAATTCACTTGTATGCTTTCGTCAGAGTTTTTTATATTACTTCTAGTTTCTCTGTTTAATGCTCCAGTATATTCTTATGCTCGAATGCAGTTGTAGGCGATGTAGTAAACATAATTCTGGATCCAATTCTTATCTTTGTTTGCAATTTGGGAGTTAGCGGAGCAGCCATTGCACATGTTCTTTCCCAGTAATTTTCCATCTTTCAAATATTTAACTTTGAGATGTATCCATGCATTCATTAGTTCTTTGACCAAAGATAATATATTGTTTTGAAGGTACTTAATAACAATAATTCTCATGGTCCGATTAATGACTGAAGTTGATCTATTACCTCCAAGTATGAAACAATTGCCGATGAGTAGGTTTCTTAAAAATGGTACGTGAAGCGTAACGCTGTCAATGTTTAGTAAAGTTGATATGATATTCTAATGCTTTACTAGTACTTACCCAACATATCTTTTGATTTCCTCTCCACGTACAGGTTTTCTTTTGTTGTTCAAAGTATTAGCGGCAACAAGTTGTGTTACATTGGCTGCATCATTGGCTACGAGGTTGGGTGATACAACTATGGCTGCATTCCAAGTTTGCTTACAGGTTTGGTTGACGTCTTCACTTCTTGCCGATGGGTTGGCAGTTGCTGGACAGGTAGATGTTGATTGTGTCATGTGATTATCTATTATATATGTGTCCTTAATCCTGTTTAATTATAAAAAAAAAAAATAACTAATAAAATGGTACCTCACCCCTGATTCCCTGAATGGGTAGAAATGGGTCTAATGTGTCTAAGAGGGAAACGGGTCAAACATTTCATTTGGTCTAACGTGTCTAAAAGGGAAACAGGTCAAGCATTTCATCTGCCATCCACAATGTAATTCTAAAAAGTGTTGCTGGTCAACCAAACATATGCGTACAAAAGTTAGCTGTTACTCAACCCACCCTTTATTTCGAGTCCAATCCAATGGTTCGTTCTTTATTACAAGTTCTGAACACTGGAAGTCTATAGGCAGTTTTAAGATGTTTATTGAACAATATATAAGTTTATCAACATTTGTAGGCATTAATTGCTTCGGCATTTGCTGAAAAGGACTATGAGAAGGCAACATCAATAGCAGCTCGAGTGTTACAGGTGCATTTCCAACCTATGGTCAATAAGAAGTATAACTTGTGCTTTAAAACTGCTATTTAGCTTCATCTCATCAGACCTTTGTGCATCCCTCTTTCACAAGCTGATTTTGCTTTCTTCCAAACTAAACCGCCATCCTTAAATTGCGTTTTCTAGCTGTTGGAAGCCATCTATTGATAACTTTCATGCGATTCGCAAGCTTTATACTTCAGCTGTTTGTTTCAACTTGAGCATTAAGAGCTTTAGTCGAGCATTCCTATAAAAAGCTCTTCATTTATGCTCTATACAGTATTACATGTGAAAACTCTTTAAGATTTTATAATTTGCAGATGGCATTTGTAATGGGTCTGGGACTCTCTCTACTTGTTGGACTAGGATTGCAGTTTGGTTCTGAGATGTTCACAAATGATATAAATGTTAAACGCATCATTACCATTGGTATCCCGGTATATTTCCAAATTTACTAACTGTCAATCCTTTACTTTCGGTTTTTTCATAAATATGATTGCCACAGCTCTCATATCTCCTCTTTTTCCCACATTTAGTTTGTTGCTGGCACACAACCAATAAATTCATTAGCGTTTGTATTCGATGGGGTTAACTTTGGTGCATCTGACTTCGCTTATTCTGCATACTCCATGGTTAGCATTTACCCTATCATGTTCAAGTATAACGCCATTTTGTCTGGCTACATTCTCTTTATGTTGACTTTTGATGTATTTTTCTTTTTGTTAGATCTTGGTAGCGGTAGGGAGCATCGGGTCATTGTTTGGACTATACAAAGTTGACGGTTTTGTTGGAATTTGGATTGCTCTATCCATTTTTATGGGATTACGGGCATTGGCGGGCATTTGGAGGTAACTTTGGGCATATTAGATTTATTTTCCTAGAAGTGTGCATTTTGACGGGTTATTAATCGGTTGGTATATCTATATGCAGGATGGGAACAGGAACGGGTCCATGGTCCTTTCTTAAGAAGTAGAAGAAGGTGGTTTTTTACATGAGATCATAAAATTTACTCGTAGATATTATCTTCAAGGATACGGAAAATCCTTGTGCAGTACATGTGGAGTATGTAGACCAGCTTTGTTATAGTCTATGTTCATACTAGAGATTTTGCATCATGTTTGTTTCAAACATTTGTTATTTGTTTCGAGAACTGTTTTTCATTCATTGTGTAGCTCTATGATATGCTATCCGTAATAATAATGTTGTAGTTTGGATAGATAAAGCTCCAACAATTATTAGATTAAGTTATATAATTAGTTTCCATATCTTAGACTAGCCTATATAACATAGCCTTCTGTAATAATTATAAGTAATTCGTTGATGATTTTAGGTTCTTGATCCTAATTCGTTTTAATTATCCGACCCACCTGCTGTACTTTCAATTCAATTACTAATGCCAATGGAGCACCCCGTGGCTGAGTTGTCAACTATCCGTATCGACAATGGGCAGAGAGTGTTCTGGTCTAATAATAGTCTCATTAAGGCTCAAACTGAGGCTACGAAATTGTATTGTGAAACTGTATTTAAGTGTAATCCAAATAATATTGTGACCATACTAACAATGAGTGATAAAAGTTATGGGGTACTGGTTCGTCCTACTAGTAATTGCCAACAAATCCTGCCTGCCCAATAAAAAAGTACGTTCCCAACATGACGGTGAGACGCAATTTCAGCCCTCGCTGCGTCAGGCATTTCTGGATTATTTCCTTAGTCCCGGAAATATGAAATGAAGGTTACTTATGTTCGGTGGAGGTCCTATATATCTAGAACCTATGTAAGCATTCTCTTGTGGAAAGAAGCTCAAAAAAAGCAGTGTAGCTTTGGATGTTTTCAACTTATATTGCTTGAAAATACACCCGTCTGACAACTCTTAAGCATATCTTTAAATGGTGTAGTAACCTATACATTCTTTGAATTGAATTTCTCATCCAATCAAGTTATCACGTCTCATTACACAAACATGCTTGATCGGGAAATCGTCAAAGATGACTTCTTTGTAATTCTTTTGATGACTCTAACAATTTTCAACCCAAAATAAGAAATACGACCATAATAGTAAAATAATTTTCTTCAAAACCATCTAAACAGCATAAAAATGATAATAATTTTAGGTTGTGACATATGTCAATATGAACGATATTCGATCCCACCACAAAGTTGGATTTTAAATCTCCACGGGAAATCCAAACACTAACTGGCCCCGTCTATCATTAATGATTTTATTTTAATTTTCTTGTAAGGTCTCAAGATAAGTAAAATTAAAGCCACATCCTTAACCACCACGCGAGTAAAGGTGTATTCACAATGATTACTTGAAACTCCAATCGACTTATCTGAACAACGTGTGCTGGACTCAACAGTTGTAACTGCTGAAACTTCCTCTGAAGAGGTCTGGGCACAAGTACCTTTCATGACCAGAATGACTTCAAATCTTGAACCTCCCAGTGGTCCCTCCTCTTCTTCTTCAGCCGAGGTCCAAGACCTTTTAAGTAAGGTGGCGGACCTGGAGAGATCACTCCAGTCTTCTTCACAGGTTGTTTCTGACTTCAAATCTCTTTTATCGAATAATCTTTCGTCAGAAATGAATCTGTTTGTTGGTAATGAGAAGCTGGTATTTGAGAAGTTAAATGAGCTGGTACTGGCCACCAATAACAATTCTGAAAATCTCAAAGTGGCAGTCCAGGGATTAGAAGCAAGACTGGTTAGTTCTGTTCAGACTGCAGTGAAAGGTGAACTTGTTCAACCACTGGCAGGTCTGACAGATGAAGTTCAGAAGTTGACAACCAGGATAAGTAGTTTGGAGAGTAGGCCAACACTTGATCAGAATGCCGTTGTTAGCACTATCAGTGATGAGTGTGCTAAAAAGTTCAGACTTGGTATGTTGAAAGAAATATCTGAAGATATTTCTGGGTCTGTTCTTAGAACAATTCAAGATGGTTTGTTGCCACAAGTTGTGAAATGATAGAAAATGAAATGCCAAAGCACTTGTCTTCAGAAATTGATTTTATCAAGAAGGAAGTGACAAAGCTAAGGCACACTGTGAACATCACAACTCCAACTGCTGGAAGAACTTTTGGTGAGACAGACAGGTATATGCTTGAACAATTATGGAATGCCCACAAGTCTCAAACTGGTGGACATTCCAAGGGGGGAAAATCGTCTGTTCCAGAAGGTTTGGTAAGGAAACAGAAAGAAGTTGTTGCCAGTGCTATTGAAAAAGCCTTTGCTACTGAAAGCATCGTGCAACAAGAACAAGTGACTGGTACTGATGCCAGTGCACAAGAAGCACAGAGGGCACTTGGCACTGAAGCCATTGTGCAGGTTGAAGAGGCTGCTGGTACTGATGCCAGTGAGCCCCAGTTCGAAGCATTCCCAAATATCATAACTACTCAAAAGTCAGTAAAAAGAAAGCAACATGTGATATCTGGAGAAGAGACTGAGATTGCTGGAAGTTCATCAGAGTTTCCCACTGCTGATGATGACACCTCGAAGAGACTGGAGCAAGAATGTATAATGATAGAAATCTTCAAGAAAAATCAAAAGGATGAACTGCTGGCCCACCAAAGGGAGATGGCAAATATGGGGACTCTTGATTCATATAATGCTGGCAGATTGGGCATAAATATTGATGTTTACAAAAAGATGAAGGAAGACCCCAGAGTTCATCAATGTCTGAATGCATTGGATGATGTACACATTCGCTCCAGGTACTCTGAAGAAGAACAAGTTTATGATGCAGTTACGTATGGTGTCAGTGTAGTGGAACTGATCAGACAGAGAACGGAGGAACTGGTGAACCTCCAGAGAAAGATTAGAAAGAATGTTGGTGCTCTGGAGATAGAGTACAGGAAGAAGATTAAAGGCTTGCCTAAACTTACTGCCAAATAGCTCAAAGCAATTAAAGATGCAGATCTGAGCACATTCATTCCTCTGGATACTTCACTCAAAATTAATCGTGAAACAACTCCAGTCTGCCATGGAACAGCAGAGAGTATCCAAGGAAACTGAATATATGATCCAGATGGCTAAGCAGAAAGCCAAGTATGAAGATATGTTGAAATTCAGGGCTGATGCCAGAAGGATCATAGGTGCTGAAATCAAATTAGCTGAACACCATGAAGGCATGACCAGGTTTAATATAAAGTTGACCAGAGAGGGTAACTTTACTGATGAAAGGAAGAATGCATCAGTCCAAGCTTTTGGATGGACTGAACTAAAGGAGATAGGATTAACTTTCAAAGGAAAAACTGATTTGTCTCCTGATGTCAAGGCATTTATGAAGAGATTGAAAAGGTTTGGAAAAGAATACAACAGATGGAAGTTGTTCTGGGTATGAGACCACCAGTTTCTGTTCCATCCTCTCATCACCAAAGAGAAAGGCTTCTGAAGATGCTCCTGGACAGACGTCGAAAAGAAGGGCCTAACTCTTGTATCATTTGCTTGTAATTTGTATTTAAATTCACAAAATTGTAACTTATTTTCTGTTGATGGCTGTAAATATAGTTGCATATTTTTTCACAAAGTAAATGATCAGATTTAGTCTAAGTTAGAATTAAAAGATGAAACTGGAACACTGATGATCTATAAAGTGTTTCCCAGTAACAATAAATTTTTAGACTAAGTCAAAACAAGTGTTTTTCAAGCATACAAAGTTGTATAGATATAAGCTTGAAAAACCTTGCATTATTTCTAAACAAATAGGGGGAATTTGTTAGGTCCAGATTTACTGGACTCACTCCAGACTCGACTACTGGAGCCTTACTGAAGATCTGTCCAGAAATGATAAATACTGGACCAACTCCAGACTTGGAATCTGGAGTCCCTCTGAAGATTTGTTCAGAAATAATAGAAGACCAGTGAGCAAAATACTTGTATAGGAAATCTGGAGTATTCCAGATTAGCTCACTGGACTTCACCCCAGTCCAGATCTATTCTACTGAAGACGTTCTCACTGAAGTCAAAGACTGAAGTCAGAATAAAGAAGACTGACAAATGCGGAGTCCACTGGAAGTCTTACCAGATCTACGACTGGAGGATTGTCAGTGTTCTAGACCTTACAAGTCTGAACACTGATATTGAGGAATTGACTTTTGCCTTTACACACTTTCCAAAGAACATTCCACTTGTTCTTTACCAAAGTACTTACGTGTGTAAAGGTGGTTGGTTAAAAGGATTATTGTCATATTGATGTGACTTTATCCTTGTACCTTAACCAATGCATTTAATGATCTTGTCGGTTCATTAAATGCATGCAACCATATTTGTACGGCACAAATTCACTGGTGAATTTGTTTGCCTATAAATACAAAGTCATTTATTCGTTAAAATTACTTTTAGCATAAAAGGTGAATTTGTCTAAATACTCTCGATCTTAAACAGGGATACTTCACAACTTTAAGTATCTCGATCCAAAGAGTTTATTTGGAAAATATAGATCATTTGTAATTCATAGGTTGTTAGGTTTGTTAGGACCAGTTTACTGGTAAACTGGCCAGTCTCCAGTTGCACCTGGAGACCCAGATGATTTGTCCAGTGAAACTGGAGACCTAGATGATTTGTCCAGAAATATATTGAAGTCCAGTTGCATCGTACAGTCAACGCAACTGAAGACTTCCTCCAGTTGAGAACTGACCAGTTGAAGAATCATTCCAGTTGAAGTTGAAGACAACAAGTGGAAGATAGAGAATGACAATGGCAGCGAAGCCCAGTTGACATTCTAGTCAGTTACAAACTAGAGACCATCAGTGGAAAGCTCTTACAAAGCTTTACACTGATTACGAGGAATTGACTTTTGTGCTTTATGTTCTTTTACCCGGATAATAAGACTTATCTTATTATTTAAATACAAAAGGTACATAAAGCTGGTTGAATAAAGTTGCTTTATCCTGCAACTTTACACTGCATTTTAAGGAATTAAATGTTATTCCTTAAATGCTCTCAACCACATTTGTACGGCCAAAGTTAACATCCCAATGTTAACTTTGCCTATAAATACAAGTCATTGCACAACCAAGAATATTACTTCTTCGAATACACTTCGATAGAATTCACACTTTGCATACCTGCAATATTCTTGGTGAACTTGTGCAATATTCTCTCAATCTTAAAAGGAACATTTCACAACTTTAAGTGTTTCGATTGTTTAGAGAAATTCCGAGTGTAGATCAATTGTAGTTCATAGGTTGTTAGGATATTTACATTCTTGTATTATCTTGGTTCCGCAACAACCTTGTAATTTATTTAACATCAATAAATAAATTACACTTGAAAATTACATATTGTCTCACCAATTTATTTTACAAGTATTTTGTATTATTGCATCGTTCTTTACTTATTGTCATTTAAATAAGTAATCTATCTAGAACTTGGTATATACTCACTGCAACTGGTCGTCTCCAGTTCAGTGCATATATTGCAAAGTAACTCCACCATCGACATTGAGGTGTCTTCAGTAGTACCATCTATTGAGTTGGGACTTACAAGGATACTTACATATTTGTATTATCTTGATTCCGCACAACCTTGTATTTATTTAACATCATAAATAAAATACACTTGAAAATATTACATTGTGTTCCACCTTTATTTATTACTTTAAGTCAAGTATTACTTTGTTTATATTCTTGCATTTATATTCAAGTAATACTAGTCCAATCTAGTGCTTATTAGACTTGTTGTATTTTACACTTCTGGGTTAAACCATCAGTTAGGGACTTCGTCTGTTATATTTTCAATAACGATAATACTAACCTGAACATATGAGTCATGTTAGCCAAAAGGGCTAGCATCAACTATTAGCATATGTTTTGTTTTTATGGCCTCTTGCAGGATAATCAACAGGATCTTGATGGATGAAGATCACGAGTATAAATCCAAGGTATAGATCCTGAATAAAAGCAATTTCTCCTAAGTCTAAGTCCTTAAACGGACTACAGTGGATTGAACTAAAACTTCAATCCTAGGTTGAAGGGATCACCTTCTCAAACGCCGAGGTTAACATTAACACCTCATTTCGCCCGGGGAGCACGTCATAAAAAATTCTTAATTGTGGGTAGACCCTCATGGTTGGGAATTTTCAAAGGGTTGTTGATTTTGCAATCAACTCATTTGGTTTTGACTACTAATAAACAGTCATCAAAAAGAATAGGGATAATCTCTCTATTAAATACAACCGACCGACAAATGGATTAATTAACAAACTAACAAATGGATTGATAAATTGATTATCGTTTGCAGTGATTTTTGCATTTGAACAGGGAATAAAGATAAAGGAAAATCATTGCAAAGACTTATCTAAGGATCCACAAGATTAGATATAGCAAAGGTATGGAATAAAGTCTTAATTTAAGTAGCATTTAGGAAATAAAATCAACATAACAAACTGAAACTAAAATTAAGGCATAGGCCTCCTATTATTGCGGTTATGGGAAGGGGGCTTGATATCGATTCCTAGTTTGCTTTCTTCAACTGCTTCATTTTCCCCAAAAATTTGAGGATATTTGAGTTTTAACCACCCTAAAAAGCTTTTCAAATTGCTGACTTCTCTTTTTGCATCGCCCAATTCCTTTTTCAAACTTGCCATCTCTTTTAAAGTTTGATTTCTGGTGCCCATAACCGAGTTTAAGAGACGATTAGCACTTTTGATAGTTTCGTTTTTATACGTGATTTCTGCTTCATAGGCATCAGACATCTTTTCGATGATCTACAAAGATAAAACGGAAAAGTTTTAGAAACTAATAGAAACTAAAGAACTTTTTTAAAGCAAAAAACTTACTGAAATGGACCGATCCCTAAGTCTCTTAGGACCCTTGTTTCTAGATGATGACTCGCCCTCCATTGTAGTATTGTAAATGTTGATAGAAAAAGAAAAGATGATTTTAATATATTCTTTGGGCATGAGAATATGTGTGTTTGAGAAAAGTAATCTTGAATATAAATAAGTAAATAGAGGGTAACTAAATCGACAAAGGGGGAGTTTATTGTCAAGTCAAGGCGCGTAAGGGATATTAATCATTGAACATTGGGATACTAACATTAGGGATTAGATATTTCATAGAAAATGTATCTTTAATGCAGGTTCATAAACAGAGATGCAAGAATAAAATATCTCGATTAATTGAAGATCAAATGTTATTCTCAAAAAGGTACAATACTTAAAATAGTTGAAGAGATTTCCTATGTTGGTCCAATTTACTAGCAAATGCCTCTTTAGCAAACGACTCTTCTAGATTAGATAACAAACTATTCCACTTATTTACATCCCAATTAGGAAACTCAAAACCCATAGTCTTAGCTTCTGCTGCCATTAGTAGTTTAGTTTCTAAGACTTGGATGGCTGCATCCATATGAAAAGCCCTTAGTAGTGCTTCATGTTCTGCATAGTGCCAAGCAATATTTTCGTGAAGCTTGGATCTAGCTTTAGATGTTTCTGTAATTGCATCATTTAATGCTTCTCTTCGTATGATAGAAAGTTTTCTTAGGCGAGCAATGGTTAAATCTTTCTCTTGCAATTGATGCTCAAAACACTCGATCATTTGTTTTAGTTTCTAAGATAAAAGATTAGAAATAGACTTGTTAAGATATTAGAAACAGAAGGATAAGGAATACTAAGGGATTGTACTTACCAAATCAAAATCCTCTTTAACCTCATTAAGTCTTTGATGAAAGACATCACCTTCAAACCTTCCACGATTGATTTGTTTGGCTAAAGGATCGGTATTAGGAGTATCAGTAGCCTTAGAATCGCCCATTATTAGGAAATGAATGATAATAGGAGCCTAAGGAATATAGGTATTTATAAGCTAAAATCTCAGGATTATCGCAACAATATTTCAAAAACTTCCTAATATTGGGGACAGTTAGAAAATTAGGAAAATATTCTTTGATCCTATCAATATCATTATCAACGAACGAACACTTACTAGGGTTTTTAGCGATATAAGTAGGAGTAAAGTCTTCACTCACTTTGATTGAAGAACGGGAAGAGGATATTCGAGGCATAGCTTAATAATCAAAAATAAAACAAAGAAAAATCTGAAAGATTGAAGAAAAAATAAATAAACTAACCTTTAGGGTTTGGAGAGATATTCGCTCAAGATAGGAAACTGAAAAGGAAAACTGTCGATATGTGTGGATAATGGATATAAATGTGGGTAGTTGTAGAAGTCCCATCAATACAAAGTTTACCCCTTGACTTTGCTTTGACTGCTAAAACTGACCGTAAATAATAAAACTTATCTTTATTTACAATGAAACATAAGTTTTGGGGACAATTGTTTGGGGTAGAATTTTCACCACTAGGATCCTAACAGAATTTACACTTTAAGCCTTCTATGATATATACTTAAACAATACGCTGTTATGAAGGATCCTTAGTTTAGTTTAATTTGTTAGTTCTGCTTGTATTATATTATTATCTTGATATAACGGGATCTTGATATCGTCAGGATCTATAATCCCACTAACGAATATATATCTAGTACGAGAGATATTATTTGCAGGATCAAAATTTAAGCTTACAACATGAAGAAAACGTGTTTCAACGGATAGTTTACCACTTCGACCACAAGAATCGAGATTGATAACAGTTTTACCGTGTGAAGAATAAGTCTCAACGGTCATCTATGCCATTTCTTCAACGTAAGGAGCAAGTCCAGAAGATCCCAGATATTTCGGAAAGATAGTTCAACGTCTAGCTCTATAAATAGAAGAAGATCTTATTCAGAAGAGGGGACAAGCATTCATCATACATGCACTCATTCAACACACTCATTCGCTCTACAAACACACAACTACTTAGTTTCTTAGCTGTTATTCGTTCTCATTTTCATTCATATCATTGTAATCGTTCACAAACAATAATAATAATAAAAGAACAGCAGGTAGGATCGATTGAATCCTCCCGGGGTTTTTTACCTAAGATTTCTTAATTGAATCAAGGGTTTTTCCCCGTCAACAAAATTCTGGTGTCGTTGTCATTTTCATTTTATCTTTAAGATCCTAGCTTTACTTTTCAGTACTTTAATTATATCTTCAACAGTTTTCTTAGATTCTCAAAGTATTTCTGTCTCAAAGGCTTTCATAAAACTCTTTTAGCAAAAACTCTTAGTTTAAATCGTTATCTTTAAGAAAACTTTACTTTTATTTGAAGATCCTAAAACACCGAATCCCACTTACAAATCTTCGGTTCTTAAATTATCTTTAATCCTTTCTAAAATTATCTTAGGTAATTTTTGCCCGAAACAATTTGGCGCCCACCGTGGGGCAAAAAGGTGTTTTTGCAATTAGATCGTTGTCATAAAAACAAGATTTTTGTTTAAAGAAAATTTTGTGTTTCACGGAAAATTTTTCTAAGAAAATCATGTCTGAGCAATCTCAAAACCCTTCTTCTTCTGATTTGATTTACGATTATCCTTATGTAAAAGAAAACTTGAGAAATCCTCCTGAAAATGCAAGATTCCTGGCTGAACAAACTCTGAAAGGAAAAACTGAAGGAATACCTTCAGTAGATCCATATCTAGCTATGCTATGGAAGAAACATTTCGATCAATTCTATGAATCGATCTCTGATAAAGAAACTGAAGAAGTGACTCAAGGATCAGATGAGTCGGTGAGAAGCTATAGGGAAAGATTTGAATGTAATCTGGGATCAGCATCGAAGATCAAGAAGAATCTCTTGAAGATCAAGTCATCAAATAAGATTCGAAAGGATCCAGGTATAGCTGATAAAGGTAAGAAAGATAATTATAAGAAATACTTACAATATTCTGATTATCATTTTACGACCGATATGTCTGGACTTCTCACCCTTATGGGAAGTCTAGGGGACAAGGTTAATTGGCCAGAAAGAACCCCTAGAAAATTTTATACTGAAAGAACTAAATGGTGTGTTTTTCATGGTATTTTTGGTCACGAAACTAAGGAATGTGCAGCGTTTAATTATGAAATTTGGAGATTAATACATGAAGGTTTATTGGATGAAATACTTCCTAATCGAAATTGGCTTTTGGCAAAAAAGTAATTTTTGAGTAAAAGTCATTAGGTCTGTTATATTTTCAATAACGATAATACTAACCTGAACATATGAGTCATGTTAGCCAAAAGGGCTAGCATCAACTATTAGCATATGTTTTGTTTTTATGGCCTCTTGCAGGATAATCAACAGGATCTTGATGGATGAAGATCACGAGTATAAATCCAAGGTATAGATCCTGAATAAAAGCAATTTCTCCTAAGTCTAAGTCCTTAAACGGACTACAGTGGATTGAACTAAAACTTCAATCCTAGGTTGAAGGGATCACCTTCTCGAACGCCGAGGTTAACATTAACACCTCATTTCGCCCGGGGAGCACGTCATAAAAAATTCTTAATTGTGGGTAGACCCTCATGGTTGGGAATTTTCAAAGGGTTGTTGATTTTGCAATCAACTCATTTGGTTTTGACTACTAATAAACAGTCATCAAAAAGAATAGGGATAATCTCTCTATTAAATACAACCGACCGACAAATGGATTAATTAACAAACTAACAAATGGATTGATAAATTGATTATCGTTTGCAGTGATTTTTGCATTTGAACAGGGAATAAAGATAAAGGAAAATCATTGCAAAGACTTATCTAAGGATCCACAAGATTAGATATAGCAAAGGTATGGAATAAAGTCTTAATTTAAGTAGCATTTAGGAAATAAAATCAACATAACAAACTGAAACTAAAATTAAGGCATAGGCCTCCTATTATTGCGGTTATGGGAAGGGGGCTTGATATCGATTCCTAGTTTGCTTTCTTCAACTGCTTCATTTTCCCCAAAATTTGAGGATATTTGAGTTTTAACCACCCTAAAAAGCTTTTCAAATTGCTGACTTCTCTTTTTGCATCGCCCAATTCCTTTTTCAAACTTGTTAGAAATCCAAAAATAGTGATAAATTGTAATTTAGATTAGAGGACTTTCTTGTTTTTAAGTCATAGGTAAATGATCACTAAGGTTGAGGGGCTAATTGTGATAATTAGCATAATTGTATAGTTAGCCTATAAATACCCCTCTCATACCTTAGGGATCATAACTTTTGATAACCTTACACCCTCAATTAATACCAATCAGCAACTTTTATACACACACACTTTCTCTCTCAAAACACACACAAACACCAAGAACACACACTCACCAAAACCGCCATCATAACTGAATTCAGTCATAAATTCATCAAAAATCAAAAATATTTACATTTTTTTGTTCGTCTTTTTCATCTACTGTTTCATCAAAATTCACCTCTCAAATCGCATAAAATCACAGTTATTTGTTCATCAATAGATTCGTGGTAGTTAAAAACATAATCCTGTCAAGTTTCAAGTTCCAATTCGATCTAAATCTCGAGTTTGAATTTTTGCATTTTAGCGCGAAATTTGGGATTCGAATCTGTTGTGTTTTGTGTTGAATTTTGTTAATCGGTGTGTTGCTAAGGTGAAAACAAACAGTTTGCAAGTGATTTCATGTTCTAACTCCTAGTAATTCGAAAGTTATTGAAGCTTTTTGAAGTCGTTAATGGAGTTTTTGTATAAAACTGCTTTGCTGATGAAGAAGATAATGAACTCAGGACGATTTTGGCTAGGACGATCTCAGCAAGATCGTCTCAGTCTCTGAACTCTCATTTTTCATTCTTGTACTTGGTAGCTTGTAGGACGATCCTCACAAGATCGTTCTGACAAGTGGTGTGTGGTGAAGTGTTTGTTTGTGGCTAATTAATCCGTAAGGATTGGTTTGGTCAATTCAAATACTTGGAAAGTATTTTATACTTGAAAGTTTGGGAAAGAAATCTAAGACGATCTCATCAAGATCGTCCCAGCACACTGACCTTAGGACGATCCTGTCAAGATCGTCCCAGTTCCTTTGAACATTGGTGTGTTTTGATTGAACATTTGAAGTTGTTGTGATTGGAAATCATACTCCTCTTGGGTAACTGATCTTCTAGATTAGTGTTGCTCAAATTTCATTCCTTTCCATAAGATCGTTTCATCTCTCAATCATCAAAACGATCTTGACAAGACCGTTTCATTTTCATGTACAAAACGATCTTCCTTCATTCGTTTCATTTCCTAAACTTCAATCCAAAACAAACTTCAATTTCAGTTTCATTTCTCACTTAACCAATTTTCCCTAGATACTTCAAAACAATCTCTTTCAAATCGTTTTCTTGATCTCCTCTAAGACGATCTTCTCTAGGACGATCTTCCCTAGATCGTTTCATTTCCTAATTTTTTTCAACTCTTAATTCGATTCAATTTTTCAAATCAAATCAATTTCAAATGGCTTCTCGTGAAGCATTGGCATTAGGTTCAGATACAAGACCTCCAGTTCTCTACCGTGGTTCCTATGGACTATGGAAGAAAAGATTTATGGACTATGTGGAAAGTCAAACAAATGGTCATATGATGAAAGATTCCATCCTTAATGGACTTGCCGTTCATCGCCATCCCACTACTGATGCAATTCTAACTCATGATCTTTTGAATGCTGAACAAAAAGATCGAACAACTGCAGATAACAGAGCTAGGTCATGCTTATACAAAGCTCTACCGGATGAAATCTATGGCTCTGTTGATTCTTATGATACAGCCAAGGAAATATGGGATGAGGTGGCTAGACAGATGGAAGGAGCTGACGTGACTTCAACGATAAGATTGACCAATGTTTTGACTGAGTTTGACAACTTCACAAAATTGCCAAATGAAACTCTTGAGGATGTCTACTACAGATTCTGCAATGTCATAAATGAACTGAGGAAGAACAATGTCAAGAAAATAGAGATTGAGTTAAACATCAAATTCATCAAAGCTCTTGGTCCAGAATGGGAAGATTTTGGAACACAGATCAAGCAACATCAAAATCTGACCAAGTTCACCATTCATACTCTTTATGAATCTTTCAAACTCAATGAAAACCAAGTTCTAAACAAAGCTTCATCAAGCAAAATGCCAGAAGTTGTATCTACTGATCCTTTGGCATTGATAGTTGAGAAGAAGATTTCTGAAGCTCTTAAGAGGCAAATGGTAGTTGTTTCTTCATCTGATGAGGAGGGAAATGATCTGATGGCTACAAGAGATGGTGTTTCAGATGAACTATATCAAGCTCTTGCTGCGGTAACAAAGCATTTCAAGAGAAAATTTTACAAAGCGAGGCCAACAAACAACAATCTCCGCACTTCTTCTACAAGTGCATTTCCCAAGAAGGAACACTATCATCCTAAGAGTAATGAGCAAGGTGAAGCTAGTGGATCAAAATATGGTGAAAAGAAGGAAGCTTATGAGAAACAAGTTGTTGAGAAGGGTAAGGCATCAGACAAAAAGTGCTACAATTGTGGTGTTCCTGGACATTTTGTTGTTGATTGCAAACAACCTCGAAAGCGGAATTATGAGTATTACAAGCAGAAGATGTTGTTAGCCAAACAAGTTGAAGCAGGACATGCATTGCTCGCTGAAGATGACAAATGGCTATTACTCTCAGATGATGAAGATCAAGATCTCTCTGCTAATGTTTGCTTTATGGCAAGGTTGGCCAAGGACAAAGTTTTTGAAGCAGAAAGTACTGATGATGAATACCCAGATGATGAGGTAACTCTCGACTCTACCTTTTCTTTGATTAAGGATAAAGAATCATGTAGATTAGCTTTATCAAATTTGACAACTCATATCAAATCTTTAGCCAACAAAAACAAAAAGTTGAAAAATAGTATTTCATTTCTAAAAGTGAATTTTCAAAACTTCTTGAAGAACATTCAAAATTACTTTTTGAACATGATGCTATTAAACAAGATTTTCAAGCATACAAAGATGAAATGTTGGTTAAAGAATGTGAGTTGAATGTCTCTCCTGATTCTAAGTTATTACAAAAATGTCACAATCTTGAAAAGACCATTCATGATCTTGAAAAGGCCAATCAAGATCTTGAAATTCAAAAGACCAATGAATGGCTTCGGGCAAATGCTAGACAAATGGATGTTGATATTCTTAATAAAAAGCTTCAAGAAGCTAAACCAAACAATGTTGAATTCGAAAGGAAGATTTCTGATTTAAATCATAATTGTTTTCTAAAAGGCATTGAGATTGAGAATCTTGAAAAAAAAGTTGAGGAATTTAAAAAGAATATACTTTTCTATCAAGAAAAGTTATATAAAGTTGAACAAAATCCTCTCTTGGATTTCACTGCCTATTTCAACAAGTCAAAAATTGACAAAACGGATCTTCTTCTCGGGTTGGGATTTGAGAATATCACACCATTACAAAAAGCCAAAGAGGAAATTGAACCCTTGTATGATGAAAAAATTTCTACGACTTGGTATGATACAACAATTTATTCGTCCATTGGATGACGAATTTGAGACTGATGAAGTTGAGAGAATACCAAAACATGAATTTTTGGTTAATTATGATGCAATAAATGATTCATACAAAACTAAAGAATCTTCAATTTTCAAATTGGAAGAAATTGAATCAAATTTTCAAAACCAAGAATCTGTCGGTACTCCACCTAAACCAACTAAAATGTACTTTCCAACCACATTTTTGGAAAAACAAATAGAAGGTTTAAAACAAAAGGTGGAATCTCAACAAAAAGTTATTAATCACCTCAAGTCTCAAAGTCCGAATTCAGAGGATAAATGTATTGTTGTTGATACTAAGAAAGTTTGTGAGAATGTTTCTACTCAAACTGACCAAAGTGCTTTAGTAGACAATTCTACTCAAACTACTTGTGATTCATCTACCAATACCTCTACTCAGACCTTGACTGATTCTCTTGAATGTACTTGTCAAAATACTGCTACATTTATAGCTGATGATTATGTGCAATCTGATTTATCTGATGAAGAACTTGCACATAGTTTAGTTTTGATATGGTACTTCTATAGGTTTTTCACATGCAACACTGTTGATGAGTTAGTTGTTCACCCTAAGCCTAGTGCTAGTATAGGTGTTGATACTCCTACTCAATTTTCTTGTGAGACCAAAGATGTGTCAGTTCAAGTTGACCTAATTTCCGAGACTACCCATGATGTGAAGTTGGACACCAAGATTCCTGATTTTTCAAAACTTTCAAATGAATTTGAAACTAATCAATCTCCATTGAAATTTTCTTTTTCAAAAGATTTCACAAAGGATGATTTTGATAAATTCATGGAGGGAGAATATGTTTTTTAATTCAGAAACTGAGAAAAAGATTGAATCTACCAAAATCAAAGTTGAAACAAAAGTGGAATCTCAAAAACCATTGTCCAAAGCTCCAACTTCATATTACTCAAAGAAAAGAGTTAAGACCAAACTCGTCAAGACTGAACCAAAGACCATTAAGTTAGAAACCTTTGTTGCTACCCCAGTGAAACATGTCAAAAAGGAACAAGCTGAGACCCCACTCAGGACAAAGTACACCAAAGTGAAACTTCCGAAAGACTATCCTAATGCTTCTCCATCTAGCTCTCGATCTAGTTCTATACCTAAGGTGTCTAAGTCTAGCTCAGTTTCGCTAACTAAGGATGCATCAAATGGTACAACTAGATATAGGGATAGATATGGATGGTTTTCTCATGATAAACCAAAGAAGCAAGAAGTTTCCTCACCTCCAAAAGATTCCAAAAAGATGAAAGTGTTTAAAACACCTCGTTCTAATCTTCTTAGTTTCAATTCAACAGGTGGAAAGAGCATAAATAGTGGTGCTAAATGGGTTGCTAATACATTAGTACCTAAGATCACTAGTAATCAAAAGGATGTTGAGAAAAAGAAGAAAAGAAGGAGGAGGAAGGGTGTTCCTGTTAATCAAAACAATTCTTCTTTGTTAAATAATGTTGAATATGCCAAGGCTAGACCTTGTGAGCTTGTAAACAATTTTAATTCCCGTAATTGTGTGGTTGATGTTGATGCTTGTAAACATGTTACTTTTAATTCTCATGTGAATGTTCGTACTTTTTATTCAAATGTGTTTGTTGATGATGTGCTTGTTAATGCTTATGTTGATTCGAAAACATGTTTGAATGCATTCCTAAGTTATATACCCTGCCTGTTTTAACTAACCATCAAGGACCCGTCTTCAAGTGGGTACCTAAAATCGGTTAAATTTCTTTGATTGCAGGAAATAACCATCTGTGTTTGGATACTCGATTCCGGGTGTTCGAAGCACATGACTGGAAATAAATCTTTGCTCAGGAATTTTGTTGAACGATTCATGGGAACAGTTCGCTTTGGAAACAACAATTTCGCTCTTATCTTAGGTTATGGAGACATTGAACGAAATGGAATTGTCATCAAGAAAGTTCACTATGTTGAAGGATTAAGTCATAACTTGTTCAGTGTTGGACAATTCTGTGACAACAATCTTCAAGTTCTTTTTCGACAATCTCTTTGCAAAGTCCAAACTCTAGATGGAGTTGATATTCTTTGTGGTGATCGTGATGATAATCTTTTTACCGTCAATATCGATGATAACCAACCAACCGATAATATTTGTCTCATTTCAAAGGCTACTTCAAAGAATTCTTGGTTATGGCATAGAAGGCTTTCTCATCTGAATTTCCAAACCATCAATACTTTGGTCAACAAGCATCTTATTGAAGGCTTACCTGACTATAAGTATGAAAGTGAGCATGTTTGTCCTTCTTGTGCTGTTGGGAAGATTAAGAGAGCTTCTCATAAACCGAAGAAATCTCAAAATTCTTTAGCACCTCTTCATTTGCTTCACATGGATCTTTGTGGGCCGATGAAAGTACAAAGCCGAAATAGGAAGAAATACATCTTGGTTATTGTTGATGATTATTCAAGATATACTTGGGTCAAGTTCCTTGCATCTAAAGATGAAACAACTCAGATGTTGATAGATTTCATCACTACTACTCAAGTAAATCTTCAACTTCCAGTTCGTTACATCCGTTCGGATAACGGTACTGAGTTCAAGAATGTTGTTTTTGATTAATTCTGCAAATCCAAAGGTATTACTCATCAATTCTCAGTAGTTCGCACCCCACAACAAAATGGTGTTGTTGAAAGGAGAAATCGATCGCTAGTGGAAGCAGCAAGGACAATGCTTGCTTATTCCAAATTGCCATCCAATATGTGGGCTGAAGCTGTTGACACTGCTTGTCACACTCAGAATCGGTCCATTATCAATCAGCGTTTCAAAAAGACTCCTTATGAGGTTGTTAACAAACGCAAACCCAACATCAACTACTTTCATATATTTGGGTGTGTTTGTTACACTTTGAATGATCGGGAGAATCTTGGAAAGTTCGAGAAGAAAGGTGATGAAGGATATTTTGTTGGTTATTCCAAAACATCAATTGCCTACCGAATCTATAATCGTCGAACAAACACAATTCAAGAAACAATGAATGTTTGGTTTGATGAGATGTCAGGCATGATTTTTGAGCAAGAAAGTTTGCTACCAACAAGTGATGATCCAAGTGCTTCAAGTACTTCTACAAGGAATTCTACCTTAGCTTCTAAATTCAAGAAGTTTCCAACTCCAACAAGTGATGAATTAGATATTCTTTTTGAAGAATTCTATAATTCAAAACCAATTCATGATCAAGAACCTCAAGTCATCGTTGAACCAATTCAAAATAATGAACCTCTTCATAACAACGATCCAGTTCCTGACAACATTCATGAATCATCATCAAGTTCTTCAGAGCAAGGATCCTCTTCTAATGATTCTTCTCCACCATCCTCTCCTGATAATGCTTCTCAAGTGAATGTTCAAGAACAACCTTCTCGCATTACTCAGACAACAAATCCTTTGAACACTCCAAATGTGTATGTACCACTTGATTTTGATCATCCAGCTTATGAGGAAAGAGTTCTACCAAGTTATGACTCCATCTCTCAACAAAACTCAAGTTTTAATGATGGTAATGTTGATCTTCAACAACAAGATCCTCTTCCTCATGCTCACAAGTGGACACGTATGCAGAAATACCATCCTACTAATCAAATAATTGGAGATCCACAAGCAGGAGTAACTACTCGTACTTCAGTAAACGAGTGTCTTGTTGCACTTTCTCTTAGCAATATCGAACCCAAAACAGTATCTGAAGCTCTTCATGATCCAGAGTGGGTTAAGGCAATGCAAGATGAACTCGCACAATTTGAAAGACTGAAGGTATGGAGATTAGTTCCAAATCCTAGAAAAGATGATCCAATCGGAACAAAGTGGATATTCAAAAACAAAAAGGATGAGAATGGAGTGGTAGTAAGAAATAAAGCTCGACTTGTTGCAAAGGGTTATTGCCAACAACCTGGTGTTGACTTCGACAAAACTTTTGCTCCAGTTGCAAGAATGGAGGCCATTCGAATATTCTTAGCTTATGTCGCATTCCGAAACTTTACTGTGTTTCAAATGGATGTGAAGACTGCTTTCTTGAATGGTGACCTTAAAGAAGAAGTTTACGTTGATCAACCAGAAGGTTTTGTTGATCTTCAAAGGCCAAACCATGTCTACAGGTTAGACAAGGCTCTCTACGGTCTTAAGCAAGCACCCGAGCATGGTATGATTCTTTAACTACTTTCTTACTAAGAGGTGGCTTTACCAAAGGCACAATTGACCCTACCTTGTTCATTCGCAAACAAGGTAAGCATGTTCTACTTGTTCAAATATATGTTGATGACATTATCTTTGGGTCGACCAGTCAAACATTTTGCCGAAACTTTTCATCTCTTATGGTTAATCATTTTGAAATGAGCATGATTGGGGAAATGAATTACTTTTTGGGTCTTTAAATCAAACAATTACCAACTGGTATTTTTATATCACAAGGTAAATACATAAATGACATGTTGAAAAAGTTTGATATGACTTCATGTTCTTCAATTTCTACCTCAATGGCTGCTCGAACAAACATAAATGCTGATAAAAATGAGAAACCATTTGACCAAAAGAGATATCGAAGTATGATTGGTTCGTTGTTGTACCTAACAGCATCTCGCCCAGATATAATGTTTGCAACATGTATGTGTGCTAGGTATCAAGCTGCTCCAACTGATTTACATTATCAAGCTGTGAAACGAATCTTTCGTTATCTGAAGGGTACACCCAATTTAGGTCTCTGGTATCCAAGGGATACTGGATTCAATCTAACTGCATATTCAGATGCAGATCATGCTGGTTGTAAACTTGATCGCAAGAGCACTTCCGGTACTTTACAATTTTTAGGTGATAAAATTGTGAGTTGGTCTTCTAAGAAACAGAATTGTGTGTCACTATCAACGGCTGAAGCTGAATATGTGGCTGCGGCTAGTTGTTGTGCTCAAGTTTTATGGATGAAGACACAACTAACTGATTATGGTCTAAAATATGATCATATCCCTATCTATTGTGATTCTTAGAGTGCCATTGCCATTGCAGTCAACTCAGTAAACCACTCTCGATCAAAGCATATTGATGTTAGATATCATTTTCTCAAAGATCATATTGAGAAAGGTGACATCGAGCTCTACTTTGTGGGTACTGGCTTTCAACTTGCAGATTTGTTCACAAAACCATTGGATGAAAAGAGGTTTAACTTTCTTATCTCCAAGCTTGGTATGTTAAATCTTGAACCTTAACTCTTTTTCCCTTTGAAGAATTCTTGACACATTCCAGAAAAACAAAATACAAAATTTGAAAAGAGAAAATCAAATACAAAATTGCAAATTTTCAAAAATAAACAAAAAGATATTTATTTCAGGTGGCTTGCATATACTATGTATGCAACCCGTTCTTAAATGATATATTTATTTTAGAGTGTTTATACATTCTAAGATCTTTGTTATTATACATATAGATTGATATAAGATAACAAGGAATCGAACGCCTTTGTGTACTTCCAAGTGTTCTTATATGAATATGTATGTGTAATAGCAGTTAAGTTTTTCAAATAAAGTTTTCAAACTCTCAATTGTTGAAATGAGAAGCGAAGGATCGAACGCCTTTGTGTACTCCCTTGTTGTCTCATCTTGAACAATTGATTGGGTTAACATTTGCTTAAATGTTTTAATTGCCTCCAACTTGTTGATGTAAGATGCGAAGGATCGAACGCCTTTGTGTACTCCCTAGCTGTCTTACTATCAACATTGTTGTTGAAGCAAAACTTTGTGTTTCTCAAATAAAAATCTTGTTCACAATAGACTCTCAAATTTTCCGAAAATATCACAACAAAGATTTTACTCATGTTGATCTCACAAAAACAATTTTTGCTCCACCTTTCTATGGAAAACATTTTGATCTATTCTTGCATAGATTAAGGAGGAGTTTGTGATTTCAAAAACTTTCAAAACTTCAAATGTGTTTCAAATTTTTTTCATTCACACATTTGATGTTTTTCCAATGATTTTCAATCAAAAGGAGTTCGGTGATTAGTTTGCACATGAGCGATAAGTTTTTCTCAAAATTTACTCCATGAACTTCATCATCGCCGATGAGTTCTAACCCCGGAGTATTCACTTCTTTCATTAGATAGTGAGGGTATTTTGAGTGATGTTGTTTTCGTGCAAATAGGATGGAGGGAGTAAAGTCGAAAAGTGAGAGGTTAAGGTGATATGTTGTGAGAAAAGGGTTAAAAGAAATGATACCCTTCCTTAAATTCTCAAATATCCGGGTAAAACACGTTTCTATCGGATGTCATTTGTTGATATCTTGATATTGAAGAAGTCTTCATGGACCCAGTGAAGCGATGCACATCTTTCCCTAACCACTCAAGTGTTTCTTAACAAATACTTGTTTCATTTCTCACGGAGATTTTCACATTTCTATTGACTCTTCATTTGGAAGATGTTGATATTGAAAAAGGGCGACATTCTGCTCCAGTCCCCGACTTCATTTGATCACGCTGTGTCTAGAGCTATCTTGATTGGTCATTAATTTGATCATCATTCATTTTTTTAGGACACATTCGAGTCATATCTTTGTGATATTATTGCTTATCTTTGTGATATAGCCGGAACATTTGTAGTGATATCTTAATTGATATTCCACGATGATCGAATGGAAATCCTACCAATGCTAACATCTTTTCCAACGTTGAAAGTAGGTCTCATGATTACATTTATGTGATTATTGAGTTAACGAGAAGTCTAAGTGACCTCGGTTTTCCCTAAAAAGTCTTTAAGGATAAAAGATTGTGGTTATCAAATGCTTCGGCTGTACTAACCATGATTTATATTCTTTGAAGCAATCTCGTGGTTGCAAAGCCGCAGATCGAACTATGTTAGAGAATTGCTTTGTGCATATCTCAATGATACATAGGAAATCCAAAAAATGTTATACATTTCTATCGGTCATTTCATTAATCCTTTCGATTTTTGAACATGCTAACGGATCATTCTTATCCGGTTTCATTTCTCGTCACACAAACACAGAAAACACCAACACCATGATATAACGTTTGTACCAACAACTTCAATCTTACATTTTAGTCACCCCTAGGATTTCTTGGGTTGGGCTAATGGTTTGGGTTGATGTTTTGATGGTTGACATTTCTCCATGTGCACAATTTCTAAGCTTTAGATCATGTTATTCCTTTTGACATTTAATCAATCAATGTGTACATAATGACATTGGTTCCCAACTTTGTCATTATGAGGGGGAGAAAATATTATGATTGATTTACTGATTGAGATTGATAAGGAAACAAGGAGAAAAGTTTGTGTTTGATTGTTTTAAAAAGTTTAAGGTTTAGGGGGAGAAAATTCTTCATGATGTCAAAGATTTTCACTATATTTCAGTCTCTTGTGCTCAGATTTTCACTAGATCTTAGTTGATTGAGATTTTGGTTTAAAAAAAAAAGGGGAAATCTGAATTGACTTCAAAGATAAGAATGAAACCAAAGATGAAAGGATTTTCACTCAAGATGTTACAAAAGTTCAAAGATGCTCCAAAAATGTTTATACTCATGGATTGAGGGGGAGCATGATTACTTCATAAGAAATTCATCCAAACTTCATTCAAATGCTTACTCTCCAAAGTGTTCAAGTTGATGTGACAAAGATCAAAGCTTCAAAAAGGTTGAAAGATTGGTTAGAAGATTCAAGTCAAAGAAGTAAAGCTTCAAAAAGGTTGAAAGATTGGTTAGAAGATTCAAGTCAAAGAAGTAAAGCTTCAAAAGAGTCTTCATCAAACACACTTCATTCAAGATCTTCAATTCATACAACAACATTTTATCAAAGAAACTCCAATGCATACATCAAGGGGGAGAGTACATATTCATGAAACTTTATTTCAAGAAGATGAAATTCACTCAAGAATCAAAGAATGAAGAATCAAAAAGTTGAATTTCACTCAAGAATCAAAGATTGAAAAATCAAAACCAAGATTCATACCTTCCGCATTTCAAAAGACAACTCTGATTCATGATTCAACAATTCTTGAAGATTCAAGACACACACGCACTCATTATTCTCTGTTCAAAAAGAACATTGAGAATCATCACATGATTTAACTTCAAGAAGTCCAAGATCAAGACTGAATCAAGTTCTCCAAAGACAAAAGAGAAAGCTTTGAAGACTTGTTTCAACACACCAATTGTCTTCACCACCGGGCTCATCAAATTCATTCCTACAAGACAAAATAACACGTACTTCATTCATTACAATATATCACTAAGGGGGAGAATGTTAGAAATCCAAAAATAGTGATAAATTGTAATTTAGATTAGAGGACTTTCTTGTTTTTAAGTCATAGGTAAATGATCACTAAGGTTGAGGGGCTAATTGTGATAATTAGCATAATTGTATAGTTAGCCTATAAATACCCCTCTCATACCTTAGGGATCATAACCTTGAATGATAACCTTACACCCTCAATTAATACCAATCAGCAACTTTTATACACACACACTTTCTCTCTCAAAACACACACAAACACCAAGAACACACACTCACCAAAACCGCCATTGATGACGTGAATTCGGTGATAGAAATCGTGTTATAACACTTGCCATCTCTTTTAAAGTTTGATTTCTGGTGCCCATAACCGAGTTTAAGAGACGATTAGCACTTTTGATAGTTTCGTTTTTATACGTGATTTCTGCTTCATAGGCATCAGACATCTTTTCGATGATCTACAAAGATAAAACGGAAAAGTTTTAGAAACTAATAGAAACTAAAGAACTTTTTTAAAGCAAAAAACTTACTGAAATGGACCGATCCCTAAGTCTCTTAGGACCCTTGTTTCTAGATGATGACTCGCCCTCCATTGTAGTATTGTAAATGTTGATAGAAAAAGAAAAGATGATTTTAATATATTCTTTGGGCATGAGAATATGTGTGTTTGAGAAAAGTAATCTTGAATATAAATAAGTAAATAGAGGGTAACTAAATCGACAAAGGGGGAGTTTATTGTCAAGTCAAGGCGCGTAAGGGATATTAATCATTGAACATTGGGATACTAACATTAGGGATTAGATATTTCGTAGAAAATGTATCTTTAATGCAGGTTCATAAACAGAGATGCAAGAATAAAATATCTCGATTAATTGAAGATCAAATGTTATTCTCAAAAAGGTACAATACTTAAAATAGTTGAAGAGATTTCCTATGTTGGTCCAATTTACTAGCAAATGCCTCTTTAGCAAACGACTCTTCTAGATTAGATAACAAACTATTCCACTTATTTACATCCCAATTAGGAAACTCAAAACCCATAGTCTTAGCTTCTGCTGCCATTAGTAGTTTAGTTTCTAAGACTTGGATGGCTGCATCCATATGAAAAGCCCTTAGTAGTGCTTCATGTTCTGCATAGTGCCAAGCAATATTTTCGTGAAGCTTGGATCTAGCTTTAGATGTTTCTGTAATTGCATCATTTAATGCTTCTCTTCGTATGATAGAAAGTTTTCTTAGGCGAGCAATGGTTAAATCTTTCTCTTGCAATTGATGCTCAAAACACTCGATCATTTGTTTTAGTTTCTAAGATAAAAGATTAGAAATAGACTTGTTAAGATATTAGAAACAGAAGGATAAGGAATACTAAGGGATTGTACTTACCAAATCAAAATCCTCTTTAACCTCATTAAGTCTTTGATGAAAGACATCACCTTCAAACCTTCCACGATTGATTTGTTTGGCTAAAGGATCGGTATTAGGAGTATCAGTAGCCTTAGAATCGCCCATTATTAGGAAATGAATGATAATAGGAGCCTAAGGAATATAGGTATTTATAAGCTAAAATCTCAGGATTATCGCAACAATATTTCAAAAACTTCCTAATATTGGGGACAGTTAGAAAATTAGGAAAATATTCTTTGATCCTATCAATATCATTATCAACGAACGAACACTTACTAGGGTTTTTAGCGATATAAGTAGGAGTAAAGTCTTCACTCACTTTGATTGAAGAACGGGAAGAGGATATTCGAGGCATAGCTTAATAATCAAAAATAAAACAAAGAAAAATCTGAAAGATTGAAGAAAAAATAAATAAACTAACCTTTAGGGTTTGGAGAGATATTCGCTCAAGATAGGAAACTGAAAAGGAAAACTGTCGATATGTGTGGATAATGGATATAAATGTGGGTAGTTGTAGAAGTCCCATCAATACAAAGTTTACCCCTTGACTTTGCTTTGACTGCTAAAACTGACCGTAAATAATAAAACTTATCTTTATTTACAATGAAACATAAGTTTTGGGGACAATTGTTTGGGGTAGAATTTTCACCACTAGGATCCTAACAGAATTTACACTTTAAGCCTTCTATGATATATACTTAAACAATACGCTGTTATGAAGGATCCTTAGTTTAGTTTAATTGGTTCTGCTTGTATTATATTATTATCTTGATATAACGGGATCTTGATATCGTCAGGATCTATAATCCCACTAACGAATATATATCTAGTACGAGAGATATTATTTGCAGGATCAAAATTTAAGCTTACAACATGAAGAAAACGTGTTTCAACGGATAGTTTACCACTTCGACCACAAGAATCGAGATTGATAACAGTTTTACCGTGTGAAGAATAAGTCTCAACGGTCATCTATGCCATTTCTTCAACGTAAGGAGCAAGTCCAGGAAGATCCCAGATATTTCGGAAAGATAGTTCAACGTCTAGCTCTATAAATAGAAGAAGATCTTATTCAGAAGAGGGGACAAGCATTCATCATACATGCACTCATTCAACACACTCATTCGCTCTACAAACACACAACTACTTAGTTTCTTAGCTGTTATTCGTTCTCATTTTCATTCATATCATTGTAATCGTTCACAAACAATAATAATAATAAAAGAACAGCAGGTAGGATCGATTGAATCCTCCCGGAGTTTTTTACCTAAGATTTCTTAATTGAATCAAGGGTTTTTCCCCGTCAACAAAATTCTGGTGTCGTTGTCATTTTCATTTTATCTTTAAGATCCTAGCTTTACTTTTCAGTACTTTAATTATATCTTCAACAGTTTTCTTAGATTCTCAAAGTATTTCTGTCTCAAAGGCTTTCATAAAACTCTTTTTAGCAAAAACTCTTAGTTTAAATCGTTATCTTTAAGAAAACTTTACTTTTATAATTTTTAAACAGAGACCATGACCTCCAAGTGGAAATCTTACTATTGTCTTGTCCCTAAGGATTCACAGGGGACAACAAAGTTTCAGCCAACGATCGTCAAGACAGAAAAGGAACACCAATAGCGAATTGGGAAACAATCTCCCATGAACGGTCACTTCTATCCCTTATACTTTTGATTATCATTTTGAACTTTGATTTTGATATTGTTAAAGATGTTTTCTGGAAAATTCTAACTCCGCTTAAGGAGCTAAACGCGAGTCAGAATTTTGGGGACAATTGTTATGCCTGAGATTTTCACCTCCAAGATCTTCGGGTCCAAGATCTTCGTGGTCCAAGATCTTCGTGGTTCAAGATCTTGGGGCTCTAAGATATCTGACCGTTATTACTTTGACTTAGTAGTACAGGAACAGGTAAAATGGAAGACTTGCCCCCAAAGTCGGAATTTATTGCTGAAAACGTGTGGAAATGGCTCCACAACGTCCATTTACCAAGTCATCAAGTCAAAGAGAGGAATCTGCTCAAGATCCCTGATTTCCAGCTCAAGATCCCAAATTTTTAGGATAGTTAGTTGGCATCTAGGTCTATAAATAACGAATAAGGCTAATCGATCTAGGACATCTTTTTACTCACTCGCTACACACTTGTATTCACACACACTGCTCTCGATATTCTCATCTCTATTCTCACACTTAGCAATATCGATCAACCGAATTCTACCATTGTAATCATTTTTAACAACCATTAATAAGAGAACAAAGGCAGGGACGATTGCTTCCTCCCGGGGTTTTTATGCCGGCGATCCATAAAGGATTAAGGGCTTTTCCTCGATAACAAATCTCGGTGTTCTTGTTCCTTACCTTTACTTTATTTCGTTAATTATTAGATCTTAATCGTAGTTAACATTACTTACTGTTCATTGCATTATTTCGATTCATCATAGTTCTTTATTTACGTTTATCTTAGTTATTTTAATCCTTGTTAAGTCGACATCTTTCTTAAGTAAATCTTTATTTCCATACGCATCTTTGAAACTCAACATATTTTACAAGCCCTTAACCTCACGAACAAAAGTTTGGTTACATAATTAATCTAAGTCTTCAAGGTAGATTATCTTGGGTAATTTTTGACCAAAACACCAACCATAAAATCTTTTAATTGATAATAGTAATTCGAATCCCCCACAACAAAAAAGTGGATCTTATTGCACTTCACGCTCCAAATTTTTATTCAAATTTTATATTATATTATGACTATTACTTATGCTCGTAGGATTAATCGTATGTATAGTGCGATATTAACCGTAAAAAAAGAATTATTTCGTGTTATATATACATATATAATTACTTAGCTTCGTACTTTAGTTAGAATATTTTGTTAAATTTTTTATTTTCATATAAATAGTTAGTTATGTTACCCGGGCTTTGCCCCGGGAGATGATGAGATTGATGATGAGAAACTAGACATGGAGCAAATAAAAAGCCTTTTATGCTCCTTTTATTTCGAGGCTTTTTTATTTGGAATCGACTTTTCTACCACTTTTAAATATGCGTAGATTCATGACCAATCGGAGCATTAGCAGCTGATATTTATGATTTAATCACAATCTCTTTCTAGTCAGTTAACATGCTGGCAATTACTAAATGTTGTGAATGAATTATCCCACAAACTTTAAGTTTATATTGATTGGTGTGAGGATTTTCGATAATTCATTTCTTACTCATTTCAGCTGCTTTCCATTTTCCCTAATGTTGGGAACATCTCCCCCTAATGTTGGGAAACTAAATCATATCAATGAGAAACATAAGCCATAAACAAATCTTTCAATGATGGCTTTATTGATTAAAAAAAGGGTAATGGAGGGAACCCTAGCCCCGGTACCACAATTGAATACCCATCGACTCACCCCGTATGAGTCATATGATGCCGGTACAATACCTCCATCCTAATCCCCACATGATCTGGGCACCTCGAAGGATCGAACTCGTGTATTTAAACTTCACATGTGGGTTTAGGCTTCATTGGTAACGGGTACCTTAAAGGAATTATTTTTTGTGCCAAGCGGGGATCGAACCTGAGACCTTAAGGTCATCAAGTAATTGCCTTACCACTAATACACAACTTTCATGTTTCAACTCATACCCAAAACAGCCATACTAGTGTCTAGTTAAACAGACATTTTCAAACTCGATCAAAGCATGAGCCTACACACTTCCAATGCATGTCTATTTTCCCAACATTATTTCCAACATTCTTTGAAGTCTCATTATTGTGCATTGTGGTGGAGCAACTTATCATATATTGTACATTCAAAACTCTTATGAGACATATGTGGTTTCTGACCATAAGCCAATTTCAATGGGGAGGAAACATAGTAAATTCTTGGCATGATGTGAATTCACATATTTTCATGTTAAATAACATGGCCCCAAAACTATAAGTCATTCATTTTGCTCTATAATATTATGATCATTATAAAATGAATCATTAATGTCAAATTGCCAATACAATATGGAACACGCTCTCAGTATTATAAGATTAGTAATTAATTACGCAAACTTCATGTTGCGACTTTGATGACCCATTTAGACGATGCATCGATTTTTATACACTAAATGGTCAATATAGAAGATGTATGGCCTACTTACATCTCCTTTGCATATGTTCCATTAAATTAAAAGGATTCAATCCTTATCTTTCTTGGCATATACTTTCTTGTGGACCAAATGACCAAAAAATAAATAATCATTTTGAAGATTCTCTTAGTTCTTCTATATTTTTCGCATCATTATTGACTGGTGATGGTTCAACCAGTCATGTCAATCAATCAAGAAAATCTTGATTCATAAACTTCAAGTTTATGACCACATGTGTTTCAATTGCACTTGACGTACATTGGTATTTTGAACTCAAATTCTCCTTCAAATTTGAGTTTTCGCACAATTCAATATAATATTTATATTAGCTTCTAGCTATATCAAACAAGAAAAGTGTTAAACATAACTTACACATATATGCGAAACTCAAAAAACCAAGTCAACTAAGATATATCTTTTATATTTCATGTACTCCGCATATTTTAGCAACCTTCACATATATCTTTTCTTTTATTCATAATTTGACATTTAATGACTATAATGTATCTCTTTTAATGACCCTTTATCTTTTGCACATTACCATTACTCATTGGTGTTCTCATAGCTAGTGACATCTTGTCTTATAGGGTTCCCCCATTACCCTTTTTCATAACCATGTCATTAATCCAATAATCAAGGTCCATAAAATACAATATATAGACATGCATACGTTTATTGATATAAGCCATAATACCAAATTTTGGTGTCACTTTAAATATATGATTCTCATTATCTAAAGCCTTGAAGTAACATAATATAGTTAAGTATAATATGGCATTGATCTATGAGTATACAATTCAAGTTGCACATATTGTATCACATATCAATTATCAAAATATCTAACATAAGCGATTAAACCATGTCTAGTCCATGTTACATTATCTTCAATGAATTGAGCATAATCATAAGCTGTTTTTAGTATTGCTCATCACTTTACTTGACCATAAGTATATATCAATTCACAATATCCTTAAGTACAATAAAACATCTCTTATGTGAAATATATTTTATCATTGATAGAAGCTTCAAAGCTGTTATGTACACCTTTTCACGATATGCCTTACATATATAAATATATAATATTTTTCTCTACATAATAATATTAACTGAGAAACAATAACACGATGTAATTAATATCTTACAACCTTGACAGTTTAGCATTCACTTATAATAAATGCAATATTAAATTCATTAATAATGCATATATTCAAAGACTATTTCAATATAACGAGATATGTTATCCGGGCGTTGCTCCGGGAGGCTTCTTAGTTATTATGTACGGAACATGTAAAATCTATAATGTCTTTACAGGATTATAAAGTTCGAAGAAATAACTCGGCGTTGATCCCTTTAATGAGAAAAGTGGACATTATCCAAAACACATGTTATTCATCATAAAAGGTAAAAGAAATATAAAACCTATAACTTTGGGCGTCGCAGTTATTGTGTACGGTAACATGTAAAATTTATAACGTCTTTACAAAAATATTATATAGTTCAAAAAAATAACTTGGCGTTGATCCCTCTAATGAGAAAATTAGGCGTTATCTAAAACGCATGTTACTCATCATAAAAGGTAAAAGAAAAATGAAACCTATAACTATATATAATAAAATGTAAAAAAAACAAAAAACAGTTATTGTAAATTGTAAAAACAAAAAAACTTAGAACGTAATGTTTTTGACAAAGAAAATTTAACATTAAATTCCTAACAACATCTTATTTTTTATGCTAGTAATAATTTTAATCTTAAATTCTTAGCAACGTAAGTATGTAACATCCAATGTCGTCTTATACGGATATTGAGTCACAATATCTCAAAGATGTATGAGGAAAGTTCAGATGTAAACAATCGTACCTTGTCAAAATATAGGGATTACTTTCATATTCTATCTAAATTCTTAATAATATTTAGTGTTTATTTTTATGTTAGATACTATTTTGTTTACAATCCATATGCTTGAGTACATCAAATATGTGCCACTCAAAATCCAAAAATTTTAAAATTTTAATACAAGTATATCTATGTCGTTGATTGACTACGTGGGCAGGCCCAACTAAAACCCATTTGCTCAGACATAAACCACAAGCCAACAAAAACCACAAACCCACTACTGTAGTTTTCACACAAATTTATACATTTGTTTTTAATATTTAACGAGATATGTCACCCGGGCGTTGTCCCGGGATACATTACATTTGTTAACAGTCTAATAGAAAAAAAAATATTCAAATCTATAAAAATAATTTTTTTTTAGAAATAAGTAAATGTCTAAAAATAAGTATATTAATATCGATAACAACACTTTTATAAGAATGAGAAAATATGTGACGATTATAATATCAATAATAGAAAAATATATGACAATGAAATATTTTTGATATTAGTTACGACATTTCGATAACGATGAGAAAATGCGTTATAAATAGGTATGCGTTCATGGATCGAGGTTAAAAAACCACAAACTTTTTGAAGAAAACATATATTATTCAAATGATTAAGAATAAAACAAAAGTTGACATTTGTTAGTTAAAAAACGAACAGTAAAAGTTTTGTGTGAAAGTGAAAGTATTTCGCATAAAAGTTTAGTGCTAAAAGTGTAAGAGGCTAAAATTTGTGGTGAAAATAAAAGAAAATCAAAAAGTATAAAGTTTAGTGCTAAAAGTGTAAAGAGTTAAAGTATTGTGGTGAAAATAAATAGAATAAAAAGTTTGAGTGAAAGTAGTTTGCATAAAAGTTTAGTGCTAAAACTGTAAGAGGCTAAAATGTTGTGGTGAAAATAAAAGAAAATTAAAAAGTATAAAAGTTTAGTGCTAAAAGTATAAAGGCTTAAAGTATTGTGGTGAAAATAAAAAGTTTACTATTCTTTACACGTTTTTTCGTACCAAAGTGTAAAGAGTTAAAGTATTGTGGTGAAAATAAAAAGAATAAAAAGTTTGTGTGAAAGTGAAAGTAGTCAAAAGTTAAGTGCTAAAAGTGTAAAAGTAGTGTAAAACTGTAAGAGGCTAAAATGTTGTGGTGAAAATAAAAGAAAATTAAAAAGTATAAAAGTTTAGTGCTAAAAGTATAAAGGCTTAAAGTATTGTGGTGAAAATAAAAAAAAATGAAAAATTATAAAAGTTTGGTGTTAAAAGTGTAAAGGCTTAAAGTATTGTGGTGAAAATAAAAAGAATAAAAAGTTTACTATTCTTTACACGTTTTTTCGTACCAAAGTGTAAAGAGTTAAAGTATTGTGGTGAAAATAAAAAGAATAAAAAGTTTGTGTGAAAGTGAAAGTAGTTCGCATAAAAGTTTAGTGTTAAAACTGTAAGATGTTAAAATTTTGTGGTGAAAATGTAAGAAAAACAAAAAGTATAAAAGTTTAGTGCTAAAAGTGTAAAGAGTTAAACTATTGTGGTGAAAATAAAAAAAATAAAAAGGTTATATTCTTTGCACGCAAATCCGTACCTTTATTTTTAATATATATATTAAGACTATTTCAATATAATTATTAGACACGAGAATCTTAAAATACTCGCAGTCACCATGTCAAATGGTGTAATACGATCGATGTTTACTACGATACAAAATATAATGCAAGGTGTCCAAATATATGCTTAATATATACTCCCTCTGTCCCATTACAAGTGTCTAGTTTGAATATTCAAAGTCTTTATCTTTAAACTTTGACCTTAAATATATATTTTTGTGTTATATATAACTTGATGAAATATTATATCATTGAAAACACTTCTAAAACACAATCAATTCATATAACTTTCATCAAGTATAATCTAACACAAAGAAAATTATTTAAGGTCAAAGTTAGAAAACTTAGACTTTGAAATTTCAAAACATGACACTTCTAGTGGGACGGAGGGAGTATTTAATATCCAGCCAATATTTAAGATGATACAAGATATCTGAATTTTAATCAAACACGTAATAAAGGTCAAAGGGACATGTTAGTAAACTAGAGTATTACTTTATTTATATGGAACCCATGCATAAAGAATTTTCTCGTATCTTGATTGTATCAAGTTTTTAATTATAAAGCAAGATCTTTTACAATCAATTAATTATGAGATATATAACTTCCATAAAAAAACAACCGATCACCGATGAAAGAATTTTCACATAGCATTCAATATTGGTCATTATTTGATAGCCATTCTAGATAGAGCATGAATGCATGAAACATGATATAAAATTTGGGAGATGATCTGTACACCACCTGTTTTTTATCGTACACCACCAAATGTGTTTTAGAGTGTTGTACAGTACAATACTATATAGCATGTTTGGTGGTGTATGGTCAAAACGTGGTGGTGTACAGATCACTTCCTATAAAGTTTATCTCTTCTCTTCTCTACTTCTCTGCTTTTTTTATAAAAATTATCACTCTCTCTCTCTTAACACTTTTCAACAATCTCTATCATAAAAATGTCACTATGCGAAATGACCATTCTACCCTTAATGAGTTAATTAATTATCTTCATTTTATTCATTAATCTAAGCATCTCTACTTAAAATAACTACACTACCCCTTCTACATTAATTATTTTTACAATAATAACCACACAGTCACCACCTGTCACGCCACCACCATTACCAACCACCGCCGTCACCACCACACCGCCTCACATCGTCGCTACCACCACCGTCGTCGCATTGTGCGGGTAAAATGCTAATAGATTATAACAAAGACAACTAGTTAATTAACTAATTTCGCATTGTGCGGGTCTCCTGAACCATACCGCTACATTCATCGAAACGACGACAATAGTACTGTGGACTCGGACTATTCCGAGTGTTAGTATTTGTTATGTTTTTATTTATTATGTAATGTTTTAGTATTATGTGTTTTTAAAGTATTATGTATGTTTTATTTTTATTTATTATGTAATGTTTTATTTTAATGAAATTTTAATGTTTAAATAAAATGAAAATTGTAGTGAGTGGTCGGATGCCAACAAAATTTGGATGAGTGGTGAGTGAGTGGTGGAGTTGAGGTGGCATAAGGTGATTGGTTAAAAGTGAGTGGTGGGATAAAAACTGGAAGCTCCAATGCCAACCCTCTTAGTGAGTGTGGAAGAGGTGAATGAGGAGAGAGAAAAACTGGTGTGGATGGAACAGGTGTTGATGAATGTCCTATTGTATTAGGCCTTATCTCGACCGTATAACAGTTTGTAATTTGTAGCAGAACATATCAACATATACTATAATCAATTTTTTTTTTCTGTTAGCATATCAGGCTGTGATTAAATTAGGTAACAAAATAATTGATACAAACTGAGATAGCATGCATGTTGTGAACTTCAATATAACCGAGTAAACTTTATGACCAATAAAAAAAACCCAAGGTAAATTCATATAACTATTTTACTATAGGGATAAGTGCGCCGGAATGCAGTTAACTAATCCCAAAAAGTTATTGTGTGCACGAACTCTAGGTTTGCTTTATTGTATTCGGGAAAGTGTTTCAAAAGTCCCATAGTGAGCAAAAGTGACCGGGTAAGAAGTTAGCCGGTCACCACTTGGAGTTTGACCCGTTGACTGGTTACGTGGCTTGCTTGGCTGGAATTTTTACAATTAAAAATAATCAAAATAAATTGTTTACGCGTATATATTGTTGATGGCAGTTATAAACACACACATTCACACACACTTACACACAGTGACACACACACTTATACACACAGTCGCTCGAAATCCTCCAATACGCCAACCAATCTCCAGAAATAACTGAATTCCGGTCAAATCGATGCTCTAGAACACGTTCTTCGTCGAAATAAGGTATGTTTTCCCCCCAAAAAACACTCAATCGTGATTTTCCCGATGTTATTACTGTAGAAAACCCTAAATTTTGAAATTTCTTAAAAAAAGTTTAAAAGTTTACTTGTACGTTTAATCCAGTTATTATTTGGTTAGATTTAGTTGTTTACAGTGTTTTTCCCCAAATTTAATTACAAGTATTTGTCATGAAAAACAATACCAACTGTTACGCAATTTTTTTTTTGGGATTATATAGGGGAAAACCCTAGAATACTTGAGTTTTCAAAACTTTAATTATTATGTGAATTTATTTAATTTTCCTCTTTGATTTTGTAGAAATGAATCGAAATATGAATTTCAGCATAGCTTTGCACCATGATGGTGCTTTCTTGTTCCTAGAGGGTGGACGAATCAATCGTTATGAAGGAGGGGAAATCAAACAATTGTCCATCCCAAGAAAAAATTTAGCAGATTTCATGAGTTACATAGAGGCTGAAATAGCCAGTCTTGTGACAGGTGTGTACTATCTTTTAACCCCAGATGATTTTGGTACAATTATGTTACTAGGAACTGAACATGATCTTGATGTATTTTATGATGTGGGTGACACTTATGGTACTATGCATGTTTATGTTGATCACATGTCAACTGACTTATCTCAACACATTAACAATGTACCTCCTGAACATGAGGATGACCCTGAACCACTAGAGCATGTAGAACAGGTTGAGTTAGTACCAGATGATGACCCTGAACCCTTAGATGACCCTATAGGTGACCATGTAGATGAAAACCAAGCTGATCCAGTTGAAAACCAAGCTGATCCAGATGAAAACCAAGAGGTTTTTAGGACACCAGAAGTTGGGCAAGGTAGTAGACTACCCCAAGATGGGAACTTTGCACCAGATTCTGAATTTAGTGACAGTGAGGATGAAGAGTATGAACCTAGTGACAGTGAGGATGCAGATTCTGTTGCTTCATTAGATCATTTGAGTGAGGGAGAAGAAGAGCTTATGGAGGTTAGAAGGGGTAATCCTATAGCTAAGATACCAACCATGAAGCACTTACCAAAACTTGGTGGTTCTAACCAACATGGTAAGGGAGATGGGAGGACAGTTATACATGAAGAGCATGATGAGTTTATGTCTGCACTTATGAATGCATTGAAGGGAGATGAAGCCAATGAGTGGGTTGATCCATTAGAACCACCTGAACCTGAACAGAATGAGTTCCCAATTCATGACAAGGACATACATTGGAGACTGAAGGCACCAAAGGTAAATACTTTTCATATTATTACAGTATTTTTAACTTATTTAATATTTTATGATATATTTTAACTTGTAATTGATATACTAATGTATTTCAGATTGGTGAGAGATATGAGAATCCTGATCAGCTGAAAGAATGCCTTTCTTACTATGCATTGGCTAATGGCTATTCCTTGTGGTATGAGAGAACATCCAAATCCCACATTGTAGCAAGATGTGGTGTCAGGCCACCCAGGATTTTAGATCCTGCTAAGGGTAAACAAAAGAAGAACAAGAGATACCAACCAGAAAAGCAGACTTGTAAATGGAGGTTGGCTGCTTCATGGATGAATTCAGAAAGGTCTTTCCAGGTTAAAAAGTTAGATGATGAGCACACTTGTGCCAGGAATTTCAAATATGGTACATTAATCAACTACAAATGGATAGGCAGGCACTTTGCAGACAGAATAAGGCAGCAACCTGATATTAAGTTCAGTGTATTGCAAGAGTTGGTAATGAAAAAGTATAAGTGCTTTGTAACCCAGCAACAAGTGAAAAGAGCAAGGGCTTGGGCTTTGAATGAGTATGAGAGATCACTTGAGGAGCACTATGCTTTGCTAAGACCTTATGGTGATGCACTGCTAAGAACAAACCCTGGTTCCACTGTCCAATTAGGTACTACCACTAATCCTGATGGCAAGACTTACTTTGATAGGTTTTATGTCTGTCTGAATGGCCTGAAACAAGGGTTCAAAAAGGGTTGTAGGAGGGTGGTAGCATTAGATGGGTGTTTCTTGAAGAGTTCATGTCAAGGAGAATTACTAACTGCTGTGGGGAGAGATGGGAACAATCAAATATTCCCAATTGCATGGGCAATTGTGAATGTGGAGAACAAGGACAACTGGACTTGGTTCTTGACATTGTTGAGCAATGATCTTGAAGCCCCAAATGGACAATTTCTGACTTTAATGTCAGATCAGCACAAGGTAATACACTTTTCTGTCTTTGTGATATACTTTATTCCTTTTCAATAATCAATTAAGGTTCTAATGCTATATTTCTTTTCAATAATCAATTAAGGGTCTTGTTGAAGCTGTTGTAACACCCCACCGTTGGCGGAAACATGGGGTGTCATGAAAAGTACAGCACGACATGGAATTACATAGATACTGCTAAATGAAATGGAATATAATCATACATTCCCAAAACCTAAGTCTTAATCCAAGAGTTCCAAGTCACACAATGCTAGGAGAGTTTATTACTAGTACGTCAATAACAGAAAATAAACCAAGGCATGCAGCCTTAAAGTCCGATATAAGTAAAGGAGCACTAATCTCCGAAGTCCAGCCTAGAATTCAAATCTTTATCCCTGATTAGCCTGAGTACCTGAAAAGTATACTAAAACGTGTCAACACAAAGGTTGGTGAGTTCGTAGGTTTTAGTCAAAAAGTCCAGTCAAAGAAATAAGTCTTTTGTCAATTATTTAAGTACAAACAAGTAGTTGTTCAATATTTAATGAGCAGAGTTACGCCATAAGTACCAAAGTACTCAAAGTCTCAAAGTCTGCCCTTACGGTACCTGCCTTAGTCCAAGTCTCCAACTCACACAATAAGCACGTCATAAACACAACAACAAACACATAATTACACACATACAAATAAGATTAAAGCACGTCAAATGGCACAAGTAACTCTAAACGCACAGGCTCAATATTGAACATAAACAGAAATCGACAAAACTGTTTTAAAAAAATAAGTATACTTTTCACCCCAAAACTGATAAAAAGAGGGGCTACGATGTGACTAATTTATACCCATTACCCACATCGTTATTGACCATTTATTTATATGTTTTAAGTAGATTTTATGTGCATTTGGCGCGTTTATGGTGTTTGTTAGTGTTTTCAGGCTCTGAACAGGTTCTGCGTTCATTTGGCACATTTTCGGATGATCTTTGGTCAAGAAGTGATTTATGATAATCGAGAGTTGGTTTAAGAGGAAGAGACGGCGAGTTTAAGCAAGTTCAAGATTGTAAAGAAGAATTGTTGTTCACAGGCACATGACTGCGCCGCAGTGGGGATGCACCTAGCCCACTGCGCCGCAGCCATTATCCACGGACATTAATTGAATTCACCCCACTGCGCCGCAGTGGGGAATGCAAGGAGATGACTGTGCCGCAGTCACATAAGGAAAAAGGAAGACGTGGAAATGAACTGCGCCGCAGTGAGGGTCTTCACGAGCCACTGCAAAAACTTGATGTGCTAAATCGAGCTTTAAAAATATAAACAAGAATCACCTAAGAACTCGCTACTACACACTATCGGGCAGTGTACCCGACCGTTTGCAATATAGTTAAAAGGCAAGACCGTGTTCGTTCTCGGGGATTGGATCGAGCTAGTTGTTTAGTAAAATAGTTTGGAAAACGGGTGTTGCTTCGAAAATCCTTTTTGACAATAAAATGAGAATAAATTTGAAAGAACAAATTGCATAAAAGTAAAGAAAGATTTCAGACAATATAGATAAAAGTCATCCACCTTGAATTCACTCGACTTCAAATGTGATTGCGTATAGTTAAGACCAAATTCATTTGAGTTTAAAGATAGTCGTGAAAAGAATAATGTGCTCACGTGGTACCACCAACCGTGAACAAATCACCACTTCACCTAATTTACTAGTTAAATTACCCAAGCCGGTACCACCAAAGCTTAAGACAACTTTTCCAATAATCAGTTTAATTGACTATCAAATTACCAATTATTCCTATGTAAAAATAACGTGGTACCACCAACCGTTATAAATTACGTTGACAAAATTACTCTTTTTATTAAAATAATATTCACTATCATACCATGAACTAGTGATAATTGCTTATAGACAAACAACCATTTCAAAATCACACATACATTCAACTGGTACCACCAACGAAGAATTTATATGCAACCAATATTATAATAATTATTAAAAAGAATTAAATCATCAAGATCACAGAACAACGATAATTAAATAAACTCATTGAATTAAAAGATATTGCAATCACATCATTCGTCTCGTTTCAACAAGGTGGATGATAAACAATTTAGCCACTCATGATTAAATAACAATAGTAATCAAAATAAGAGAAGAACATATTGTACCAATCGTTTGAGAAAATAGAAAATTGCAAGACAGTAAGTAGATACGATCTAGATGGGTGCTCGTGAATCTTCAGTGGATCCGCCTAAGAAAGACTTGCTTGGAAACCTGATAAAACCCCTTGTAGAGCAGCTCCTAGAAAGAATGTTTGATAGATTGGAAATTAGGGTTGAGTTTTCTATTTATACCCTCTTCAAATCTGATGCAAAAAGCTGCCAAAACCCTTCAGCCCCGTGTACTCACTGCGGCGCAGTGGGTTGTGCAATCCCTCACTGCGGCGCAGTGAGGCTACTTTGACTTTGACTTTCTGATGACTGCGGCGCAGTGGCTCGTGAAGCCCTCACTGCGGCGCAGCCCAAATCCACGTCTAGTTTCTTGATCTGTTGACTGCGGCGCAGTCTCTCTTTTGCAATCCCCACTGCGGCGCAGTGGGGTGAATTCAATTAATGTCCGTGGATAATGGCTGCGGCGCAGTGGGCTTGGTGCATCCCCACTGCGGCGCAGTCATGTGCCTGTGAACAACAATTCTTCTTTACAATCTTGAACTTGCTTAAACTCGCCGTCTCTTCCTCTTAAACCAACTCTCGATTATCATAAATCACTTCTTGACCAAAGATCATCCGAAAATGTGCCAAATGAACGCAGAACCTGTTCAGAGCCTGAAAACACTAACAAACACCATAAACGCGCCAAATGCACATAAAATCTACTTAAAACATATAAATAAATGGTCAATAACGATGTGGGTAATGGGTATAAATTAGTCACATCAGGCTACGAAACTCACCTTAATTGGAGTGAATCGTGGATGAAGAAAGAAGAAAGTAAGTAGACTATGTTGTGCTTCGTGGAACCTTTTCAAAGAAAGTAATACTTGATTTAGTTAATATGTTCTTGTTAGAAGATAGATGAAAGGAAGTTTGTTTTGTAATCTTCATCACCCAAATTAGATTGTTATCATGACATTTGTTTAATTTACATATATATAAACTTCTACACATGAGATTAGGTATGTACACTGGTTCCTATCAAACAAGGATGTAGTGTAAACACTGGTTCCTATCAAACAAGGATGTAGTGTTGTAAATCCATACATGTACACCGGTTCCTATCAATCAAGGATGTTGGTGCAACGCAGTAGGTATATGGGATCATGTGTATAAGTAAATATATATATATATGTACATGGTTTTCATTATATATATCATTTACATTGTCATGTAATAAAAGTATTCAAGTTTTATAAAATTTGGTATACATCTTTGGGTGATGAGAAATACTATAAGAAAGAAAATGTAAGAATACTTTTGTATTCTTTTCTTATCAAAATTCAAGTACCTAAAACCAAAGGTTAGATACTTACTTGAACCAATTAGTTAACATAGGATGATTTAGTAAGATTTGGGGGTTGGTTTAGAAAGTGTTGTATAGAGTGAGAAAGAATATTTTGGTGTGAGAAAAATGGTTTGCCATGGGGTGGTATTTATAGGCTAATGAGAGGAGTAAGTGGAGGTAAATTGTGGGGGACAAATTAGTGTGGTGATTGAAGGTGGGGTAAAGAAGACAAATTTGAGTGGTGAGTGGAGGTGGGGTAAGGAGACAAATTTGAGTGGGTGGAGGTGGTGATTGATTCCATATATATATATATATTATGTATTATTTGTATTTATTAGTGTTTTGTATATGTATTTATTTTATTGTAAAGTTTTACAAATTAAATAAACTATCTCATTATATATATATATATATATATATATGAGTCTAAATACAATAAATATAATTTGTTTACTAAAATAATTATTAGTATTTTCTATGTATAGGTACGAACTAGACGTTTAAATGTTTTAATGATTTTGTAACCTAAATACAAAATGTTTAACACAAACAATTAATCATAAAAATTAATCATGTCTAGATTGTGCAAATAAAGTTTGCCCTTGTCTAGTTCATCACCTCGATGAATGTTTGTCAGTTCGTTAACTCATAACGATGTTTGTTCACATTGTTTTATTTGCATAAGAGTCATATATTTAAATTAATAGTCTTTTTAGTCAACCTGAAATTTTTGCGGATGTTACATTCTTCTAAAGTCTAAATGCTCATTAAGCCCGAATAAAACATAAATCCATTTATTCCATGATAAAGTCTTACAGACTAATAATGTACATAAACGAAAATGAACTATAAATGACCGGAAAAGTGCTTCGGAAAATACGCTCAGGTGACGGTTGTTACATTATTACCCCGTTAAAAGAATTTCGTCCCGAAATTTAACTGGGTA
>CM067174.1:89038625-89084634 GCA_034093135.1 Erigeron breviscapus | reverse complement strand
ATAACTAAATTACCGAGATAATTTATGTTGAATTAACTTTATTACAGGGATAATTAAAGTTAATTGTTTGACTGCATATGAATTTTTATGTTTATTTGAGTAATTAATTATTTGTTATTGATTACAGAAATGGCAGCAGGTCATAATTATGTGATGAACTTCGATGATAATCAGGAGGGAATTGCGTATTATCATGAGATATTCGCTTTCTTCAGAAGATCAAGGATTCATCATGTTCTTACACATTCTCCAATCATATATTTAGATTATCTCAGAGACTTCTGGAATAATGCTAACTGTGTAAAGGCAGGAGATGTGTATATATTTCATACCATAGTTGCTGGGCAGCAGATACAGTTCACAGCTGCTGACCTCGTTAACATTCTTAATCTGGGCACAGTTGAACAAGAAGGTGGTGCTACAGGTCTCACCAAGTTCAGACATGAAGTCATTCAAGGTGCTTTCAGAAGAATGGGGTTTGTTGCAGATATGTCAAGTAAAACTCTGTTCAAGAAGGGTTTTTATGGCAGGTGGAGGTATCTTGCGCATGTGTTTCTAGTTAGTTTAAGCAACAAGAAGTCTGGTTATGATACATTGAACCAGGAAGCCCAAGCACAGATGGTGGGCTTGGTATTTAACAAGCCGTATAGTTTCTCGAAATTCTTCTTCGATGAGATGAAGAAACAGATCACAGCCACGGGAAAGAGGAGGTTTTTGATGTATCCTCAGTTAGTGATGATGATAATAAATGATCGACTTCCAAATCTACCTACTGTAGGAGAAGTGAAGCAAGTGATCTCGATCATCCGACGTGGTTATGATGAGTTTGTGTCTCGATACCATAATGATCCAAATGCACAAGAGTAGCATTATTTGGTGCGATCATTAATGCCAACTATGTGGCACCTGCTGATGAGGTTATATCAGCTTATGAAGGACCTCAGCCAGAGGAAGGTGAAGTTGTTGAAGATGAATTTGAGCAGTTACATGACGTAGTGGTTCAGGAAGATGCACCAGAAGAGCCTGAAGTTGTTGTACAGGTTGCAGATGATGTGATAAACCAACCTGGAGCCAATCCTGAGATTGTAGATGATTTATTAGAGCAAATGGCTGATCCAGAGGGTGATATTGCTCAAGTGCAAAGGTACAATGCCAATGCTGATGACCTAGTAAATGTGGACCTTGACCGGGACATAGATGATTATGTAGCTGAAGCTGCAGTTTGTTCTGGAGCAGTTGGAGCTAGTGGGTCAGGTACTGAAGAAGCTAGTGGGTCAGGAGCGGGTCAGGCTAGTGGATCTGGTATGGAGGCTGAAGGTAGAGGAAAGGCTGTTGCTGATGTTCAAACAGACAAAGAGCCTTCTATCCATTCTGATGATGATTCCAGCAGTGATGGTGATGAAGATCCTTACAGATCTCATGCATTCATCAGAGTTGGATCTAAGATGGTTCCTAAACCTACTGAGGCAGCTCAAGGAAGAAGAAGTAGAGAAACAGATGAAGATTGGGTGCCAGAGCAGCCTATGCCAAAAAGAGAACTAGACTTGTCAGGGAACAAGAGACTTCTGCTGCTGCTGGTGGTTCACAAAGTGTGCCAGTTGTTACTGTTCTTGAGACTACACAGCCACAACCACAGCAAACAAGTGAAGAAACTAATCTTGGTGATCTGCAGAGACAGATGAATGAGATGAGAGGTTTGATCACTCATTTAGCTGGTGAGTTTAAGGTTGTTTGTGACAAGAATAAGTTTTTGGAAGATAAGATGGGCAAGGCTGAGGTTGTAGTGTCCAGTATGTATAAGAAGTATTTGGCTCTAGATGAGAAGGTTATCAGGATGGAAGATGCATTGAAGAAGGGAGTCAAGATCTCCGAAGAAAAACTGCATGATCTCATCGATAACTATCTCAAGGTTAGAGCTGAGAGAGATAGCTTAGGTTGTAGAGGTGATGAGCTGGCTAAGGCAAGGCATGATGATGATCAGAATGAAGATCCAGATGCTGCTAGAGCTACTCAAGAGCTAGGAGGGAGTTCTATGTGTTCAGAACAGAGACTCAATGAGAGTCTAGCCAGGCTGGTATTGCTGGCAAGGCAACCTCAGAAGCTCCACAAGCTCAAGAATAGATGTCTACAGAGATAAACATGGTAGTTGAGCTTGAAGCACCTCAAACCAAACTCCTTACAGAATATGTTGACGTTGATCGATTAGACAAAGGGTAAGGATTTGGTAGGGCAATCTGATGCTATTGCTCTTGATACTGATAATGCTAGTGCTCAGGATAGTGAGTCTACCAAGACCGACTCTACCAATAATACTTCTACGAGTCAGATTTGCATCCAATTATTGTGCATAGACTAGAGAAGAGGTTGGATATGATCCACAAGCTCATATGAGAGCTAGGGCAGAGATTGCGGATTATTATTATGATCCAGGATCTTTGAGGGATCAAGAGAAAGAACGGTTAGGGTTAACTCATACTCCTTCAGAGTCAGAGTCAGATTCTGATTTCGAGACTGAGACTGAGACTGAGAAGGAGCAGAGAAGGAGCAAGAAGAAAAAGCAGAGGAAGTAGATTAATGACAAAGACAAGACGAAGACATAGGTATGTTAACGTCTAGAAGCTAATGCCAAGGGGAGTCTGTAAGTGCATCTATGTCAATAGCAGTCTAGATTGTTTGGGCTTATATTGTTATATGTCTTTGTAATGTGATTGTCATTAATGAACTTAGTATTATGCATAGAATACTAGATTAAGTTTAAGTATTGAATGTATAGTAAATCTGCTAAGTGTGAATTGCGAGTTCGCAATTCACAAAGAATATGCGACCCGTATTTGCAGGGACAAATACGAGGCCAATCACAGAATGCGACCTCGCATTAGTGACGGGCTGGGCTGGATTTGCGAGGCCGACTCGCTGAAGCCCATGTCGGGTGTTACCTATATAAACCGAACCCTAACAGAGTTTAGGGTTGAACATTTGTCGAAATATCAAGCAGGTATTGCAGGTTATAGTCGTCAAAGGTTGTTCCGCTAGCCCGAAGAAGATCTGCGAGGCCGCAGATGATCTAGGGGCTTTTTGTTGATCACCAAGTTATTGTGAGGGATTCCGCACCTCAAGATAACTGGAGCAAGCTATTGACGATCCGTGCCAGGGGACTTACATTGAGACCTCATTTACTACAGAAATTGTATGTCGTGATATCTCGATTTAAATCGAAAAGTACCTTAAAGTGATTATAAGAAGAAAAAAAGTCAGTATAAACAATTATTGTCTATAAAAAAATATTACAATAAATGAAATACAGTATACGCGTGTAATGTTTTAGAATTATATTCTTTTACAAAAACTTTCTTTTACAATTAAATTTACCTATTTAACAATATATCGTATTATGAAAATATAAAAAATAATCCGTATATTTGAAACGAGCATAAGTGTAGTTAAGGGTATATATCATCTTCCTTTTACTAGTATCAATAAAAACTCTTTGTTTCCTTTTGCGTATCTTTGAACTATCTATGAAATCATCTATACAACCAATAAAGATAATATTTAGAAGTTAATAATGATTAATGAAACTTTGAAAAACCATAAGGACGATTCATGTATTCTACTTTTTTTTTTGAAAGGTGTGAATCATTTGCTCGCAACAGGAGATCTAACTTACGTTGTCTTAACCGGGTCCGCGCTAGAAAGCCCCTCACCCTTAATACCTAGTAGGAGGGAAACTCCCAATTAAACCGCCCGAACGCACGACATTTAATTTGGATAAAACCTTGCCCCCTCTGCAGGACTCAAACCTGTTTCACTAGAGGACTTTATTTGTGAAATTCTTTAAATGTCTTTCCCATGTCTCGAACTCGAGACCTCCATTATGTAAAGCTGGTGCTCAACCACTAACTATAATGGGAAGTACCATTCATGTATTCTACTCATAATATAAGTAACAATAATATAATAATAATAAATCATAAATAAAATAAAACTTTTGATTTGTGGAATAAAATACTGTAGCAAACAATGTTAAACGCATACACATATTCTCACACATTCTAGGACCTTCTTCTCACCCCCAAAAAACGGATGATATCCTTAAGAAGAGTACAAACACTTTAAAAGAAAAAAAAATTAATTCCTCTATAGAAGGATCTAGAAAGAAAAAAAAACCCAATTCCCCTCCTCTATATATTCCCCCAAATAATTTTACGGGCTCTCACATATATAATGCACATTATACACATTATCTATACTATATTATAAAGCAAATTCACTTTTGATTTTCAACATTGAACTTAAAATTTCAATATTGATTTTAAGTTTCAACAATGTACACATTATATTGCATGATGTACCATACATCATAGCCACATTACATCAATAACTTCCACTACTCACCGCGCCCACTACCACCGCCGCTCCGCCACCACCACCCGTCACCGCCGCCGCCATTACATCACCGCCACCGCCGCCACCTCCATTACCGCCGCAACGCGCGGGTACCGTTCTCGTATATAATAACAATCCAAAAGTCGGGTTCTACAGTACCCGGGTCGGGTTTTAAAATAAATCTGAATACTGTCTCTTCTATATATATATATTGGTAGTAGCATGTATAAAACAAAAAAAGCTAATGGTGGAGTGGCTGGCGGCTTGTACCTTGAGGGTGGTGGTCGCGAGATCGAAACCTTCCCCTTCCATAACCTTTATTTTTTTTTAACTTTTTCTCAAATATTGTATTTTGCCCCCTCCTTTTGTTTCTTTTTCTTTTTTGCCCCTCCTGTTTTCTTTTTTCCCTTTCTAGCCCTTAATTATTATATATAGGGCATGGGACCGTTCCGGTCCCGAAAACCTTCAAAACTTGGTACCGATCACGGTCCCATATAGGACGGTACCGATACCGGTACCGAATCGGGATATCGGTACCAAATCCCAATTAGTCCCGATTAAAACCATTGGCTAGCTCACTAGTATAAAAACATGACAAGATTACTCAGTATAACACTATTGCTACAATTGTGTAAATGCTCATTATGGATTGCATAAAAGATCAAGGAGTACAATATCTATATAATTTAAGATGTCAGAATAACAATGGAGCAAGCTATTTCAGATATTACAAATTTTGCTAAGTCTTATTAGTTTTCAAATCATTATCACTATTTTTGTAACTGTAATCATTTTGTTTATCCTCATTAAGAATAACTCCAAGCAAGTCAATTATGATCATCATCATTAATTCCCCTGTTGATTGCGTTGGAGTTTAACCACGAGCATCAAATTTAGTGTGAACTGGGTTAGAGAAACACTAACATCAAATTCGTTGCAGTATTATTAATAGTCTAATGTGGTTTGACTAAAAATATAGATAACTAAATATACAAATAGATATACTAATCGACATAAACATGTAGATATCTAATGCAATATTCCTTGCTTGTCGGGACCAAACGGGACCTTTGGGATTTGCTCGGGATTTTCCGGTACCGACACCATTTGGTACCGGTCCCGTAAACCACCAAAAATGGATACCGTTCCCGGTCCATTTGGGATTCGGTACCACTTTTCGTTACCGGTATGGGGACGGTACCGGGACGGGATCAGGATTTGGGAAAAATGGCTCATCCCTATGTATAACAATTGAAGACCTCTTAACTACAGTATACTTTTTACCTTTTTCATTTTTACCACAACATTTTTTTTCTTTTTTAATTCACACACATTTTTTTGCATCATCTTTCTTTTCTGGCCCTTCTCAATTTCTGCAACTTTTTCTTTTGCTTCATTCTTTATACACCAAAAATTACTAACTCTTCAACCACCATCATCAACCACCACCTGAATGACCACCCCTGGTAACATATGCAAGTAAAAAACGTAGTAAATAGTATAAGACAGTAAGTAACACGTGATAACAAAAAATAGACTATATCTCCGACCACGACAATCAACTCCGATCAATGCTTTGAAGCTCCAGCTGTCATCGTTAAAAAATAAAGAAATAACAAACACACCTTCAAAGTTCATACCCACTATCATAGATCTACATATTTAAAGAAAAAAAATTACATATTCAAATATAAAACACACATAACAAATCTTCAAATCATAGATCTACACACACAAACATGATAGAAAAAGGATATGATGTTGTAGTGGTAGTGGTGTTGGAGAAATTGTTGGGATGGCGGCGACTCCAAGGTATCCAATCCGTAAACAAGGTTATGGATTTTTCATAAAAAGGGTATTTAATTTATCCCTTTTGGTTACTGCTATTCATCGTGTAGAAAAAGGAAGACGCCAGATGATGAGAGAAACACCGAAAAAGATGATGATGAAACATGTAGATATAGAAAGAGATGATGAGATTGTTTTGTTTTTCCTTTGTGTGCGATTGAGTGTGTGTTTTAGAAAAGAAATGCTATGAGTTCAGAAAGACATAGAAAGAGAAAGGAAAGAATATGTTTGCTTTTCATCCATGAAGGACATGGTTTCATAAAACTACTATGGGTACCGTGTCACCTCAAAATATGAGTCACACATAATGTAGGAAGACATTAGTCATATACTTTCTTATACTCCGTAATAAAATGAAGAGGTGGTGTGAGTGTTTAGACATGATATGGACCATATTATTGGTTATGATCAACAAAAATACAAAAACGCCATGTAGTTTTTATAAAATATCTTTTAACCTTTGTTATATCCTTATTAAAATTACAAATACTTATAATTAAGTAGCTATTTACGAGAACAATGTAGATAAATGGTTATAAAAATCAACTTACTGACATGTGAATTCCATTAAGTATCTTTTTTAATTTTATATCTTGATTTTTTCACAGTCAAGAAAAACACGAAACGGGGGTGGATGGTGATTTAGTATGTAGTTAGGGAGAGGGTTTCACCTGAAGGGTCGCTGATAGGATTAAAAAGATGAGATAAGTATCTTTTTTAATTTTATATCTTGATTTTTTCACATGTCATTATTTTAGAGTTAGGTTATTTTTAGGCATAAGTTAATTTTATTTATCATTATCTTATATGTATATAAATGGCTTGATCTTAAACTACTAATGTTTAGTGGTATACGGATCCTAATTTCTTTTAACGAAAGTATGTGCCCATGTTGGGTTCTTTTGTCAAAGAGAAAAAAGTATTTGTATAGGATAAAACTACGTTCAGATTTAAGGTTAGGTTGATTTTTAAACATAAGTTATTTTGATTTATCGTTATCCTACATGTATATACATGGCTCGATCTTGAACTGCTAATGTTTAGTGATACACAGCTTAAATTACGTGATGTACAGATCATTATATTTTTTAATGTAAATACGTGATCCCATTTGTAGAATAAAACTACGTATAAAAAAAAACCCGCGGCAACGCGCGGAAATTTTTTTCTAGTGTTATATAATTTGTATTTTTTTTATTCTTTTTAACAATTGTTTTTTTATATCTTTTCTACACTTTAACATTTTTTTCCTTTTATAACTTTTTACACCTTTTGTTTTAGATGTATTTTGTAAACTATTTTTTTTAAATACTTTATAACATTTTGTTTTTTTCATATATAATTTGTAACCTTTTGTTTTTAATAGCTTCTTTAACATTATTAATTCTTAACTTTTTTTTTATGCATATCTTCTTGAATTTATTTTATACTTATTTTTATATTTTATAGCTTTTTAAACATTTTTATTCCTTAACCATTTTTTCCATATATCTTTTTTAATTTTTTTGTACTTTTACCTTCTTTTTTTTTAGGTTTTTGTGTTTTTATTTTACATATTGTTTTTTAGGTTTTTGTGTATTTTTTTTTGTACTTTTAATTTTTTTGTACTTTTACCGGGTCGGGTTAACCGGTACTGTACCAACTCAAAATCGGTACTGTAGCAAACAAACACATATACATGATGGACAAGAATAATAATTACAATAAAATCCGAACACCACCACCACCAAATTCCGGCAACTTTTTTCAGGTGACGGTCTATTTGGCCCTTACTTCATCGTCTCTTTTTCCCGGTTCCAGCCTTCCGTCAGCTTCTAGATTCCGATTCAAAGCTGAGAACTACAAACGTTATTCATCTTTGACAGCCAAATTCCAAATCTACACCACTTTTACATCTAAGGTACATAAATTCATCATAAAATGAAAAAAATATATGTAACTTTATAGTATCATCATCGATCATGAATATCCTTAGATTTAGAAAAGAAAAAAAAAGAAAGATGAGGTTCTATCATATAGCAACTCACACGACTCTTTATCTTCATGAGTAACTTGGTAAATATCATTGAGCAGATGAAGAGACATCAAGTGCGGCGGATGTTGAACGACGGTGTTTGTTCACGACGGAGGCTGCTGCTGTTCTTTTTTTATTGTTGACGTTATGAGAAAAATTGTTGAAACTGAGAGGAATTTATAAATTGATTTTTAACTTGATGATTGATTTCATGATTTCTGAGTTTGAGAATTTTTTTGAGGTGGAAATGTTTATGTCATTATGTGTGTATTGGTGGTATGTGTGTATAGATGGTGCAAATGTTTGTGTGTGTGTTAGGTGGTGGTGAGTACTGGATACAAGTGGCAAACAAAAGGAAGGGAGATGTGCCACGTTTTCTACATGAGAATTGATATTAGTACCAAACTATTTAATTATTTTTCTATAAATTAGTGAATATAATAAATAGATATTTGGGGGTTATCAACTACTTAATTGAAAAAATTGGAGAGAACAAATGCTTTATAATGTAATATATAGAGATATGTATTGTTATGTATGTATCGTGAATTCACGTATCTTTATGTATCCCGGGGCAACGCCCGGATACATGAACTAGTTCATTATTAATCAAATTCGTTCGTAAAAATATTCTTAATTATTATTATTTTTTCATCAGAATTCTAAATATCAATGGCGGGCACATAGACGTTTGCATTCCAAGCAGAGATCAACCAGCTGTTGAGCCTCATCATCAACACTTTTTACAGCAACAAAGAGATCTTTCTCCGTGAGCTCATCAGTAACTCCTCCGATGTAAGCCTTCTTTTCAGTTATATCTCATGATTTATCTATATAGGTATATATATAGATATACATTACCTGCATTATGTAATTAAAAAAGTTTTATCTGTTGATGATATACGATACCCGGAGCTCTACCTCCGTATTCAGAATAAGTACCTCCGGGTAAAAATAAAACGCCTATACGAAGCACTGTCTCCAGACTTTCCACCACCTAAACCCGAACTCGAACCTGCAACAAAACCAGGAACAAAGGAAGATGAACCACCGGCAAAACCTCCGGATCCACCAGCATCATGTCCACCCTGAAAAACCCCAAACTGTACTGGACCACGGGGAGAACCTCCTAAATCATGGGGTCGTGGTGACATGTTCCCCGGAACAGTCGTCTGAGAGAAAAAAGGCTGACACCCCTGACGATAATCAGGGACATAAATAGGCGGTGGAGAGAATGGAGGAATCGGGTCAGGTCGAACAAACTCCCGGCCATGATACTGAGCATCCCACATAGGCTGATAATAATCAAGGCTATAGTTAGTGTGGGCCTGCTGTGATCCAATCCAGGTGATGTCCTGATCCATCCTCCGCTGGTAGTCATCAAAAGCCCGGCGGCTAGCCTGCTGATCATCATATATATTCTGAACAGTCTGTCCCAAAAGCGTAAGATCAAAGGAGCTCGGGACAGGGATGCTACGACCACGCATCCTAGGTGGCTCCTGGGAAGCATCACCCATCTCTACATCAGCAGCCTCCAAGTCTGGAGGTGGTTCCTCAACAACACCAGTGTCATCCAACAATCTAGCAGGCTGGCTCCCCTGCTTCTTCTTCACTATCTTCCCCGAATCAACTCTTTAACATGGAAATCCTCCTGATTAACTTGTGGAGACAGATGGGTCTGGCACTCCTCAGAATCAAATACACTCATCCTCTTGTAAATCCGGGTGATGAAATGTCCCAAAACCAACTCTGAGTCAGAATGATTACACATGCGATCAATCACAACCATCGGGGCCAATGCAAACTTCCTAGGAGCCCCCTCTGAAAACAGCTTTAGCAACCACAAATCAGTCTGGTATGCCTTGTCCCAATGAGTAGACCTCTGGACCAAAAACGTAACTATCATCCTGTGAAGCAACCGAAGCTTAACACTGTGGATCTTAGACACACTAACCGTCCCACCAGAAGGCCAAGCCTCTCCTCCAGAAATCCGACCCCAATACTGTGGAATGGACTCACCATCACCCAAATCACCTTTGACATAAAAACCCTGTCTCAAAAGTTGCCTGAAGTCCTGGTTATCCAACTCTTGCCTGGGTGGGCAAACAACTTGCTTATGAAGCGTGTAAAGCTTGTTCAAATAATTGTTCTTGTGGGGTTGCCTAGCCCCATCAAACTCTAACCATGCATGCTTCTCGTTCAATGCACCCGGCCAATAATTAAGAGGAGGTACCGCTGGTTCTCTCCTAGCCGTCTTAGCGGGACATCGGCAGTCCCGCTAGATTGTCCCACCTCCGCTTGCTTCCTCTTATCAGTAGTAGCAGTCTGCAATCACAAACATTAAAGCAAAAAAACACGTTAAATGTGGAATGCAAAACTTGAAACCTCATTCAACATCAAACTCAACTGTGGGTCAGAAGATTCCCACTGCGGCGCAGTGGGACTGGCTGGTCCTCACTGCGGCGCAGTGAGGCAAGTAACACGTGCAGGTCAGGTGCGGCCACTGCGGCGCAGTGGGCTAACACACAACACCACTGCGGCGCAGTGGGCTAAGAAATCTGGGTAGGTTCTTGTTTTCATTACGACAGGCAGCCAAAAATTAGGGGCAATTAATCATTCCATCAGCAACAACAAGCAATAATCGCCACATAATCAAACATTACTTCCCCCCACACTTATTCATCCATAAATCCCCAAATTTTTCAAAACCCTAACTTTAATTTCAAAGTCAAATTCGGAAGAACAAGTGTTTGAATTGAGAAATTAACCACCCCATTAGCATCAATAGCCCTAAAACAACAAAACCCACGAATTAATTCGGAATTGAAAACCCTAGAAATTAAAAATCAAAAATTAAGTAAAATAAAGAAAATAATCAAGAAAACTTACTCCTCTTCCCATGATGAAATGTATGAAGATGAAAATCTGGAAAAGTGATTAAAGATGGAGGAGAATGGAGATCTTGATGGAAATAATGGAGTTTTGCTTTTAGATGAAAGCAAAGAAGAAGAAAGAGTGAAAAGTGATAAAGTGAAGAACAAAACTTACCTGGCCCTTACTTTGACCTACCCGGCCTCCCACTGCGGCGCAGTGGAGGTGCATCATTCCCACTGCGGCGCAGTGGGGCTTATTCCAACATTGGGCAGAAGATTTTGCCTGCGGCGCAGTCAGCTCATTCCACCCCCACTGCGGCGCAGTGGGGATTCACTGTTCCGAATTCCCTCATTTTGCCTTAGAAATTTTTTTTTGTATGACAAACTAAAAACAACTTACCTCAATCCGCTTCACACCAAATCTGCACCTGCACTTTCTTGACAAATCAAAATCAAATCTAACTAATAAAAAGAAAATAAAATGCGATAAAATAACACGGGTTGCCTCCCGAGAAGCGCTTAAGTTATTAACGAGTCTTTAGCTAGACTCGACCAACTTTCAAGTTTCCAATTCAAAATTGGGGATCTCCTTGATTATCCCCTCAACTTGCTCTTCTTCCAAATACAACTTAAGCCTATGACCATTGACAATGAATGACCCGTCACCATTACGCTTAAACAACTACATAACCCGACGGATACACATGCTTAATCACAAACGGTCCAATCCATCTAAAAGTGAGTTTAGGTTGCTTAATCTTAAATTTAGACAAGAATAACAAAACCTTAGCTCCAACCTTAAACTCCTTCCTACGGATCCTCTTATCATGCCAAACTTTGGTCCTTTCCTTGTAAAGCCTAGAATTCTCATAAGCACCTAGCCTAAGCTAATCAAGCTCATGAAGTTGCAACATTCTAAGTTCACTAGCTTCCATCATATCCAAATTCAGATTCCTCAACGCCCAATACGCCTTATGCTCTATCTCAATAGGAAGATGGCAAGTTTTGCCATAGAGGAACCGGTATGGCGTGGTGCCAATTGGCCTCTTAAAAGCCGTCCTAAACGCCCACAAGGCGTCATCCAACTTCTTCGACCAAACCTTAGGGTTATCTCCAACAGTTTTCTCTAAAATCCTTTTCAAAGCCCTATTGGTGTTTTCTACTTGTCCACTAGTTTGTGGATGATAAGAAGTAGAAAAATAATGCACAACACCATACCTCTTCATGACCTTAGCTAATTGATGATTTGCAAAATGGGTTCCTCGGTCCTTAATCAAAGCTCTAGGGCAACCAAATCGACAGAATAATTGTTTCAAGAAATCAATGACTACCCTCGCGTCATTCGTGGGCAAAGCCTTGGATTCGGCCCATTTAGACACGTAGTCAACGGCGACAAGAATATATTGAAACTTATTAGACGGTGGAAATGGTCCCATGAAGTCTATACCCCAAATATCAAATACCTCGCATACCTGAATGCTTTGTTGAGGCATCTCATCCCGCTTAGTAATGCTCCCTTGTCTTTGACAAATGTCACAAGTCTCTACCAAAGTCTGGGCCTCCTTGAAAATTGTAGCCAATAGAAACCTGCATCAAAAACTTTCTTACCAGTAACTGAAGGACCGTAATGACCTCCAGTTGGACCATAGTGACAAGCATCAAGAATCTCCCTCGTCTCAGCTCCAGCTACACATCTCCTTACCATACCATCTGCACAAACACGAAACAAGTATGGACTATCCCAAAAATAGTGCTTAGCATCCGATATGAGCTTCTTCTTTTGCTGGGACGTGAAATCATTCGGTATCTCACCTGCAACCAAATAATAGCAATATCTGCAAACCAAGGAGCATCATCAGAGTTAGAAATAAACATTAAAGACTCATCGGGGAAGTGATCATTAATCTCCCCATCTCGAAGTTCCTCCCGGTGAGGATCTTCCAAACAACTCAAATGGTCGGCCGCCAAGTTTTCAGCACCTTTCTTATCCTTAATCTCTATATCAAACTCTTGTAACAACAAAATCCATCGATAAGCCTAGGTTTAGCATCTTGCTTCGAGAACAAGTACTTAAGGGCTGAATGGTCAGTGAAAACAATGGTCTTACTCAACACCAAATAAGATCTAAACTTATCAAAGGCAAAGACCACGGCAAGCAACTCCTTCTCAGTAGTGGTGTAATTATGCTGAGCGGGGTTCAAGGTCTTACTAGCAAAGTAAATTGGCTTGATATGCTTATCAATCCTTTGCCCAAGCACAGGCTCCCACAGCATAGTCACTTGCATCACACATCAATTCAAATGGCAATTCCAATCCGGTCCAACCATGATAGGAGAATTAGTCAACTTCTCCTTTAAAACCTGAAATGCACTCACACAAGCATCATCAAACACAAAAGGGACGTCCTTCTCCAACAAGTGGGTCATAGGACGAGTAATCTTATAAAAATCCTTAATAAAACGGCGGTAAAAACCGGCATGTCCAAGAAAACTCCTTACCCCTTTCACATTGGAAGGCGGGGGTAATTTGGCTATAACATTTATCTTAGCCCTATCAACTTCAATCCCGGCCTTAGACACTTTATGCCCTAAAACAATTCCCTCGGTCACCATAAAATGACACTTTTCCCAATTCAAAACAAGGTGTGCCCTCTCACACCGTTCTAACATCCTTTCCAAATTATGCAAGCAAGTATGAAAGAGTCCCCAAAAACTGAGAAATCATCCATGAAAACCTCCATGGAGGTTTCAAGCATGTCCTGGAAAATAGCTATCATGCACCTTTGAAAGGTGCCTGGGGCATTACACAAACCAAACGGCATTCGCCGATAAGCAAAAGTACCAAATGGGCATGTAAAGGTGGTCTTTTCTTGGTCCTTGGGTCAATGGGTATTTGAAAGTACCCGAAAAACCCATCTAAGAAACAAAAATACTCATTACCTGCAAGTCTTTCTAACATCTGATCAATGAAAGGCAAGGGAAAGTGATCCTTACGGGTGGCATCATTAAGCTTACGGTAATCAATACAAACCCGCCAACCCGTTATAGTTCTAGTGGCCAAGAGTTCCTTATTCTCATTCTCAATAACTGTCATGCCCCTTTTTGGGCACACAATGAACAGGACTAACCCAAGGACCATCAGCAATAGGAAAAATGATCCCAGCATCTAACAACTTAATGACCTCTTTCTTAACAACTTCTTTCATGTTCGGATTAAACCTCCTTTGTCTCTGGACAACGGGCTTAACATCATCAACAAAATCTATTTTATGCTGGCAAAAGTTAGGACTAATACCTGGAATATCGGTGGTCTTCCAAGCAAAAGCCCGCTTATGGGCTCGAAGCACAGACAAAAGACAATCCTTCTCGTCACTCGAGAGTGAGGACGAGATAACCACGGGTAAAGAAGATTCACCTGACAAATAAGCATACTCCAAATGGGAAGGTAATGGCTTAAGCTCCAAATCAGTGGGTGGTACATCAACAGAATTCGGTACCCTCGAACTTCCATCAGCAACAACCTCCTCAAAACTCTCATCCTCGGGAGGTGTCTCATCCAAGCTAAGCGCCATAACCTCTACAAACAAATCATCATCAGATATATCTCCTAATCCTAAATTAGCAATCTCCTCATCTCTAGTGTCGGTCTCCATTAGTTCCTGAAACTCTCGGTCTAAAGCATCATCAATAACGTCAATCCTGAAACAAGACTCATCATTAGAATATGAATGCTTGATAGACTTTTCAACATTAAACACAATTCTATCCGTACCCACATTTTCAACATTAAACACAATTCTATCCGTACCCACACCCAAAGAAATTTCCTTATCCTTCACACGGATGATAGCATCCGCGGTATTAAGGAATGGTCGTCCAAGAATAAGGGGTACCTTCGTATCTTCCTCCATCTCGAGGATAACGAAGTCAACTAGAAACACAATATGGCCTACCCAGACAGTCATGTTTTCAGCAATCCCAATGGGATACTGAAAAGAATGGTCAGCTAATCTAATACTCATGCGATTAGTTCTCAAAACTCCTAGAGCCAACTTACTCCAAACCGAGTAAGGCATCAAATTAATGCTAGCACCTAAATCAGCAAGTGCCTTACAAGTAAGAGTACGAATAGAACAAGTAATAAGAAAACTCCCTGGATCTTCAAGCTTAGGTGGGATGCGGTTCTGCAAGATAGCAGAACACTCGGCATTAAGATAAGTAGCTTTCACCTCATCCATCTTTCCTTTGTCAGTCACAAGCTCCTTAATAAACTTGGCATAATGGGGCATCCCCTGAATAAGATCAACTAAAGGCACATTAATGTGAACATTTGTAATCATCTCCACAAACTTGTTATATTGCTCCTTCAGCTTTGCCTTTTTGAACCTCTGTGGAAATGGTATCTTTGGCTTGTATGGTTTAACCTCTGGAACCACATCCGGTTTTGGTGGAGTGACCGGAGTCTTCACGGTTGAATCTTCCTCCATTTCAATCTCTTCATCAAACTCATCATCATCACTCCCTTTATCCTGCACATCTGAAACAACAACATTAGGCATAGGAGGTGAGTCATAAGACCTACCAGTACGAGTTGTGATGGCTTTGGCTTGCTCATTGCGGACTGGAGGTGGAGTGTATTTCTGTCCCTGATTCTGTCCTTGATTCTGTCCAAGACTAAACTGAGGTCTAGGATTCTGCTGTGTGTTGCTAGGAAGAGTACCCGTGGGCCTAACAAGAGCGGCCATCCTACTTTCGAGATCCTTGAAATTAACTCCCTGGTTTTTCATGTTGATCTCCACCTTCTCACTTAACTGATCCAACCTCTCACTCAAAGTCTTAGTATCTTCCCTGATCATTTGAATGCTAGTATTTGTTTCAACCTGATTACTAGCCAACTGCTTCATCATCTCTCTCAACTCGGCATTAGGATCGGCATTAGAAGAAGAAGAACCGATCCTTGTCCTTGCTGAGTCTGCTGTTGTGGCTGATTCTGATAATTATCTCTTTGCCACCTATTACCTGAAAAACGAGAATTATTAGACTGAAAAGAAGAGTTATAAGAAGTATTACCTGAAGGCCGGTTCTGGAAACCGGTGTTGCTGTAGAAATTCCCTTGGGGTTGATTTTGAACATAACTCACATCTTCGGGTGCCCGATTTGGACACTCATCAGAATAGTGCATATCACCACAATGATCACACCCATCGGCTACTACCTTAACATCCCTCTCAATTGCTCCAAACCTATTCTCTTGAGTAGCAAACCCCTTTTCATGCGCTCAGATAGCGCCCTAATCTCTCCAATAACCCCTGGGTCATTGCTAGCTTCAACCTTAGCAACTCTCCCTTGGTTAGTACCTCTCTTCATCTTTCTTTCATTCTTCAAAAACCTTTCATCATCCAAAGTTGAGCTATCCTTCGCCATGTCTTCCAAGATTTGATAACCTTCATTGGGTGTAATGTTATTGAAACTACCCCCGAAAGCATATCCCAATTCTCGTTTAGACTTTTTATCTAACCCATCAAAGAAAAGCTCCACATATTTTTCCATAGTCAAATCGTGCCCTGGACAATTTCTCAATATTTCCTTGAAACGAATCCAAGAATCAACAACATCTTCTCCATCATCTTGTTCAAAAGATCTAATCATGTTCTCCAACCTTCTTTGAGTTCTAAGTGAATAAAACTCACCAATGAAAGCCTCCTTGAGTTGGTTCCAAGTAGTAATAGAATTTTCTAGAAGATCATTGAACCAATCAAGTGCTTCTCCGGTGATTGACATGGGAAATGTCTCAAGTTTCACGGCATTCATTTGTTTTGCCCATATTGATATAGCCGAGCCAACTTTTCAAACCTATCCAAGTGTTGGTAAGGATCCCATTTCCGTTTCCCATCAAATTGATGCTCTTCTATGCTCTTTAGATGGTTTCCTTTCAAAGCGAAAGTGTGATCAATGGTTGGAGGTCTAATGGCGGAACCACGGCCAGTTGGGATCGTACGGACCCTCTCGCCATAGCGAGTGTCATTTGGACCCCTTGGTTGTTTGTCCCCCATTTCTTCTTGCTTTACTTCTAAATTGAAAAACTCGTCCAAAAATAACCCTTCCTCGTCCGAATCAGGAGTGGGTTTAGCTATAGGTGAAAATGGTGTCGGTATTGGTGTTGTGGGTTCAGTGAAGTTAAACCTACGCCCTCTTGGTCTTCTCGGAGTAGACAAAGGACTATTCAAAGGGAGACCCGAAGAACACAAGTTCATCAACTAAAACAATACCTGCAAACACACAACTAACACAAACACGTCAAATGCACCTGTGATAAGAAAAGAAAACTAAACTAATAAACAAGTAACTTCCTCACGCGTGAGAAAGGATCAAACCACTAAATTAACAACTAAATCGGCACACAATCCCCAGCAACGGCGCCAAAAACTTGATGTGCTAAATCGAGTTTAAAAATTATAAACTAGAAATACCTAGAAACTCACTACTACACACTATCGGGCAGTGGACCCGTTCGTATGCAATATAGTTAAGAGGTAAGTCCGTGTTCGTTCTCGGGGATTGGTTTGAACTAGTTGTTTAATAAAATGGTTTGGAAAACAGGGTGTTGCTTCGAGTCTTACTTTGACAATTAAATTAAAATAAATTTAAACGACAAAACGCATAAAAGTAAAGAAAAGCTTCAGACAATATTAATAAAGATCATCCACCTTGAATTCGCTAGACTTCAAACATGATTGCATTCAATTAAGACCAAATTCATTGAGTTGAAAATATAATCGTAAAAGGATTAAGGTGCTCACGTGGTACCACCAACCGTGAGCAAATTACCCAATCACCTAAGTTGCTAGTTTAATTACCCAAGCCGGTACCACCAATGCCTAGACAACCTTACCAACAATTAGCTTGCTTGACTATCGAATTAACAATTGTGCCTATGTGAAGATAACGTGGTACCACCAATCGTTATAAAACACGTTGACAAAATGACTCCTTTTATTAAAATGATATTCACTATCATACCATGAACTAGTGATAATTGCTCATAGACAAACAACCATTTGAAAATCACATATGCATCCAACTAGTACCAGTAACGAAGAACACACATGCCACCAATATCATAATAATATATAAAAAGGAATTAAATCATCAAGATCTCGACACAACGATAATTGAAATCAACTCTTTGGATTAAAACATATAGCAATCACATCATTCGTCTAGTTTCCTCAAGGTGGATGATTGAATGTTTAGCCACTCATGATTAATTTAAAATAACAATCAAAATAAAAGAAGAACATGATGTACCAATCGTTCTTGAAATTGAAATTGCAAGACAATAAAATAGATACGATCTAAGTGGGTGCCCGTGAATCTTCAATGAATCGGACGAAGAAATCTACCCTTGATCCTTGAAGGAATCCTTTGGAGAGCAGCTCTTAGAAAGAATTTGGATAAATTGGGAATTAGGTTTTTGTTTTCTATTTATACCCCTTGGAAATCTGATGCAAACATAGCCAAAAGCCCTTCAGCCCCGTCGTCCCACTGCGGCGCAGTGGGCGAGTGATGCCCCCACTGCGGCGCAGTGGATATTAACTGACCTAGGTGCTCGTTTTCCACCTTGTCTGACTGCGGTGCAGTGGGCCTTGGTCACCCCCACTGCGGCGCAGTCTAAAACTGCTGACCGAGTTCTCACTTTTCCACTAGCCCACTGCGGCGCAGTGGGCTGGTGATGCTCCCACTGCGGCGCAGTCCAATCCTGCTGATCCGAAGACAACCTTTTCACTATGAACTTGCTGAAATTTTCTATCTTCTCAACTTTAAACAACTCTCGAACTCACAAATCAACTTCTTGGCCTCAGAAATCATCCGAAATTGCACCAAATGGACACATAACCTGTTTAGAGCCTGAAAACACTAACAAACAACATAAACACGCCAAATGCACACAAAATCGACTTAAAACACTTAATAAAATGGCCAATAATGATGTGGGCGATATGTATAAATTGGTCACATCAGAACTTTTGGTTTTAGGGGCTGAATGGCAAGGTCGTTTGGTGTGGTTGAAGGCTGGTTTTGGTGTTCTTTTAGTGGCAGATTTGGGAGAGCATTTTGGTTTTGGCGAGGTGGTCGAAGAGGTTCGTTTTGGGACTGTTTTCCGGGGAAGCCTGGTGTATTTTTTGGTTGTGGGTGGTGGTTTGTTCGTGTATGTTCGTGGCTGTGTAGGCAACGATGGAGGTGGTGAGATAGGTGACAAAGGTTGCTGTCGTAGTAGTGGACGAGCAGCAAGTGGCGGGGGTGGGGTTAGACTGAATCGAGGAGTGAACTCGACGAGGCAGCGTTGGTTTTCCTCAAGGATATCCCACCAGTTGTTCATCAACAATTCGAAGTTGGAAGACATGGTGGATGGTGAGTAAGCCAATGAAAGCACCAATTGATAGTTTACGGAGAAAACCTACAAACTCCCAAGATAAAACCCGTAGAGTGGGTGAGACTCCAAGAACAAGAGACAAGAGAAAAGACTAAACTTTCATATTCATTTCCTGATTTTTAACAAGAAACATACGGCTGTATATATAGCCTGAATTACAAAGGAATTGAAATACATAACTACCACTACTTGACCTTAAAACATGGAGGACATGCACGTAATGTGTTAACCGCCCATTAGTCACTATCCTTGACCAAGTAAATAGAAACTACTAAATAAGTAACATAATATTAATACTAATATATAGAAAATAAGATGCAAATGAACGTGCATATATGGTTCTTCATGTCCAAGCTATTTAGGCACGTATCAATGTTAGTCTTAAGATTAATGTTTATACAATGCGTAGATTACAAGCCAAAATTTATTGCATATCAAAACTACTTGCTCTGTTTTTATCTATAAAATTTGTCAACATATGAAAGCTATAATGTGGTTCTTGTTAACTCACTTAACAATTTGTTTGCTTTGTAAAATCACTCAGCTATATAATGTTTTACTATTATTATCTTATAATTGAAAAGTGTATATTTTATCAGCTGAATCGTTTTTGTGCATAACTTAATAATATTGCTCATACATGGTAAAAGATGTATACTTTTTAATTTCAATAAGACAATGTAGGTGCGCCAATTTTATAAAATACTTTTGAGTACGACAATGTAGTCGAAAATTTAGTTGTGCCAACTTAATAAAACACAAGTTCTGATTAGTGGCTTAACAACAATTATCTTTGTGATAGTTTATACAATGGGTTTAACTTTTAAATACATGGTTTTGCATTGAGCAACGGTCTTGATTTGCTAAGAGTTTTGATGTGTAAAAATTGTTTATTTAGGTAACTTACATTTGTTTATGCCTAATCCACTATATTGATGATATGTATAATTGTGTATAATAAGTGCCTTTTGGACCATTTGGTTGAGTAATTGTTATATGATTTGTTGTCAATGCTGTTGTTTCTGATATTTGATTATGCGTTTGTATTTCGGTTCATGTGTTATGCTGTAATGAATTATTTGTTGTTTTACATATCTATCTATACTATTATATAAAACATCAACCCCTCCCCCATTTCCTCAAATTACAACTTTGAACTACCCAAAATACCTTTATTCTTTATTCACTAATTTAAACATCTCTACCTAATATACCTATAATACCGTTAATGAAATAATTTACAACATAAACCCCTCAATCCTTAAAATAACTACACTACCTCCTTTAACATCAATTACGTTTACACTCATCACCATTGCCGCCCCACCACCGCCACCGCCCCACGCCAGTACCATTTTCGCCGCCGCATTGCGCGGACATATGACTCGTAGTGATATAAAAAGCAAGTAAACTTGATTATGTGATGCTCACAATATTTCTGTATGGCTTTTTGAGGGGAAGAAACTGGTTTCTGCAACCAAAGAAGGTTTGAAACTCGATGAGAGTGAAGATGAGAAAAAAAAAGAAGCTTTGAAGGAGAAGTTCAAGGGTCTGTGCAAGGTGATCAAGGATGTTTTGGGCGATAAGGTGGAAATGGTGGTTGTTTCTGATCGTGTGGTGGATTCTCCCTGTTGTTTGGTTACTGGTGAATATGGCTGGACTGCAAACATGGAAAGAATTATGAAGGCACAGGCTTTGCGGGATTCAAGCATGGCTGGTTACATGTCAAGCAAGAAGACCATGAAAATCAACCCTGAGAACCCAATCATGGAGGAGCTAAGGAAGCGAGCTGATGCCGACAAGAATGACAAGTCAGTCAAGGATTTGGTTGTCACACCCCGTTGTAGCGGAAATACAGGGTTAACAAATAATTACGTACTAATCAGAAGGTAAATAGAGATTACATCCATTAATCCAAATACAAGTTTATTACAAGTATAATCGTTCAGCTGTGGACCCCAATACACGGATGCAAACTATCCTCAATTGGAAATGGGCCCACTAAATACAATAATAACATTTGGACAGTCTAGTACAATTAGAACTAATAATATGATAGTCCTCAGATTTCTGACGCTAATTATACGTCCAAAGTTCAAAAGATGGCTCTAAACTGCCATATACGCTTCCAATACTTACTGTTGGTTCTCTGAAAAGCATGAAATTTGAGAGGATCAACTATCGAAATAGTTGGTGAGTTTACAGTATGTTTGACCAAAGTTTAGTTGTCATTGAGAGAACACAATGACGTGTAGTTATTTTCAACAAGACAATCAGGATCAAAAGCCTGATAATATTTTATAACGAGTCAGCCGGGGTCTAAGTCCGACTAAAGCATATGACAGCCGGGAGCCAAGTTCGACAGTATCAGCCATTATGCTTCGCACAGGATTTCCCTCTAATTTGGGGTGCGTACCACAACAATATTTTTGACTACACCGTCGGGAACCACATCCGACGACACCATACGACAGCCGGGAAACAACATCCGACAGTATCAGCCGATATGCCTCGCACAGGATTTCCGTCTACAAGTGGGTGCGGACCATAACCAAGACAGTCAAGAACTAAGTCTGGCAATACAACCACTAGGGTTTCATAACAGTGATAACTACACAGGGGCAACATTTTAGTTTGTCAAACACAAAGAACAATTTAATCAGCCATCACACGGCAATTCAAAGTCATTTCATTCAACATTTCATAAATGACACGTATACACATTTTCGACAACCGTCAACATGGCAAATTTAAGTCAAATGATTTAAGCAGCCAAATCACATGGCATACACACAAACAATCATTTATTTAATAAATAGTGCATACAACAATACATGCTTTTCAGGCCCAAAGTAAAAGGAAAAGGGCGCCATAAAGTCACCTTAGCGATCTAAGTGCTAAAAGGTGCAATGTAGCTCGAGAAGATCAACAGTCAATTCTACACTTCTATCCATAACCTAGGATATGATTACCAATGGTGAGGATCAAGACTCACAACGACAAGTATCCTACGTACAACTACTTAGCTATAGACCCTAGAATGCCATAACCGAGAATGTGATTTAAACTTTCATTTTATTTAACTTTAGCTGGTAATATCAATGACATTGTCATTATAAGGTAGTCTAAAGTACCATTCGATATTTACCAAGTTCAAACGTTCAAGATGTCAAAAACTGAAAAAGTCCAACTGCACAGAACCTCGCGGCGCAACCTGGGCTTTACAGCACCTCGCGGCGTGACCTGGAGGACTCGCGGCGCGAGTTTCAGCTCAATGTGCAGGTTCTGTTCGAAAATTATACACCTCGCGGCGCGAGAAAGGTCCCTCGCGGTGCGAGTTGGGCCTGATCGAGTGAAAAACTTGGTTTTTGACCATTTTCCGCAAACCAAACCGTTTCTAAATCAAACCCTTTCATTGAAATGACTATAAACATGTTCAAGAACCTGGAAATAATCCATTTCGCCAACCATTTCGCAATTTCAACCATTTTGATTTCAAAGACCTAATTTCTAAGTCAAATTTCATTAATTATCAAAACCCTAAATTCATATCATGCTCAAAGGCTTCTAATTCAATTAACAAAGCTGAAATAAACCCTTAGATTGAATTTAAATCAAATCAAAAGTTTGGAGAAAAGTTAACTTACCAAAATTTATGTTCTTGAATATAATTGATGAAGATGAAGATGATGATGATGTTAAAACTTAATTATTATTGAAAAATGATTATCTCCTTTGAATCCCCTTTGATTTCTTCTTGCCAAGTGAATTTGAGAAGAAAAGATTTTTGTGTGTGTGTGTGTGTCGATCATAAGACAAGAGAAGGGGGGGTGTTTGGTGTTCTTTTCCCTCCACGCACAATAGAACCGGCCTATGTGGCCAAATATTGATATTTTTAGTACCCCTTATTTGGTAAAATGCTTACGATTAAATACCGTATGACCAAAAGGTTATAATTTAAAGTAAAGGTATTTTCCCTCGTCTCATTTAAGTTAAGACAAGTCAATAAAATTTAGTCAAAGTAAACTTTAGAAATATTAAGTTTAGACAGTCTATTTACTGTGTACAAGACATAACGTTTAAATCTTTATTTAAATGTTATTTTAAGACCAGGCATTCGTCTAAATAGCTAATAGTCTACGTCATCAGGATACGTCTAACTGAACTAAACCAAAAGTTCAATTATCTAATAATTTCCACGTCTATAATTCTCTATATTAGACGAAATTATAATAATGACCGAGATTAAGACTAACCCGTTGCTAATAAATTACGAGTTGTCACAGTATCCCCGACTTCTAAGGATTTCGTCACGAAATCAAGTCTTGCTCAGTAAAAAGATGAAGATAATTATCCCTCATATAGTCCTCGCGTTCACAAGTCGAGTCGGGTCCGTGTTTTGAGTTCCAACGAACTTTGACCTACTTGATACGACTACGTCTAAGTTGTTTGAGCTGTTGGTCTAGAATTTCAACAAGTTCCTCGACGAATTGAAGAGAGTCATTCACTTGCAACTCTTCAACAGGTTCCTCAACACGTTCCTCGATGAATTGACCACTTGAAACTCGATGAGAGTGAAGATGAGAAAAAAAAAAGAAGCTTTGAAGGAGAAGTTCGAGGGTCTGTGCAAGGTGATCAAGGATGTTTTGGGCGATAAGGTGGAAAAGGTGGTTGTTTCTGATCGTGTGGTGGATTCTCCCTGTTGTTTGGTTACTGGTGAATATGGCTGGACTGCAAACATGGAAAGAATTATGAAGGCAGAGGCTTTGCAGGATTCAAGCATGGCTGGTTACATGTCAAGCAAGAAGACCATGGAAATCAACCCTGAGAACCCGATCATGGAGGAGCTAAGGAAGCGAGCTGATGCCGACAAGAATGACAAGTCAGTCAAGGATTTGGTGCTGCTGCTGTTCGAGACATCATTGCTCACCTCTGGATTCAGTCTTGACGACCCCAACACATTTGGCAACTGGATTCATAGGATGTTGAAGCTTGGTTTGAGCATTGATGAGGATGCTGCTGATGGTGATGTTGATATGCCCTCTCTTGAGGAAGCTGATGGTGATGCAGAGAGCAAGATGGAGGAGGTGGACTAAATGGAAACACCAGGATCTGCTCTTTTATATCTTGATTAGCTTTTGGAATTTGATTGAATGTGTTGAGTTTGGTCATGTTTAGTTTTTTGTTAATTTTCTTAGTACTTTTTGGTGTCAAATTTGATGCTTTCTACCAAACAATATGCTATGATGATGGGTGCCAAACTTGCACCGTTGAATTTCATGTCTAATTTCTAGTTTATCTGATCCAAAAGTTCATTATACAGTGTTTGAAAAATACTGCTAACCAAGTTTGCAGGAAACCAAATCATTTTGTGAATGGAAACCGATCAAATAGGAAAGTTCATCTAGGCCCATGTGAGTTATTGAATTTATGTATTGTTAAGTCAATCTGCAAGGCGAATCTACAAATACTGAGTAAGTATCGTTAAAAACAACGAACAGATTTTTGATGGTATAGCACAATGAAATTGTAAGAGAGGGAGCATATAATGTAAGCAAGTTTCGAAACAATTTCGGATAACAAATAGTAGTGCGACTGTTTAACAGCTTGAAAACAAGGGTTCATCATGGATTAAACTAATGTTAGATAGACGTCTGTGAGATTTTTATGTCTCGATAATTCCTGTTACAACTGTTGTCCTCGCTTTCTCAAAGTGACTATGGACCTGCATTCTGCATCATCTACTTCAGAAACTGGCAATGTTGTCCTTCCCCTTGCAGCTGGAATTGCCCCTGGATTATCACCTAGCTCATCGCCTCATCTTGAGAATTGTGGATACACACCGCTTTAGAGAAAGAAAATGCATATGTTTTGTCTGATAAATGTTGTATATATATATATATATATGAAAGAAGAGGGTATATGTGACGCCGTTAACGTTCTACTTAAATTCAGAAGTAGGAGATTTTTGTTGTGAACATATGTTTTGAGTTAGATTTGAGATAACAAATCAGTTGATAAAACAAAACGAATCAGGGAAAACTCAAACGAAAGTCCCCATTCGATACGTTGTACTTGGGTTGACTTTCGTCTGGTTTCTTTGACTTTACAGGAAATCCAATATAAAGGAAGAGACTCCTAGCCTAGTCTAAGAAACTGAGCTGTTGGTATCTATCAGATCATGCCATGCTGATGAAGCATGATATAAGTCTCCGATGTAAGGAATACAGCAAGGCGATTAACATCTCTTCATACATGATCCTCACAAGGGAAAAACAACATACCTTTGAATCTTAAGAGATTAGATTTTAAGATGTTGATACAGAGCAAGAGCATGTACGTTTGAATCTTTCATATATATATATATGAAAGAAGATGGTGTATATGTGACGCCGTTAACGTTCTACTTAAATTCAGAAGTAGGAGATTTTTGTTGTGAACATATGTTTTGAGTTAGATTTGAGATAACAAATCAGTTGATAAAACAAAACGAATCAGGGAAAACTCAAACGAAAGTCCCCATTCGATACGTTGTACTTGGGTTGACTTTCGTCTGGTTTCTTTGACTTTACAGGAAATCCAATATAAAGGAAGAGACTCCTAGCCTAGTCTAAGAAACTGAGCTGTTGGTATCTATCAGATCATGCCATGCTGATGAAGCATGATATAAGTCTCCGATGTAAGGAATACAGCAAGGCGATTAACATCTCTTCATACATGATCCTCACAAGGGAAAAACAACATACCTTTGAATCTTAAGAGATTAGATTTTAAGATGTTGATACAGAGCAAGAGCATGTACGTTTGAATCTTTCATATATATATATATGAATTGTATATTTGTATGTATTTTTGCAGGTAAACATGTTTTCCTTTTTAAATTTATGATTTACAGACATGTCCAACTAATAATGTAACTTATTGGGCTCAACCAAGCCCAATAAATTGTTTTTAAATATGATACTTGTCGTATAGAACAATATCGTCCGTATTAAGTTTGCATTCCCTTCTTACTTGGGGGTTCAACCTTCTTTTCCACCACTTCTTCAGCCTTCCTCTTCCCCTTATCAGCATTCCCAGTCAAACCTCCTGACCGGATAATATCTTTGGTCAAGGTCTTAGCCAGTACAGTGGCTCTGGACATGGTCTTGGGGCCTTTACTGGTGAGGTCACGGCGGATCTCAGGAATCAAACCCCAAATAAAGCGATCAATCTTCTTCTCTTCAGTAGAAGCTAAATGTGGCACAAGTCTAGCAAGCTCATTAAACCTCAAAATGTACTTCTCAATCTCAACACCTTCCATTTTCAGATCCCAAAACTCTTGTTCCAATTCTTGCAAAGCATCTTTGGTACAGAACTCAGCTCTCATCATCTTCTGAAGTTCTTCCCAGGTGAAAGCATAGGCGGTCTTCCTGCCGATAGTGGTGACGATGCCAGTCCACCAGGATCTAGCAGCACCATCAAACTGGCTGGTCGCGTGCTCCACCATCTTATCTTCAGAGGTTTGAGTGTGGTACAGGGCTTCTTCCATGTTTTCAAACCACATCAATAGTTCAGCAGCACCCTTTTCCCCTGTGTAAACTGGGGGTTTGCACTGAGTGAAAGTCTTGAATGAACACCCTCTGCTTTGGCTGACTCTGCCTTCAGCAGTAGCTCGAGTGTTGATCTGGCTAGCTTCATCGGAATCATTGTTTACTTCCTGATTCTGTTCGGGTTCTTCTTGAGTCCTCCTATTCTGAGTTGCTCTAGCAGTTCTAGTACCTTCAGTTTGTGGAATTTCCAGCATCTGAGCAACTTGAGTAGCAAGATTTGGCATCATCGCATTCATGCGGTCAGTGATGAGGTTCGCTACGTCTTCCAAGGTAAAGTTGACGTTCGCATTAACACCAGGTTGGATAGGTGGTTCAACGGCTGGTGCAGTCTTAGGTCTTCGTCCACGTTTAGGCGGCATTCTTCCTTATGCCCCTATTAAGATAGAAATATGAACTCGATTACGTTTCGCACAAGTCTATAGCTCCAAGCACGTAGTACATTTACAATGATCGTCGTTAGCACAATATATGAACAAGAACAGTCGTCGGTCGCACGATAAGGACCTATAGTCGTATAAGCTCTAAGGCCTATAATCGAAGTACTAGAACGTATGTCTTAAGAGAACGAGTGAACTAGAACTGATATGATCGAAGAACGAGATTGTACTAAGTTCTTAACAGAGTTCTAAGAGACGGATGACGCCTTTAATAACACACTTTGAGTGCTAGGTACTTTATTCGTAATTAGATGTAGTTGATCAGGTTACATCTAATTAGGACATAAAGTACGTATTACTCAAACCGGTCATACCAGGGATCACCTCAGAGTGGATTCAAGTTATAGCTCGAGTTTTCCTTAAGAAAAGCTCGGTGTTCACTATAACCATGGCTCTGATACCAACTGTAACACCCCGCTAAAGCGGAATATACGGGATGTACAGACAAGCACAAAAGCACATAGTACAAGTTCCAACACGGCCAATAACATTAATAAAGAACAGAAGTACGATAGTTATTACAGAACATAAAATGAACTCAGAATAATCAATATTCTTAAGACAGAACAATTGTCTTGAAGTACAGGAATCTGAACTGAATGAGCAAGGGAGATCTTCACAGCTTCCGGTCTTGAACGTACGAGCAGTCGCCACAAGAGATGAGCTTTAAAGAGGAAGACTCCTATGCTAAGAGATCTACTAGTCTAGCCTGAAAAGCATGTAAGTTCAAAGGTCAACTACAAAAGTAGTTGGTGAGATTCACATAAAGTACTAGTACGTATACATATAATAATATGTAGAGTAGGAACAAGTCATAAGATCTGTACGTTTAACAAAAGTGCTTTATGATCGTAAGAACAGTACAAGAACATATAATGAACTTTAACTGAGTTATCACTGCTAACCCGATTGGCCAGAACTGCACTGTAATGAACTTATGCACATAATAATCAAGTACTTTCATGAAGATCTAAACCAGAACAAGAACAGATAATATGCATCCTCCAGAACTGCGGAGAATGAGGGTGGGCCTACCCTAAACAGCGCTGTCCATAATTATCTACGGTTCAATCCCTGAACTGTGGGATATGAATTGATAGCAATGACTAAGAACTGAACAAGTACAAGTACGAACTAGAACATGTTAAAGATCAATATAGTAGTATGGAGGTATTTAAGATCCTGCCCATTCAAGACTTAATACTCCCTTAAATAGTATAAATGTATTTAAGGTCCTGCCCATTCAAGACTTAAATACTCTTTTAAATAATTAGGAATCATATCATAAGTACTTCGTAAGATCATAAAATAGTACGTAAAATAGTTCATGATCATAATATAGTACGTAAAATAGTTCATGATCATAATATAGTACGTAAAATAGCTCAAGAACATATGTACAAGTACAAAATAGTTTTCATGCTTTTCAGTCCCCGATAAAGAACTTGAACAAAATGTACAAAAGGGGGATTAGTGAACTCACAGTGATCTGGTACAAGCACAGTAGTATAAGCACAGAGAACAAGCACAGAGATAGATAAGTTATATCTATCGAAATCCAAGTACGTCTTGATGGATGCCTAAGTACAAGTTATTGTTCATAGATATGCACACATATTAGTTCAAATGACTAATTAATTACTGAAATGTCCTTGATGAACTGATGATTTGGTCCCTTGAAGATCTTTGAACGTTTTGACCCAAAAGAGTTTAAATGAACTTTAAGTACATGAACTGGACTCGAACTGAACGTCTTAGAACTCACACATAAGTACTTATCGTGTTAATGGGTTGAACGTGTCTTAAATGTGCTTAATTAGGGTTGGACGTTATAGCACATGTACGTAATGTCTTTTGAATGTGTGAAGTCATATTAGGGTTTATAGTACAAGATCGTCCCTCTGGACTCATTTAGATCGTTTCATTACTTCAGGATCGTTTCAGGTTTTACTGCTCAGGATCGTCCTAGTTTGTCTTAAGCCAAGATCGTTTTAAGGCCAAGCTAGGGTCAAGACCGTTTTAGAGTTGTACTAGGTCAGGATCGTCCTAGGTTTTCATCAGGCCAAAGTCGTTCTAGATGTTTAGCACAAGATCGTCCATGGTTAATAGCACAAGATCGTTCCATGGTTGATAGCACAAGATCGTCCCATGGTTAATAGCACAAGATCGTCTTAAGGTGCATTGAACAAGATCGTCTTAAGTCACCAAGCCAAAGTCAGGATCGTTTTAGGTGTTAAGGCTCAAGATCGTTTTAAGTGTTAAGTTCAATGCCAAGATCGTTTTGGCTTTTCAAGGGTCTGGGACGATCCTCTCAAGATCGTCCTAGCTCCAAGTACTTAGCAAAAATATTGGTCTCCAAGGTGGAACGGTCCTGGTCGAGGTCGTCTTGGTCAGGATCGTTTCATTTCCAGGGACAAGAACAGGGTCGTTTTTAGTTCAAGAACAAGTGTTTGAGCAAACCAATCCAAAGGATTAGTTACCCAGTAAGTACACTACAACACCACACAACACAAAATCACGAACAAGCACAAGGCACCAAGACGGGCTGCCTAGGACGATCTTGGGACCAAGATCGTCCCAAGGTACATTGAACAAGATCGTCTTAAGGTACATTGAACAAGATCGTCTTAAGTCACCAAGCCAAAGTCAGGATCGTTTTAGGTGTTAAGGCTCAAGATCGTTTTAAGTGTTAAGGCTCAAGATCGTTTTAAGTGTTAAGTTCAATGCCAAGATCGTTTTGGCTTTTCAAGGGTCTGGGACGATCCTCTCAAGATCGTCCTAGCTCCAAGTACTTAGCAAAAATATTGGTCTCCAAGGTGGAACGGTCCTGGTCGAGGTCGTCTTGGTCAGGATCGTTTCATTTCCAGGGACAAGAACAGGGTCGTTTTTAGTTCAAGAACAAGTGTTTGAGCAAACCAATCCAAAGGATTAGTTACCCAGTAAGTACACTACAACACCACACAACACAAAATCACGAACAAGCACAAGGCACCAAGACGGGCTGCCTAGGACGATCTTGGGACCAAGATCGTCCCATGCAGGATCGTCCCAAGGCCGAAAACGGCTGAGCAGAACATGAACATCATACCAAGGTCTAGACCGATTTTAAGACGTGTTAGAACGTAGCACTAGTACTTATATGCATAATAACAACATCTTATATCACTTTTAAGGCTTTTCAAGATCAAATAGCACCTGGACAAGTTATGGCACTCAAGAACATACTTTCTTCATTTTTCAAAAATGGGTTTGTAAATTAAAGCACGTTATGACCCAAATTTGTTCATACATATGTTGTTAAACACATTTAGACACAAACCCATTAACTTTTAACACGATTTTCATTCAAGAACTGGACCAAATCATCAAGAACATAAACTTGAAAAGTACACTTTTAATTAGATCAAAAACTCATAATTCGTTGTTGTTACCTGAGATTTGATTCGAGAAGTATGTTTTGATTATCACAAGGATGCTAAAAGTACAAACGATTTTGATTTAACAATTCAAAATCAAAAGATGAATTTTTGTGTGTGTTTTATGGCTGCAGGAGTGTGTTTTAGTGAGAGAAGTGAAGAAAGGAGGAAGATGAACAGTGATACTTCTCTCACTAGGGTTTCCATCTCTTTCTTTTTATACCTTTCCCATAATTAATGAACTTCATAAATGCAAGGACTAATTGCGAACATTTTTGAACTAGAACTGTTATGAACACGAACGTTTACGTACTGCACTTTAGTATTTCATTGAACTTAATCATAAATTCGTCATATAAATCATGATTTAAGATCAAATTGACCTTCATATAAGCACATAATTCAAGTCTAAAGTACGTCAAGAACTTATATAAATTGAACTGTCTGGCCGTTCCGGTGGCGAAAGTACGTTTCAGAGAACTTATTTAGAACATTTCTAAGACGGTTGTTACAATTGCCATACGAAAATGATTGAAAATGGACTCTTTGTGAGAGGAAAATGTAACATTGAAGTAGGTTGAGACATGTTTTTTTAATCGTCGTTTGTTAACGAATTTACTTAGGAGCTTGTTGCAATCTACTTATTTTGTTGGAATTTTTTAGGGGACAAAAAACTAGCAGCAATTGGGATACATGCATCAAAATGGGTGACATATAATGGATTAGCATTGAATGTTTCAACGGATCTTCCCCCTATAAGCATATACATAATTGTGGAATACGAGACCGTGGAGTTGGAAGCAACAAAGGGGTGTTGAATGAATCTTCTTCGACGTGTGATGATGATAAACTCATTGATATCGCTCATGATTCGTTGCTAAAAGAGTTCTGTGAAGTTTTTCATGTTGTATGTATGCTGATTTTAAGGTTGTTTTTTACTCCTGTATTACATTGATTTATTGTTGTTTTTGGTGTGTTCGTAGGCTGTTTTTAGGTTTGTTTGACTACTGTTTTGTTGCAGATTTAGGGTTGTATTTAGTGCAATTTTGTTGTACATTTAGGGTTGTTTGTAGTGCTGCTGTTGCAGATTTAAGGCTGCCCGAGAGCTGCCAATTTGTCACATATGAGGCTATTTAGGTGAGGTTTTGCTCATCTAAAACTGTTGTATATGGCCCCTGCTAGAAAGTTGTTTTGGTGTTGGTTTTTCTACAAATTAATGTTATTTTTTGATGTTGCAATAAGGCTATTTTGCTGAAGATTTGGGGCTGGCTATTTTGATGTTACCATGAGGCTATTCAACTAAGGTAAATTTTTTTGCCCCCACTATCCAAATTTCCTGGATCCGCCACTGGTCGTTGTATTTTTGGTCCTTTTTAAATTGTCAAATTCGAAAAATTATAATTTTGATCCCTAAAGTTGGCCTTTTTGCCATTTTTCTTCCGCGACCAACACGTCTCATTTTGACCGTTAAGTCCTTACGTGATAAACATGTGAGGGCAAAAAACATTCTTTTACCGTTAGGATCAAAAGTAAAAAAAGATTACTTGACGAGTGTAATTAACTCTTTACTTTCTATAAAAGTTCTTTCTAATTAATTAGCACTTAAAAAATTGTTGTCAACATGGGTCTATGTTTACAAGTTGTGACGTGAGGTGGTATGACATGGTAATGAAACATCTAAAAAGTACAAGCAGTTGCAGAAAACATAATATGTAATATGTTCATGGTTGTACTACCATTCAAACCAAGAAAACAACATCCTTTAAAGTCGAATTTTGTAAACGATGTTTAGCTTTCAATGGTTCAAAGGCTTCCCATTAAATAGACGATAAACTTGTCAAGAAATCAATATGTTTACAATGAAATAAAGGGATAAGCTCGATATCAATACCTTCTCGAATTCTCCATAAAATGCCAACCTAAGCCAGTCCGGTATTTTGAATACAATACCGTCTAGTCCTGGTCTCACATACCTAATTTTAAGCAATACTAAGTGCTATTTGGTTTTGGGTTCAAATTAGACGCCATGAGATATTGAGATTAATAGTACAATTTTTTTTTTTGAAATCGCATAATCACATTAAATCTGTGATTATTCATTTATTCTACCTTGATATTGAACAGGTTTTTTGAATCCTCAATTTTACTTTGTATTAGACTATTAGGTCATCGTTTTATGAATTTTTTTGTTGCTTAGTTTTTGTTAGGAAGTTGCTAGTATATATTTATTTGTAATTTGTTACAAATAAAAAAAAATCATTAAACGCTTTTTGAAGATGGGTCCCCGCAAAGGACAAATTGTAATTTGTAATTTGTAATTTGGTACCCGCAATGAAACTTACTTTTATCAATAGTTTTTATGTTGATTCTATGTTGTTTTAAGCAGTTTTTAAAGCTGTTTTTCATGTTGTATGTATGCTGATTTTAAGGTTGTTTTTTACTCCTGTATTACATTGATTTATTGTTGTTTTTGGTGTGTTCGTAGGCTGTTTTTAGGTTTGTTTGACTACTGTTTTGTTGCAGATTTAGGGTTGTATTTAGTGCAATTTTGTTGTACATTTAGGGTTGTTTGTAGTGCTGCTGTTGCAGATTTAAGGCTGCCCGAGAGCTGCCAATTTGTCACATATGAGGCTATTTAGGTGAGGTTTTGCTCATCTAAAACTGTTGTATATGGCCCCTGCTAGAAAGTTGTTTTGGTGTTGGTTTTTCTACAAATTAATGTTATTTTTTGATGTTGCAATAAGGCTATTTTGCTGAAGATTTGGGGCTGGCTATTTTGATGTTACCATGAGGCTATTCAACTAAGGTAAATGAACCCAACCCAAAAATTGGAATGAACCCAGCCTAACAAAAAAACCTATACTTTGGAAATAAAATTAACTCATCTCAGTTAACTAATCTAAAAAACGTGTGTTCAATATTAGCTTTTGAGAAAAGGATACAGCAAGTTAGCAACAACGAACCAGTATTTCATATCCCCAACAACATGAACTATTCTACCTTGATATTGAATCTATTAATTATAATCACATTTTTTTTTGAATCGCATTAAATCTGTGATTTTCATTTTTTTTTTTTTTTTTTTTTTTTTTTTTTTTTTTTTTTTTTTTTTTTTTTTTTTTTTTTTTTTTTTTTTTTTTTTTTTTTTTTTTTTTTTTTTTTTTTTTTTTTTTTTTTTTTTTTTTTTTTTTTTTTTTTTTTTTTTTTTTTTTTTTTTTTTTTTTTTTTTTTTTTTTTTTTTTTTTTTTTTTTTTTTTTTTTTTTTTTTTTTTTTTTTTTTTTTTTTTTTTTTTTTTTTTTTTTTTTTTTTTTTTTTTTTTTTTTTTTTTTTTTTTTTTTTTTTTTTTTTTTTTTTTTTTTTTTTTTTTTTTTTTTTTTTTTTTTTTTTTTTTTTTTTTTTTTTTTTTTTTTTTTTTTTTTTTTTTTTTTTTTTTTTTTTTTTTTTTTTTTTTTTTTTTTTTTTTTTTTTTTTTTTTTTTTTTTTTTTTTTTTTTTTTTTTTTTTTTTTTTTTTTTTTTTTTTTTTTTTTTTTTTTTTTTTTTTTTTTTTTTTTTTTTTTTTTTTTTTTTTTTTTTTTTTTTTTTTTTTTTTTTTTTTTTTTTTTTTTTTTTTTTTTTTTTTTTTTTTTTTTTTTTTTTTTTTTTTTTTTTTTTTTTTTTTTTTTTTTTTTTTTTTTTTTTTTTTTTTTTTTTTTTTTTTTTTTTTTTTTTTTTTTTTTTTTTTTTTTTTTTTTTTTTTTTTTTTTTTTTTTTTTTTTTTTTTTTTTTTTTTTTTTTTTTTTTTTTTTTTTTTTTTTTTTTTTTTTTTTTTTTTTTTTTTTTATTTGTTTTCTGTTTTTTTTTTTTTTTTTTTTTTTTTTTTTTTTTTTTTTTTTTTTTTTTTTTTTTTTTTCCTCAAGTAGTTTTTTTTTAACTTTTGATCACAAAGGTGAAAGAATGCCTTTGCCTTTACGTGCTTGTCACTTGGGGGCTTAATGGCCAAAATGAGACAGCGTTTGGCCACATAATAAGTAAAAAAAGATTACTTGACGAGTGTAATTAACTCTTTACTTTCTATAACAAAGTTTAATTAATACAATTTACATGTTTAATTATTCAAGTAGGGACGAAAATTGTTAGTTTGGTTGATTAAATATGGAAAACTTCTTTAATTAATACAATTTACATGTTTAATTATTCAAGTAGGGACGAAAATTGTTAGTTTGGTTGATTAAATATGGAAAACTTCTTTAATTAATATCTCTTTCTATATAAATAAAGAGTTTATTACACTTCTCTTCCTCAAGTAGTTTTTTTTTAACTTTTGATCACAAAGGTGAAAGAATGCCTTTGCCTTTACGTGCTTGTCACTTGGGGGCTTAATGGCCAAAATGAGACAGCGTTTGGCCACATAATAAGTAAAAAAAAAAGATTAACTTAAGTGATCAAAATTGCTATTTACTCACTTTAGAGTGATATCTCTGAAATGTATTAATTTGAGGGAACAAAATCACCACAAACGGACAACATGAAGATATAAGATTATAAAGTTAGTAAACTACACGTGTTATAAGATATATTAAGAAGGAATTGTTATTTTGTGTAAAGTAAACGAAACCACCAAACTTGTTTTGAAGTTTATATAGGAGACACAACAAGACTCGAATTAAGACTTTGGAATCATGTAAACTCTCTCCTGAACTAGTATAAGAGAAACCGAAGACAAATCTACCTAAATGAATTAGTTTCTTTTTAAATTTACCTAAAACATAATAATGGTATACAAATTCAAAGTTAAATCCATATGGTCCTAGAAGAAAAAATTGACACGAGAATAAAAAAAACCAATAGCCAAGGGACCAAAAACATACCAACACCCGCCTCCCTTCCGATCTAAACTTACTCGCCACTTTCAAAGTCGGCCCCACTAACTCTTTCTTCTTCTTCGATTCATCAAATCCTTCGTTAAAATTCTTCGATAATGGCGGACACAGAGGAAAGATGACGGAACATGTCATTATTTTTTAGAAGATGATAAGCAAAATGCTCGGAAATCTTGAACTAGATTGGAGATATTTATGTAGATCTTGAAGTGATTTTGCTAATCATCTTCTTAAAAATAATGACCAAGCCCGTATATTTTGCTATTCATCGTTGTTTTATATAATTATGTCTTCGGCTGGGGTGGGGTAAGTTTTGGTCCGCCCATACCTGACACTATTAGGTGGCTTTTTTGGCCTAAAACTCGCTCTCTCCTTTTTTCTTAATTATTTTATTTTATAATTATAATACGGTCTCTTCCTAATCCTATTTTTCTAACCCTAATCTAATACTCTTCTATCTCTAATCCTCAAATTATGTTCTCTATCGATTAATTATACAAATAATATAGTAGTAGATGATTACTAACGTTTTTATGATATTTTTATTGGTATTGTTATTTTTTGTACAGATTGGATGGAGTCAATGTGCAAATACAGGTAAATTAATTTAACCCTAATCATACTCCTTTTAATCGGATCATGATTTATGTATTTGAACATTTTAGGTTTTTTTTTTCTGTAATAATTTTTGTATTTGAAGATTTTAGGCTTTTTTCCCCCTTTGTAATGATTTGCTTTGCCATTGCTTTCTTAGTTCCCTAATTTGTTTAATATGTGTCCAGTTATTATTAGGAATTATATATTGTTAAAAAGGCTGAGTTGAATTGTATTTTATTTCTAAAGGGTAACTACTGGGTGCGTTTGTAGTACATGATCTAAAGACATGCAAAGTATAGATTTGGTAATGCCAATGTGATTGATCTGGCAGCTTATATGCGTACCAGGAGGTGGGCTTTTGGTCTATTTCACTTCCGATATAATGTTTCTGTTGTAGATATTCTATTAAAACAGTTTCATGCTGATATCCTTGCGACATATATAATGCTATATTTCCTGTCATTACTAATTGGTTGTTTTAAATGATAAAAAATTGACTGTAAATTACATGGATGCTCAAAGGACCTTATACCAATATGGCAAAAGGTTGGTTATGCTTCTATTAAAATATATCGAACTATAATGCTGATTACCCTGAGCCTTGATGTACTTGATTTTCACAAGCAGTATTTCTTTCACTCGTCTTATTTATTTTTTTATTTTGCATACCATAATTGGTTTATAATACCAAGTCTGCAAATTAGTAGTTTTATTGTACGCAATGTGTCTATCATGTCCTTTTGGAAATAATATTACCCCGGATATGAAGATGTTTGGATTCGCAGACCATCTGTTGTAATTGATGGTGTGAAAGAGTCTTTAAAACCTCTGACTTGTGGTTTAAGTGATAGCACATAAGGCAGTTAATATTTCTTGCTATCAAACTTCTATTTGTAATATGTCTCTTTGTTGTGACTAGGTTGACAATGCATTTTAGGTATGTTGCCTGCTCTCATTATGTCTCTTTATTGTGAGTTGTGACTCAGTTGACAATGCATCTTCATGCTGAAACACACTAAGATCTTACTTAGACATCCATGAGTTAGGTAATACATGGTACTGTATCAACATGCTTAGGAGGGTTATCTTGTGATGAATGACAGTTTTCCTTATTTGGGTATGTCTTTCAAAACCTTTTAAATTGCACTCTTACTTATAGCTAAACTTGCAGATGGAAATTTTGATCGTTATTCTTTAGAATTGGTTGATCCGGGTAGCCGGGTTATGTTTTTATCTCCTAAATTTTGGATATACTAATGATAAAACTGTGTTTTACAAATGTTTTCTGCTTAGAAGTTGAGGTTAAAAGCAAAATTATTTTTCAAAGGAACTTGTTTTTGATAAGCCTGTAATACTGCAATTATTATCTATTGGGGTATATGGGCAGACATTTTATGTCATGTTAATTAAGATAGCAATACAAAAGAAAGTCACAGTAGCTTCTTAAGTGTTATTGATCATGTAAAACTATACCATTGAATTTATGCATTAAATGGCAATGTCGATGGTGTTTTTAGATTATACAAATTTCACATGTGCTTTTAGATACGTTTGCTTGATATCAACGTCTTGAGATCTTGATATTATTTTTAAATCCTTAGAAAAACTGGTTGTTTTTTGCTTTTAGGCTGGTAATCTGCCTGACCAAGCCATCCTGCCTCATCTTATGCTGTTATGCATATGCAATAGCTGTTTGTGTCACCATCTCATGTTAAAATCAACTTAAAAGGTACTCATGAAGCTTTGGGACAACAAAAGAGAATGCTTGAAAATCGATGGTGGATGCTGCTAATCCCACACGAGGCTGCTAAGGCTAATAAGGCCATTAGAGGTGAGAAATTAGCCTTTGTCTTATAATATATATACTATTTTCGCATATGATATATCATCTCTTTTACAATCATGGACGTATTAAAGAAAACCTCAAATACTGTTACTTTATGTTTTATATTACCATTTTCGCATGCAAATTTTAATGAGTGCAGGTAAGTTTACCTGTCTTTTAAGGGTCTCTTGTGTTTTCAGATTTATAAATAGCCAAAGAAACGCCCATTTTCACATGTTATTGGGAGCTACAACCTGAGGTTGTATTTGGTTTATCCTTTTCGAGGTGAGTGTATCTCAGATTACTTCATTAGCTAAACACACCATACTTTATTTTGAAGTTTAGATTTATGCTCTACTAATTACAACTTTAAATATGACATAGGTTGCATATGATTGTTAAAGGGTTTGACTTTGACATAATGGTGTTACCCTTAACTCGATAGTTACCAAAGACAAAATGTAAGATCTTTGCATGGATACATGATAAGCTTCTTAAAGAATTTATGGCTTCTGGTGTGGCATGAGGTTTTGTGTTGGAACTGTTCAGTGAAGTGCAGATGGTCGTCTTTGTGCACTGCTTAGTTACCAAAACAGGTTAAAAAGAAATCAATGTTAACTTATGTACGTATGTGTATATGTCTTCATGGTCGTGCATTATGAAAAATGCTATCATACTAACATGATTTTACTTCAAATATGGCAGGTGGAGATTAGTCTGAAGGAGACGTTGTACCAAAACATGGACTGGTGGACATGGTTTACAGTTTCCAAACGGTTTTCATGTTGAGATCACAATGAGAGAGAATCGAAATGCTAATATTTTGTTAGAAGATTTGTTTTGCCATTGCAGACTTGTGATTTTCATGTTTTTAGCATTCATTGTAGTCTCTATATATTAATGTGTTTTTGTATCAATTGTAATAGTATATATATCTTTTTTATGTTGTATAATTGTTTTATTCGCTAAAGATAATTTTGTTGTAAAATATAATACAATTTATGATAACTATACCATACATTGAAATGAAAATAATAAAGGATTTTTTTAGAAATCATCGAACGGGATATACGATTACTTTCTTACTTTAACATAGTGCTATATGATTACTTTCTTATTTTAACAAAGTACATATTAAACGATTACTTTCTTATTTAACATAGTGCTATATGATTACTTTCTTATTTAACATAGTGCTATATGATTACTTTCTTACTTTAACATAGTGCTATATGATTACTTTCTTATTTTAACAAGTGCTATATGATTACTTTCTTATTTAACATAGTGCTATATGATTACTTTCTTATTTTAACATAGTGCTATATGATTACTTTCTTACTTTAACATAGTGCTATATGATTACTTTCTTATTTTAACAAAGTACATTTTATCTGTAAAACATATTAAACATATTAAAATTAGATCTGTACAACATATTTTGAATCTACCCGTACATTATACGGACCTGAAGACTAGTATCTAATCTAATACAATATAAGTTTTGGTGTTCTTCTTTGGTTAACCTACATAATGTTAATTTGTTAGGGATTTTAAATACATAGAAAATTAGTGGGATTTCCACTTCTTAATCTCATCATTTCTCGTTAGTGTCATATTAAAAACATCCTCACACCATTAATGAACCATTACCAGCCATCATTTATTTTAAACTAGATCGATGTCCGCGCGATGCGGCAGAGGTTGGTCACGGTGGCAGTGTGGTGGTGGCGACTGGCGGCGGCGGCGAGATGTGTATGGTATTGATGTAAAAGGTTATAATGTATTATTTTAGGAGTTAAAAGATAAATGTTATAAAAATAATTCATTAAAGGTATATTTGGTAAACATATGTTTTGGTTGTTAAAGATGTTGATATATTAAGGACATTTTGGACATTTTAAAATCTTAATTTTAAGACATACCATAAATTGAAAACCCAAAATGCTTCATTAAGAAGTAAAGACTAACATGTGGGAGGAAAAAAAAAACTTTACCGCTCCCATTCAAGATCACAATGACAAAGATATAGGGATGCCAAGAGTGTCCATGACGACCACATAATGTCTACAAGACTCTAAATTTTAGTATTGTTTTTGGTATCGACATAGTTTAAAGGTAATTGGGTATCCAACAAAACGTACATTTGGAATACAATACGCTCATCCGAACTCACTGAGTTCAATTTAAAGTTATTGATATATCTTACACACTTAGTAGTATATTGCAAACTATTCGGCTACCTCAGACTATAAATTGTGGTTTACCATATACCGGCTTATCGCAAAGCCATTATGAGTCACACACAATGGTGCATGCTCGTGGTGGGACTGGGAGCAACATGAAGTCAACATGAACCCAGACTATTGTGTGCCCTCTAACAAGTAACGATAGGTTTGTTCAAAAGTTAAAGATACCAACGTCTGAAATTAGGGGGGGAAATGCGTAAATTACACTTGTCATTTTTAAGGTTTTTAAAAAAGTTATTAAGCTACTTATCTCTATATATAATAAAAGACAACTCACCTAACCACTTATTAACCAATCACAACTATCCAATCATCAAAATTGAAAATCGATGATGTCATCATTAATCTAATATTAAATTAAATATTTAAATAATCATTATCCAAATATATTAACATTTATATTAGTACATGTAAAAAAATCTCAATAATTTACACTTTTTTGTTTTTCTTTAATAATTTGCACTTTTTAACTTCACTAAATACTTAATTTATAAATATTTTATAATGTTTTGTGTCTATGTATATATTTAAAAGTATTTGCTTTGACGATTTATTAACTAATCAAAATCCTTGATATTACTAAATAATTTTATCTTAAACCCAATTTTTAATACGAGTATAATTTGCAAAAGCGACAACTTTTACATAATTCTAAAATTTTAAAATAATAATTCTTTTGTTTTAATTTTATTAACTAAAATTTCACTAATTAATATGGTCTTCTAGTTATTTGTATCTCAATCTCTAGCTATTAATTAATACATTATTTTGAATAAGAAATAAAGGCTACACTACTCATGTAAATAATTATTAACTATTTTTTTTTATCAAAAGTTAGTTTGTAGTTATAATGTCCAGTTTTTAATACAGAAATTGTATGTCGTGATATCTCGATTTAAATCGAAAAGTACCTTAAAGTGATTATAAGAAAAAAAAAGTCAGTATAAACAATTATTGTCTATAAAAAAATATTACAATAAATGAAATACGCGTGTATTCTTTTACAAAAACTTTCTTTTACAATTAAATTTACCTATTTAACAATATATCGTATTATGAAAATATAAAAAATAATCCGTATATTTGAAACGAGCATAAGTGTAGTTAAGGGTATATATCATCTTCCTTTTACTAGTATCAATAAAAACTCTTTGTTTCCTTTTGTGTATCTTTGAACTATCTATGAAATCATCTATACAACCAATAAAGATAATATTTAGAAGTTAATAATGATTAATGAAACTTTGAAAAACCATAAGGACGATTCATGTATTCTACTTTTTTTTTTGAAAGGTGTGAATCATTTGCTCGCAACAGGAGATCTAACTTACGTTGTCTTAACCGGGTCCGCGCTAGAAAGCCCCTCACCCTTAATACCTAGTAGGAGGGGAAACTCTCAATTAAACCGCCCGAAGGCACGACATTTAATTTGGATAAAGTCTTGCCCCCTCTGCAGGACTCAAACCTGTTTCACTAGAGGACTTTATTTGTGAAATTCTTTAAATGTCTTTCCCATGTCTCGAACTCGAGACCTCCATTATGTAAAGCTGGTGCTCAACCACTGAACTATAATGGGAAGTACCATTCATGTATTCTACTCATAATATAAGTAACAATAATATAATAATAATAAATCATAAATAAAATAAAACTTTTGATTTGTGGAATAAAATACTGTAGCAAACAATGTTAAACGCATACACATATTCTCACACATTCTAGGACCTTCTTCTCACCCCCAAAAAACGGATGATATCCTTAAGAAGAGTACAAACACTTTAAAAGAAAAAAAAATTAATTCCTCTATAGAAGGATCTAGAAAGAAAAAAACCCCAATTCCCCTCCTCTATATATTCCCCCAAACAATTTTCCGGGCTCTCACATCTATAATACACATTATACACATTATCTATACTATATTATAAACCAAATTCACTTTTGATTTTCAACATTGAACTTAAAATTTCAATATTGATTTTAAGTTTCAACAATATACACATTCTATTGCATGATGTACCATACATCATAGCCACATTACATCAATAACTTTCACTACTCACCGGCGCACCACCACCACCAATCTCCGCCGCCACCACCGCCGCTCGCCGCCACCACCACCCGTCACTGCCGCCGCCATTACATCACCGCCACCGCCGCCACCTCCATTACCGCCGCAACGCGCGGGTACCGTTCTCGTATATAATAACAATCCAAAAGTCGGGTTCTACAGTACCCGGGTCGGGTTTTAAAATAAATCTGAATACTGTCTCTTCATATATATATATTGGTAGTAGCATGTATAAAACAAAAAAAGCTAATGGTCGAGTGGCTGGCGGCTTGTACCTTGAGGGTGGTGGTCGCGAGATCGAAACCTTCCCCTTCCATAACCTTTATTTTTTTTTAACTTTTTCTCAAATATTGTATTTTGCCCCCTCCTTTTGTTTCTTTTTCTTTTTTGCCCCTCCTGTTTTCTTCTTTCCCTTTCTAGCCCTTAATTATTATATATAGGGCATGGGACCGTCCCGGTCCCGAAAACCTTCAAGACTTGGTATCGATCCCGGTCCCATATAGGACGGTACCGGTACCGGTACCGAATTTGGGTATCGGTACCAAATCCCAATTAGTCCCGATTAAAACCAATGGCTAGCTCACTAGTATAAAAACATGACAAGATTACTCAGTATAACACTATTGCTACAATTGTGTAAATGCTCATTATGGATTGCATAAAAGATCAAGGAGTACAATATCTATATAATTTAAGATGTCAGAATAACAATGGAGCAAGCTATTTCAGATATTACAAATTTTGCTAAGTCTTATTAGTTTTCAAATCATTATCATTATTTTTGTAACTGTAATCATTTTGTTTATCCTCATTAAGAATAACTCCAAGCAAGTCAATTATGATCATCATCATTAATTCCCCTGTTGATTGCGTTGGAGTTTAACCACGAGCATCAAATTTAGTGTGAACTGGGTTAGAGAAACACTAACATCAAATTCGTTGCAGTATTATTAATAGTCTAATGTGGTTTGACTAAAAATATAGATAACTAAATATACAAATAGATATACTAATCGACATAAACATGTAGATATCTAATGCAATATTCCTTGCTTGTCGGGACCAAACGGGACCTTCGGGATTTGCTCGGGATTTCTCGGTACCGGCACCATTTGGTACCGGTCTCGTAAACCACCAAAAATGGATACCGGTCCCGGTCCCATTTGGGATTCGGTACCACTTTTCGGTACCGGTATGGGGACGGTACCGGGACGGGATCAGGATTTGGGAAAAATGGCTCATCCCTATGTATAACAATTGAAGACCTCTTAACTACAGTATACTTTTTACCTTTTTCATTTTTACCACAACACTTTTTTTCTTTTTTAATTCACACACATTTTTTTGCATCATCTTTCTTTTCTGGCCCTTCTCAATTTCTGCAACTTTTTCTTTTGCTTCATTCTTTATACACCAAAAATTACTAACTCTTCAACCACCATCATCAACCACCACCCACCACCACCTGAATGACCACCCCTGGTAACATATGCAAGTAAAAAACGTAGTAAATAGTATAAGACAGTAAGTAACACGTGATAACAAAAAATAGACTATATCTCCGACCACGACAATCAACTCCGACCAATGCTTTGAAGCTCCGTCTGTCGACGTTAAAAAATAAAGAAATAACAAACACACCTTCAAAGTTCATACCCACTATCATAGATCTACATATTTAAAGAAAAAAAATTACATATTCAAATATAAAACACACATAACAAATCTTCAAATCATAGATCTACACACACAAACATGATAGAAAAAGGATATGATGTTGTAGTGGTAGTGGTGTTGGAGAAATTGTTGGGATGGCGGCGACTCCAAGGTATCCAATCCGTAAACAAGGTTATGGATTTTTCATAAAAAGGGTATTTAATTTATCCCTTTTGGTTACTGCTATTCATCGTGTAGAAAAAGGAAGACGCCTGATGATGAGAGAAACACCGAAAAAGATGATGATGAAACATGTAGATATAGAAAGAGATGATGATATTGTTTTGTTTTTCCTTTGTGTGCGATTGAGTGTGTGTTTTAGAAAAGAAATGCTATGAGTTCAGAAAGACATAGAAAGAGAAAGGAAAGAATATGTTTGCTTTTCATCCATGAAGGACATGGTTTCATAAAACTACTATGGGTACCGTGTCACCTCAAAATATGAGTCACACATAATGTAGGAAGACATTAGTCATATACTTTATTATACTCCGTAATAAAATGAAGACGTGGTGTGAGTGTTTAGACATGATATGGACCATATTATTGGTTATGATCAACAAAAATACAAAAACGCCATGTAGTTTTTATAAAATATCTTTTAACCTTTGTTATATCCTTATTAAATTTACAAATACTTATAATTAAGTAGCTATTTACGAGAACAATGTAGATAAATGGTTATAAAAATCAACTTACTCACATGTGAATTCCATTAAGTATCTTTTTTAATTTTATATCTTGATTTTTTCACATGTCATTATTTTAGAGTTAGGTTATTTTTAGGCATAAGTTAATTTTATTTATCATTATCTTATATGTATATAAATGGCTTGATCTTAAACTACTAATGTTTAGTGGTATACGGATCCTAATTTCTTTTAACGAAAGTATGTGCCCATGTTGGGTTCTTTTGTCAAAGAGAAAAAAGTATTTGTAGGATAAAACTACGTTCAGATTTAAGGTTAGGTTGATTTTTAAACATAAGTTATTTTGATTTATCGTTATCCTACATGTATATACATGGCTCGATCTTGAACTGCTAATGTTTAGTGATACACAGCTTAAATTACGTGATGTACAGATCATTATATTTTTTAATGTAAATACGAGATCCCATTTGTAGAATAAAACTACGTATAAAAAAAAAACGTAGGTAAATAGTATAACACAGTAAGTAACACGTGATAACAAAAAAATAGACTATATCTCCGACCACGACAATCAACTCCGACCAATGCTTTGAAGCTCCGTCTGTCGACGTTAAAAAATAAAGAAATAACAAACACACCTTCAAAGTTCATACCCACTATCATAGATCTACATATTTAAAGAAAAAAAATTACATATTCAAATATAAAACACACATAACAAATCTTCAAATCATAGATCTACATATTTAAAGAAAAAAAATTACATATTCAAATATAAAACACACATAACAAATCTTCAAATCATAGATCTACATATTTAAAGAAAAAAAATTACATATTCAAATATAAAACACACATAACAAATCTTCAAATCATAGATCTACATATTTAAAGAAAAAAAATTACATATTCAAATATAAAACACACATAACAAATCTTCAAATCATAGATCTACATATTTAAAGAAAAAAAATTACATATTCAAATATAAAACACACATAACAAATCTTCAAATCATAGATCTACACACACAAAAAAGAC
>CM067174.1:88847445-89037625 GCA_034093135.1 Erigeron breviscapus | reverse complement strand
TGCAGGATAGGCACATTTAGGATGATTATCCTAATTAATATGAAGTCGAAATGTAGTATATGTGTGAACTTGTGATGTGTGTTGTGCCTAATAAAACTTGTCTAATAATGAAGATTGTTTTAATTGGACAAATGCTTTAAATTAAGTGTTATCTTACTTAGCTATTCTTATAGCTAACACTTGTTTCTTTAATGTGGTTGTTCCCTCAGGTTTAGCTTGATGGAATTAGACGAAGGATGTGTGAGCTTGGGTAGATTCATTGAAGGAGCCTTAGTTATCCATAGACGATTCTTTGCTTAGACATTTATTTACATTCGTACTTAATGTCGAATTTATGTTGTGACATGTGAACGGTTGTTTTATGTTGGGCAACCGTTGGGTTTTCATTTGAACTATTGTTTGATATGGCATGTAACACCAAATAAATGCAGCAACCGAAATGTTTTTATCGGTTTTGACTTTTACAGTCTTTACTTCCGCAATTTAACACCGTTAGGTGAAAAGTTTTGAAAACCCATATTTTTAAACGACGGGTGTTACAAGTTTGTATCAGAGAAGTGGTTTAAGTGAACCAAGGCCTATTAACCATAGGATTTGGACTTAAACTTAAGATATGCATGCTAGGTATTGTAGGATGCCTTAGTTTAATGAAAGATGATATAGGATGGGTTGGGACGAGTGCGAGTGTGATAGGGCTTATGAGATGTTTACGTTACGATGATATGTTTTAGCCTTATCTTAACAAGCATTTTGCTTTAATTTGCGCTTATCGACTCTGCCTTTTTATTAAAGGAAAATGGTTAACACTCGCAACCGCAACTTCCGACGTGATGGAGCTACTGCTAGCATTACTCCACCTGTCCATCCAGGTGCAGGCGCTGCAAATGCTGCTGCTGCTGTTGCAGCCAATGCAAATAGAAATCGAGGAAATCCCCGCCAGGTCAATCAGCAAGGCTCATTGGGTCCTATGCCTCCACCTCCGGCAATCCACCTAGGGTTAACGAGGAAGTGGTGGAACAAATCCTAACGCGGCTGAGTTGTACAATCTCGTACGGACTCTCCAGACCCAATTGGCCCAGACACAGGAACAATTGAACAACGCTCTTGCTGAAAATGCTGAAGGAACTGATGGCAACTATTCAGTGCCTTCTCACCATTCTGAGCCACCGGTCTATGATGTTGTTATTCCCCCTGCAAATGCTGTTGTGGTTCCTCCTAATGTCGTTCAAGCCCCTCGGTTTAAGTTTGAAAGTTTCCAGAAGTGTGGAGGTCAAAAGTTTGATGGAACCCTTAATGCAGTGGTTGCATGGAATGGCTCGATGATACGGAGATGGTCTTTGAAGCCTGTGACTGTCCCGAGGATAAGAAGGTGTTGTGCGCTAGTCGAATGTTGAAAGAAGGTGCTCGGGATTGGTGGAAGAGCATTACTATTTCGATGACTCCAGCTATGGTATCTGCTATCTCGTGGGGTAACTTTAAGCAGAAATTCATTGAGGAATATATTGGGGTTCATGAGCAGCGTAAGATGGAAAAGGAGTTTCGTGCCTTGACGGCTGAAGTCGGAAAGGTCAACGAGTATGCTCGTTCCTTCATGGAGAAGATGAAGTTCGTGGGTCATTTATTCCGTACTGATGCAGATCAAGTTGCTTGCTATGTTGATGGTTTGCCTCCGAGTTATCGAGGTATCTGCAGGCAGCACAAGACTCTGACTGAAGCTATCAAGGAGTCTAAGAAGCTTGACGATGATTTCGCTTCGGACAAGAAGGTTGAGAAGAGTGATGATAAGAAGTCGGGGTTTAAAAGAAGGTCAAATTGGTCTTCCAATAACAATAATAATAAGAAGTTCCATGGAAGTGGTAGTTCGAGTGGTGACAAGGATAAAAAGAAGAATGGTTCATGGTGTACATTTTGCAAGATAATTCATGAAGGGCATTGTACCGACAAGACAAGAAGGTGCCATAAGTGTGGGAAGTCGGGACATCTTGCCACTGAATGTAGGGACAAGACTCGTTGCTACAAGTGCCAAGAAACGGGTCATCTCATTGCCGATTGTCCACAGATGAAGAATGCTGGAAAGAAGACCGCCACGACAGCAACAAAAGTGAGAGCTCTTCAAATGACGGTTGATGACGCAAGGAACAACGATGAAGTGGTATGTGGTACTTTCCTTGTTAACTCAAAGCCTGCCTCTGTTTTATTTGATTCAGGTGCAAATAGGTCGTTTGTGTCCACATTATTTGCTCCTAAGCTAGAAAGAGTCACTACTCCCTTAGATTGTTCATTAGAGGTAGAAATTGCTAATGGTACGGTTAATAATATACGTGTGGGTTATGACGATTGTGACATTGAGATTGAAGGTCGTTCTTTTCCAGTCCAACTATTGCCTACTACCTTAGGTGGTTTGATGTAGTGATTGGTATGGATTGGTTGGCTAGAAATGAAGCTAGTATTTTATGTTCCCAAAAGATAATTCGATTGCCTATATCCGAGGGTAAAGTGATAATGGTGTATGGAGACAAGAAGAGAGGAGGAATAAAGATTATTAGTATGATGAAAGCTATTAAATGTATAAGGAAAAACAAGAGCCATTTCTTGGCTTATGTCATTGATGCAAGAAAGGAGAAGTCTCCAATCGCTAGTGTTGATGTAGTATCCAATTTCCCCGATGTGTTTCCCGATGATCTACCCGGTATTCCTCCCGATCGTGAAGTTACTTTTCAGATAGATCTTATTCCCGGTGCTACACCCGTTGCTAAAGCACCTTACCGATTAGCTCCTACAGAAATGAAGGAATTAATGACGCAACTTCAGGAGTTACTTGACAAGGGGTTCATACAACCTAGTTCCTCGCCTTGGGGAGCTCCGGTTCTCTTTGTTAAGAAGAAGGATGGATCGATGCGCATGTGTATTGACTATCGTGAGTTGAACAAACGAACGGTCAAGAACAAGTATCCTCTCCCGAGAATTGATGATCTTTTTGATCAACTACATGGTTCTTCGTATTTTTCAAAGATTGATTTGCGGTCCGGTTATCATCAGTTGAAGGTAAAAAGGGAAGATGTAGCAAAGACAGCTTTCCGGACTAGATATGGTCATTATGAGTTCTTGGTCATGCCATTTGGGTTGACCAATGCTCTAGCCGCGTTTATGGACTTAATGAATCGGGTATGCCGCCCTTTCTAGATCATTTTGTTATTGTGTTTATTGACGATATTTTGATCTATTCTAAGTCAGAGGATGAACACCGTGAGCATTTGAAAGCAGTTTTGGAGGTGTTGAGGGAGAAGAAGTTGTACGCAAAGTTTTCTAAATGTGAGTTTTGGCTCCGAGAAGTGCAGGTTCTTGGTCATGTTATTACATCAGAGGTATTAAAGTAGATCCTTCAAAGATTGAAGCTGTTTCAAAGTGGGAGCAGCCAAAGACTCCTACCGAGATTAAGAGTTTTCTTGGTTTGGCTGGGTATTATAGAAGGTTTATTCAGGATTTTTCCCGAATAGCCAAGCCTATGACGGAATTAACAAAGAAGGGTGTGAAGTACGAGTGGACTGAAAGCAGGAAAATGCATTCCAAACGTTGAAAAAGAAGTTGTGTGAAGCTCCTATCCTTGCCTTGCCTGAAGGTACTGATGATTTAGTGGTATATAGCGATGCTTCTATTACGGGTTTGGGTTGTGTCTTAATGCAGAGAGAAAAAGTGATTGCCTATGCTTCACGTCAGTTGAAGCCTCATGAGAAGAATTACCCTACCCATGATCTTGAGCTAGCGGCGGTTGTGTTTGCATTGAAATTATGGAGACATTACTTATATGGTACTAAATGCACACTTTACACCGACCATAAGAGTTTACAATACATGTTTACTCAAAAGGAGATGAATGTGAGACAAAGAAGGTGGATGGAATTACTTAAAGACTATGATTGTGAAATCAAATACCATCCGGGTAAAGCCAATGTAGTGGCGGATGCACTAAGTAGGAAAGTGCAAAGCTCTTCTTGTAAGTTGATGAGCATGCAAGTTCAAGCCAAGTCGGGCCTATTAGATCGAATTAAAGAAGCACAAGAGATGGCATTAATGAAGGATAATATTGATAAAGAGAGTATTGGGAAGAAGAAACGACTTGTGATGGAGACTAATAGCCGTGGGTTTAAAAACATACAAGGGTCGTATTTGGGTGCCACTGCTTGGTGGTAACCGGGAGTTGATCCTTGAAGAGGCTCATAGAAGTAGGTATTCGATGCATCCCGGTGTCACCAAAATGTATGCAGATTTGAAGCCGATTTATTGGTGGTCGGATATTAAAGGTGAAGTAGCTCATTTTGTAGCAAAGTGTTTGACATGTGCACGTGTGAAAACGGACCATAAAAAGCCGTATGGTTTGTTGCATCAATTAGACGTTCCCGAGTGGAAATGGGATCATATTACGATGGACTTTGTAACGAAGCTACCGAAAACGCCGAAAGGGAATGATATGATTTGGGTGGTTGTAGATAGATTGACGAAGAGTGCTCATTTTCTAGCTACCCGACAAGATGTGCCTTTAAAGAAGATGGCAAAGATGTATATAGATGAAGTTGTCTCGAAACATGGAGTTCCATTGTCTATTGTCTCGGATAGGGACACTAGATTTGTGTCTAAATTTTGGAAGGGTCTTCAACGAGAATTGGGTACTAGAGTGAACTTGAGTACCGCCTATCATCCTCAAACCGATGGGCAAAGTGAGAGAACCATCCAAACCTTAGAGGATATGTTGAGAACGTGTGTACTAGACTATGGTGGAGCATGGGATGAACACTTGAAGTTGATTGAATTTGCTTATAATAATAGTCACCATGCAAGTATTGGAATGCCACCATTTGAAATGTTATATGGAAGGAGATGTAGGACTCCAAGTTGTTGGATGGAGCCCGGTGAAAAGCAGTTAATCGGTCCCGAAATTATTGAAATCTCCGCTGAGAAAGTTAATGTAGCTAAAGAAGCTTTACGTGTGGCCAGAGAAAGGAAGAAAACTTATGCAGATAAGAAAAGGAGACCAATGGAGTTTAATGTAGGTGACTTAGTGATGCTGAAAGTGTCACCATGGAAAGGAGTAATCCGATTTGGAAAGAAGGGCAAGTTGAGTCCAAGATTTATTGGACCTTTTAAAATCTTGAAACGCATTAAGGATGTAGCATATCAGTTGGAATTACCTCCAGAATTGGATAGAATTCACAACACCTTTCATGTATCCTACCTAAGGAAGTGTTTAGCCGAGGAGTCAAGTGTGATTCCAATTCAAGATGTGAGCATTGACCCAATGAAGAAAATGGTTGAAGAACCAGTGGCAATACTTGGAAGGAAGCAAAAGAAGTTACGCAAGAAAGTGATAGATCTGGTCTTGATAAAGTGGAAGCATAATCATGGAGAAAGCTTGACTTGGGAAACTGAAGCAGTAATGAAGGAGAATTATCCCGAGTTGTTCCTTAATGATGAGATTCCGAGGACGGAATCCTCTTAAGGGGGAGGTAATTGTAACATCCCAAACTTTTCTTTAAGATTTGACTAACGCCGTTAGGTCAACTTTATGTGTGTCGTTAAGTTTAATGTGAATATATGCATATACGTAGGTAATGTGTGAGATGTGTGGGGTTTGAAAAACCTAATTGTTAATGTAGTATAAATGTGTGAAATATGAAGAATTATGTCTATGTAGTGACCTTTAATGAAGGGCTAATGTTGTATATGGTCAATAAAGAAGTTTGTGACCAATAATGAAGGATTAGGAAGCCTAGGGACTAGTTTTGACTTGTGTGGAAAGTCAAAAACGGGATTAGTAGCTTGGGGGCTGTCATTAGGTCATTATTTGCAGATCTTATTCTCCCTAATTGAGCCCTAAGCCTTCCCTTAGCCTCCTCTCATCAATTCTCAAGCCAAAAAGTTGTTTTGTGTGTGAATTGGTGGTCATTGTCAAGAGTATTTGCATCCTATTTGTCATTAGCAGGTAATAATCAATTAATTGATTGTATTTTCAGATTCAAAGTTGTTTTATAATGAATCAAATCTGATTGAAAAGGGGTTTTGCAAAGAAATTAGGGTTAAAGAGGTGTTTTGGTCAATTAACGTTCAAAACGGTGTTAAGCGAGTCCATAATCGATCTTGATAATCAAAAGATGTTTATTTGTGTCAAAAACATGTTTGGGAAGAATCCTTGATCGATCGAATTCTGGAAAAATTGAAGAAGTTAGTCGTTTTGGAATTCTGGACGAAATTAAGATTAAATTCGTAGCTGGGTCTAAATTCGTTCGAACGAAGATAACCTTTATCTTCGTAAGAACGAAGATAACCTTTATCTTCGTATGAACGAAGATAATCTTCGTAAGAACTGTAGCTAAGTTCGTAAGAAGGATTTTCCAGACTAAGTTCGTGAGGTTTGTTAAGTTCGTTTGAGTCCCAAATGACTTATATTTCATATGTTAATGTACGATAGGTGTCGGGGATTGCTGTTAAGCACTATTAGCTATTTGTTTGCGCGCTTACACTACTACCAGGTAAGATACACTACTTTGACACGCTGGGGGATCAACTAAAAGCTGGTTTCAAATCGTAAACACTTCCATTCGGTATCTTCATATTGCATGTGGGCATATGGGTTACTTGGGAGGTATTATGGGTTATGCAGTTGACCATGAGACCTGAGATGCAGTCCCTATTGTAGTGTAATGTAGTATTACTTAATGTAGTATGTAGCTATGCAGTTGATGTAGTTTAATGAAGTATCTTGATATGCATGATATATAGAAATGAAGTTGATGTGTGATATGCATGTTTGACTTGTACGCCTAGTTCACTAGACTTGCTAGGTTACTATGTCACTTGCACGTTTAAGGATCCAAACATAATGAAGTTAAAGTGTGTGAATGTCTAGGAATGTGTGTTACCTAGACTATATGTGTGTGAATGTTTGGGAATGCAGGGACCCAAACTATATGTGTGAAATTGAGCTCATAAAACTAATGCAGGGAAAGTGTTAAGCTTAACCAGTACTTGTCTTAGCCGGATGAGTGCGTTGATGCAGTTGTTGCTTGGGTGGCTCCTCGCAACATGGTCTTTATAACGCAGGGCGAGTAATACGAGAGGTTTGACCAACCTCCACATACGGATTACTCTTGGATTGGCTTGCCACTCCTTAACGACGTAAGATGAGTAGTCTTTTGACTGATCATCCAGTCGGGTGTGATGCAGGGCACACTTATATGCAGTTAACAAAGATACGTGTGACAATGTGTGAACTAATGCAGGATAGGCACATTTAGGATGATTATCCTAATTAATATGAAGTCGAAATGTAGTATATGTGTGAACTTGTGATGTGTGTTGTGCCTAATAAAACTTGTCTAATAATGAAGATTGTTTTAATTGGACAAATGCTTTTAATTAAGTGTTATCTTACTTAGCTATTCTTATAGCTAACACTTGTTTCTTTAATGTGGTTGTTCCCTCAGGTTTAGCTTGATGGAATTAGACGAAGGATGTGTGAGCTTGGGTAGATTCATTGAAGGAGCCTTAGTTATCCATAGACGATTCTTTGCTTAGACATTTATTTACATTTCGTACTTAATGTCGAATTTATGTTGTGACATGTGAACGGTTGTTTTATGTTGGGCAACCGTTGGGTTTTCATTTGAACTATTGTTTGATATGGCATGTAACACCAAATAAATGCAGCAACCGAAATGTTTTTATCGGTTTTGACTTTTACAGTCTTTACTTCCGCAATTTAACACCGTTAGGTGAAAAGTTTTGAAAACCCATATTTTTAAACGACGGGTGTTACAGAACTTCTTAGCACACTCATCACTGATAGTGCTAACAACAGCATTCTGATCAAGTGTTGGCCTACCCTCCAAACTACTAACCCTGGTAACCAACTTCTGAACTTCATCTGTCAGACCTGCCAGTGATTGAACAACTTCATCTTTCACTGCAGTCTGAACAGAACTAACCAGTTTTGCCTCTAAACCCTGGACTGCCACTTTTAAATTTTCTGTGTTTTGATTTGTGGCCAGTACCAGTTCATCCAGCTTTTCAAATACCAGCTTCTCATTTCCAGCAAACACATTCATTTCTGATGAAAGATTATTCGATAATAAAGATTTGAAATCAGAAACAACCTGTTTTGAAGACTGGAGTGATCTCTCCAGGTCCGCCACCTTACTTAAAAGGCCTTGGACCTCGGCTGAAGAAGAAGAGGAGGGACCACTGGGAGGTTCAAGATTTGAAGTCAGTCTGGTCATTAAAGGTACTTGTGCCCAGACCTCTTCAGTGGAAGTTTCAGCAGTTACAACTGTTGAGTCCAGTGCACGGTATTCAGATAAGTCGATTGGAGTTTCAAGTGGTGGTGGTTGAGTTTGAGAAATTTGGATTGAAGAAGGATTGAAATATCAAGTGTTTTGTGGAATTGAATGTGGTGGTGGTGGTGGTGCAGTAATGGATTCTGGTGGTGGTGGCATTTCGGATTCTGGTGGTGGGGTAGAATATTTGATTCTGGTGGAGGTGGTGGCATTTCAGTAAGAGGTTGGGTGACTGAAGCAATAACAGAAGAAACTACATTTTCTACTTCTTCACCCAGAAAGCTCATGTCAGTATCAAAAATATTACCTTCTGACATGGGTGAATCAGCCTCATCCCAGACAAATGTTTCACCAACTGTTTCATCACCAGGCTGATCACCAGCCTGTTCACCAACTTCTACATTCAAGTCAATCTGAGCATCTTGCTCACCAGTCTCCTGCTCAACAACTTGTACATTTTCAACCTGTTCATCAGTCACCTGCCCAATCTGTTCAGCATCTTGTACAATGTTTTCTTCCTGCATAACATTCTCTTGCTCATCAACCTGAACAACATTTTCTTCCTCAAAAATAGGAGACCCATCTATGTTCATAATATCACCAGGATGGCTCGTTTCAGCTCTATTTGGATTGACCTGAACTCCACCTCTTCTTAGACGTCTGGCAGTTCTAGGTCCAGTGACAGGAGCCACCTGGGTTACTGGTTGCACATTTTCAACATCAATGACTCCAGTGGGTCTTACAACAATTTGACCCCTACCTGAAGCCTCTTCTTGCTCTTCAGGTGCATCATTTCCAAAATTACCCAACATATTTGCAGGAATTTCAACCTCACCAGCTCTTGACTTTAGGGAACTCAACTCCCTCAAATATTCACACATAGAGAAATGATTTGTTTCATAATCATACTCAGCACCCAAAGCTCTTAAAAATATCAGTGAAAGAAAACGAATGTGTGGTTTTCTACCTTTCACCTTCAGACGGTCAACTAAATCATCAAAGAATATCTGGGCGAAATCAACTCTATAGCCAAACCAAAGACATTAGGCAATCTGGAGTTGCATTTGATTGATCTGATCTAATCCTCCAGAACTGCCACCTAAACACTCAATAAGGTGAGTGAAAAAGTATCTCCATGAGTCAGTCAGCTTGCTCATGTAGATTGTGCCTTTCCTTAACAACTGGCCATGTTCATCCAATATTTCAGTGTGCCCCATCAATCTGCACACATCCCTGAAATTGATACCAGTGGGGAGTGGAATTGCCATCTCATTCTCAGCCAAATAATTTAATTGAAGAACATCTCTCAGAGAATCGACAAAGAGAGTGAACGATCTGGTGCCTTGTTGCAATGTGTAGTTGATGGTTTTATTGTTTTCAACATACACAGCAGAATACCAAAATTCACACAGGTAATCATGATACATTTTACCTGGATTCCGTATGAGAGCACCATAAAGTGGACAACTGAGGAAAAAAGCATTCAGTCGTCCGATGAGAGAGGTAGGAGCATGAGTGGTGCTAGTGATTCTAGCCAACCAGTTGTTCATATTGATCCTTATGGCCTTAGCTTCAAGAGTAATATGGGGTGCCTTAACAATATTGGCAACCGGAGCATATTCAGCGGCGAGCAGATTCTTTGGTGAATTGGATTGTCTAGGTGCCATTGAATATGATAGATATATGAAGATGAAATTGAAGAATTTAGGGTTTTTGATGAAGATTTGATGAAATAAATATGAGAGAGAGATTTATGATTGGAATTGAATGAAGAATGAAGAATGAAGTAAATGAAGGAATTTGAAGGATTTGGGAGTAAATAATTGAATGAAGAATGAAGAATGAAGTAAATGAAGGAATTTGAAGGATTTGGGAGTAAATATGTTCGAAGTAAATGCAAATGAAATTGAAAGTGGGTATATATAGGAGAGAGAATGTGGAACTCAAATGGTTAATTTGAAATTATCAAATATAATTTTGATCGGGTTCTGAGATCCGCATTAATTACATCACATCACACATAAATGTATGACGGTTTACAGCCCATAAACAGTATCAAGTTGCACTTTTTGTCTTCCCAAGGTAAAAATACCATCATTTCTTTGAAAAATTTACATGCCACGTAGGATAATAAGATAAATATCAAGATAAATATCTTTTCAATTGCTTACGTGGCACGCACAATGACCAAGTATTAAAAATATTATGACTCATTTCAGTGCATCTGGAGGTTGACTGGACACTCCAGTATCACTGGTGGATTGGTCCAGTGAAGCATGTACTGATGGTACACTGGAGGGACACTCCAGTAAAGTACCAGTGAAAACCATTTGAAAGAGACTGGTAACCTCAAACATGCACGTCAACTAATACAGACAAATGAGAGGGACACATTTACAAGGAGACAGAAGTCACCTCAAACATGCACTTCAACCTATCTAACCAGTGAGAGGGACACATTTACAAGGTACCAGTAATATTTTCTGGAAAATTTTGTCCAGTGAGAAAATAAATTAATAAATTCCCCCTGAACTTAAAACATTTTTAAGAACAAAAAATATCTTTTCAAGTCTTCCCCCTGGAATGTTGATACAGAAATCTATTAATGCAAAGATAGTACACAATGGCGTTCGATATCTAAGCAGCCATAGATTTATAAATCTTTAAATCAAGGATCCTCAGTAGTACACAATGGCGTTCAATACCAAGGTTCCAGATTTAAGGGTTTAACATTCCCAACTCACCAACAAGATATTCAAAAGTTTTGACATCCAGAGGTTTAGTAAAAATGTCAGCGAGTTGTTTGTCAGTTGGAATAAAATGGAGTTCAATGTTGTTTTTCATAATATGATCACGGATAAAATGATACCTGAGATCAATGTGCTTAATCTTGGAGTGCATGACTGGATTGTTCGAGATAGCAATGGCACTGGTATTATCACAAAAGATTGGGGTCTTTGAATACTTAATACCATAATCAAGCAACTGGTTCTTCATCCAGAGTATCTGAGCACAGCAACTGGCTGCAGACACGTATTCAGCTTCAGCAGTGGACAATGAAACTGAAGTTTACTTCTTACTGGTCCAGCTGACCAGTTTGCCACCAAGGAAATGACATCCACCAGTAGTGGATTTCCTGTCTATCTTACAACCTGCATGATCTGAATCTGAATAACCCATTAGATCCATGCCTGAGCCTTTGGGATACCAAAGACCAAAACTGGGGACACCTTTAAGGTACTTCAGTATGCGCTTTACAGTAAGCATATGAGAGTCTTTTGGATTAGACTGATATCTGGCACATAAACATGTTGAAAACATAATATCTGGTCTACTGGCAGTTAAATACAACAGTGAACCAACCATGCCTCTATAGACAGTGGTGTTCACTGGTTTACCATTTGGATCAGAGTCCAGTGTCAGTGGTGCAGAAATTGGAGTGGGTTTTGATGGTGAAGAGTTCATATCATATTTCTTTAAAAGATCTCTAACATAATTTTCCTGATTAATAAAAATACCATCTCTAGTCTGTTTAATCTGGAGTCCAAGAAAATACGTTAATTCACCCATCAAACTCATCTCATATTCAGTTGACATTATTTTCGAAAATTTCTTGCACATTTTATCATCAGTAGAGCCAAAAATAATATCATCAACATAAATTTGTACCATTAACAGATTACCTTTTTCATGAAGAATAAATAAGGTATTGTCAATTGCGCCTCTTTTGAAACCATTTTTCAATAAATGTTTTGTCAGAGTATCATACCAGGCACGTGGGGCTTGTCTGAGGCCATACAGCGCTTTATCCAGACGATATACCCAATGTGGATGCTTTTCATCAACGAAACCTGGTGGTTGTCTGACATAAACCTCTTCTTCAAGCTTTCCATTCAAGAAAGCACTCTTTACATCCATCTGGTAGACCTTGAACTGATGATGAGCAGCGAATGCTAAGAATATTCTGATCGCTTCAAGTCTAGCCACTGGAGCAAATGATTCATCAAAATCGACATCTGACTGGCAGTAGCCTTATGCTACCAGTCTGGCCTTGTTTCTGATTACGTGGCCATCTTCATCTACCTTGTTCCTGAAGACCCATCTTGTTCCAATTGGTTCTTTCTTTCCAACTGGGAAAGGGACCAGGTACCAAACCTTGTTCCTTTCAAACTGGTGAAGCTCTTCTTGCATAGCAGTCACCCAGCTTAGATCTTCCATAGCCTCGTCAATCTTCTTTGATTCATTTAGTGATAAGAAACTGACATATAAGCATTGATCACTGGAGGCTCTTCTGGTCTGAACTCCTCTACTGGAGTCACCTATGATCTGATCGATAGGATGAGCTTTTGTCCATCTGGAGTACTGACCAAGATTGTTACTAACAACAATATCAATGCAAGTGTTCAGTTGAGTTTCAGGATGAGGATCCTGCCAGACTACTTCAACATCTTCATCTGAGTCATTTAAATCACGATTTGCATCATGAAATTCTTCATTTGAAGGCATTTCTTGAAGTACTGGTTCAGTTTGGAATTCTTCATATGAAGACATTTCTGGTATATTTTCAACTGATACTGATACTGGGGGAGTAGTACGAACATCTGATCCAATATTAATTTCAGAGGGTAGTTTGAAAATAATAGAAGGATAGAATGGAGTACTACTGGAGAGTTTCGTTTTCTGAACAGGTTCCAGATCAGAATGACTGGAAACTGTGTCTTCTGAATCTTTATTGTAGTTGATAGGATCAGATTCACAGAAGACAATTGGAGTTACTGGGGGAGTATCAAGGGTTGGCTTTCTATTGATTGCATCATTTGATTCATCAAATGTGACATGAATTGACTCATGGACCTTCTTTAGTCTCTTGTTGTAGACTCTGAAGGCCTTGCGAATGGCTGAATAGCCCAAGAAATACCCTTCATCAGCTTTGGCATCGAATTTGCCTAACTGACTGGAGTCGTTCAGGATGTAAACTGGACATCCAAAAACGTGAAAATAACCAATATTTGGTTTTCTATTTCTTAAGACTTCATAGGCTGTCTTTTTGTGTCTTTTGATATACACTGATCGGTTCTGGGTGTGACAAGCAGTAGCAATTGCTTCAGCCCAGAAACTGGTAGACAGACCAGATTCAGCAAGCATACTCCTAGCAGCTTTTATCAGCGTTCGATTTTTCCTTTCCACAACTCCATTTTGCTCTGGAGAGCGGGCTGATGAGAAATTCTGGGAGATGCCAGTGTCAGTACAGAATGACTCCAGAGTTGCATTCTGGAATTCTGTTCCATTGTCACTTCTTAACTGGCACACTTTTCGCGTGTACTTGAGCTCAATTTGCTTGATTAGACTGATGATTTCAGCAGCAGCTTCACTTTTATACCTGAGAAAGATAACCCAACAATATCTGGAAAATTCATCTACGATCACCAGGGTGTATCTTTTACCAGCACGAGTCTGAACATTCACTGGACCAAAGAGGTCCATATGAAGCATATGAAAAGGTTCAGATATGATGAAATTCTGTCTGGTCTTGAAACAGGTACGTTTCTGCTTACCCATCTCACATCCTGGACATGGCCTTTCCTTTTTGAAGGAAACTGAAGGTATCCCATCTGCAAGTTGTTTTCTAGACAACTTATTAATATTTTTGAAATTTAAATGGGATAACCTTTTATGCCATAACCAGTTTGTGTCTTCATCAGCTTGAGTATAGAAACACTGCTCTGAAGGAGAGCTTTCCATATCCATCACGTACACATTCCCTTTTCTGGGAGCAATCAATACTACCTTCCAGTCCTTGTTGAATACGATACCTTGAGCAATATTGAATAGAACTTGATAGCCATCATCACACAGTTGACTTACACTGATCAGGTTATATTTTAAACCATTCACAAATGCAACACGTCTGAACTTGACTTGTCCATTGTTCAGAACACCGTATCCCTCAGTCTTTCCACAACCATCATTTCCAAAAGTAATGGAGGGTCCATCAGAAATGGTGAACTCCTCCAGCAGGGTCTTACATCCGGTCATCGTCCTGCCAGCTGCACTGTCAAGATACCAGATATATTTCTTTCGATCGCCCTGCACATCCACCAGATATTATCAGTTAGATTTGGGAACCCATCGACTGATGGGTTCACTGGACCCTCCCTTGTAGGTCCCTGGGGCAATCTGGTTTAGTTCACTTTCTTCAACAGTGGTCTTAGTTGAAAAGACCCCTAGGGTTGATAGTTTTGAAACCTTTTTCTTTTTCTCAACTGGAGAAATAAATTTATCTTTCTTTGCAAAAGGTTTGGTATTTTGTCTAGGGCCAGATGAGGTACCCTCAATAAAGTTTAATCTTGCATTAAAACTTTGAAATTGACGAGTCAGCAGTTGAATCTGGCTCTCTAATCTGGACAAAACATTTTCATCAGATGACACCTGAGCCTTTCCAGTTGTAGGCTTAGGTAGGGAGACATTATTCTTCTTTGGAACTGACGGTTCCTTGGAAGAGGACTGAGGCAAAGTTTCTTCAGATTGACCCTTTTAACTGGAGCAGTCATCTGGAATGCTCCAGTCGTAACCTCTGGGGATTGAACAGGGAAAATATTGGCCTTAGGAGTTACAGGCTCATCATAAACAGTGTTGGGCCTGAACCCTTCTGGTAATCGATCGATTACTGGTATTAATGATGCAACATGAGTATTTCCATCTAAATATGCACGTTTTTGTGTGGGAAATTGATTTACTCCAGCATCATATGGCTTTCTGGTTTCAAGCCATGATTTAATCACCAGTTTTTCTTTCTCTAAAATGACTTCAAGATCTTGTTTTTCTTGAATCAATTGTTCAGTTACCAAAACCTGGGCTTGAAATGCCAGTTCAATGTCTTGAAGTTCTTTTAATTTTGATTTTAAAACAGTTATTTCAGAAAAATCTGTTTCTAGACCATTTACACAGTCAGATCTAACAGTTTCAACAAATATTAAATCAGAATTAAGAGCTTCAGCAATGTCCAATTTTTCTTGGTCAGTAGCAGTATCATAATCACTAACCTTCTTGATAACAATGTCCACCCATCGTCCAGATGTGACATCTTCTTTCACCAGGTGCTCTTCGTCTGCCAGAGCCATGTAGCAGCAATCTCTTTCTTCTTCTTCATCAGCAGATGAATCATCAGAAGGAACCCACTTCTCTTCAGTTGTTGCGATCATGCACTTATTATTATTTTCCATTTGTTGTGCCATGAGAGCAATCTGAGCCTTAAGCTTTTTATATTTCAATTTATAGCTATCATCAGGCTTTTTATTTGAATTAAATGGGCCAGGCTGGGATACAAACTGACTGGACCTGCAATCTTTCATGAAATAACCCTTTTTGCCACACTTAAAGCATGTCAAATTGGTCTTATCAGTTGAAGAACTGGATGCAAATTGTCCAGATGGCCTATTTGCTCTTGCTTTGAAACGGTTAAACGTTTTAGCAATCATAGCAACCAGGTCATCATCTTCAGCTTCATCACAGTCTGGAGAGATTTGACTGGCTTCTCCAGAATCCATGAGTTCAGACACCATCTTCTTCATAGAAAATACATTCTCAGAGAGATATCAGTGTTGTACCTTGTGGTTCAGTATGACTAACCACAATAGGACTACTGGAGGCATGGTTATAAGCATCTTGTTATGCCACAACTCTCTGAGCTTGATTTTCTTCAGTGTACCTGAAAGCTCCATATAAAGTTGAAAGAGTGTGTGTGTGCAGAGTTTTACCTTGTCGTAAGACCAGGATCATGTGAGACCATTTAGTGGGTAAAATATCACAAAATTTCTCCAGAAGTATATCCTTGTCTTTTTTAACCCCGGGACCTCTCAACTGGTTTATGATACTCATAAATCTGGTGTAAGTACCAGTGAGAGACTCATTGGGCTGAGCAAAAAATGACTCATACCTCTTGTTTAAGGAGACTTTTCTGGTGACAATTGTGTCATCTCCTCCTTCATGCTGGTTCAATAGTTCATCCCACATGGTTTTAGCACTGGGAAAAAGAACTAATGTGGGAATTAGGGTTTCTGGAACAGCCCCGAGGATCATGTTTTTGAGAAGGGTATCTAGATTTACCAATCTCCTCTCCTCTTCAGACCAATGTTCCTCCCTCTTTTCCCGACCTCTTCTAGAACCAGTAGGATCAAGAAGAGCATTGAGAGGTGATGTGGGCACATAAGGTCCTTCGTTTAAAATTTTCATCATGTTTCTCTCAATACCAATGATATGTAATATCATCCTAGCCTTCCACGTACCAAATTCATCGCTATTCCCACTGAATTTAGGAACAGGATTAGTTGAATAGTGCACATGCACATGTGGAGAAGCAGGAGTAAGAGGAGGAGGTGGTGGATTAGTGTTAACAGGTGGTTCATTATTTTGATTATTTTGATCATTAACATTAGCATTAGCATTAGGATCAGGACCAAAATTAAAATTTCCTTGAGTATTTTCTGAGTTGGCCATCAAAAAAGCAGATCTAGGCAATGTTTAGCCTTCTGCTCTGATACCAATTGTGAAGTCCCAAATTCTCTTGATGGTTAACCCAGAAGTGTAAAATACAACAAGTCTAATAATCACTAGATTGGACTAGTATTACTTGAATATAAATGCAAGTATATAAACAAAGTAATACAAGACTAAAAGCAATAAAATAAAGGTGGAACACAATGTAATATTTTCAAGTGTATTTTATTTATGATGTTAAATAAAATAAAAGGTTGTGCGGAATCAAGATATTACAAGTATGTAAGTATCCTAACAACCTATGAATTACAAATAATCTATATTTGCTAAATAACTCTTTTAGATCGAGATACTTAAAGTTGTGAAGTATCCCTGTTTAAGATCGAGAGTATTTAGACAAATTCACCTTTAATGCTAAAAGTAATTTTAACGAAGAAATGACTTTGTATTTATAGGCAAACAAATTCACTAGTGAATTTGTGCCGTACAAATATGGTTGCATGCATTTAATGAACCGACAAGGTCATTAAAAGCATTGGTTAAGGTACAAGGATAAAGTCACATCAATATGACTTTATTCTTTTAACCAACCACCTTTACACACGTAGATACTTTAGTAAAGAACAAGTAGAATGTTCTTTGGAAAGTGTGTAAAGGCAAAAGTCAAACCTCGTAGTCAGTATTCAGACTTGTAAAGTCTAGAACACTGACAAACTGTTAAGTGTAGAATTCAAGCTTTTGTGTGTGTTTTAGTGTGTGTTAATGGAGGTTTCTAGAGAGAGAAAGTAGAGAGAGAGTAGGGAGATTTCAGGGAAAGATTGGATTGTATTATGGGTTGAAAGGTTACAAATTACATAATGGAGGGGGGTTTATATACATAAGAGCTATTTACACTTTGCCCCCTTCCATATTAACAAGTTTACATTCTAAGTACACAATGACATAAAGTATACAAATCAACTACTACATTTATAATTCTAACAATCTCCCCCTTAGTAGTGATTTGTGAAAAATATCCAGTCTTGTCTTTCTTTAAGCTCTTGTATTTGGTCTACCTTTGTTTGGATGCCAGAACCAATTTTCTCCTTCGGGTCTATCATCAGGAACAACCATGTTGTCTGCAAAGTTTCTTGGAGGAATGTTCTGTGGACCTGGAAGATGACCGGGCTCGTACTTGATCCAACAACCTCCTCTTCGACGTACGACGTACTTAGACTTTTGAGCATTCTTTGCTTCTCTCATCATTCTAATGCTGTCTCTGTACTCGAGTCTTTGATTAATCTTGAGGAGTAGTGAAACCCTGAGTAGAAGATTCTCCAGCATCTTTTCTGCTTGATGAACCTGTTTCAAAATAATCAAGATCTGGAAGTCTTCAAAAGTATAGTGTTGAGGAGTAGTGAAACCCTGAGTAGAAGATTCTCCAGCATCTTTTCTGCTTGATGAACCTGTTTCAAAATAATCAAGATCTGAAGTCTTCAAAAGTATAGTGTTGAGGAGTAGTGAAACCCTGAGTAGAAGATTCTCCAGCATCTTTTCTGCTTGATGAACCTGTTTCAAAATAATCAAGATCTGGGAAGTCTTCAAAAGTATAGTGTTGAGGAGTAGTGAAACCCTGAGTAGAAGATTCTCCAGCATCTTTTCTGCTTGATGAACCTGTTTCAAAATAATCAAGATCTGGGAAGTCTTCAAAAGTATAGTGTTGAGGAGTAGTGAAACCCTGAGTAGAAGATTCTCCAGCATCTTTTCTGCTTGATGAACCTGTTTCAAAATAATCAAGATCTGGAAGTCTTCAAAAGTATAGTGTTGAGGAGTAGTGAAACCCTGAGTAGAAGATTCTCCAGCATCTTTTCTGCTTGATGAACCTGTTTCAAAATAATCAAGATCTGAAGTCTTCAAAAGTATAGTGTTGAGGAGTAGTGAAACCCTGAGTAGAAGATTCTCCAGCATCTTTTCTGCTTGATGAACCTGTTTCAAAATAATCAAGATCTGGGAAGTCTTCAAAAGTATAGTGTTGAGGAGTAGTGAAACCCTGAGTAGAAGATTCTCCAGCATCTTTTCTGCTTGATGAACCTGTTTCAAAATAATCAAGATCTGGGAAGTCTTCAAAAGTATAGTGTTGAGGAGTAGTGAAACCCTGAGTAGAAGATTCTCCAGCATCTTTTCTGCTTGATGAACCTGTTTCAAAATAATCAAGATCTGGAAGTCTTCAAAAGTATAGTGTTGAGGAGTAGTGAAACCCTGAGTAGAAGATTCTCCAGCATCTTTTCTGCTTGATGAACCTGTTTCAAAATAATCAAGATCTGAAGTCTTCAAAAGTATAGTGTTGAGGAGTAGTGAAACCCTGAGTAGAAGATTCTCCAGCATCTTTTCTGCTTGATGAACCTGTTTCAAAATAATCAAGATCTGGGAAGTCTTCAAAAGTATAGTGTTGAGGAGTAGTGAAACCCTGAGTAGAAGATTCTCCAGCATCTTTTCTGCTTGATGAACCTGTTTCAAAATAATCAAGATCTGGGAAGTCTTCAAAAGTATAGTGTTGAGGAGTAGTGAAACCCTGAGTAGAAGATTCTCCAGCATCTTTTCTGCTTGATGAACCTGTTTCAAAATAATCAAGATCTGGAAGTCTTCAAAAGTATAGTGTTGAGGAGTAGTGAAACCCTGAGTAGAAGATTCTCCAGCATCTTTTCTGCTTGATGAACCTGTTTCAAAATAATCAAGATCTGAAGTCTTCAAAAGTATAGTGTTGAGGAGTAGTGAAACCCTGAGTAGAAGATTCTCCAGCATCTTTTCTGCTTGATGAACCTGTTTCAAAATAATCAAGATCTGGGAAGTCTTCAAAAGTATAGTGTTGAGGAGTAGTGAAACCCTGAGTAGAAGATTCTCCAGCATCTTTTCTGCTTGATGAACCTGTTTCAAAATAATCAAGATCTGGGAAGTCTTCAAAAGTATAGTGTTGAGGAGTAGTGAAACCCTGAGTAGAAGATTCTCCAGCATCTTTTCTGCTTGATGAACCTGTTTCAAAATAATCAAGATCTGGAAGTCTTCAAAAGTATAGTGTTGAGGAGTAGTGAAACCCTGAGTAGAAGATTCTCCAGCATCTTTTCTGCTTGATGAACCTGTTTCAAAATAATCAAGATCTGGGAAGTCTTCAAACACAGGTTCTTCAACTTCTTCTACATTTGCTGGATTCTCAACAATCTCCGGCTCATCCAATGTTACATTATCTTTTAAGGCTTCAATATCTGCATCTCTCTCAGCATATTCAACTATCTCATCTTCAATCACATACCCTTCATCTTCATGTTCAACAACATTTTCATTATCTTCATCATCACTTTCTACATCAGAATCATCACCAAAAACTTCAACTAACCTTCTTCTAATCTCATCATTCAAAGAATCGTTCTCAACATTCTCAACATTCACGCCCTCTGCTCTTTCTTCCATCACCACATCTCCAACATTTCCTTCAACTCTTGCCGAAGAATTATCAATGTTCGTTTGACCTTCTCCTTGGTTCTCCCCCTCGGGGTGATCATCAGAATCAGGATCATCCCGACGAGAAGGAACCGAGGCCGGTCGGCAAGATTCTAATGCCAACAGTCTTAATTCAAAAGCAGCAAGCTTTGCATCATATTCAGCTTTTTGACGTTCAACTTGATCCTGTAAAGCTTTTACTCTTCTTACAGTTGCAATTTCTCTTTCTCGCACCTCAAGAGCATTCAACACTCCTCTTTCAGTTACCGTCAACAAATCACCCTCAGACCTTAAGATATTCAATAAAACTTCACAAGCAGAGTCTTTTGTAGGTAAATTTGTTGATGTTGATGGAATTTCATTTGGTGTTGTTGTTCTTTGTGTTTGGGTAGGAGGTGGAGTAGCCAACCCGGAGGTTGTTGGCACACTTGTGGTGTGACCTAAATTCAGCGATGCTGATTCAGGATTTCCAGCGGATCCTCGGGTTATACCCTCACCAGCAGTTTCAGATTCAGTGGCTTTCGCAACCAGAATTGGGTTGTGTCCTAGACTGTGATAAATCACTGTCCGGGACTTGTTGTTGGGCAACACCACTAACAACACCGGGGTCACTGAGAATGCCCGTTAATACAGTCTCAGGTTGATCTTGAGGAACAGCAGTGTCACTACGGCGTTCATACTGCTCCCCAGTCTCGGTCTGAGGACTGTTACCTGCGGCTAAAGCTGGCGTGATGTTAGCTAAGGCAGGATTTCCAAGCTGTCCTTGAGGGTCACACAAAGTAGGTCCCTCTCCGCTTGTTCCGGCACCAGTACTCAACTGGGCTTGTGATTCAGTGTCCCTAGGAGATCTAGACTCTTGTGCATGAACTGAAGGCGAGAGGTGGGGCTGGTCCTCTCTAATTTCAACACTCTCATCCTCCAAATGAGGAGAGTATGGTGAGCGTGGCTTATCCCCGTGCATTTCTGAGACTAACTCCTGTTGTGAGGAGTCAGAATGGCTGGGAGAGTTTGGTGCATACGAGAATGGGCAGTTCCCGATTTCTACCCTAGGGTAAACAACCTGGCTAGACACATTGGTTTGAACTAATGGAGGGCCATCGTTTTCTTTTTGCCCTTGTCCTAACCCGGACCGCACATCCTCTCTGGTATTTTCAACTCCTCCCTCATTCCTGCCTTGTTCCTCCAGCACAACATCATCTCCAGTGCTCACATGCTCAGTCTCAACATCAGATTCAACATTATGCACAATTCTTGTTGCTTGTTCAACATCAAACTCCGCTGAGGCACCTGGTTGTTCATTCACATCTGCTGAAGAAGATTCAAGTCTTTGTCTTGCAGATTTAGACGACTTATGTTTTCTTTTTGATTTCTTCTTCTTTGAAGTCTGCTTTAGGACACTTCTAGCAGACATTTTAAGTCGTCTACCTGGTGGTGGAGTTGGTTCATCAGGTAGAGCAGATGCAAGTGGTGATGGATTAAGAATCGGTGATGAACGAGGTGGTGTTAGAATCGGTGGATTCGGTGAAACAACGGATGGTATAGGTGTAGATTGCGAAGGTGAAGATTGCGAAAAACGAATGGTTGGTGTAGATTGTATAGATTGTGAAACAGGTGATGAAATAGGTGCAGGTGAAGCAACATCTTGCTCAAATATAACTCTTTTTGTCTTTCTTTTCCTCTGCTCAGAGGCCCCTTCATCACTAACCCCTCTTTTTCTTTTTGACGAACTAGGACCCTCACTTGGCGACCTATGCTCAGTTTGGGTAGGAGTCTGTCGGCTTTCAGACCCCAGCACTGAGACTAACCACTCGAGATAAGCCCTAAGGTGAGGACTCTGAGCAGGAACCAGGTTTATCAAAAATGGTGGAATCGGAAAAGGTCTTACGGTTTCACAACTTGTGCCTCTCAGATTTGATTTATACAAGGCAATCACACATTTAAAGCTATTTTCCAACTTTGGGATTTCTTCTGTGTTATCAAGAGCATCTTCGATAACCAATGTGAAAAATCTGATAAATGGAATATACTTTCTGTCTTGTTTATCCTTTCCCTTAACAACTTGAATCAGCTTTTTCCATATTATAGTCGCAAAGTCACACTGCACATTGTGAGTGACTGCATAATAGATTGCCAAAGAATCTTTTGTCATCAGATCAATTCCTTTCTGTGACGGCATCAAGCAGGTTGAAAGAATATTGTACATCGTATGCCAGAGAGTTGCTACATTACTTCTTCGAAAATCTCTCATCGTTGTCAAATCTCCTGCATAACCCAACGAATGAACTCCTGCCAACATTTCTTCAACAGATGGGAGTTCTTCGTATTCTTCTAGAACAGGAAATCCAATGATTGTTCTAAATTCATCCAGAGTTAATCTACAGTTGAAGATTTCAGCTTCTGATTCTAGTGAAAATTTGAAGTAGTCTGCTGTGTTGTGCCTTTTACTTCCTCGTACATATTCAATAGATTGCCAAAGCTCAAATACATACTTCTCAGGTACAATTGCACCTCCAGTCAAAGCATTATTCAGTGGATGATAGCTAAGAATCTCTGGAATGATCAGGAATTTGCAAGCAAATGGAATATGTAGTGCTTGATTAGCTTGCATTTTCATCGAATCTACTTCTCTGAACATTGCCATCTTTGTTCTTTATTATTTTTCTGTTTAAGACAAACTGACCAAAGTTTTTGACCAGAAAATACAATTCAAACACAGAAAAATAACAAAATATGCTAACTTTTAAGAAACACATTTATTACACATACAATGTTTTGCATATATATTAAAAATGAGACAAAGGCGTTCGATACCTTGCATCTCACTCAAATATATATACAAAACATGACAATATATAGGATCACATAAGTATTAAAAGATAAGAAAAACAAGGTAGTACACAAAGGCGTTCGATACCTTGCCTCTCACTCGAAACACTTATGAAATACTATATATACATACATACTACACATATACAGTTAAACATTTTAAAAACACATCACAAACAATAATAAAATAAACATAGAATAAAAATCAAAAAAAAAATAATAAAAAAAATATTTGCCGAGCACAAGCTCTGCAAATGGATGGTTCAAGCCTTGACAAAAATTAAAAATCCAATTTGTACTGTTTGCCGAGCAAAATGCTCTGCAAACAGTTCATTTGAAAACTTAGTGAAAAATTTTCATTAATTTACCGAGCACAAGCTCTGCAAATGGATGGTTCAAGCCTTGACAAAAATTAAAAATCCAATTTGTACTGTTTGCCGAGCAAAATGCTCTGCAAACAGTTCATTTGAAAACTTAGTGAAAAATTTTCATGCATTTACCGAGCACAAGCTCTGCAAATGAGCAGTTCAGTCCAACTCCTTTGAAATGTATGAAATTTTATATTATTGAACAACAAAAATGTTGTCAATTGATAAAGAAAAATTTCAATGAGAAAAATTTCAAATTGTACTGTTTGCCGAGCAAAATGCTCTGCAAACAGTTGAATTTAAAAATTTGTGAAAAATTTTCATTTTGTACTGTTTGCCGAGCAAAAAGCTCTGCAAACAGTTCATTTGAAAACTTAGTGAAAAATTTTCATTAATTTACCGAGCAAAGCTCTGCAAACAGTTGAATTGAAAACTTGGTGAAAAATTTTTCATTTGGTACTGTTTGCCGAGCAAAATGCTCTGCAAACAGTTGATTTTGAGAACTTGGTGTAAAAAATTTCATTTTGCACTGTTTGCCGAGCAAAAAGCTCTGCAAACAGTTCATTTGAAAACTTAGTGAAAAATTTTCATTAATTTACCGAGCACAAGCTCTGCAAATGGATGGTTCAAGCCTTGACAAAAATTAAAAATCCAATTTGTACTGTTTGCCGAGCAAAATGCTCTGCAAACAGTTGTTTTAAAAGTTGTAAAAATTTTGGACAAAAAGCACTGTTTGCCGAGCAATGAGCTCTGCAAACAGTGGTTTTTAAGGCTTGAAAGACTTGGAATTCAAAAAGGCCTGTTTGCCGAGCTCAAAGCTCTGCAAACAGTTGATTTAAAAGTTGTAAAAATTTTGAACAAAATGCACTGTTTGCCGAGCAAATTGCTCTGCAAACAGTTGATTTCATACTTGGAAAAAAATTGGAAATCAAAATGGCTTGTTTGCCGAGCAAAATGTTCTGCATTATGTTGTTTTAAGACTTGGTGGAAAAACAAATTTGGTTTGTTAAAAACAAGCATTTGCCGAGCAATAAGCTCTGCAAATGGCACTTTTGATCCAAAAATTTGTTTGAGATTACCAAGAACATGTTAACCAGATGTTTTTATGATGATTTGAAGATTAATATGAACAAAGTACCCATTTGCCGAGCAAAATGCTCTGCAAATGGTTAATTTCATCAAAACACATGACTTACCCAGCCCATGCATAATCGAACCCAGAAAAATCATAAATTCAAGCAGATTAAGGCATCTAATCATTTACACACAAGTACAATACCTAATCATGCATCTTAAACATCATATACACATGATCAATCATCAAAACATACATAAAAATCATGGCAGTTCTTTCATGCATTTTATCAAACAGTTGAAGTGCGAAAATAAAACAAGTGATTGTACCTTTAAAATGATGATCTGAAGAAAACTTAGATGATTTTATCCACAAAAGCGATCACCGGATTAATCCCACTTGAATTATTATGAAGCGAATGAAAGATTGATTGATTGATGTGATGTTTTTTAATCGGTTTAGAGAGAAAATAAAAACAAACTTGATTTGAATTTGAATAAAAGTGAGTTGACCCGCCCACATTTTCAATTTAAACAATGAATCCGGGTCGCGGGTATGGACACGACCCGCGTGTCAACCCTATTTCAAACAGGTTATGGGCTTATCATGCAGTTGGGCTCAATTTGATATTGGGCTTGTTTTGGGTTTTGGGCTTAAAACACAATTTGGGTTGGTCAAGTTGGGTTTTCTCTTAAAACAAACTGAAAAAGACTGAAGTTAGAATATTTTACTGAAGATATTAAATGTGTGTATCTTACTTAGCTAATTTATTAGCTAACACTTGCTTTTATGAAAATGTTGTGTCCTTCAGGATAAGCAGGTATGAGCTAGAGATGTGTATAGCTCGTGAGATGGGTAAAAAAATAAAGGAAGATTAGCATAGATTGTTGAATGCTTAGACTTCCCATAGCCTATGTTTTGGCTACATTATTTACGTTTATGATACATGTAATAATGAATGGCATTTATGTTGGTGCCAAGACTTGGATTTCATTTATATTGTTTTGATGATGCACTTTAGTAACACCATTTTATGAAAGGTACCATCCGTTACGGATGGGGCAGTTTTAAGTGATCCTTTTCCGCTACGTTATAAACGCAGTTTGGCAAAAGTTTTTTGAAATCCAGGTTTTGAAATGACGGGTGTTACAGTTTGACTGCTGTTTTGTTGCAGATTTAGGGTTGTATTTAGTGAAATTTTGTTGTACATTTAGGGTTGTATTTAGTGAAATTTTGTTGTACATTTAGGGTTGTTTGTAGTGTTCCTCTGTTGCAGATTTAAGGCTGCCCGAGAGCTGCCAATTTGTCACATATGAGGCTATTTAGGTGAGGTTTTGCTCATCTAAAACTGTTGTATATGGCCCCTGCTAAGAAGTTGTTTTGGTGTTAGTTTTTCTACAATTTAATGTTATTTTTTGATGTTGCAATAAGGCTATTTTGCTGAAGATTTGGGGCTGGCTATTTTGATGTTACCATGAGGCTATTCAACTAAGGTAAAAAATTTTGCCCCCACTATCCAAATTTCCTGGATCCGCCACTGGTTGTTGCTGTATTTTTGGTCCTTTTTAAATTGTCAAGATTTATTCTAAATTCGAAAAATTATAATTTTGATCCCTAAAGTTGGCCTTTTTGCCATTTTTCTTCCGCGACCAACACGTCTCATTTTGACCGTTAAGTTCCTTACGTGATAAACATGTGAGGGAAAAAAACATTCTTTTACCGTTAGGATCAAAAGTAAAAAAAGATTACTTGACGAGTGTAATTAACTCTTTACTTTCTATAACAAAGTTTAATTAATACAATTTACATGTTTAATTATTCAAGTAGGGACGAAAATTGTTAGTTTGGTTGATTAAATATGGAAAACTTCCTTAATTAATATCTCTTTCTATATAAATAAAGAGTTTATTACACTTCTCTTCCTCAAGTAGTTTATTTTTTAACTTTTGATCACAAAGGTGAAAGAATGCCTTTGCCTTTACGTGCTTGTCACTTGGGGGCTTAATGGCCAAAATGAGACAGCGTTTGGCCACATAATAAGTATAAAAAAAAAGATTAACTTAAGTGATCAAAATTGCTATTTGCTCACTTTAGAGTGATATCTCTGAAATGTATTAATTTGAGGGAACAAAATCACCACAAACGGACAACATGAAGATATAAGATTATAAAGTTAGTAAACTACATGTGTTATAAGATATATTAAAAAGGAATAGTTATTTTGTGTAAAGTAAACAAAACCACCAAACTTGTTTTGAAGTTTATATAGGAGACACAACAAGACTCGAATTTGAGACTTTGGAATCATGTAAACTCTCTCCTGAACTAGTATAAGAGAAACCGAAGACAAATCTACCTAAATGAATTAGTTTCTTTTTAAATTTACCTAAAACATAATAATGGTATACAAATTCAAAGTTAAATCCATATGGTCCTAGAAGAAAAAATTGACACGAGAATAAAAGAAACCAATAGCCAAGGGACCAAAAACGAATAAAATATAAATCAAAAAGTCTATCCAAGTATTCAAGTCTTCGGCCATAGAAGGATCTAGAACTAGAAAATAACAAACCCTAACCCCCAATAACTCACTATATATACATACCAACACCCGCCTCCCTTCCGATCTAAACTTACTCCCCACTTTCAAAGTCGGCCCCACTAACTCTTTCTTCTTCTTCGATTCATCAAATCCTTCGTTAGACTTCGGAACATGTCATTATTTTTAGAAAATGATAAGCAAAATACTCGGAAATCTTGAACTAGATTGGAGATATTTATGTAGATCTTGAAGTGATTTTGCTAATCATCTTCTAAAAAATAATGACCAAGCCCGTATATTTTGCTATTCATCGTTGTTTTATATAATTATGTCTTCGGCTGAGGTGGGGTAAGTTTTGGTCCGCCCATACCTGACACTATTAGGTGGTTTTTTTGCCCTAAAACTCGCTCTCTCCTTTTTTCTAATTTATTTTATTTTATAATTATAATTATAATACGGTCTCTTCCTAATCCTATTTTTCTAACCCTAATCTAATACTCTTCTATCTCTAATCTCAAATTATGTTCTCTATCGATTAATTATACAAATAATATAGTAGTAGATGATTACTAACGTTTTTATGATATTTTTATTGGTATTGTTATTTTTTGTACAGATTGGATGGAGTCAATGTGCAAATACAGGTAAATTAATTTAACCCTAATCATACTCCTTTTAATCGGATCATGATTTATGTATTTGAACATTTTAGGTTTTTTTTTCTGTAATAATTTTTGTATTTGAAGATTTTAGGCTTTTTTCCCCCTTTGTAATGATTTGCTTTGCCATTGCAGACTTGTGATTTTCATGTTTTTAGCATTCATTGTAGTCTCTATGACCTCAGACATGTTCATAACTTTGTTAGTTCCCTAATTTGTTTAATATGTGTCCAGTTATTATTAGGAATTATATATTGTTAAAAAGGCTGAGTTGAATTGTATTTTAATTCTAAATGGCAACTACAGGGTGCGTTTGTAGTACATGATCTAAAGACATGCAAAGTATAGATTTGGTAATGCCAATGTGATTGATCTGGCAGCTTATATGCGTACCAGGAGGTGGGCTTTTGGTCTATTTCACTTCCGATATAATGTTTCTGTTGTAGATATTCTATTAAAACAGTTTCATGCCGATATCCTTGCGGCATATATAATGTTATATTTCCTGTCATTACTAATTGGTTGTTTTAAATGATAGAAAATTGACTGTAAATTACATGGATGCTCAAAGGACCTTATACCAATATGGCAAAAGGTTGGTTATGCTTCTATTAAAATATATCGAACTATAATGCTGATTACCCTGAGCCTTGATGTACTTGATTCTTCACAAGCAGTATTTCTTTCACTCAGTTTAGTGTGAAGTATGATGGCAAGTTACAACCATTTACCTTTGTCTGAATAATATCAATGGATAGAAAGAACATATGGTGGGTATCTTTTGTATCAATTGTGATATATTTTATGTGTCAATCTTATCCATCCATCCATTCTAATTTCTAATATATATATGTATATTAAAAGAGTAGTTATTCTAGCTTTCTAAGCCATTCTTTTCAATTCAAAGTTATCCTTATATATTGACACATAGGATTTTTCATATGTGGCATCTCCATATTTCTTTTACATTATTAATCTTATTTATATATATAAAAAAAATTAAATGTGGCAACAATATTGGACTCTAATAGTAAACATTAAATGTAACACCCCAAGCCGAGGCTCGAAATATTACGGAAATCATATAGCACAAGGTGGAATTTATGTAGAACATGAACTAAATGCAATTAAAGGATTCAGTGAATCCGTACAATAAGATAAACAAATACCAAAATACACAAGAGCAAGTCATCACCAAAGATTACAACAGAACATCAAAAGATGGCTAACGGTTCTAAGCACAAAGCAAAAGAAGGCAAATGGATCCTTGATCCATATAAGTCCAAATTCGGGTTCACAGAAATCTAACAAATCGATCATACTTCATGCCTTGGAATAACTTGGATACCTGAAAAGTGTACTAAGCATAGTCAACACAAGGTTGGTGAGTTCGTAGTAATAGTCCATAAGGAACCATCGACAATAATCACAATATATGAGTAAAGGCTAGACATGGCTTACAGCGAGCCTCTAATGCAACACAATAATATCCAACAACAAGATTACACAAGTACAATAAGCGTGTAATAAGAAATGCATAAATGATATGAGTATCAATGCAATGCCAAATGCGTAAGTAAGCCAAAATGCCTATCTTATGCGTGATTTCCGGTCACCTATGCAACGATACACACTTGTCATCACCATGAGCAAAGCGGCATCTCAAAAACATCGAGATATATATGTCTATATACTCGGGGTCAAGATCTACATCCAAAATGAGTGCATACATCTATACACCAGGATGTCGGCAATCCCCTGCCGAGGGCTCATCAGCAATGTATGCAATGCTTACAATCAATTGTAAATGCATCAATCATAAACCAACAATCAATAATCGTCAATCATAAACCAATAATCAATATTCGACAAACATGAGCCAACAATCAATAATCGTAACGGGGCTCACTTGACAACAGGGGGACAAGGCCGCATTTCAACGGGGCACACTTGTCAACAGAGGGACAAGGCCGCATTTCAACGAGGCTCACTTGTCAACAGATGGTCAAGTCCGCATTTCAACATACATAAGTCAAATCCTCTATCAGTGGGATTTATGCACAACATATGCATCAATCAACATCCATTCATCACAAGTCCATTAATCATCAAACATCAATTTAAATTAAACTATACGTACTATACACTTAAGAGGATTCTACTTCCTTCGAGTCCCAGATGCTTATGTATAGGGTCACCCGCAGCCTTCCCACCACATCTAAAACCCAATGAAGGCATAACCGACTTCCATGTATGTACGTCTATCCTAATATTAATGAAATACTTAACAAAACATAAACCAAGTCAACCGAACTAAATGAACCGTCACATCAATCCAACAATCAAAACAATCAATCAATCAATCAATAAATGCAAGTAAACACGAAAGGTTTACACTTTTCAGCCCGAATCTCAAGCGAGTAGGGAGATACGAAACTCACCTTGATCGGCAAAGAAGCTTAAGTCGAGTTAATAAAAGATTAATAGCGAGTATTAGGATCCACACGGCCACAACCTATAAATATACATCATAATACCATAATGTCAACTTTAAAATCTTAAACAAGTTGGTTTATTTAGTCTAAGTTGAGTCACAAACCCCTAAACACTTCTTCAACCTTACCGAGTAAGAAACAAGACACTTTGACTCGACATTTTTTTAGAAATGGAATAAGATTCATACAAAATGATTGTTACTACAAGAAACTAGACTCTCTCACGATTCCAACGATAGGTCATACGACTTATTTGGACTTACGGATCAAAAGTTACGACCTTTCGAAATAAATCAGGTTTTGCTGTACTGGAGAAAAGGTGCGGCGCACCATTGAGGAGGTGCGGCGCACCAAGTCAGGTGCGGCGCACCAAAGAGGAGGTGCGGCGCACAAATTGATCAAGGAACCCAGTCCAGGATTTGGTGCGGTGCACCAAGGAGGAGGTGCGGCGCACCTTTGCCCAGATCAGTTCCAAAACACCCCAAACACGAACCAAACTCAACCCAAACTCAATTTTTGATCACCAAATCGACTAGTGATGTTTCAAGACTCATTTTGAAGCTTATACAAACATATTTCAACATAAATAAACATAACCCCTATCTTAGTTTCTATTCATAACATCATAATCACATCCAAATCATTCAAACCCTAATTAAACCCTAATTTGACCCAAAACAAGATTTAAGCCGATTTAGGACTTGTAAATGTTCAAGATGGCTAGAAATGCATAAACAAACATAAGTAGGTACAAATGAGATGAATTAGACTTACCAAAACTCCTCCTTGAGCTAGAACCCGAAATTAGGTCAAAATGGGTAAAATGCAAGAACTTGGCTTTTGATTCTCCAATAGGAAGCAAACGAGATGAAGATGGCTATGATTCTTGTATTATGGTAGTTTCAAACACAATGTTGATGCAAGAAATGATGAAGAACAAGAGGTGGTTCTTTCACTTGAGAGAAAATAGAAAAGATGGATAGATAGAGAGAAAAGAGAGAAATGAGAGGATAAGGGGAAATGGGTCACTAGTAGGCTCATGGGTCATGGACAACCCATGGGTCGACCCGTTTCCCTTTATAAGCCAAAATTACAATCGATTACACAATTAAACGCCAAACAAACATATTTCAACATAAATAAACATAACCCCTATCTTAGTTTCTATTCATAACATCATAATCACATCCAAATCATTCAAACCCTAATTAAACCCTAATTTGACCCAAAACAAGATTTAAGCCGATTTAGGACTTGTAAATGTTCAAGATGGCTAGAAATGCATAAACAAACATAAGTAGGTACAAATGAGATGAATTAGACTTACCAAAACTCCTCCTTGAGCTAGAACCCGAAATTAGGTCAAAATGGGTAAAATGCAAGAACTTGGCTTTTGATTCTCCAATAGGAAGCAAACGAGATGAAGATGGCTATGATTCTTGTATTATGGTAGTTTCAAACACAATGTTGATGCAAGAAATGATGAAGAACAAGAGGTGGTTCTTTCACTTGAGAGAAAATAGAAAAGATGGATAGATAGAGAGAAAAGAGAGAAATGAGAGGATAAGGGGAAATGGGTCACTAGTAGGCTCATGGGTCATGGACAACCCATGGGTCGACCCGTTTCCCTTTATAAGCCAAAATTACAATCGATTACACAATTAAACGCCAAACAAACATATTAACGACCCGAATAACATACCACATAGTCATATAATCACAAATGGGCCCAATTATTTCATTCAACAAGTTTGTTAGTCAAATTACACAAAAAGTCAACGGGTCAAAATTCACGGATGTTACATTAAATTAAATTAGAACTCCCGTAATATAGTTTTAACTTTGGTAAATATTTATTTTTCATAAGAAGATATTATCAAATCAATACTTCTAATTTAATTCTCTTATTATATAATTATATTATAAATCTTTTCATTTAGTGTATCTAGCCGATTTAGTCCACAACATTAAAATACAGGAAGTTAACGCAAAACGAAGAAGAAAAGAAAGTTGGTGGCACACGAAAGAAAAGAATTCATCCATATGCAAATAATAAGTGATTTAATAAATTTACTATAGTGATTATTATTAGTTAAGAAAACCAAAACGACAAAAAAAGCCATGAACACGAATGGTTATGCAAGCTTATTTCATTTTAAGGTCGTCACTAAGGTAATCAAATTTTTTATTTTTTAATTTTTTTTTTACAACGGTGTATTAGTTGGTTAGTGATAATTGATGATATTGTTGACGTCTTGATGAGAGATATGTTTCATTATTAATTTATGTTAATATTGCTGATAGAATGTAATGTAATTCAAAATAATACTGACCGCGAATAGACCTTGAACTATAATATATCGATTTTTACATAATAAACTTATTGAATAATTTACTAATGCATTAAACAGATATTGGGAACCTGTATATGTATAAAAAAAATTCCCAAAAAATATGTATGTACTAAACAACTTTTTTAATTGCCGCACATCGTGCGGGTAAAATACCTAGTATTCTATATATCAAATAAAAAATAAGTAAGGCGGTTGTTTAAAATAAGTAATGTATAATAGGTCTGATTTTTAATGATATATAGTGAAGATATAATTGTAAATTTATGTTTTTTATTCTTTCTTTTCCAATTTAATTTTTGTAACTTATGTTAATATGATTCTTTTATCTTTTCTTTTCATCTTCACTCCTTTCTTTTCTTTTCTTGTATTTTAAACCGAAGAATGGAATGTTAAAGATATCATTCTAAGTTCAAAAAATTATAATTTTGATCCCTTAAGTTGGCATTTTTTCCATTTTTCTTCCGCGACCAACACGTCTCATTTTGACCGTTAAGTTCCTTACGTGATAAACATGTGAGGGCAAAAAACATTCTTTTACCGTTAGGATCAAAAGTAAAAAAAGATTACTTGACGAGTGTAATTAACTCTTTACTTTCTATAACAAAGTTTAATTAATACAATTTACATGTTTAATTATTCAAGTAGGGACGAAAATTGTTAGTTTGGTTGATTAAATATGGAAAACTTCTTTAATTAATATCTCTTTCTATATAAATAAAGAGTTTATTACACTTCTCTTCCTCAAGTAGTTTATTTTTTAACTTTTGATCACAAAGGTGAAAGAATGCCTTTGCCTTTACGTGCTTGTCACTTGGGGGCTTAATGGCCAAAATGAGACGGCGTTTGGCCACATAATAAGTATAATAAAAAGATTAACTTAAGTGATCAAAATTGCTATTTGCTGACTTTAGAGTGGTATCTCTGAAATGTATTAATTTGAGAACATGAAGATATAAGATTATAAAGAAAGTTAGTAAACTACATGTGTTATAAGATATATTAAGAAGGAATTGTTATTTTGTGTAAAGTAAACAAAACCACCAAACTTGTTTTGAAGTTTACATAGGAGACACAACAAGACTCGATTTTGAGACTTTAGAATCATGTAAACTCTCTCGTGAACTAGTATAAGAGAAACCAAAAAGACAAATGTAGCTAAATTTACCTAAAACATAATATAATGTATACAAATTCAAAGTTTAATCCACATGGTCCTAAAAATTGACACAAGAGTAAAAGAAACCAATAGCCAAGGGACCAAAAACAAACAAATAAATCAAAAAGTCTATCCAAGTATTCAAGTCATCGGCCATAGAAGGATCTAGAACTAGAAAATAACAAACCCTAACCCCCAATAACTCACTATATATACACACCAACACCCGCCTCCCTTCCGATCTAAACTTACTCCCCACTTTCAAAGTCGGCCCCACAAACTCTTTCTTCTTCTTCAATTTATCAAATCCTTCGTTAGACTTCTTCGATAATGGCGGACACAGAGAAAAGATGACGGAACATACACGATCCTCGTCACAAGAAGACGGCTGCCTGTCGTTTCCAGGGTCTCGTCATTATTTTTTAAAAGATGGATAGCAAAATACACGGAAATCTTGAACTAGATTGGAGATATTTATGTAGATCTTGAAGTGATTTTGCTACTCATCTTCTAAAAAATAATGACAAGCCCGTGTAAACGATAGGCCAACCGTCTTATTGTGATAAGGATCGTGTTTTATATAATTATGTCTTCCTAATCCTATCTTTCTAACCCTAATCTAATACTTCTATCTCTAATCCTCAAATTCTGTTCTCTATTGATTAATTATACAAATAATATAGTAGTAGATGATTAGTAACGTAATCCTGACGGAGGTGAGCTCCGTAATTCTGGCAGAATCACCTTTAAGTAGCCTCCGTAATAGAAAATTCACATACGGAGGTAGAGCTCCGTATAGGGTATATCATCAAGCCCCCCAGTCTAATAGGAGAGACTGGCAAGAGGCTGTCGTGTTAGACTCCAAAAAATATCAACTGGCTGCAAATCCGAGTAAGCTCTCCGTGATTGATGTCCTCCGTCTGGTATTATCCGTTCCGTCTTTGTCCTTAGGCCATTATAACATTTGATTATCCGGCTTTTTCCACTATATTAATTAGGGCAATTACCTCAATGTCATGGTTGGACTGATGGAAACTTCTGTCGGCATGATGATCTGCGGATGAGATTTTTCATGTCCATCGGAGTCCGCTTGCGTCTTTAAACTCGTGATACCCTGGGGTTCCTTTTTCATACTTCTCCCGGAGCTTCCTAGGTCACTTCAAAATCTATATGCCCCCCATGTACTTTATAGCTTGTTCCAATACTTATATCCCTAATAGTGGGTCTAAGCCTGGTAACTCGCTGGGATCACATAGGATGCTTCTTTATGTCGCCCAAGTGTCTGTTTGCTTCGCGTATGTCCGTAGGTGATGAAAAAGCTTCGTGTGTGAACTCAATGTTTACTTAATTGCGTCACTTTTTCCTGGGAAGTTTCTGATGGTGGGTTGGTGATGTTATGATGTAGTATATAGCTTCGGCTCTGCTGTTGGTGAAAAAGGTTTTCAATATAGTGAATGGATAGTTGGTTCGTGCTTATTTAGGATTTTTGCGGATATATATGGCTTGTGTGACGGTATTTAGGGTAGATGTTGAGGCATGGTTGATCCGGGCTCTTGTTGTTTGAAGATAGTATTGCTCTTAATGATCTTCTATTAAAACAGTTTCATGCCGATATCCTTGCGACATATATAATGCTATATTTTCTGTCATTACTAATTGGTTCTTTTAAATGATAGAAAATTGAGTGTAAATTACATGGATGCTCAAAGGACCTTATACCAATATGGCAAAAGGTTGGTTATGCTTCTATTAAAATATATCGAACTATAATGGTGATTACCCTGAGCCTTGATGTACTTGATTCTTCACAAGCAGTATTTCTTTCACTCAGTTTAGTGTGAAGTATGATGGCAAGTAACAACCATTTACCTTTGTCTGATAACACCATTAGGTCTAGAAGATCCTAATGTTTACTTCAAGTCTTATTTATTTTTTTATTTTGCATAACCAAGTCTGCAAATTAGTAGTTTTATTGTACGCAATGTGTCTATCATGTCCTTTTGGAAATAATATTACCCCGGATATGAAGATGTTTGGATTCGCAGACCATCTGTTGTAATTGATGGTGTGAAAGAGTCTTTAAAACCTCTGACTTGTGGTTTAAGTGATAGCACATAAGGCAATTAATATTTCTTGCTATCAAACTTCTATTTGTAATATGTCTCTTTGTTGTGACTAGGTTGACAATGCATTTTAGGTATGTTGCCTGCTCTCATTATGTCTCTTTATTGTGAGTTGTGACTCAGTTGACAATGCATCTTCATGCTGAAACACACTAAGATCTTACTTAGACATCCATGAGTTAGGTAATACATGGTACTGTATCAACATGCTTAGGAGGGTTATCTTGTAATGAATGACAGTTTCCTTATTTGGGTATGTCTTCCAAAACCTTTTAAATTGCACTCTTACATATAGCTAAACTTGCAGATGGAAATTTTGATCGTTATTCTTTAGAATTGGTTGATCCGGGTAACCGGGTTATGTTTTTATCTCCTAAATTTTGGATACTAATGATAAAACTGTGTTTTACAAATGTTTTCTGCTTAGAAGTTGATGTTAAAAGCAAAATTATTTTTCAAAGGAACCTGTTTATGATAAGCCTGTAATACTGCAATTATTATCTATTGGTATATGGGCTGACATTTTATGTCATGGTAATTAAGATAGCAATCATGGTTTAAAAAAGCGGTTTTGAGGCACGCCTTGAGGCGAGGCGTACATGTATCACGTATGAGGCGGCGCCTCAGGGTGGACTTTTGGTACGTACGCCTCTGGTAGACGAGGCGCTATTGAAGCGCAAGAGGCGGAGCAAAGCGGTCCGAGGCGTTTATTGGAGGCGATTATTGGTGGCTGATGGTGGTGGACGATGATGGTTACTGATGTTGGTGGTTGTGGTGGTTCCATGGTGGTTAGGGTTAATGGAGAAGATGGAAAGATGAGAGAGGTATGTGATGACTGATGAGATCCGATCCAAATGTATGATGGGAAAAGGAAAACTTTTATTTTAATATATTAATGATGGTTACAGCTGTATGTCACTTTTGAGTTTTGTCTATTATGTCACTTTTGTTTACTTTTTAAAAATTTTTACTCTCAAGCCTATTTATAATCATACATTTATACTTTTATTTGTTTATTTTTCTTTAAAAAATCATATAAGAGTACAATATGTATGAGTTTTGGTATATTTATAAATTTTTATTACATATGAGCTTTGGAATATTTTGATTGATTATGAACTTTATTTGATGTTTAGTATTTTCTTTTTTAATATAAGATATTAGATAAATAATTTCTATATTTATTTTTTTATTTTGCATAACCAAGTCTGCAAATTAGTAGTTTTATTGTACGCAATGTGTCTATCATGTCCTTTTGGAAATAATATTACCCCGGATATGAAGATGTTTGGATTCGCAGACCATCTGTTGTAATTGATGGTGTGAAAGAGTCTTTAAAACCTCTGACTTGTGGTTTAAGTGATAGCACATAAGGCAATTAATATTTCTTGCTATCAAACTTCTATTTGTAATATGTCTCTTTGTTGTGACTAGGTTGACAATGCATCTTCATGCTGAAACACACTAAGATCTTACTTAGACATCCATGAGTTAGGTAATACATGGTACTGTATCAACATGCTTAGGAGGGTTATCTTGTAATGAATGACAGTTTCCTTATTTGGGTATGTCTTCCAAAACCTTTTAAATTGCACTCTTACATATAGCTAAACTTGCAGATGGAAATTTTGATCGTTATTCTTTAGAATTGGTTGATCCGGGTAACCGGGTTATGTTTTTATCTCCTAAATTTTGGATACTAATGATAAAACTGTGTTTTACAAATGTTTTCTGCTTAGAAGTTGATGTTAAAAGCAAAATTATTTTTCAAAGGAACCTGTTTATGATAAGCCTGTAATACTGCAATTATTATCTATTGGTATATGGGCTGACATTTTATGTCATGGTAATTAAGATAGCAATCATGGTTTAAAAAAGCGGTTTTGAGGCACGCCTTGAGGCGAGGCGTACATGTATCACGTATGAGGCGGCGCCTCAGGGTGGACTTTTGGTACGTACGCCTCTGGTAGACGAGGCGCTATTGAAGCGCAAGAGGCGGAGCAAAGCGGTCCGAGGCGTTTATTGGAGGCGATTATTGGTGGCTGATGGTGGTGGACGATGATGGTTACTGATGTTGGTGGTTGTGGTGGTTCCATGGTGGTTAGGGTTAATGGAGAAGATGGAAAGATGAGAGAGGTATGTGATGACTGATGAGATCCGATCCAAATGTATGATGGGAAAAGGAAAACTTTTATTTTAATATATTAATGATGGTTACAGCTGTATGTCACTTTTGAGTTTTGTCTATTATGTCACTTTTGTTTACTTTTTAAAAATTTTTACTCTCAAGCCTATTTATAATCATACATTTATACTTTTATTTGTTTATTTTTCTTTAAAAAATCATATAAGAGTACAATATGTATGAGTTTTGGTATATTTATAAATTTTTATGACTTATGATGCAAATTATGTTATTTGATTGATTATGAACTTTATTTGATGTTTAGTATTTTCTTTTTTAATATAAGATATTAGATATATAATTTCTATATTTTTTTTTATTATCGCCTCGACCTTACGCCTCGGTTCGCCTCGAGGCTTACGCCTCTTGAGGCGAAGGGAAAACGCCTCGAGGCTCGTTTCCGTACATTTAAACCTTGATAGCAATACAAAAGAAAGTCACAGTAGCTTCTTAAGTGTTATTGATCATGTAAAACTATACCATTGAATTTATGCATTAAATGGCAATGTCGATGGTGCTTTTAGATTACACAAATTTCACATGTGCTTTTAGATACGTTTGCTTGATATCAACGTCTTGAGATCTTGATATTATTTTTAAATCCTTAGAAAAACTGGTTGTTTTTTGCTTTTAGGCTGGTAATCTGCCTGACCAAGCCATCCTGCCTCATCTTATGCTGTTATGCATATGCAATAGCTGTTTGTGTCACCATCTCATGTTAAAATCAACTTAAAAGGTACTCATGAAGCTTTGGGACAACAAAAGAGAATGCTTGAAAATCGATGGTGGATGCTGCTAATCCCACACGAGGCTGCTAAGGCTAATAAGGCCATTAGAGGTGAGAAATTAGCCTTTGTCTTATAATATATATACTATTTTCGCATATGATATATCATCTCTTTTACAATCATGGACGTATTAAAGAAAACCTCAAATACTGTTACTTTATGTTTTATAATACCATTTTCGCATGCAAATTTTAATGAGTGCAGATGTTAAGGGTCTCTTGTGTTTTCAGATTTATAAATAGCCAAAGAAACGCCCATTTTCACATGTTATTGGGAGCTACAACTTGAGGTTGTATTTGGTTTATCCTTTTCGAGGTGAGTGTATCTCAGATTACTTCATTAGCTAAACACACCATACTTTATTTTGAAGTTTAGATTTATGCTCTACTAATTACAACTTTAAATATGACATAGGTTGCATATGATTGTTAAAGGGTTTGACTTTGACATAATGGTGTTACCCTTAACTCGATAGTTACCAAAGACAAAATGTAAGATCTTTGCATGGATACATGATAAGCTTCTTAAAGAATTTATGGCTTCTGGTGTGGCATGAGGTTTTGTGTTGGAACTGTTCAGTGAAGTGCAGATGGTCGTCTTTGTGCACTGCTTAGTTACCAAAACAGGTTAAAAAGAAATCAATGTTAACTTATGTACGTATGTGTATATGTCTTCATGGTCGTGCATTATGAAAAATGCTATCATACTAACATGATTTTACTTCAAATATGGCAGGTGGAGATTAGTCTGAAGGAGACGTTGTACCAAAACATGGACTGGTGGACATGGTTTACAGTTTCCAAACGGTTTTCATGTTGAGATCACAATGAGAGAGAATCGAATAATGATCAAACATCCAGAAGAAATGCTAATATTTTGTTAGAAGATTTGCTTTGCCATTGCAGACTTGTGATTTTCATGTTTTTAGCATTCATTGTAGTCTCTATATATTAATGTGTTTTTGTATCAATTGTAATAGTATATATATCTTTTTTATGTTGTATAATTGTTTTATTCGCTAAAGATAATTTTGTTGTAAAATATAATACAATTTATGATAACTATACCATACATTGAAATGAAAATAATAAAGGATTTTTTTAGAAATCATCGAACGGGATATATGATTACTTTCTTATTTTAACATAGTGCTATACTTTCTTATTTTAACAAAGTACATTTAAACGAAACCAAAAAAAGATCATTTTATGAAATAACTTATCATAAAACATATTAAAATTAGATCTGTACAACATATGTTTTGAATCTACCCGTATATCGGACGGACCTGAAGACTAGTATCTAATCTAATACAGTAACAGTATAAGTTTTGGTGTTTTTCTTTGGTTAACCTACATAATGTTAATTTGTTAGAGATTTTAAATACATAGTTAGAAAATTAGTGAGTTTTCCACTTCTTTGATTCAAGGAAAATGTGTGTGGGTCCGGCTTCTAAGGGTGCGGCTGACCACTGGGCTATCAACCTACTCTCATCATTTCTCGTTAGTGTCATATTAAAAACATCCTCACACCATTAATGAACCATTAATCTAACATTCTCAATACATTACTAACCAACCACTATTTTCACTAACCAGCCATCATTTATTTTATACTAGATCGATGTCTGCGCGATGCGGCAGAGGTTGGTTACGGTGGCAGTGTGGTGGTGGCGGCGAGATGTGTATGGTATTGATGTAAAAGGTTATAATGTATTATTTTAGGAGTTAAAAGATAAATGTTATAAAATTAATTCATTAAAGGTATATTTGGTAAAACATATGTTTTGGTTGTTAAAGATGTTGATATATTAAGGACATTTTGAAAATTTTAAAATCTTAATTTTAAGACATACCATAAATAGAAAACCCAAAATGTTTTATTAAGAAGTAAAGACTAACATGTGGGAGGAAAAAAAAACTTTACCGCTCCCATTCAAGACCACAATGACAAAGATATAGGGATGCCAAGAGTGTCCATGACGACCACATAATGTCTACAAGACTCTAAATTTTAGTATTGTTTTTGGTATCGACATAGTTTAAAGGTAATTGGGTATCCAACAAAACGTACATTTGGAATACAATACGCTCATCCGAACTCACTGAGTTCAATTTAAAGTTATTGATATATCTTACACACTTAGTAGTATATTGCAAACTATTCGGCTACCTCAGACTATAAATTGTGGCTTACCATATACCGGCTTATCGCAAAGCCATTATGAGTCACACACAATGGTGCATGCTCGTGGTGGGACTGGGAGCAGCATGAAGTCAACATGAACCCAACCACGGACTATTGTGTGCCCTCTAACAAGTAACGATAGGTTTGTTCAAAAGTTAAAGATACCAACGTCTGAAATTAGGGGGGGAAATGCGTAAATTACACTTGTCATTTTTAAGGTTTTTAAAAAAGTTATTAAGCTACTTATCTCTATATATAATAAAAGACAACTCACCTAACCACTTATTAACCAATCACAACTATCCAATCATCAAAATTGAAAATCGATGATGTCATCATTAATCTAATATTAAATTAAATATTTAAATAATCATTATCCAAATATATTAACATTTATATTAGTACATGTAAAAAAATCTCAATAATTTACACTTTTTTGTTTTTCTTTAATAATTTGCACTTTTTAACTTCACTAAATACTTAATTTATAAATATTTTATAATGTTTTGTGTCTATGTATATATTTAAAAGTATTTGCTTTGACGATTTATTAACTAATCAAAATCCTTGATATTACTAAATAATTTTATCTTAAACCCAATTTTTAATACGAGTATAATTTGCAAAAGCGACAACTTTTACATAATTCTAAAATTTTAAAATAATAATTCTTTTGTTTTAATTTTATTAACTAAAATTTCACTAATTAATATGGTCTTCTAGTTATTTGTATCTCAATCTCTAGCTATTAATTAATACATTATTTTGAATAAGAAATAAAGGCTACACTACTCATGTAAATAATTATTAACTATTTTTTTTTATCAAAAGTTAGTTTGTAGTTATAATGTCCAGTTTTTAATACAGAAATTGTATGTCGTGATATCTCGATTTAAATCGAAAAGTACCTTAAAGTGATTATAAGAAGAAAAAAAGTCAGTATAAACAATTATTGTCTATAAAAAAATATTACAATAAATGAAATACAGTATACGCGTGTAATGTTTTAGAATTATATTCTTTTACAAAAACTTTCTTTTACAACTTAAATTTACCTATTTAACAATATATCGTATTATGAAAATATAAAAAATAATCCGTATATTTGAAACGAGCATAAGTGTAGTTAAGGGTATATATCATCTTCCTTTTACTAGTATCAATAAAAACTCTTTGTTTCCTTTTGCGTATCTTTGAACTATCTATGAAATCATCTATACAACCAATAAAGATAATATTTAGAAGTTAATAATGATTCATGAAACTTTGAAAAACCATAAGGACGATTCATGTATTCTACTTCTTTTTTTTAAAGGTGTGAATCATTTGCTCGCAACAGGAGATCTAGCTTACGTTTTCTTAACCGGGTCCGTGCTAGAAAGCCCCTCACCCTTAATACCTAGTAGGAAGAGAAACTCCCAATTAAACCGCCCGAAGGCACGACATTTAATTTGGATAAAACCTTGCCCCCTCTGCAGGACTCAAACCTGTTTCACTAGAGGACTTTATTTGTGAAATTCTTTAAATGTCTTTCCCATGTCTCGAACTCGAGACCTCCATTATGTAAAGCTGGTGCTCAACCACTGAACTATAATGGGAAGTACCATTCATGTATTCTACTCATAATATAAGTAACAATAATATAATAATAATAAATCATAAATAAAATAAAACTTTTGATTTGTGGAATAAAATACTGTAGCAAACAATGTTAAACGCATACACATATTCTCACACATTCTAGGACCTTCTTCTCACCCCCAAAAAACGGATGATATCCTTAAGAAGAGTACAAACACTTTAAAAGAAAAAAAAATTAATTCCTCTATAGAAGGATCTAGAAAGAAAAAAACCCAATTCCCCTCCTCTATATATTCCCCCAAACAATTTCCGGGCTCTCACATATATAATACACATTATACACCTTATCTATACTATATTATAAAACAAATTCACTTTTGATTTTCAACATTGAACTTAAAATTTCAATATTGATTTTAAGTTTCAACAATATACACATTCTATTGCATGATGTATCATACATCATAGCCACATTACATCAATAACTTTCACTACTCACCGGCGCCACCACCACCACCAATCTCCGCCGCCACCACCGCCGCTCGCCGCTCGCCGCCACCACCACCACCCGTCACCTCCGCCGCCATTACATCACCGCCACCGCCGCCACCTCCATTACCGCCGCAACGCGCGGGTACCGTTCTCGTATATAATAACAATCCAAAAGTCGGGTTCTACAGTACCCGGGTCGGGTTTTAAAATAAATCTGAATACTGTCTCTTCATATATATATATTGGTAGTAGCATGTATAAAACAAAAAAAGCTAATGGTCGAGTGGCTGGCGGCTTGTACCTTGAGGGTGGTGTCGCGAGATCGAAACCTTCCCCCTCCATAACCTTTATTTTTTTTACTTTTTCTCAAATATTGTATTTTGCCCCCTCCTTTTGTTTCTTTTTCTTTTTTGCCCCTCCTGTTTTCTTCTTTCCCTTTCTAGCCCTTAATTATTATATATAGGGCATGGGACCGTCCCGGTCCCGAAAACCTTCAAGACTTGGTATCGATCCCGTCCCATATAGGACGGTACCAGTACCAAATCGGGACGAGATCGGGATATCGGTACCAAATCCCAATTAGTCCCGATTAAAACCAATGGCTAGCTCACTAGTATAAAAACATGACATGATTACTCAGTATAACATTATTGCTACAATTGTGTAAATGCTCATTATGGATTACATAAAAGATCAAGGAGTACAATATCTTATATAAAATAAGATGTCAGAATAACAATGGAGCAAGTTATTTCAGATATTACAAATTTTGCTAAGTCTTATTAGTTTTCAAATCATTATCATTATTTTTGTAACTGTAATCATTTTGTTTATCCTCATTAAGAATAACTCCAAGCAAGTCAATTATGATCATCATCATTAATTCCCCTGTTGATTGCGTTGGAGTTTAACCACGAGCATCAAATTTAGTGTGAACTGGGTTAGAGAAACACTAACATCAAATTCGTTGCAGTATTATTAATAGTCTAATGTGGTTTGACTAAAAATATAGATAACTGTTTGATCAAAGAATCGCACGGACCTTCGATCGGGAACAATGAGGGGGTTTTGACCGATTTATTGGCGATTCCCTATCGGTGTAAAGCTTTGAGAAGCTTAACGCCATTAAATCGAAGGTGTTTTATGTGTTGGCGGTGGAGGATTCTCCATAGAAGAGAAACCGGCCACCTTAGGTGTTTGAGGGAATGAGGCTTTGTATCTCGGGGTGGAAAGAACTTGCCTTCATTCATGGGGGAGGCCTCTATTTATAAGAGGAGCTTATCTTGGGGGATAAGCTAGGGTTTTAGGGTTTTTAGGGGGATACCCTAATTATTAGGAAGAGATTTGATAGACATGTTTATGGGATTTACATGCCATATTATAAATATATTATAATGGTAAAAGATATGGAAACGTACCTTTTCTTTAGGAGGAAGAAAATAAGAGATTTCCTCCATATTTGGCGGAGCTCCGTTCTGACGGATGAGCTCCGTAATTCTGACTGAGGTGGTCCATTCTGACGGAGGTGAGCTCCGTAATCCTGACGGAGGTGAGCTCCGTAATTCTGGCAGAATCACCTTTAAGTAGCCTCCGTAATAGAAAATTCACATACGGAGGTGAGCTCCGTAATTCTGACTGAGGTGGTCCATTCTGACGGAGGTGAGCTCCGTAATCCTGACGGAGGTGAGCTCCGTAATTCTGGCAGAATCACCTTTAAGTAGCCTCCGTAATAGAAAATTCACATACGGAGGTAGAGCTCCGTATAGGGTATATCATCAAGCCCCCCAGTCTAATAGGAGAGACTGGCAAGAGGCTGTCGTGTTAGACTCCAAAAAATATCAACTGGCTGCAAATCCGAGTAAGCTCTCCGTGATTGATGTCCTCCGTCTGGTATTATCCGTTCCGTCTTTGTCCTTGGCCATTATAACATTTGATTATCCGGCTTTTTCCACTATATTAATTAGGGCAATTACCTCAATGTCATGGTTGGACTGATGGAAACTTCTGTCGGCATGATGATCTGCGGATGAGATTTTTCATGTCCATCGGAGTCCGCTTGCGTCTTTAAACTCGTGATACCCTGGGGTTCCTTTTTCATACTTCTCCCGGAGCTTCCTAGGTCACTTCAAAATCTATGTGCCCCTCATGTACTTTATAGCTTGTTCCAATACTTATATCCCTGATAGTGGGTCTAAGCCTGGTAACTCGTTGGGATCACATAGGATGCTTCTTTATGTCGCCCAAGTGTCTGTTTGCTTCGCGTATGTCCGTAGGTGATGAAAAAGCTTCGTGTGTGAACTCAATGTTTACTTAATTGCGTCACTTTTTCCTGGGAAGTTTCTGATGGTGGGTTGGTGATGTTATGATGTAGTATATAGCTTCGGCTCTGCTGTTGGTGAAAAAGGTTTTCAATATAGTGAATGGATAGTTGGTTCGTGCTTATTTAGGATTTTTGCGGATATATATGGCTTGTGTGACGGTATTTAGGGTAGATGTTGAGGCATGGTTGATCCGGGCTCTTGTTGTTTGAAGATAGTATTGCTCTTAATGATCTTCTTATAACTGCGTCCTCCTTCGCAAAAAATGTTTTTAGGCAACATATGAATCGTCGTCCAAAATTTATTTGAATTTTACTCCACCCTTATCTTTTAATGCACAAGAAAACTGTCTTGTGCATATTTCTCGGTATTTTCGCCATGTGTAGACTGTGTAATCTGACCATCGTAGGTTGTTCCGGGAGTCTTTTAGTGCTTGGAGGGCCTTGTTTTGTTGCTGTTGGATGTAAAGACAAACTTGGGCCCTTCAGATTCTTCAATGTGTTGATGTGTAAGGGCTGAAATCACCTTCGTCTGTTGAAGTTTTTAATGCTTGTCATTCAGCCTTCAGGAAGGTTTTAAAATTATTCCTTCAGCTAACATGCTTTATCTCTCTGCAATTGCTTCATAATAAATGACGTGCTGGAGAGTTTCAGCATGGTCTTGTATTTTTGTTCAAATGGCTCTCTATCACATCTTGACAGCTCCGCATATAGCCAAAACTTTTTACAAAGTTTCCAAGAGCTGTCGATTTGGATCGGCTAAGATGTAAGAGGCGCTCATTCGTAATAATCGGTTACTTCAAATCGGATTCTCCTTTATCTGTATCTCTGGAGGCCCGTGTCTTGAGTTGTGTCTTCCTTAGTAGCTCCGATGAGTAACCGTCTTCTAGGGTTGCAGCCTTTATTTGGATTATCTAATGGCGTTTGCCTTTGCAAGATGCTGATCATGCTATCTATTGGCTTTTGCCTTTGCAAGACTTATTCCAAGCGGCTGAAATATGCACAAGACTTGTCTTATTGATCTTTTTGTCGCCAAGGCTCTGTCTGTGATAATTTGCACAAGACTTGCCTTATTGATCTTTTTGTCGCCAAGGCTCTGTCTGTGATAATTTGCACAAGACTTGCCTTATTGATCTTTTTGTCGCCAAGACTCTGTCTGTGATAATTTGCACAAGACTTGTCTTATTGATCTTTTTGTCGCCAAGGCTCTGTCTGTGATAATTTGCACAAGACTTGCCTTATTGATCTTTTTGTCGCCAAGGCTCTGTCTGTGATAATTTGCACAAGACTTGCCTTATTGATCTTTTTGTCGCCAAGGCTCTGTCTGTGATAATTTGCACAAGACTTGCCTTATTGATCTTTTTGTCGCCAAGACTCTGTCTGTGATATATACTGGGCTTTATCTTTATCAAGATTTATCCAGTATCGTTGGATTTCATGGGCGTCCCCTTACTCCAACTTATTATTTTGTATTAATTACTTGTACGTACTCATAATTATATTATTCACGAAGGGTAGCGATCCAACTTCGCTTGTGTTAGCAGAGCTCAGTAAGCATCTGGCACTGAGTTATCTGCTAGGTGCCCACGTAGGGTCCTATAGTAGTGACGGAGATGTGTACCTTTCAAGCAGCTTTGTGGTCCGAAGATTACGGCTCCATCGTCTTTTGATGTTTTTGTCGCCAAGGCTCTGTCTGTGATAATTTGCACAAGACTTGCCTTATTGATCTTTTTGTCGCCAAGGCTCTGTCTGTGATAATTTGCACAAGACTTGCCTTATTGATCTTTTTGTCGCCAAGGCTCTGTCTGTGATAATTTGCACAAGACTTGCCTTATTGATCTTTTTGTCGCCAAGGCTCTGTCTGTGATAATTTGCACAAGACTTGCCTTATTGATCTTTTTGTCGCCAAGACTCTGTCTGTGATATATACTGGGCTTTATCTTTATCAAGATTTATCCAGTATCGTTGGATTTCATGGGCGTCCCCTTACTCCAACTTATTATTTTGTATTAATTACTTGTACGTACTCATAATTATATTATTCACGAAGGGTAGCGATCCAACTTCGCTTGTGTTAGCAGAGCTCAGTAAGCATCTGGCACTGAGTTATCTGCTAGGTGCCCACGTAGGGTCCTATAGTAGTGACGGAGATGTGTACCTTTCAAGCAGCTTTGTGGTCCGAAGATTACGGCTCCATCGTCTTTTGATGTGATCGTTGGTTGCGGTTGTTGTGGCTATCTGCCGATTGAATGCTCCTCCTTTAGCGCGTTTTGCAAATATTGCGCCAATTGCTTGATATAGTCTTCTGGGAGCTTCGATGATCATAATATAGCCTCCGCTATGTGTATAGCTTATGCCAGAATATCGGAGAGTAAGTGTGATATGGTCGTCCGTCTTTGTTGTTACGACCGTCTTTGTACACGTATTGGCTTCGGTCCGTGTATTTGAAGATGACATCTTTCTTGTTGATATAATATGTTTCGGCTAGAGGTGAGATGTAGACTTGGAAGAATAATTATTCTTCCATTTCCGTCATAGTCAAAAGTCACTTATTCTCCTTTTTCTGTTATTTTCTGGCAAGCTCGGGTAGGGTTGAATACATCAATGCTTCCAACGATCTTTTATTTTAATCATCGCGATATATTATTTAGCAATCCCATCGGGAGCGAACACTTCTACCGAGATATATTATCCAGCGATGCCATTATGAGCAAATTCTCCACCGATGGACTCTAGGGCTTTAGAAGCCCAATGCGAGTTTTAATAATTCCCTATTCGCACGTTTGCGATGGGGTGAAAAATATCCCGGTAGTGCATTAGCTTGTGGGATGTATTTGTGATGTTTTTTCCTGAACGAACACAAGTAAAAGTATATCTTCAGCCGGAGGCTTGTACCTTGTAGGTATCGTTGTTGTAGGAGGGTTTATTTTTCCTTTTGTCTCCATAGTATCTGTCGGGTATTTGCCTCGTTGTTCCGGTGTGATGCTTCCCTTTTTGGCGAATTTTTGTGATTGTCCGCGCTTCGTATATGTGGTGCTTTTCTTGGTTATACGTAGTTTGTTATGCGTAACCATCAGGCTTTCAATTTTCCTTTGTGATTGGTAGTATGCACCATGCAATTAATGAATGCTTGGAGAAAATAATGCCTTCCATGTCTTTTCTACAGAGCCATATTTATCAACTTCACTTTTAATCTTGTCACCATCCATGAGGATTATGTTGTGTATGTTGGGATATAAAATATATTTTCCATTTGCCATGCGTCTTCTCAGTTAAACATTGGGTTCATGGTTTTCTATTTGTTGTGATATGACTCTTGGTAAAAGACCACTCGTGTGGAATGCTAGTCGATCCATTGTGGGCTGAAGTGGTATTGTTGCTCGTTGCTTTAACGAACATACTTCCCTTCTCTTCGTCATCCCACTGTATGAGGCGGTGGCGGCCGCAATTAGCCAAGAGATCTGGTCTCTTGTTCGTTTTTCGTCGAACTCGATCCAGCTGCTTCTAGTTGCGTTGCTTCTCTAACGCTTCGGGGTTTTTTTTGGTATCTGTAGATGTCTTCAGTTGCTTCATATGGCTTCTCAACATGACTTAAGATCAGCCTTGTGGTGGCTGGACGACGTAGCCAAAAAACGAGTTTTTGTCAATAATTTTTTGGTTTTGTGAGCGCCTATTGGTTTTCTTCGAGTGAATCTCCAGGCCTTGTAGCCTCTTCCATTGTCTTAACTGTATCATCTTTCATCTATTAGAGATCCATTCTTGGTCCATAGGTAGTTGATGACAGTTGGACGCCGGTTGTGTGGTTCTTTGTCGTTAGTTTTTGTTTATCGACATAGTCGACTCCAAATCTTCTTCTTGGTTAAGATCTAAGATGATCAGTGTTATCTCCTATATTTGGTTGCCTCGATTTCCATCTTCATATTGTCTGTCTTATCCCCGACGACTCCCGATTAAGTTTTTTTTTTTTTTTTTAACGGCCCGCTTTGGATCGGTTTGGATCTGAGATTACAGCCTGGGTTTTTCTGATGCGACGAATCTTCTGTAAGAGAGTCGGGTCCCAAGGCTTTATCTCTGAGAGACCTTTAGCGGAACAACATTCGAAAGAGTGGCAATTTCGAATTCTTTCTTCTTATGAACGAATGTTGCGTGGGTTTTTCCAAGATTATGACCACAATATCGATCGTTAGGGGAAGCGATATATTAGTGGGAGCTCAAATATTAAACATCAATGTTACGAGCTCTAATCTGCATGGTAGCGATTTAATATTTATGGTGATTCATCACATTAAATTAATGTGATTTAAGGATAATGGGTCGGTGGGATAGGGACTAATTAAGATCCTTCTGTGTATATAAATTATGGAATAACACCGGCATGTTTGAGTTGCGAATGATCGGATCTTGCTTGGCTCTAGCTACACGAGATATAATATATTGGGGTGTATGAGATCTGGAGGAAAAAGTTAAACGATTTTCTGAAATATCCATGGTTACGGATTTAACCCGGCGGTAGGGATGGGAACGTATAGTGTGATGTCCCACGGATGGCGCCAATTTGTTTGATCAAAGAATCGCACGGACCTTTGATCGGGAACAAGGAGGGGGTTTTGACCGATTTATTGGCGATTCCCTATCGGTGTAAAGCTTTGAGAAGCTTAACACCATTAAATGGGAGGTGTTTTATGTGTTGGCGGTGGAGGATTCTCCATAGAAGAGAAACCGGCCACCTTAGGTGTGTGAGGGAATGAGGCTTTGTATCTCGGGGTGGAAAGAACTTGCCTTCATTCATGGGGGAGGCCTCTATTTATAAGAGGAGCTTATCTTGGGGGATAAGCTAGGGTTTTAGGGTTTTAGGGGGATACCCTAATTATTAGGAAGAGATTTGATAGACATGTTTATGGGATTTACATGCCATATTATAAATATATTATAATGGTAAAAGATATGGAAACGTACCTTTTCTTTAGGAGGAAGAAAATAAGAGATTTCCTCCATATTTGGCGGAGCTCCGTTCTGACGGATGAACTCCGTAATTCTGACTGAGGTGGTCCATTCTGACGGAGGTGAGCTCCGAAATCCTGACGGAGGTGAGCTCCGTTCTGACGGAGGTGAGCTCCGTAATTCTCGCAGAATCATCTTTAAGTAGCCTCCGTAATAGCAAATTCACATACGGAGGTAAAGCTTCGTATAGGGTATATCATCAATAACTAAATATACAAATAGATATACTAATCGACATAAACATGTAGATATCTAATGCAATATTCCTTGCTTGTCGGGACCAAACGGGACCTTCGGGATTTGCTCGGGATTTCCCGGTACCGGCACCATTTGGTACCGGTCCCGTAAACCACCAAAAATGGATACCGGTCCCGGTCCCATTTGGGATTCGGTACCACTTTTCGGTACCGGTATGGGACGATACCGGGACGGGATCGGGATTTGGGAAAAATGGCTCATCCCTATATATAACAATTGAATACCTCTTAACTACAGTATAATTTTTACCTTTTTCATTTTTACCACAACACTTTTTTTCTTTTTTAATTCACACACATTTTTTTGCATCATCTTTCTTTTCTGGCCTTCTCAATTTCTGCAACTTTTTCTTTTGCTTCATTCTTTATACACCAAAAATTACTAACTCTTCAACCATCATCATCAACCACCACCTGAATGACCACCCCTGGTAACATATGCAAGTAATAAAAAACGTAGTTAAATAGTATAACACACTAAGTAACATGTGATAACAAAAAATAGACTATATCTCCGACCACGACAATCAACTCCGACCAATGCTTTGAAGCTCCGGCTGTCGACGTTAAAAAATAAAGAAATAACAAACACACCTTCAAAGTTCATACCCACTATCATAGATCTACATATTTAAAGAAAAAAAATTACATATTCAAATATAAAACACACATAACAAATCTTCAAATCATAGATCTACACACACAAACATGATAGAAAAAGGATATGATGTTGTAGTGGTAGTGGTGTTGGAGAAATTGTTGGGATGGCGGCGACTCCAAGGTATCCAATCCGTAAACAAGGTTATGGATTTTTCATAAAAAGGGTATTTAATTTATCCCTTTTGGTTACTGCTATTCATCGTGTAGAAAAAGGAAGACGCCTGATGATGAGAGAAACACCGAAAAAGATGATGATGAAACATGTAGATATAGAAAGAGATGATGAGATTGTTTTGTTTTTCCTTTGTGTGCGATTGAGTGTGTGTTTTAGAAAAGAAATGCTATGAGTTCAGAAAGACATAGAAAGAGAAAGGAAAGAATATGTTTGCTTTTCATCCATTAAGGACATGGTTTCATAAAACTACTATGGGTACCGTGTCACCTCAAAATATGAGTCACACATAATGTAGGAAGACATTAGTCATATACTTTCTTATACTCCGTAATAAAATGAAGAGGTGGTGTGAGTGTGTAGACATGATATGGACAATATTATTGGTTATGATCAACAAAAATACAAAAACGCCATGTAGTTTTTATAAAATATCTTTAACCTTTGTTATATCCTTATTAAAATTACAAATACTTATAATTAAGTAGCTATTTACGAGAACAATGTAGATAAATGGTTATAAAAATCAACTTACTGACATGTGAATTCCATTAAGTATCTTTTTTAATTTTATATCTTGATTTTTTCACATGTCATTATTTTAGAGTTAGGTTATTTTTAGGCATAAGTTAATTTTATTTATCATTATCTTATATGTATATAAATGGCTTGATCTTAAACTACTAATGTTTAGTGGTATACGGATCCTAATTTCTTTTAACGAAAGTATGTGCCCATGTTGGGTTCTTTTGTCAAAGAGAAAAAAGTATTTGTAGGATAAAACTACGTTCAGATTTAAGGTTAGGTTGATTTTTAAACATAAGTTATTTTGATTTATCGTTATCCTACATGTATATACATGGCTCGATCTTGAACTGCTAATGTTTAGTGATACACAGCTTAAATTACGTGATGTACAGATCATTATATTTTTTAATGTAAATACGTGATCCCATTTGTAGAATAAAACTACGTATAAAAAAAACCCCGCGGCAACGCGCGGAAATTTTTTTCTAGTGTTATATAATTTGTATTTTTTTTATTCTTTTTAACAATTGTTTTTTTATATCTTTTCTACACTTTAACATTTTTTTCCTTTTATAACTTTTTACACCTTTTGTTTTAGATGTATTTTGTAAACTATTTTTTTTAAATACTTTATAACATTTTGTTTTTTTCATATATAATTTGTAACCTTTTGTTTTTAATAGCTTCTTTAACATTATTAATTCTTAACTTTTTTTTTATGCATATCTTCTTGAATTTATTTTATACTTATTTTTATATTTTATAGCTTTTTAAACATTTTTATTCCTTAACCATTTTTTCCATATATCTTTTTTAATTTTTTTGTACTTTTACCTTCTTTTTTTAGGTTTTTGTGTTTTTATTTTACATATTTTTTTTTTGTCTACGATTTGGAGCTATACATGAATACGCTGTTGTGTTAAAAGAAAACATGTGGAGACGAATCATACCGAAACCGTATCCATACGATAATTAAAGCCCCGCATGGCCCAAAAGTCGGGTGCTACAGTACCGGGTCGGGTTAACCGGTACTGTAGCAACTCAAAATCGGTACTGTAGCAAACAAACACATATACATGATGAACAAGAATAATAATTACAATAAAATCCGAACACCACCACCACCAAATTCCGACAACTTTTTCAGGTGACGGTCTATTTGGCCCTTACTTCATCGTCTCTTTTTCCCGGTTCCCGCCTTCCGGCAGCTTCTAAATTCCGATTCAAAGCTGAGAACTACAAAAACGTTATTCATCTTTCATAGCCAAATTCCAAATCTACACCACTTTTACATCTAAGGTACATAAATTCATCATAAAATGAAAAAAAATATATGTAACTTTATAGTATCATCATCGATCATGAATATCCTTAGATTTAGAAAAGAAAAAAAAAGAAAGATGAGGTTCTATCATATAGCAACTCACACGACTCTTTATCTTCAGAGTAACTTGGTAAATATCATTGAGCAGATGAAGAGACATCAAGTGCGGCGGATGCTGAACGACGGTGTTTGTTCACGACGGAGGCTGCTGCTGTTCTTTTTTTATTGTTGACGTTATGAGAAAAATTGTTGAAACTGAGAGGAAATTATAAATTGATTTTTAACTTGATGATTGATTTCATGATTTCTGAGTTTGAGAATTTTTTTGAGGTGGAAATGTTTATGTCATTATGTGTGTATTGGTGGTATGTGTGTATAGATGGTGCAAATGTTTGTGTGTGTGTTAGGTGGTGGTGAGTACTGGATACGAGTGGCAAACAAAAGGAAGGGAGGTGTGCCACGTTTTCTACATGAGAATTGATATTAGTACCAAACTATTTAATTATTTTTCTATAAATTAGTGAATATAATAAATAGATATTTGGGGGTTATCAACTACTTAATTGAAAAAATTGGAGAGAACAAATGCTTTATAATGTAATATATAGAGATATGTATTGTTATGTATGTATCGTGAATTCACGTATCTTTATGTATCCCGGGGCAACGCCCGGATACATGAACTAGTTCATTATTAATCAAATTCGTTCGTAAAAATATTCTTAATTATTATTATTTTTTCATCAGAATTCTAAATATCAATGGCGGACACAGAGACGTTTGCATTCCAAGCAGAGATCAACCAGCTGTTGAGCCTCATCATCAACACTTTTTACAGCAACAAAGAGATCTTTCTCCGTGAGCTCATCAGTAACTCCTCCGATGTAAGCCTTCTTTTCAGTTATATCTCATGATTTATCTATATAGGTATAGATATATATAGATATACATTACCTGCATTATGTAATTAAAAAAGTTTTATCTGTTAGATATATATCTCTACTACATTATAAAGCATTTGTTCCCTCCATTTTTTCAACTTTAACTAAGTGAAAACCCCAAAATACCCCTATCACTTATTCATAATACTCTTAGAAGAAATATCAACCACTCATTTTTTTCTCTCTCCTCAAATCTCAACCACTTATTTTTCTCTCTTCTCCATGAATCATTTTATTCTTCTAACTCATTCAAAATCTTTTATCTCAAAAACCGTACATCGATAAATTATAAAAATTATATGGGTGTTCTTAAAATTTCATGATCTTTCATTAGAGATGTCATTCAATATACTTTCGACGAATTTTTAAATCCGAGGGCGGAGCCCGGACGGCTAAGGCATTTAGCTATCACACTCTATGACATATCACCTCCTATACCTATCACCCCCACCATCTCACCGCCGCAACGCGCAGGTACTTTGTCTCGTGTGTTATTATGTATTTATGTATATAAGTATGTACATGTATTTGTCTATGTTTTTTTAATTAATTGAAAATTGTTATTATGTGATTCTTATATTATTATATTATATATCCAATTTTCTATTGAAATAGTGATATTCTGGCTGATTAAATGTTAAGGATGTTTTTTTGGTTTTATTAGCTTATAATTTGAATTACATTAATATTTTATTTTATGTGATTATATATGATTAATTTTATCAATGTAATTATATCAAAGTAATTGATGGTGTACCCCTGCAAACCATGATACGAAGACCACCTAGCACGAAGCTCGAAGATATTAATAATAATTAAATAGTTAAAGATAGCTACAAATCCCTTCCTAAAATATAGTAAATCATATCCCAATTATAAAGGGATAAGGATGGCAAGTAAATCAGATAAATATATCCTAGATATGCCAAAACCCTAGCTAGGGTTAAAACCCTAGCTTCCTCCCCAAGTCACCCTCTTCTATATAAGAAAAGGAAACCCTCATCAATCGGCATGATCATAAAATCAACCGAAAACCCTAATCCTCACATAAACCTCCAATAAATCCCTAACTCACATACCTTGGCGTAAAGTGGCACAGCTCCTACCTTCGTGGAATCGCCAACAAACCTTTAAACCTCAACCATCTCTCCACGGAAGAAACCTCTTAGCCGGAGTCTACATCATGCATGCGGTTTGGTGCACAATCATTTGGCGCCATCCGTGGGACCACATCGATTCATATCACAAAACCCACCATTAAACCACACCATGATCGAATCCCTGATTCGTCGTGCCAAACTAAAAACATGGTAGATCACCGCAAGGGAATACTTCTACGAATTGATGGTTTATCTCCTCTGCGATCCAAAGATCCGAAACCAGATGTGCGCGTTCTTCTAAGTTGTACATCACTATCGCTCCGTATATTATTGTTATAAATTATAATATCCAAAGAGGCGATGTCATAATATTTGTTTGAAGCCGATTAACAGTACAAATGTTAAAGATGCGCACAGACACGATATATTACGTAAATACATCATGTTTGGGAGATTTGAAGATTGCAGCGGCCATAGAAGAGAAAGATCGAGATGGAAAGTCTGCTTCACTGCCTTTCCTGCCCCAGATCCAGATGGAGGAACTAACCCGAAGCCTTCAGCGACCTTCGGAAACCTCCGACAGCCTTCAGTAAGCCTCGGAAACCTCCGACATCCATCGACGAGCTTCGGAAACCTCTGACAGCCTTAAGTAAGATTCGAAGACCTCCCACAACCTTCGAAGAGCTTCAGACACTTCCAGCAACCTCCAGCAAGCTTCGGAAACCTCCGACAGCCTTCAGTAAGCTTCGAAGACCTCCCACAGCCTTCAACGAGCTTCAGACACCTCCAGCAGCCTCCAGCAAGCTTCGAAGACCGCATAAGGTGTAATATGTACCAGGATCTAATATAAATTATGATTCATTACGGTAATACTTATTTAGAATGACATCTTAATGGTTCAAGCAAAACCTCATAAAAAAGAATAATAATAAAAGAGGAGCAGATACAGACGGAGAACATGCTTCACAACTCTACTAGATCCAGACAGAAGGCTTGAACCACAGCCTTCCCTGTACCATATCCAGATGGAAGCACTTAACCGAAGCCTCTAGCGACCTACGAAGATCCCCTACAGCCTTCAGCAGCTTCGGAAACCTTCGTCAGCCTTCAACAAGCTTCACACATCTTCTACAGCCTCCGGCAAGCTTCTGAAATCTCGTACAATCTTCGCCAAGCTTCGAAGACCTCCTACAGCCTTCAACGAGCTTCGGACACTTCCTACAGCCTCCGATGAAGCTTTAGAAATCTCTGGCAGCCTCCAGCAACTTTCGAAGGTCTCCTATCAGCCTTCAGTGACCTACATTAGCTTTCGTCAAAGACCTCCTAACACCTCCAACGACCTCGAAAAGCCTTTTAGCGAGCTCGAGAACCTCCGACAGCCTTCGGCAACCTTCGGAAATCTCCGACAGCATTCAGTAACCTTCAGGAACTCTCAGCAGCCTTCGGTACTATCTTTTATCAAAGTAAATTCGATGCAATAAATTGGCGAACAAGGAGTACAGTCTAAAATCACGACCCTAGCAGTCCATAATATTAGACTGGGGGGCTAATGATGATATATACCTCACCTTCGATGACGTTGTGCGACCAAGTTCACAAATCTTTCTGACACTTTCTCCACTCAAAGAGGTCACAGCTGCAATCTCCCTCTACAAAGCTCAAGACGTGAGGTAAAAACTCTTCAACCAAAATATATGGGCATTGGAATCCCAAGGTATGCACTAAAGCCATGATCTTTTATATTTTGCCTAAAGGTGTATATAGCTTGTATAATGGTCACCTACGTGATAGTTTAAACCATATACCACAGCTTACCCAAGACTTAATTCGTAAGGCATAAGCCCCATAAATTACGAACCCCTAAAAGTATTGACATACTGAAATATTCCCGTCAAGATAAAGCTACGGACATGGTTTCCTACCCTTCGTAGATCAGATAACCTCTGTAAAGCAAAATCATCGGGTATAATACTTTCCCTTCATAAGATAAATGACTTAAAATAGAATAAAACTCCGAAAGTAGGATACCCTCTACAAGGTCTATTACCCAAAAATCAATCTACGCATCCTAGAATAGCATACCTAATACATACCCATACGACCTAGATACATGCAAAGTGCATAAAACTTATACACCCTAAGGAAAACCCGAAACCAAAATATATCAGAGGCCACGAGCCTACGGTCTTGTATATAAAGTCTTATCTAAGTTTAAGAAGGTTGAGACTACACTCCCACTTCTAGCTCATAAACCTTTTAAACGACGCCCCTCCGCAAGCATGGAGGTCAACATATACACACTTTGTCACTACCCTTAAGCCTAAGAGGCTTGACGATACACCTCCCCGTAGATTCGAAAGGTCACACATTACCGCAATAATTTCCTTACAACATCCGAATATCCAAGGATTTACCCATTTCCAACAACACTTTCCACAATGCATAAGTCGAAGAAGTCATCGTCTCATTCTCGTTGACACACCTAGGGACTCAGACAAAATCCTCCAACACCTTTTACTAGAAGAGCTTACCCAAATCGTTACCTAGGCCCTAGCCTCGCAACTAAAACATCAAACAAACTTTATTCTCAAAAATAAGATATTACCCCAAAACTTAAAGAAATCCAAGTATAACAAAGAACGCTCGAATAGCATATAATTAGAGCCATAAGCGATCAACCTAGCAACCATATAAGTCTTTATTAGAAATTATGCTAACTCTTTGATCTCAGCTCGCATTTGACAGTTGTTTAAATGGCGTAATGGCTTAACTACAAAGTTTAGACAAGCTTCGTAATGGCTAATTTATGGAGTTGTTCATATGTGAGTACTGAGGTTTAAAGAAGGCATGATATAAAGGTCCCACCCTCGAAGAGACCATTCCACAAAAATCATGTATACACGACCTAACAAAGGTTTGAATTATTTTGTACATGACAAAGACCTACGTGTCCTACATCATAAAACTCGTGGACCAAATAAGGTCAAAAAGCCTCATCTTTAACCATTACGAAGGGTCGCTCCCTATCGTATTATCTATCTTACCGCGTACGTATCCATTTACCAATAAAAGACATGCTATTTAGGCTCAATGCATGTTTAAAGGGACGCCTACATAACATATATCCAAATCGTGTCTGGGAGAACAAAAACTTCCATAGCGAAGCATGCACGACTAAAAAGACATGGAAAATACGAAGTTCTCCTTCGATACCATGCAGACCGTAACCAAATGTGAGACACGGAACAATCGAGTGGCGGTACCCTCGATACCATGCATATACGCTGGATGGACCTTCAAAGTTCCAGCAAACTTATGCACTACCCTACGGAGGCCATATATGTGCCCCCGATAGGTTCAAGAACAACTCACAAAGCAATAAAAAGGTAACTCGGAATGATGATCCCTTCGTAATATATCTTCGAAGCCCAAAGAAAGGACTTCCGAATAATATAAAGAATAATTCATCACCCGAAGCCCATAAAGAAAGCTTGAAAGAGTTAACGAAGGGTAGTGGCCTACATAAACCACTACCAAAATCAGAAAGAGAAAAGGGGATTCCTCGGGAACCTCGAAGAAACCTCCCATAACAACGAGGATACCTCTATCACCTTCGTAGATAATTACAAGAAGAGAACAGTCACCCGAAGCCAACAGAATCAACGATATATGAAGAACATATCCCACGAAACATAACTCCTAAAGTCTACAACACCTGCCCTACATCAAATAAAAGAATCATAAGAAGATAACCATGTGGCTCATAGAACAAGCAAAGGTAATATCAAGTTCATCAATGCAAGCAGTTACTCAAAACAACACATGTAAAAGTCCCATCGAAGAGGAACAACCTGACGTAACAGAAATACGACCTCTGACTTAAAGGATACATCACCGATTATTAACATTATGTGTAACAAAAGATGCGGAGATACATCCAAATTTACCCCATTATGAGGAAGACCGATAAAAAGAAACTCTCTCATAGCAAATACCTAACCTTTCCACATATCCAACATTGCTACGCCCAGTTTCATTCACCGTCAACTTATCCAAAAAAGATAATGGCATACGATCTCGTCCGAAGATAGCCTCGGGGAATATACCCTATAAAACAAGCACATTACCTTACTAAGGACACCGTGACATCACCGAAACAGAAGCATAGCACTTCATGATTGTCCATACCATAAGAATGTTACAAGACTCACTGATCTCAGTAAATCCACGACCGCTTAAAACTTCATCGCAAAAAATGAGATTCGAAGATCAAAGGTCCATAAAAAGAAACAACCGATTTCTAGCAAAGACCATATCAAGAATCCCCTCGTAAAAGGAAAAGCTTTTGAACCAGCCGAAGGGCTTGATTAGGCAATCTGAAAGCCTTAATCTTGCCGGAAAAGTACGCATCTACAGAATCACTAAGTTGCTTGGTTGTAACGGAGGAGAAAGTAAATTTAATACCTATCTTCGACATTATTAAATGAAGAAACAAAGAAAGAAAAGTTACCTTGGCAAGTAGCAATCAGCAATGGCGAAAAATCTAAAAAAGAAAAATAAGAGAATTTAAAGGTATAATAGCGCGAGTAACGAAGCTTCATCCCAACCGTTTGATCAACTATTACAAATTACCACTTACAGCATCAAGAAAAAGTCACTCGCCTACGGTGCCTGCGATCTATCAAAATCGAGCATCCTCTAGTCCTCCGAGCAAAACTTTTAGCAAAGCTTATTTGGACAAAATTGTATGAAGACCGGAGCGTTGGAAGACGAAGAAGTGAAGTCTAAAATCATAGCCTTGGCAGCATCCAATATTAGACTGGGGGGCTTGATGGTGTACCCCTCCAAACCATGATACGAAGACCACCTAGCACGAAGCTCGAAGATATTAATAATAATTAAATAGTTAAAGATAGCTACAAATCCCTTCCTAAAATATAGTAAATCATATCCCAATTATAAAGAAATAAGGATGACAAGTAAATCGGATAAATATATCCTAGATATGCCAAAACCCTAGCTAGGGTTAAAACCCTAGCTTCCTCTCCAAGTCACCCTCTTCTATATAAAAAGAGGAAACCCTCATCAATCGGCATGATCATAAAATCAGCCGAAAACCCTAATCCTCACATAAACCTCCAATAAATCCCTAACTCACATACCTTGGCGTAAAGTGGCACAGCTCCTACCTTCGGGGAATCGCCAACAAACCTTTAAACCTCAACCATCTCTCCACGGACGAAACCTCTTAGCCGGAGTCTACATCATGCATGCGGTTTGGTGCACAATCAGTAATTATAGATGTTTTTTAGTTTTATTAGTTTATAATTTGAATTTCATTAATATCTTATTATGTGATTATAAAAGTAATTTTACCAATGTAATTGTATAAAAGTAATTATAGATGTTTTTTTGGTTTTATTAGCTTATAATATGAATTACATTAATATTAATTTTATGTTTATATAACATTCTGAGTTCATCAGCTATCCAATTTCGCTCTGGATTGAAAAGACTACCGATAAAGAAATTTCTGATGATGAAGATGAGGAAGAGAAGAAAGACGAAGAAGGCAAAGTTGAGGAAGTAGATGAAGAGAAGGAAAAGGAAGAGAAGAAAAGAAGAAGATTAAGGAAGTGTCTCATGAATGGTCGTTGGTGAACAAGCAAAAGCCTATTTGGATGAGGAAACCAGAAGAAATCACCAACGAGGAGTATGCTGCTTTTTACAAGAGTTTAACTAATGATTGGGAAGATCATTTGAGTGTGAAGCACTTTTCGGTTGAGGGCCAGTTGGAATTCAAGGCCATTCTTTTTGTTCCCAAGAGAGCACCTTTTGATCTCTTTGACACCAAGAAGAAGCCTAACAACATCAAGCTTTATGTCGGCCGTGTCTTTATCATTCCACCAAGAGTGGGGATGAGATGACCAGCTTGAAGGATTACGTCACAAGGATGAAAGAGGGCCAAAGCGACATTTATTACATTACTGGTGAAAGCAAGAAGGCTGTCGAGAACTCACCGTTTTTGGAGAAGCTGAAGAAGAAGGGTTCTGAGGTGTTGTACATGGTGGATGCTATTGACGAGTATGCAGTAGGTCAACTCAAGGAATTTGAGGGGAAGAAACTGGTTTCTGCAACCAAAGAAGGTTTGAAACTCGATGAGAGTGAAGATGAGAAAAAGAAGAAAGAAGCTTTGAAGGAGAAGTTCGAGGGTCTGGGCAAGGTGATCAAGGATGTTTTGGGCGATAAGGTGGAAAAGGTGGTTGTTTCTGATCGTGTGGTGGATTCTCCCTGTTGTTTGGTTACTGGTGAATATGGCTGGACTGCAAACATGGAAAGAATTATGAAGGCACAGGCTTTGCGGGATTCAAGCATGGCTGGTTACATGTCAAGCAAGAAGACCATGGAAATTAACCCCGAGAACCCGATCATGGAGGAGCTAAGGAAGCGAGCTGATGCCGACAAGAATGACAAGTCAGTCAAGGATTTGGTGCTGCTGCTGTTCGAGACATCATTGCTCACCTCTGGATTCAGTCTTGACGACCCCAACACATTTGGCAACAGGATTCATAGGATGTTGAAGCTCGGTTTGGGCATTGATGAAGATGCTGCTGATGGTGATGTTGATATGCCTTCTCTTGAGGAAGCTGATGGTGATGCAGAGAGCAAGATGGAGGAGGTGGACTAAATGGAAACACCAGGATCTGCTCTTTTATATCTTGATTAGCTTTTGGAATTTGATTGAATGTGTTGAGTTTGGTCATGTTTAGTTTTTTGTTAATTTTCTTAGTACTTTTTGGTGTCAAATTTGATGCTTTCTACCAAACAATATGCTATGACGTTGGGTGCCAAACTTGCACTGTTGAATTTCATGTCTAATTTCTATTTTTTCTGATCCAAAAGTCCATTATAAAGTGTTGAAAAATTCTCCTAACCAAGCTTGCAGGTCCATTATAAAGTGTTGAAAAATTCTGCTAACCAAGTTTGCAGGAAACCAAACCATTTGGTGAATGGAAACCGGTCAAATAGGAACGTTCTTCTAAGCTCTTGTGAGTTATTGAATATGTATTGTTAAGTCAATCTGCAGGGAATCACATACTTTAGTAATGTGAGATAGATGTTTATGTGTTGATGATACCTATTACATTTGTGAATATTTAATTTGTATATAAAACATGAGTTATTAATATTAAACTGTTGTCCTCGTATTCTCACAGTGACTACAACATTCGCATTTATCCAATAAATGTATCCAAATTTGGAACCAGGAATAGTTTCCATTTCATCCAATTAATTTTAGATTAAAGCTCAAGAAAAGAAAAGCTGTATCAGAGGGTACAGCAGTCTCTGTGTAGATCAATGGACCTTGAGTCTGCAGATTATTACCTAGGTCATCAATGAGCACCTTGACTTCAGAAAAGTCAACATCCGTTATGCAAAGGTTAACATATAATATCTATTTTACTAATACTCGTACCTAGAAGTGGTATAATAGGCTGGTTAGGGGGTTTGGGTAATGGATAAAATTGGGCAGCGTTGTATGGACAGGGTCAGGTGGACCTGAAACACTTCATGCACTTTTGAGAAAACAGTTCATTTTGGATGTAAAATTTGATTACAAAGTTTCATAATTGAGATAATATTTTATCGTTTCATTTGGGTGACTCGACTTGTTTAACATGTCTGACCGGGATCTTTTTAAGACATTCGTTTTAGCTTGGCCTGTTTGACGTGTAAAAGGTAATAATATAACCCTACCAGAGCCATTCATGAGTAAATGGGCTGAAGTTGACACTTCTACTTTATCATAATGGTAACAACTTATCACATTTGTAACAAGGGTCACTTGTTCTCCAAATAAAACATTTGGTTTGTTTTGGAAGTTGGAACTTTATCTTCCTTTAATTTAGACGTTCGGTTTATCATTGTGTTCCCAGGAGTTTAGACTGAACCCAAATCCCAAAAGTTTTGTTCCTTCACCAGCGCCATTAAGAGCTGTATCTCCAGTATCTGATGGCTCCTTTTACTACCCAACTAATGTAGGCGGTCACATAGCAGTTGGCATCGGAGTAATTAAGTGCAAATGTACAAGGAGTACATTTACGTGCAATTGAGTACAATGAGTACATTTACGTGCAATTGAGTACAATGAGTACATTTACGTGCAATTGAGTACAATGAGTACATTTACGTGCAATTGAGTACAATGAGTACATTTACGTGCAATTAGTACAAGGAGTACATTTACGTGCAATTAGTACAAGGAGTACATTTACGTGCAATTAGTACAAGGAGTACATTTACGTGCAATTGAGTACAATGAGTACATTTACGTGCAATTGAGTACAATGAGTACATTTACGTGCAATTGAGTACAATGAGTACATTTACGTGCAATTGAGTACAATGAGTACATTTACGTGCAATTGAGTACAATGAGTACATTTACGTGCAATTGAGTACAATGAGTACATTTACGTGCAATTGAGTACAATGAGTACATTTACGTGCAATTGAGTACAATGAGTACATTTACGTGCAATTGAGTACAATGAGTACATTTACGTGCAATTAGTACAAGGAGTACATTTACGTGCAATTGAGTACAATGAGTACATTTACGTGCAATTGAGTACAATGAGTACATTTACGTGCAATTGAGTACAATGAGTACATTTACGTGCAATTGAGTACAATGAGTACATTTACGTGCAATTGAGTACAATGAGTACATTTACGTGCAATTGAGTACAATGAGTACATTTACGTGCAATTAGTACAAGGAGTACATTTACGTGCAATTGAGTACAATGAGTACATTTACGTGCAATTGAGTACAATGAGTACATTTACGTGCAATTGAGTACAATGAGTACATTTACGTGCAATTGAGTACAATGAGTACATTTACGTGCAATTGAGTACAATGAGTACATTTACGTGCAATTGAGTACAATGAGTACATTTACGTGCAATTGAGTACAATGAGTACATTTACGTGCAATTGAGTACAATGAGTACATTTACGTGCAATTGAGTACAATGAGTACATTTACGTGCAATTAGTACAAGGAGTACATTTACGTGCAATTGAGTACAATGAGTACATTTACGTGCAATTGAGTACAATGAGTACATTTACGTGCAATTGAGTACAATGAGTACATTTACGTGCAATTGAGTACAATGAGTACATTTACGTGCAATTGAGTACAATGAGTACATTTACGTGCAATTGAGTACAATGAGTACATTTACGTGCAATTGAGTACAATGAGTACATTTACGTGCAATTGAGTACAATGAGTACATTTACGTGCAATTAGTACAAGGAGTACATTTACGTGCAATTAGTACAAGGAGTACATTTACGTGCAATTGAGTACAATGAGTACATTTACGTGCAATTGAGTACAATGAGTACATTTACGTGCAATTGAGTACAATGAGTACATTTACGTGCAATTGAGTACAATGAGTACATTTACGTGCAATTAGTACAAGGAGTACATTTACGTGCAATTAGTACAAGGAGTACATTTACGTGCAATTGAGTACAATGAGTACATTTACGTGCAATTGAGTACAATGAGTACATTTACGTGCAATTGAGTACAATGAGTACATTTACGTGCAATTGAGTACAATGAGTACATTTACGTGCAATTGAGTACAATGAGTACATTTACGTGCAATTGAGTACAATGAGTACATTTACGTGCAATTAGTACAAGGAGTACATTTACGTGCAATTGAGTACAATGAGTACATTTACGTGCAATTGAGTACAATGAGTACATTTACGTGCAATTGAGTACAATGAGTACATTTACGTGCAATTGAGTACAATGAGTACATTTACGTGCAATTGAGTACAATGAGTACATTTACGTGCAATTGAGTACAATGAGTACATTTACGTGCAATTGAGTACAATGAGTACATTTACGTGCAATTGAGTACAATGAGTACATTTACGTGCAATTGAGTACAATGAGTACATTTACGTGCAATTAGTACAAGGAGTACATTTACGTGCAATTGAGTACAATGAGTACATTTACGTGCAATTGAGTACAATGAGTACATTTACGTGCAATTGAGTACAATGAGTACATTTACGTGCAATTAGTACAAGGAGTACATTTACGTGCAATTGAGTACAATGAGTACATTTACGTGCAATTAGTACAAGGAGTACATTTACGTGCAATTGAGTACAATGAGTACATTTACGTGCAATTAGTACAAGGAGTACATTTACGTGCAATTAGTACAAGGAGTACATTTACGTGCAATTAGTACAAGGAGTACATTTACGTGCAATTGAGTACAATGAGTACATTTACGTGCAATTGAGTACAATGAGTACATTTACGTGCAATTAGTACAAGGAGTACATTTACGTGCAATTGAGTACAATGAGTACATTTACGTGCAATTGAGTACAATGAGTACATTTACGTGCAATTAGTACAAGGAGTACATTTACGTGCAATTGAGTACAATGAGTACATTTACGTGCAATTGAGTACAATGAGTACATTTACGTGCAATTGAGTACAATGAGTACATTTACGTGCAATTGAGTACAATGAGTACATTTACGTGCAAATGAGCACATTGGGTACAAGGGTGCATTTTATGGGATCATGTTAATGTAGATTATGGATTGTTTGACATTGGTACGTGATCTTGTTCATTTGTTTCCTACGAACTCACCAACCTAGTGTTGACATTGTTTAGTACACTTTTCAGGAAATCAAGAGAACCCAAGAGCTTGACGTGCTTGCTAGATGTTGGACTTTGACCATGGATCCGCGATCCATTTGCCCGTTGATGGGATTTGCTTAGGATCATGAGCCATCTTTTGAATTGTTTATTTTTGTAACTTTTGATGGTTGGATGCTCCTTATGCTTCTATGACATGTATCTAAATTGTTGGGTTCCCGGAATCCTTTTATTTTCATATAGTCTCGTTCTACGATAATTCCATCTTGTGTCATGCTTTTCGGTGCATTTCGAGCCTAGCTCGGGGTGTTACAGAATGGTGGCCCATGCAGGTCCTGAGAATTATGGATTGTATAGGAAAAAAAAATATTTTCCTAAAATTATGAAAAATCTATCTATAATATAACTAAAAGAGGAGTTTGGGTACACTTGGCATCCCTAATCCCCCTCTTTTAGCCTAATTCTCCCTCCTCATTAATCTTCTATTTTTTAAATATTTTTTTAATTATTAAATCTATAGGCCGACCTTATTATTAATAAAAAAATCTTTTTATCCTTAAAAGTCTCCCAAAAATTATATTATATCTATATATATACAACCTAGGAATACACTCATATCCTCAACCAAAAACAAAAACCTACGACCAAAACAAAAAAATAGTCGCCTACCAAGAAGTCGACTACCAAGAGGTTTTTTTTTTAATATACTTTGTTCATATTTAATCATTATTATTATTATTATTTAACATTAAATTCTTATGTTATTGTTATTATTATCTCTATTAATTTAGTTTGTTGTCCATTATAGGTTCATCATGGCTTCTTCTTCAACAACCAAAAATAAGACCACATTAGTTCATCTTGAAGATCTTAAGCCAACACATGTTAACCATCATCTACGACTCTGTGTTGTGCATGTATGGACTGTTTCGGAGTGGAACAACCCAAAGAAAATCAAAACGTTCGAGATGGTCTTTGTTGATGAATTGTTATGTACTTTTCAAAAATTATATATTTTTCTTTAGTTTTCGTAATTATAGTCTAAAATTGTTGTTTGTGTTTGTCTTAAGTTTAGATATAACAAACTACAAATTTTTATTTAACTAAAGTTGGAAAAAAAAGGGGTTAACTAGATTCAATATTTTTATAAAGTTAATTTTCATATGTTTTCTTCTTTAGTTTTCGTAATTATAGTCTAAAATTGTTGTTTGTGTTTGTCTTAAGTTTAGATATAACAAACTACAAATTCTTTATTTAACTAAAGTTGAAAAAAAGGGTTAACTAGATTCAATATTTTTATAAAGTTAATTTTCATATGTTTCCTTCTTTAGTTTTCGTATTGATTAAGTTGTCGTATTGGTTTAGGGATTTTGTCGCCTTCACGATGATTATAATGTTTAATATAAACATTGAACCTTGGCTTCAGTATGTTCGAATAAAAAGCAAGAAAATCAAAGAAAAACCAAAACCAACGATTTATTATATTATTATAATTTTTATATATATTGAGGAGCATTTGTTGTTAAGAACAATTGTAAACATATGCAAAGAATGATACGGAGTATTTGAAAAATAATATCAAAAACTAAAACAACAAACTTTCAAAGAAGTCAGGTTTCTCCAAACCCCTTTACACTCCCAAACCAACCACATTAAATTAGATGTTATTAATTAAATAAAGATTAAGAAAAATTGTTACGAAACACGCGGACCTGAAGTCTAAAACCCGGATTCTAAACACATCATATTCTTCCCCCTTACTTGAATTCCAATTTTTTAGCTTTGATTAATATATTTTGATACTACTCGTGAGCACTAGTTAGTTATTAAACCAAATAATAAATAAATGAAAATATAAAATAACTCTCCTCAAAAAAAAGAGAGAAGCCGAAAATTACAAAACTCAACAAGGGTATAATATCTCGTTACGTTCACAAACTATAATACATAAACCCTAATCACATACCTTATTTCCTCCGCTCGATCTCATTCCTAGTGATTTTACTTGCTAAATCAAATTACTCAGTTCACATAACACACACAATAATTCCATATGTCTATATCATTCAATCCCTGTATTTTTACCTCCCCAATCCCCACCACTCGTTCTCATTTAATTCAAACTAGAGCATCACCTAATTCTTCCTTTTCACATATCACCAACAGTTTAAGAAGGTAAAACCATCTTAATTCATGTTGTTTTTTTTTGTTTTTTTTTTCATTTAGACATTATATCAATCGCATTGCATGCATTATCTAACTTTTTTTTATTGACGTATACAGCTGTGAATGTTATGATATGTATAAACAAAAAGTCTTGTTTCCTCAAGCAAAGTTTTGGCAAAAGTCGATTGTTAAACACCGAAAAACATTAATCGATAACAATGATGATGTTTCCGATACTTTGTTTGTCCTACAACATTACCCCGTTTTTTCATTAGGAACTAAAAGCTCCCATGAAAACTTGCTTTTCGATATTGAAAAACCTCCTTTGCCGGTACATGAAACCGAACGCGCTGGTGAAGTTACGTACCATGGTCCCGGACAGGTAGATTTTGTTTTGTATTGTTTTTTAAGTTTCTTTGTTATAAGTTAATGCTGAGATGATATGTTTTATGTTTTAATGTAATGTATATAGCTAGTGATGTACCCGATTATGAACCTTTGTTACCAAAAGATGGATCTTCATTGGTACCTCAGAGCGCTTGAGGAAGTAGTTATTCGTGTTCTTTTGTCAATGTTTAATATAAAAGCTTCTCGAGTTCCGGGTTTAACTGGAGTTTGGGTTGGTAAGTTTTGCACTTTTTTAGAACGTGTTTGGTTTTGCGATTTGAAAAAGATTATCCCATTGTTATGATTTTCCATACGAAAATGATTGAAAATGGACTCTTTGTGAGGAAAACATAACATTGAAAAAGTAGGTTTAGACATGTTTTTTGAATCGTCGTTTGTTAACGAAAATGGGTGACATATAATGGATTAGCATTGAATGTTTCAACGGATCTTTCCCCCTATGAGCATCTACATAATTGTGGAATACGAGACCGTGGAGTTGGAAGCATCAAAGGGGTGTTGAATGAATCTTCTTCGACGTGTGATGATGATAAACTCATTGATATCGCTCATGATTCGTTGCTAAAAGAGTTCTGTGAAGTTTTTCAGGTTGAATTGAATCATCAGCCAGTAACAATGTTAAGGAATGTATTGATAAAACTTTGAGGTTGCTTGTTATTGTTGGTTAAGATTATTAATAATCAAGTTTACTTACCAATAAAAGTTCTTTCTAATTAGCACTTGAAAAATTGTATGTACTTAATTTCTACTTTATGTATTATTGTTAAACAGATGTTACAGTATTATTTTTGTTCACGAATGGTCTAATGCCCTTCCATATTGTATAGCAAACAGATTTAACTTAAGCATACTGATAGTGAAGTATGTTTTGTACTTGTTACACTGATGCAATAATGGATTTGCTGATCAACTAATTCAAATGAATCTGGCTAGGTCAGTGTTATAAACATCAATGTCCACTAAAAAATTCCTCCATTCGCATGAAGAAACTCATAATATGTTCATGGTTGTACTACCATTCAAACCAAGAAATATTGGAATTTACAACATTCTTCAAGTCGAATTATGTAAACGATGTTTACCTTTGAATGGTTCAAAGGCTTCCCATTAAATAGATGATAGACTTGTCAAGAAATCAATTGTTTAATAGTTTTTCAAAATGGACAATGATAAAGGGATAAGCTCGATATCAATACCGTCTTGAATAGTATCAAAACTGAATTCTCCATAAAATGCAAACCTTTACCGGTCCGGTATTTTGGATACAATAGCGTTTAGTCCTGATCTCACATACCATATTTCAAGCAATACTAAGATATTGAGATTAATACTTTTTTTTTTTTTTTGAAAAAAACTATATTTCTGGTCTTCCAAGTTAGCAAGATTTAGAGAGATCATTCTAAATTCGAAAAAATATAATTTTGATCTCTAAAGTTGGCATTTTTTTTTCCAGTTTCACTCCGCGACCAACATCATCTCATTATGGCCGTTAAGTGCCTCACGTGACAAATATGTGAGGGCTTCATCTTTAGGATCAAGGCTACGGTAACAGTTAAGAGATGATTATGTGAGGCATGAATGTGCAAGTGTCTTCTCCTTGGTAAGTTGCTTAGCTGCGATTTTTTGCTGATTCCTTATGCGCTTGTCCATGGAAAGACCTGGGGGGAAAAAATCATGATACAATATTAACAGTTACAATTAAATTTGTTGCCAAGACAACTCATAGTAATTAAAGGTGTATGCGCACTCAATGAGCTAAGACCTTGAATGTGGACTTGGCGAGATGCGTAAAAAAAGCGCAGGCCCAAGAAAAAAAAAACAAATGCTAATCAAATTAATAAATACAGTTAAAAAAAACCCATAATGCATTCAACCAAAAACTTCAATCAAATTGTTCATAAATTAAAAATAAAAACTTCAAACTAAATTGTTCATAACTTGAAAACCAAGTAATTCAAGTAGCATGGCACCAGACATCAAACACTCCAAACACAAATCCAAATGCAAGATTTGATCACTTTAAATAGCAACTAGCAAGCATTCAAAATCCGGTTTATGCAAGTATACTATTGAAGTTGTATGACCTAGTGGTGAAAATGAGCTGGTCGGGGAGCCAAACAGTAACTCTCACGACTTTGGCCCAAAACACTTTAATAAATAATTAGTTCATCAGATATGACTACAAAATTTTGTTTTAGCAATAATCAAGCATGATAATTAAGCTTTTTTGCATTTATCTATACAATTGGATGACCCTAAATCACTTTGGATCCATTAAGATCCTGAATTGAAGCACACAAGTAAATTTGGGATAACTTTCTGTTAATTTTGAATAATAAACTAGTTTAAAAAAAATTACAGTTCTTTTTTAAAGCATCCAAACAAGCATATCATGAAACTGAGAATGGAAAAGTTCTAACCTTTAACTATTGACCATTCTCCACAATGGCAAGTGACTGGGAAAGAGTAAATAAGTCCAGCTGGAACATTGTATGAGCCATCAGAACACACCCCCATTGAAATCCAAGTTCCCTATAATTTGCATCACAATAACGAAACCAAAAAAGGAAAGAAATAATGCACAATGTTTTGTGTAAATCAAGTATTCAGATATTCCAAGAGAACTAAACTAACCTCTGGAGTTCCACGGACCCAATCATGGATATGGTCACAAACAGATTTTGCAAAAGAGAATACACTCGAGAACTCAGGAAATCCAGATTTTATCCTAGAAAGAAATGATGCACATTATTAGGAAAAATAGGAAAAAGGTTAAAAGCAAGGAAAAGAAAGAGTGATCTTTTGGGAGGCATTCAAGTATCATACCATGCATTATCCTTCATGAGGTCTAGAACTGGTTTGTCTCCAACAGTTGCATGAGTGACATCTGCATATGAGTAGTTACCCCAGATGATAACATTTTTGACATCTGATACTTGCACATCTAGTTTCTGAGAGATTTTCTCAAGAGCCCTGTTATGGGCGAACCTTGTTAAACAGGTGATGTTTTTCTTGTCGATGGATGGTGCGAATTCCTTCAAGATCAAAGCATAGGTGTTTGCAGGGTTAGCAACAGCCATGTTTGGAGGGTAAGCAACAACCAAGACCTGTAGAAAGCCATAAGCAACATTTATTAAGATAATGGTATACTAGTACTAGTGATGAAAGAGATAACCTTGAATAGTTGAATATATCACAATATACGAAATGACATAGAAATTGAGATAATTTGGTAGACATCATCAGATAACACCATAAAAATAAAAATAACCTTGCAGTTTGCAGCGGCATGCTTGTTAAGAGCGGAGGCTTGTGATTTGAAAATTGAGACATTCTTTGACATCACATCTTTCCTTTCCATTCCTTCTATCATGGGAAACCCACCAACCATGATGGCTACATTCACGCCAGTGTATGCCTGAACAGCATCAGGACTGACAACAGTGTCTGAGGTAAACATTGAAGTACATGTTCAATTTCAGAACTATATCTCACTTCACATAATGAAAAGCTACTAATACATTATAACAATATACAACTATTGATGGCAATAGCAGTAAAAAAAGACAACTAATTAAAGACCTATAACGAGAGGACATGCAGCAGCTTCCAACTCATCTAACAAATCCGATACAGCTGATCGGTGATTGAGAATGTGCAAGATCACGGGTTGGTCAGCACCCAACATATTTCCCCTGGCAATCATCATCACAAGATTATTTCCGATTTCTCCTGTAATCAAAACAGGATAACTTAGTACTACCTCAATTCAAAAACTCAAAAAAATCCTAACAAAAATTACAGTTTCTATGCAAACACCTATACATTTAAACTATCAAACACATCATTTCTCAACAAGCAAACATAATTACTTAGCATGGCACTAAACCAAACTAAAAACAGACTATTATATATCGCATTTGCACCTTATGATAAAACTTATTTCGAATCCACAATTATTCTGATTTCGTATACTATCCATATTAATCCAACTAAATTCAATCAAAACCCATAAAACAAACACTGATCACACGATCTCCACAACACAAAACTCCATAACACCACATCACAAATTTCACTACAATATACAGTATATACATAGATATTATAACATCATTATTTGAACTATAAAAAATAATAAAAACATAGCACTTATTTTATCTATATTCTCGAAAATCATAACTATAAACCTTACTCATCTAAATAGAAACAATCAAAACAAAAACCACCAAAAACTATACAGACTTTGTCAATGATTGAGTCAAAGCAATCAGATATAAGTCAGATCTAACTCATAACACACACTTAAAATGAATTCAGTGCGTGTATTACAATACTTGATTAGTAAGCAATCATATAAATGTGAATACAAAGTAACAAACACGATCAGATCACATAGACTCAATCAGTAACAATCATACTAATCAGATCCATACTGAGCAACTAAAAATATAAATATTATAGAAAATTAAAAATATATATTGTATTGTCTATTCTATGTAGATATAGATATATGCATGCCTGTGGCATCGGTAACAAGGATACGAACTGGATCCCCCGCAAAGCTCTTGATCACGCTCTTGATCACACCCACAGCAACAGTCTGTCTCGTGTCCCTCGCAACAAATCGACCCAATGGAGGATAATCAGAGAAAGCCTCCACAACCATCGGCTTTATTGGAACCATCTTCACCATTCCAGCATCGCCAAATTGCAAAGAAGCGGGTTCATGCTCAAGCACCTTAAAAGTACTCCTATCAATCTTGGTCAACAATTTCTCAAACTTAACGGCAACACGAGAACTATGGCAACATAGCAATGGCGTATACCCTGCTTTAATCTGAATCGGGTTCATGACGATGACATGAGATGTAAAACTAACAGCATTCTTTGCAGGGTCTCTATTTAAGTCTGAAACAACATACCCACGCTTAAGATCCTTCACGGCATCATTCTCAAGAGTGAAACCAATTAGGTCTCCTGGCAATGCCATGGGCAGTGCTTCCTTGTGCATCTGTAAAGATTTGACTTTACTTGTCAAACCAATTGGGCCAAAAGTGACTGCCATACCGGGCTTGATCACACCAGTTTCAACACGTCCCACTGGCACAGTTATCCCACCAATCTTATAAACACCACTAAGTGAAAGGCGTAGAGGCTTGTCAGATGGTCTTTTTGGCTCCTTGATCTGGTCAATGGCATCAAGTAGAGTTGGACCCATGTACCATTTTTTAAATAACTCATTACATGGCCCCTCAGTCATGTTCTCGCCCTCAAAACCAGATACTGGAACGAATGAGAATTTACTAGAGTTGTATCCCACTTTCAAAAAGTAGGGAGTCATTTCTTTGACAATAAATTCAAACCTCGTTTTTGAGTATTGCGGTTTAGTAGCATCCATCTGTAAAACAGGAAATAACAAAGCCAGTTATCATTAATGGAATAAGCTACAACTATCTTCATGTGCATAAAAGGAAAGAAGAAAAAAAAAACCAAGTACCTTGTTGCAGCAGCAAATGATTTGCTTGACACCAAGCATAAATGCAAGCATAGTGTGATCACGAGTCTGTCCATAGGTCATTCCATATTCAAAAGCGGCAGGGGTCGCGTCAATAATGAGAATGGCACAGTCAGCCAGGGAGGTTCCAGTGATCATGTTCTTGATATAATCAAGATGCCCGGGAGCATCAATGACAGTGCAGACATGGCGAGTGGTCACAAACTTGGACAAAGAAATGTCAATAGTTTTCCCACGTTTACGCTCTGCCTTGAGCTTGTCCAACACCCAAGCATATTTAAATGAAGCATATTTGCCCTTAAGTTTGTCCATCTCAACAGCCTCTTTTTCCATCTCATCAGCCTCTTTCTCATTCCTTTCAATCACATCCTCTTTTACTTCACCGAGCTTGTAGAGCAAGTGACCTGTGGTGGTTGACTTCCCAGAATTCTGGTTTCCAATGACCACAATGCTGATATGAGTCTTTTCTCTATCCATGATAAATGTGCAACGTGACTGGCTAATGTTATGAACAAAATTCAATGTCAGATAAAAGTATATACTGTAATACAAAAGAAACTAACACTACAGCAGCAGCAACAACACATTTCCGTCAGTGGCAGAGAGACGAGTCCGACTAAGTTTAGAAACTTTCACGTTAAAGTCCCTTCATTCCACTCTAATCCTATGTCCCGACTAAGTTTAGTGACTCCTATTATACCCTCTAATCCCACCCGACCCTGCACTCCATAACAACCTCAGGTAACTATGGCAGTATGGCAAATCCTTGGTTTTAAAAAGCGAAAGGCACACAAAAGCGATAGGGTTCATTTCCAAAGAGCAATGTGCAAGGCACCAGTGGAGGAGCTATGTGGTACCCAAGGGTGATCATGGCAACCCCACAATTTATATAAAACTCTATATTTTTAGTATTATTTCTATGTATTTATTTAGTTTTAAGGTAATTGGCAATCCCAGACTAGTATAATTGAATTTTATACTTTAATCTTACACTTGTTAGTATCATGAAAACTGTTCGGCGACCCAGAATAATAATCCTGGCTCTGCCCTAGCGCAAGGCGCACACTTATGAAAATTTTTTATAAATTATTCATATAGTATTTAACACATAAAACACCAAAACACCATCATTGAGGGCCTCGGCTTTGATCAAATTTGTTGTTTGAAAAGAAACCCTCCAAAAGGTAAGGAATAAACACTTATTAAGGAAAAATATCAATTGCAAAAACAACATTTAGCAATCTATACTACTCCGATGACATTTATTAATTAAAGAAAAATTAACTAATTATACCTCTAACAACAACAACAATTGGGGTATGCTGAAACAAAGAGGAAAAAATATAAAATAAAGAACAATGGATATACAAAAAAAAACAACTAACCAACAATTGGGGTATACAGAAACAACAATTGGAGTTTTATTATTTCTGTTTGGAGCCAACTTCAAAAATAAATCGTAAAGAGAATAGACGTCTCTAGATTATGTTTGGCCAGTTTGGGTATCCTTATATATAAAACGAAATGCAGTTTTGGTCCTTATGATTTCACAATTTGCAACTTTGGTCCAAACTTGTGAAAAGTGACAATTTTGGTGCAATAGGTGAGACTTTTTCGATATCTTGGTCCAAAGCTAACATTCCGTTTGTTTTGCTCTGTTAGTCACGCCATGTGCCAGGCACGTAATGGCTAAACATGTCTTTTTACATATACGGGATTATTTCTGCAACTATCTTATTCTTTATTTTGTCTTTTTGTTTTTTTGAAATATATATCCAACTCGTCCTTTACTTTTTATTTTGTCTTTTTTCTTCTTTTTTTTAAATGTGTATCTTTTTTTTTGTTAAATGTATATCCAACTCATCCCTTACTTCTTTTACTAAAAAGGGGAGTGGGGGGTTGTCGTCCTTTACTTTTTATTTTGTCTTTTTTCTTCTTTTTTTTAAATGTGTATCTTTTTTTTTGTTAAATGTATATCCAACTCATCCCTTACTTCTTTTACTTAAAAGGGGAGTGGGGGGTGGGGGGGATGAGGGAGAAAAGAAAACCAAGAATGCAATCTTTGATCCATCACAACCTCTAAAACATTCAACTATCAATAATCCATACTTAATGAATGAAATATAGTTAATAATGTGTAAGGAAAACACTTGGTGACCTTAAGGTCTCAGATTCGATCCCCGCTTGGCACAAAAAATAATTCTTTTAAGGTACCCGTTACCAATGAATCCTAGACCCACATGTGAAGTTTAAATACGCGGGTTCGATCCTTCGGGCTCGGGGTGCCCAGATCATGTGGGGATTAGAATGGAGGTATTGTACTCGCATCATATATATAGCTCATACGGGGTGATCGATGGGTATCCAATTGTGGTACCGGGGTTAGGGTTCCCTCCATTACCCTTTGAACAGGTAACCAACTAGCAGCAGTTCCAGCAGAATCAGCAATAGAAGCAACAGCTCCAGCGGTGATGAGCTAATTATTTAAAACTTTTTCCCCCACGGTTGTCATTAAAATGATATGAAAACTAACCGTTAATGTGAACTTTATTTATTTAATCGTACTAGAGTTATTAAAAGGTTCAGTAACATATAAGTTAAGTGTAACACCCTGATTTTTTTTTATATTATTATATTTATATATATATATGATTTAAAATCTCATTTCATTTTAAAACTTTCCAAAAACATTTACTGATTTCTTAAACAATAATTTGAGCATTTCAAATATTTCCATTTTAACACTTTGTAATGACTTACATTTAATAACCTCAACAAAATATTTTATACGGGCATCCAGAGCTTGATTTAAAAGAATATTACCACGGGTTGGTCTCGCGCAAAATACTTCTTATTCTGTATTCAAAACTTCGCTTCATTTCCTTTAGGCCTTTCCATTGCTTGTTTTTCCCGCCTACAAAATATTAACCACTAAAAAGTAAGCTAACGCTTAGTGAGTTTTAATCTACAGGCATAACCGTTTCACGTGCTCCCAGCACTTCATGTGGCCCCGACACTTTATGTACCCCGGTACTTTTGTGTGCTCCCAGCACTTCTTGTGGCCCCGCCACTTCATGTACTAGTACTTTTATGTTATGTGGCCCCGCCACTTATCACACTCGTGTGCCCCGGGCACTTATCATTTTATTAGTGTGCCCCCGACACTTTATAATTATACTTGTAAAATAGAACTCATCTTGCATGCGGTTATCCTGTCTAGTTTCCATGCTCGCTATCACCTATTTTCAGAATGACACTTTCATCATTTTCAATTCGTCATTCATAATCACTTTTTTATCACTTCCTCATGATCATTCTACCAATACTATTTAACTTTTACTTAACAATAATTTCATGGCCTATTTCTATATTATCATCGCTAGTAACAAAATAATCTTTTCAAAGTCATTTTCATAATTATTTAGGCAGCGTATTTTTTTTAACTATTATCATCATCTACCCAACCCATATCAAAGTCATGGTCATGGTCATTTTCTTACTGGTCACCAAACTTATTCACTTACAAATGATCACTATTGAAAACTCAATAGTCATTTATAAGGATTTCCATCAATACAATTTACCCATATTATAATTAACGTTAATTTGCATACGTATTTTCAATAAATAACTACTATCAAAATAACTCATTTTAACAAGATAATAATATTATTACTCAAATCTTAACAATTTCAAATAAAATATCACGACTGTGTTATTATAACAACGTACTCTTTCTATTCTTTCTATAGTCTCCTCATTATACAATCACAATAATAATATTACTAACAATAACTTAAATTTTAAAATATATAAGAACTAGACTTACCTTAACTCCAATGTTGGCAAATCACATACCACCATTAAAATATTAATCTTCTTTCTAGCTTTTGTTTTGCCGAGTTCCATGCTCGATTAATGTTGTTGTTATCATTATAAAACTTAGTCACCATTTGTTACAATGATACTAAGTAACTTTTATTAATCATCTCATTTTTCTTCCTTCTCTTGCTTTCGAACAGATGCTCACGAGCCCACCCAACAAATTCCATCTACAAGATTCTTTCATAATCAACAAGTCAATTTAAATATCATTGCCTCTTTGTTAAAAATGCAAGAGACATAGATTTAAAGGATTTGATGTTGGAAGTTATTGAATTTGGCTTTCTTTTTGTAATATGTTTCAAAGTGAGGTCGGTTAAAATGAATAGGTTATATCTTAGGCTATAAGACTTCAGTTAATATAATGACTAAGCATTCAAAATGAATTCTATATATTCTCTATATATATATTAATAATTAAAACCCGTGAATCGGGATGCGTGCCCCCTCACATACTTCCTTATTTTTATATTTCGATGGGGCCCCCATACTATTTGATATGCTGACGTCATGCTTTTCTCACCGTGGCAAAACAGTAATTAGCAAGGATCGTCCCTGTGGTTTATCCAAAACATCAAGTTCCGTCCTTTAACTTTCATAAAGACACTGGACGTCCTTTATAGGAGGATAAGGGTCAAGAACCGTCCTTTTGTTTCACGTCCGTTTTCATTGCTCCGTTAGCACCCTCACGTGACTAAAACGTGAGGGTAAGTATGTCTTTAGCCAGTCAATGATTTGTCTTTCATCCCTTATATACCCTAAAACACATCCCCAATTTTCATCTCATACATCAAAGACCAATATCCAAAATTACCCCCCACTATTATCTCTCTCTCTCTCGATCTGTGCTCATCAAGAGTTATCATGGTGTTTTGTTGGTGTGGCAAGGAAGCAGTAATACGAACATCATGGACTGAAAGGAACCCAGGAAGACGTTTCTACGCATGTCCCAACCAGGGTTCGAAATGCAGATTTGTTGGATGGTTTGATCCCAAAATGTGTGATCGGGCAACGGTTATTATACCGGGTTTGTTGAGGTCAAAGAATGAACTCGAAGCACAACTGAAAGAAAAAACAGAAGAAGGAAAGAAATTGAAGAAACTGTTGGTTGGTAGTTGGTTGTTATTTGTTGTAATTTTTCTTATGGTTTGAACAAAAAAAGGTGTATGTTGTATGTTGCAAGTTGTAAAAAAGGTGTATGTTGTATGTTGCAAGTTGTTGTATTTGCTCAAGTATTAATGAAATGGATTTTTGTCTTAAATTGGTTGTTACAACTTTGAACATAGTGACAGATTACATAAGGTGAAATATGCCAAAATGTACCAAATGCAGATTGTTTATCACCTAAATATGCCAAATGCAATATGTAAAATACAATGTTTATCATCTACATATGCCAAAATATACCAAAATAGCTTACATAAACACCATAATTAATCCACATTACATATTGTGGCAGATTACATAATGTAGCAGAAAACATAGTGGCAACATACATAATTTAGCAAAAGACATAAACATAAGTGGCATTACATTGACAACAAAAACAACTAAATTAGCTTGGTCTGGAAGTTTGACTTGCATTTGGAACTGTTTGACTTGCATTTGGAACTGTTTGACTTGCATTTGGACCTCTCTGGCTTGCATTTCGACCTCTTTGACTTGGAGTTGGACCTCTTGCACTTGCAGTTTGACTAGGGTGAGCTGATTGACTAGGTTGAGTTGCTTGGCTTGAAGTGGCTTTGCAAGACCTCTTGTTGTGACCTTGAATGCCACACCTTTTACAGTAAACAGAGTGAAGCTTCCTTGACAACTTGCCATTAGAAGCCATCTGGATCTCTTCTGCAGTCTTCCTTCTCTTCTTTCTTGGTCTGCCTATAGGTTTGTGATACTTAGGTGGCATGATAACTGTTGGTATGCGAGACCTAGTCCACATGTTAACACCATTGGTGGGGTTGATCTTAAATTGGTACATTAACTTCCATGTGTCTAACCTGTAAATGGGATCAACCCATGCCTCAACTGGACCAACTGCTATTTTGTTATTAGCCATATTCCAGTTAGCACACACTGCATGTTTACATGGTATTCCAGTTATTTCCCATTTCCTACATGTGCAGTTCATTTGGGTGATATCTACCACACACTGATCTCCCCAAGGTCCACTTACTTGATATTTATCCACACCATTAAAGATTGCAGTGTAAGTATTTGCATCCGTTTTTTCCAATTCCAACAGTCTAGTTGCAGTTGGTGTAAGCACAGTCTCACATTTGTCTATAACCTTTCCCACATTCACAATCCTAATCATCAAATACTCCCTAATGTATTCTAGACAGTGAATGATAGGCCTATCTCTAGCTTTAACTGTCTTACTATTCAAAACCTCACACATGTTGTTAAGCAACACATCTGACTTTGCCCTTCCTGTTAAAACAAAGTGCCTGTATAAGTGATCTAATCCACATTGAATTGTTAGGTTTAAAGTCAATAAGTACCTGAAAAATGAGATCTTGCCCAATGTTGAGGTGGGATTTTGGATAACCAAGCATGTGCAGGTTCACTATATCTTTTGAACTCAGCCATTGCAGTTGTGAACTCTTGGATAGTGGTTGTTGTTGCACACCTCCATAAATGGTTCTTGAAAGCTGCACCCCTCCATTGAAGCTTCATATTCTCATGAATATGTCTAAGACAGTATCTATGCTCAGCACAAGGGAACATCTTTGCTAAAGCAGGAATAAGACCCTTACATTCACAAGAATAATAAACAAGATTAATTCATAAATTAAGGGTATTGTCACATGAACAAGATTAATAAACAAGATTACCTTTTGCCTATCACTTATAAAAGTGTAGTTTGATCTTTCCACCAGGTCTAGATCATCACCAAGGTGTTCCAAAAACCATGTCCAAGAGTTTAAAGTCTCTGCTTCCACAATTGCATACGCAACAGGATAGATTCCATTGTTTGAATCTAGACTCACAGCAGTTAGCACTTGTCCTGGGAATGGTCCAGACATGAATGCTCCATCAAGTCCAATTAACTCCCTTCCAGCACTCTTGAACCCCCTCTTTAATGCACCCAAGCAGATGTAAATTCTTTTAAAAACTCTAGTTGGGTCATCCACATTTTGAGGTCTTTCAACCTCAAGCTTCACTGTGGTGCCAGGATTGGAAGACTGCAGTTCTTGTATGTAATCCCTTAACATGTTGTATTGCTTGGTGTAGTCCCCTCTTAGCTCTCCCTTTGCACTTTTCTTAGCCCTCTGTGCTTTCTGTGCAGATACTGCTAGTTCAAACTTCCTTTGAAGTTCGTTTTGTAATGCCTTTGAAGGTATTTCTGGATTACCTAAAATAACAATATTTATAGTTATAAGAAACTGTAATATAAACAACAAGTTAAAAAACTTAAATAATGTAGCATAAGTATGAATATTTTTACCTTCAATCTGTTGCAAAATGGTTTTGCCAAGAAACTTGGATGTGCAGAATTTATTAGATCTGGATTGAAGACATTTGTGGTCCTCAATCAATGTTTTCACCATCCATGTTTGCTCATTTCTAATTTTGGACACGTGTAAAGTCCAAGGACAACTAAATGCATCTTTATTTGCCTTATTTCCCCTACCTCCTTTGTTTTTTTTGGGTTTGGAATCTTCACCTACCTCCTTTGCCTTGTCATTTTTCTTTAGGTTTGTGGACTGACTTGGGCCTTTAACAGACTGACTTGGGCCTCTAACAGTTAGAGTTGGGCCACCACAGTGAATTGGCCTAGCTCCTTTATCTGGAATGTTTTGGGCTACACTGCCACCATTTGGATCAAACAAAGGTATTTGGCCTTTACAAACCACTCTCACTCTTGCATTATCATTTTTCACAATGTGTAACTCTCTCCTGCTGTCTACTGCATGCCTCCTTACCAAGCTTAAGACCTCATCCTTACTTCCAAATGTTTGACCACAATAAAAGACAGTGTTAAAAGCAGTTGGCTTCTTCCCCATTTTCTTCAATAGCCTATTTCTTATTTTATTCACATTGTCATCTGCATCAGAACCACTATCAAACTCTTCATTGTTTATAACATCAATCTCATCATCCCCATCAACTTCTACATTGGCAGGTATAGGCAAATTGCCCACATACTCCACATCTTCATCTATATGCATTCTAAATTCTCTCATGTTCACTTCTACATCTTCTACTTCATTGACCTCATCTACAATGTAGTCACTATCTTCACTATCCTCACCACTGCTATTATTAGTTTCATCACTATCCTGACCACTACTATTACTATCATCATCATTATAGAGTTCAGCTACATGCCTTTTACCCTTCTTATGTATATCTACATTGTCATTTCCAAGACTTTCTTGAACTGGTTGGTCAATAACATTGTCTTGACTAGTCACATTGTCATTCAAATTTTCTTGACTATTTTCAGTGTTGGCATGATCAACATTGTCATTTACTACACTTTCTTGAGTTAAAACAGGTTCCACATTCCAATCAAGCAACATTTTCTTAAATCCAAGGTTACCTTCACTTTGTTTCTTAGATAAGGGCTTTTTAGGTTTACTAGGTACAACCTCATCATCATTTTCAATCAGTTCAAGTGATAATTTAGTGGGAGAAAAGTAACCTACTGGCTTTGAGTTGCCATGTTCAATATAAACTTGTATCAACCTATTTTTTTCACATATTTAGACAAATTATGCACATCTTGGTCACTTGATAAGGGCATAAGACCAATATCTAACTCATATCCAGGTTTAAGAAAGAAATATAACATCACCTGCTTCCCTGTATAACCTAGATTCTCCATTATAGAGTCTATTTCATGCACTGAAAATAGGTCAATGTTGACGCAATCGGCATGGTCGATCTTACCCCGTACATATTTCATCCCTGGCTTAGAAGTAAACATCCCTCCGTGATGAATCTTGAACGAGAACAATATATATATATATATATATATATATATATATATATATATATATATATATATATATATATATATATATATATATATATATATATATATATATATATATATATATATATATATATATATATATATATATATATATATATATATATATATATATATATATATATATATATATATATATATATATATATATATATATATATATATATATATATATATATATATATATATATATATATATATATATATATATATATATATATATATATATATATATATATATATATATATATATATATATATATATATATATATATATATATATATATATATATATATATATATATATATATATATATATATATATATATATATATATATATATATATATATATATATATATATATATATATATATATATATATATATATATATATATATATATATATATATATATATATATATATATATATATATATATATATATATATATATATATATATATATATATATATATATATATATATATATATATATATATATATATATATATATATATATATATATATATATATATATATATATATATATATATATATATATATATATATATATATATATATATATATATATATATATATATATATATATATATATATATATATATATATATATATATATATATATATATATATATATATATATATATATATATATATATATATATATATATATATATATATATATATATATATATATATATATATATATATATATATATATATATATATATATATATATATATATATATATATATATATATATATATATATATATATATATATATATATATATATATATATATATATATATATATATATATATATATATATATATATATATATATATATATATATATATATATATATATATATATATATATATATATATATATATATATATATATATATATATATATATATATATATATATATATATATATATATATATATATATATATATATATATATATATATATATATATATATATATATATATATATATATATATATATATATATATATATATATATATATATATATATATATATATATATATATATATATATATATATATATATATATATATATATATATATATATATATATATATATATATATATATATATATATATATATATATATATATATATATATATATATATATATATATATATATATATATATATATATATATATATATATATATATATATATATATATATATATATATATATATATATATATATATATATATATATATATATATATATATATATATATATATATATATATATATATATATATATATATATATATATATATATATATATATATATATATATATATATATATATATATATATATATATATATATATATATATATATATATATATATATATATATATATATATATATATATATATATATATATATATATATATATATATATATATATATATATATATATATATATATATATATATATATATATATATATATATATATATATATATATATATATATATATATATATATATATATATATATATATATATATATATATATATATATATATATTAATATAATGACTAAGCATTCAAAATGAATTCTCCATATATCTCTACATATTGTATATATATATATTAAAAACCGTGAATCGGGATGCGTGCCCCCTCACATACTTCCTTATTTTTATATTTCGATGGGGCCCCCATACTATTTGATATGCTGACGTCATGCTTTTCTCACCGTGGCAAAACAGTAATTAGCAAAATGTCGTCAAAAAATTAAAAACAATCCACATCGCCTCACCAGAATCTGCCTAAACTTGCGGCCATACACGCCAGCCACCAATCCACCGTCGTTGTTTTCAACCGGCAGACACAACTCCCCTACGAAACTAATCAAAACAGATCCGGTATTAAATATACAAAAAAACTACAAATACATAAAACCACAGCCCGTAAACGCCGCCGGTAACCACCGCAGTAATAACCACGTTAACCGGAACATCCAGTCTACTTCCCATTCTATATTTTCAAAAATATAATCAAATGAGATCTGCTTTTAGAATATAAAGAAAACTGTTAATAAATAAAAAACAAGACAAAAATTATTAAAAAAATACTATTACAAAACACAAAAAACTTTTTGTAATATATAGATATTAAAGCTCTACAACATAGCGATTCTTTTACATGAAAATATTAGATCTGATATAAAAAAACGGAATTAATTTGTAGTAACTAACAAAAATATCGTTACATCAGCAAATGTCGCAATCATGCTCCAGCGTCATCCCATTGCATTTTCGTCACCCAACCGTCGTGTTGTGCCAAAATCCACCGAATAATTCGGTCATTTTTTCTTACAGTGTAGATCAAGGAGAATCAAAAGTGTATGTGTATGTACAACTTATTGCATACATTGAAATATTGAATTGAATGGGGACAATGTAAAAATATGGGTATTTTTGTTTTATGGAAGGAAAAAAAAAAAAGATAGAACGGCGATATGAAATGGAGAGATAAGGAAATGAAGAGATAGGGAAAGGTCAAAAGAAAGTTTTACAAGTAATAACTAAGCTTTGTGGCTAGAGAAGGTACACGTGTGTGTTTGATAGAATGCATACTCTTTTACTTTGTTTTATATATTTTACTGTATTTTTTTTATGCAACACATGTAAATTTAACATATTCACAATAACAAAAATGGGTTACTACATGTTTACCACCAAATTTTTAAGTAATGCTAGATGTATGTTTGTTCGATGGGGAGTGACGATGTGGTGATAACGATGACGACAAGTGGTGTAGGCTATTGATATAAAGTTAATTGATGTAAAAAAAGATAGTGTAATTATTTTAAGAGTTGATTTATACCTTTTAAATAGACTTTTTCTCCACTTTTTTTTTCCGTTTTGTATTTTTTAGATTTATGATACGCTTTTGTAATATACGTTTATCGTTTATATGTATCAACCACCTTATGCCCGTTACAAATTTTACGTATCGTTAAGTTTTCCGGGGCAACGCCCGGGTTAAAAAACTAGTATATATATAATTCTCGTTACTTGGTTTCCGTGCGGCTTCTTTTTTCTGCAACATTAACCCCTGTCGTTAAATCTTTTGCAATAATGGTCCTCATCAGCTAACGGCTGTTAAGTTTTTTCTCAACATAGTCTCTGTCGTTAAAAATTTTGCAATAACGATCCCATCAGCTAACGGCCGTTAAATTCTATTAAGGTGTTTAACCGAAATTACAAAAAATGCTGCAAATCAGATCCTTTTTTCCAACAGGTTAGCTCTAAAGTTTTTATATTTATTTTCTAAAATGATTTATATGGTACTTTCATTTCTTTTTGTATTTCATATATAATATTATACTTTTAGTACGTTTTCATTACTTTTTTTTCCACGTTTTGTCACATTTTTTCAATTAATCATATATAGTTGATACATTATTAACATTCGTTTTTTTCCCCTTCAAACTATTCAATGATTAATATAACTTATGTTTGTACACGACAACACATTTTCAAACACACGTTTAAATACGAAACAAACGAATATATCTCCCGCCTGTATAAACTTTTTGAAAGCAACGTTATGTCTCCCGGGGCAACGCCCGGGTTACATAACTAGTTTCTATTTAACATTTGTCCCACTAATTAATAATTAATAATCTCTTTTTTTTATTTATATTTTGTTACGAGGTCTTAAGACTCGTGCGTTGCATGTCCGGGATAAATTATATTTGTTCGTAGTAGTTGTATTTAAAAGTATTATTTTCATTGTTAACGTGTGGTTTACAAATGATGTAAAGTAGAACGATGTTGAGTTGTGTGTAAGAGTATAGTTATAATATGGACAGAATTGTGAAGATAGAATGTAAGGAAACAATCGACAATATAATATATAGTTGTGTTGGTTAAAAATTACATGTTGTAACGTTGATTAAAAATGTGTACGAATACATCTATATCACTACAATTAAGTTTAGTAATAATTTTTTTAAAAATATTTGTATGTAGGATAAAAAGTTACGCACCGTTGAGTTGATGTTGTATATGATGAGTTTATTTACTTATTTTACCACATGTCACCATCTAATAGTTTTATGATGATTTTTAGGTTAATTAGTTAGTCTATTTCACATTCCAGTCTTTTAGCTTCCGAATCATCCTCAATAGCAAGCCCAATGGAATTCCAAAACTTCTCATTAAATCACACTTACATGAATAATCAATTACTAACTCTTCCAATTATGCACATACCTACTAATAAATCACATAACAAATCAAGAATTTACCATTCATGCTATACCCATTTGTAAACCATGCAATTAGAGCTATAACAACAATTATGAAGAGAGATTATTTTAGTTTTAGAGTTATTCATGACTCAACTTTTATATTATATAAGGATAAGGATAAGGATGTTTATCGTCATTTACGAGTATCATGAATTAGAGAATAGAACATTCAAATGCTAGTCTTGTACATTACTTCAATTATATATAATCGGTTATTTCATTTGGCATGTCGTGTGGCTAAATTCTTGTACGGCTTTATAAATACATGAGTTCTATTTCAAGACTTAACTTAAAATATTATTAAAAAAATTTAGAACGTTACATTAAGGAGGAAAAACCTTTAGTATGGATGACCAAGCTAGGTTGGACATGTATGGAGCTTAAAAAGATGAAACGTGGAGATTCGAAAAACTTCAAAAAATTTGGAACAAATGGATCCACGAGTGCCGCTCGCCAAGAGGAGCGAGTGTCGCTTGTCATGGTCAGAAACTTCACGAGCGCCGCTCGTCCCTTGATGTCGATGTGTTTTAATTTGGAAAATAACGAAAATGATTTTTAAATTGAAAAATAACACAAGTTTTAAATTTATAAAAAGTTGTATAAGTAATTACCTCAAACTAAAAACACTAACGGGGCAATGGACCCGGTCACGTGTAGTATAGCTAGTGATAAGTACAGGATCGTTTGCAGGGACGCTTGCAAAATCTAGTCTAATAATATGTGTAATTCTAGTGGTTGTGTGTTGTCACAATTTTTAATTAAACTGCTAAAAACAATAAATCAAAAGGAAGGTCGCAACCACTTGGTCTAGTGAGAAGCCAGTTTAGTCTAGATAGTAAAAACAAGAGACAGTAAATTTAAAATAAATACTTGTTTTGCATATCCGATCACATGTAATATGACAATTATTATCCTATCTTATGCTAGTCTGTTGGAAAACTTATTTCACGGTTCAGATTCTCGTTAGATTCACCAAACCTAATTCAGTAGGGTTGTCGTTAGACTCACACCTACCTTATAGACAAATTCTCGCTAGATTCACTGCTAAGCATTAAAGTACAAGTTTGTGTTTATGATTTACCTTTAACTATACTAATATCTTAAGTTAGTCACCGTGGATTAATTCTTTTCGGTGGTCATAGTGCACGTTTCCATGTCACTAGATCGCGTCTGACATTGTTAAGCATCATGTTCAACTAGTTCTAATTGTTTTGGTTCTGGATTCGCTCGCTAGAGTAGAATCACTTTTTACAGCTAATTATAGACCGATTAGTGTTTTCTGTCTCAATTATATTAATCCAAATGAATGATTATAGACCGATCATCAAAATTAAATTAATATATCGAGATATAAAACCAAAAACAATATGAAGAACTATTTAACCATGGATCTACGATAAACAGTAAACACAATCCAACAGATCTAACAATAAAATAAGATAAATAAAAGTCTACATGATCACATCAATCCAAACAAGTATTCAGCCTACTAGTCACACATTATTAAAGGAATCACAAAGTCTGAAAAGATGAAATACATTGTTCACCAACAATAAAACTAAAGAAGAATGAAGTCTAGGTTGAAAATGAAGAACAAGAGGTGTTTGGAACTCCAAATCCTCTTAGATGGCTGCAAAATTCGACCTAGGGTTGATGTGTGACGTCTGGTGGCTGAAAAACTGCTCTCCTTCGGGTTTGAGGGTTTATTCTTCTATTTATAAGGCTTTAGGTCAGTTCTGGTCTCGGGGCTACCAACGACGCTGGTAGTGTTCCATTAAATATATGACCTTACTTTCCTTTGGATATAAATTAAATACTTTCACCTAATATATCTATAATACTCTTAATTTAGATTTATTTACAGCGTACATCAATAACTTTTACATTAATAACAACACCGCTACCGTCAATGCCCCTACCGCCACCCGTTTTCGACATCTTCGCCGCATTGCGCGAGTACCCTTCTATTCGAGACTAATACAATTTTCCTTTTTGTTTTGACAAAAAATATATTTTCATTCCGTTTAAACGAGCATGGTACCCGCGCAATGCAGCGGCAGTGGTGGGGAAGGCGGTCTAGTGGTGTCGGTGATGGTACTATTCGTGGTGGTGGCGGTGTCAAGTTGTGGGGGTTGATGTAATTGTGATAGTGGAAATTTTTAGAAGATAAAAGCTTAAAGTGTTAATTGTTAAAATAAAGGTTTAGAGTGTAAATTAATTCATTAAGGGCTAAACATAAAAAGTCCAAGGGCAAATAAGGTATTTAGGGTGGAGAGGGTATTATGGGAATAAAAAATGTCCAAGGGCAAATAAGGTATTTCAAAGACAGAAATAATTAATAGGGGGGATTTGCTTTATTAGGTAGTATAGATTGACAAGATTTAGATATATCATTCTAAATTCAAAAAAAAAATATAATTTTGATTCTTAAAGTTGGCATTTCTTTTTTCAAATTTCTCCTCCGCGACCAACACCGTCTCATTTTGGCCGCTAAGTTCCTAACGTGACAAACACGTGAGATAAAAAATATTCTTTTACCTTTAGGATCAAAAGTAAAAAATAAATTACTTGACAAAAAGTGTAATTAACTCTTTACTTTCTATAACAAAAATTTAAATACAATTTCCATATTTAATTATTTTGAAAATTGTTAGTGGTTAATTAATTATGGAAAACTTTTAATAAATTTCTTTCCATATAAAATAAAAAATTGATTACACTTCTTTTTCCTCTAAGTAGTTTATTTTTTTAATATTTGATCACAAAGGTGAAAAAACGTTTTTTGCCCTAACGTGTTTTTCACTTGCAGGCTTTAATGGCCAAAAGGAGACGGCGTTTGGCCACAAAATGTTAAGTAAAAAAAATGACCGACTTAAGGGATCAAAATTACTATTTGCCGACTTTATAGTGGTATCTGTAAAACTTATTAACTTGAGGGAACAAAACCATCACAACTGACAACATGAAGATCTAAAATTATAAAAAAAAACTAGTAAATCCCATGTGTTATAAGGTTGTATCTTTAGAAGGATTATTTAAAAGATATATTAAGAAGGAATTGTTATTTTGTCTAAACTAAGAAACACCATTATTTTTAAATTTATATTTTTTTATAGATGTAAATTTTATAAGTTAATCGAGAAGCGAAGACCGTATTGTTTTAATCGGGCCCACTCTTTGCAGCTCCCACAATACAAAGATCCATATTTAAACTCATCCAGGAAGAAAACTTCCTTATCAAGACCGGAACTCAAGACTTTGAAATCATGTAAAACTTTCTCCTGAACCAGTATAAGAGAAACCAAAAACCAATCTACCTTATACAAATTCAAAGTTAAATCCATATGATCCTAAAAGAAAAATTGACACAAGAGTAACACTGTGTTCTTGAGTTCAATTTTAAAATAAAGGAAAAGAAGTGAAATGAAATGAAGATAAAAGAAAGAAAAAGATAAGAAAGATATTATATATTCCGTGTTCTTGAGTTTTATGGAAATGAAAAGAAAATAAGATATTAGCTTTTTATGTTCTAGAGGTGGATAGAAAAAAAATAAAAAAATAATCATTTGACAATTATACCCTTTAACCCATTATAGTGAAACTCACAAGAAAACTAGTTGTGGCTAACCTTGTTAACCCTTCCAATCACGTGACTATATGACTCGGCTGTTGATTGTCCTATTTGTTATTCGTTCCCAACCCAACCTAACCTATTACTCAACCTGAGCATTTTGTTATTTGTGCTCAACTCTAAAAAATTAAAATGAAAGGAAGTAGTTGAGGATCACCAATCCAACTGACCAGAAGACTTGCATTTATAAAAAGACATATATCTCCATATTTCACTTGTAGCTTCTAGTACCTTTGTTGTGTTATTTGCACTAACAACAGTGACATTGCGAGACATCAAAGGGGCCAAAAAGGCTCCAAATCTAAAATCAAATAAAAGCTTGGTTTTGCTTTTTCTAACCACATTCAATTTAGTAATTTGTCAACTACCTAGGTAACTTCTAATATAAATATAGTACAATAATATATTAAACAAGTAACTATACTATATTTCTAAAACAAACACAAAATATATGGAATATGAGATCTGATCTTCACCATAATACAATATCTTTTTTGTATTTATTCTATGATGCAATAAGTTTATACAAACATATGTAACAAATTAATAAATAAAAATCCATTAATAATAATTATTATTGTCAAATAATCATATGAACAGAGGTAACAAAAAAGTTTAAATAAAAAACCTAAACAATAACATGAAAAATCAAAATAAAAAACATAAATAATTGAGATGTAAATAAATATCAAAGATTTGAATAGTTGAATGGTTGTGAGAGAACGACACCTTCTATTTGGCTAGTTTTGTTGGAGGGAAAAAGATGAAGTTTATTCATAGAATGTAGAGGGGTATATTAGTAATTATATTATGTGGATCTTTGTTTTCTGGCCAAATATGGACATCCACTTCCTTTGCTATCAATTTTTTTCTCATTCTAAAAAAAACTCAAGAATTCAATTGTAAAAGAAACCAATAGCCAAGGGACCAAAAACGAATAAAATATAAATCAAAAAGTCTATCCAAGTATTCAAGTCTTCGGCCATAGAAGGATCTAGAACTAGAAAATAACAAACCCTAACCCCCAATAACTCACTATATATATACATACCAACACCCGCCTCCCTTCCGATCTAAACTTACTCCTCACTTTCAATACCGGCCCTACAAACTCTTTCTTCTTCTTCAATTCATCAAATCCTTAATTAAACTTCTTCGATAATGGCGGACACAGAGACGTTTGCATTCCAAGCAGAGATCAACCAGCTGTTGAGTCTCATCATCAACACTTTTTACAGTAACAAAGAGATCTTTCTTCGTGAGCTTATCAGTAACTCCTCCGATGTAAGTCAGCTTTACTCTCTGAAATTTTTCATATATAAATATACATATATATAGCTAGGGTTTATGTAATTGAATAGTTTTAGTTTATTGATGTTTTTAGATTTTAGATGATGTATGTATATATCTGTATTTATTGTTGCTATACATGAGATCTAGGGTTTTGATTTATTTAGTATACGATTTTTTCAATTATATTTTGTTAATTGCTGTTAATACTGAGCTCACTTGATATAATTTATATGTATGTATATTGTTGATAGTTTGATAGTGTATAAATAGTTCTGTATGCATATATATTGCCTGTATATGTATGATACATATATACATGAGTTATTTTATCTGTATAAATTTATCTAATTCAGTTAAAAGAGGTGTTGACTAGAGCTATAGTGAGTTTTGTTGATATTTTTCTATTGAGGATATATATGTTCATCAATATACATAACTTGGATATTCATGTGCTGTACTTAATTATTGTATTATTTGAGATTTTTTGTGGCTATATAATGTCTTTGTATGTATATATGTATGGTCAAATTAGGAACCAGGGTGTTTGGATGTCTCAATAAAAGTTTTGTGTAAAGTTTAGGTGTATAACAGGTTGTATTTGAAAAAGCATATTTATTTGATGAAGTATAGATATTGAATAAGTATTTAGTCTTTACTTGTTTTGTGTACAGTATTAGTTGTGTATAAGAGGCTTTATTTGAAAAAGTATATTTAATTGATGGAGTGTAGATACTGAATAAGTATTTAGTCTTAACTTGTTTTTTAAGTTATGTGGGGAATAATCAATTTAAAAGTATTATATAGTGAAAAAAGTTGCAACAAGAAACATGTGTTTTGTATTTATACTTTTTTGTTGAGTATCCTGTTTTGTGCCTATGTGTATTCTTAAATTTGTATGTAATATGAACCAGGGTAAATTCCCTTTTACTAAAAGAAGGAGATTGTATATTGTATGGCTGGTTGGTAATAATATTACTTGGCATTGAAAAATCTATGTAGGCTCTTGACAAGATCCGTTTTGAGAGCTTGACCGACAAGAGCAAGCTTGATGGACAGCCTGAGCTTTTCATTCATATTATTCCTGACAAGGCTACCAACTCGTTGACCATTGTTGACAGTGGAGTTGGAATGACCAAGGCTGGTGAGTAGCATTATATTATCAGCTGTATGTTTCGTTTTGCGAGTACTGTTTATAATGTTTGTATGATTTTTGGATTGTTACAGATTTGGTGAACAACTTGGGTACCATTGCCCGATCTGGAACCAAGGAGTTCATGGAAGCTATTACTGCTGGTGCTGATGTTAGCATGATCGGTCAGTTTGGTGTTGGTTTTTACTCTGCTTATTTGGTTGCTGACAAGGTTGTTGTTACAACCAAGCACAATGATGACGAGCAGTATGTCTGGGAGTCTCAAGCTGGAGGGTCTTTCACTGTTACCAGGGATACTTCTGGTGAATCCCTTGGCAGAGGTACCAAGATGACTCTCTACCTCAAAGAGGACCAGCTAGAGTATCTTGAAGAGCGCAGACTCAAGGATCTGGTCAAGAAGCATTCTGAATTCATCAGCTACCCTATCTCTCTATGGGAAGAGAAGACCACCGAAAAAGAAATTTCTGATGATGAGGACGAGGAAGAGAAGAAAGACGAAGAAGGCAAAGTTGAGGAGGTTGATGAGGAAAAAGAGAAGGAAGAGAAGAAAAAGAAGACCATCAAGGAAGTGTCTCATGAATGGGTTTTGGTCAACAAACAAAAGCCAATCTGGATGAGGAAACCTGAAGAAATTACCAAGGAAGAGTATGCTGCTTTCTACAAGAGTCTAACTAATGACTGGGAGGAGCATCTGAATGTGAAACACTTTTCAGTTGAGGGCCAACTCGAGTTCAAGGCTATTCTTTTTGTTCCCAAGAGGGCTCCATTTGATCTTTTTGACACAAAGAAGAAGCCCAACAACATCAAGCTTTATGTTCGCCGTGTCTTTATCATGGACAACTGTGAGGAGCTCATTCCTGAGTATTTGAGCTTTGTGAAGGGTATTGTTGATTCTGAAGATCTTCCTCTTAACATCTCAAGAGAGATGTTGCAGCAAAACAAGATCCTCACGGTTATTCGCAAGAACTTGGTTAAAAAGTGTGTTGAGCTATTCCAAGAAATTGCTGAGAACAAGGAAGACTATGCTAAGTTTTATGAGGCTTTCTCCAAGAACCTTAAGCTGGGTATCCATGAGGATTCTCAAAACAAGACCAAGCTAGCTGAGCTGCTTCGATACCACTCCACCAAGAGTGGTGATGAGATGACCAGCTTGAAGGACTATGTCACTAGGATGAAGGAGGGTCAAAGCGACATCTACTACATCACTGGTGAGAGCAAGAAGGCAGTCGAGAACTCTCCTTTCTTGGAGAAGCTCAAGAAGAAGGGATATGAGGTGTTGTACATGGTTGATGCCATTGATGAGTATGCTGTTGGTCAACTCAAGGAATTTGAGGGAAAGAAATTGGTGTCTGCTACCAAGGAAGGTTTGAAGCTTGAGGAAACTGAAGATGAGAAACAGAAGCAGGAGGCTTTGAAGGAGAAGTTTGAGGGTCTTTGCAAGGTGATGAAGGATGTTTTGGGTGACAAGGTCGAGAAGGTTGTTGTTTCTGACCGTGTGGTAGATTCTCCATGCTGTTTGGTTACTGGTGAATATGGGTGGACTGCAAACATGGAAAGAATCATGAAGGCACAGGCTTTGAGAGATTCAAGCATGGCTGGTTACATGTCTAGCAAGAAGACCATGGAGATCAATCCTGAGAACTCTATTATGGAGGAGCTTAGGAAGAGGGCTGATGCTGATAAGAACGACAAGTCTGTGAAGGACTTAGTGCTGTTGCTTTTCGAGACTGCATTGCTTACCTCTGGTTTCAGCCTGGATGAACCCAACACTTTTGGCAACAGAATCCACAGAATGTTGAAGCTTGGACTCAGCATTGACGAGGATGTTGCTGATGAAGATGCTGATGTGCCTGCTCTTGAGGAAGCTGATGCTGATTCCGAGAGCAAGATGGAGGAGGTCGACTAATCTGTTTACCCTAATATTTGGCATGGTCTTGGTTTATGGCTGTGAACTGTTATAGCTCTTTTTATGCGGTATTTTTGTTATTTCTATGGAACAGTATTTTCGTCTAACAAGACACCTAGTTGGTTTTCGTCATTTTTTGGGTGTTATAAGCATGGATGTGTTAGGCGTACTTGCCCTTTATTGCTCACAGGAATTATGTGCATACCTGCACCTTTTTTTACAAAAAAAGATTGTGTTATATGCTTACTTGCCTCCTTGTTCACAAAAATATCTGAATACCTGCACTCTTGTTTACATAAAAAAGATTGCGGCAAATGTTTTTAGATGATGCAGCAATCTTTAAGTTGTCTATCTTAATAGACAGATGTATGATCATACAAAATGGTGCACAGGTGTTGCATTAGACCATACAGCCAGCCCCTACATGTTAGAATTTCACATCTTCACCTGTTGACAGTATCAAAGCTGCAGGTTCTTGCCAACAATTAGTCATTTGCATCTGTTTTAAATTAACAACAGGGGCTTTTGGTCAAAGACCGACGCCAAAAAGTTGCATCAAATAATTAGGACATTTGCCATAGGACATATTTGCATGGCACTATTAAATTTGAACGGCAAACTAAAAGGAAAGTGAAGTACACATTCTAAACCAAAACAAAAAACACAACACAAGAATTCTAATGTGGCTATAACAAAAATAAACACTTAACATTACAAATACTAATAATATTAAGGAGATCCTAATGCTACACAAAAAAGCGACCTCCCGTGGACTAACCCGAACACCTGCAGAGTGACCCGAACACCCGTTTCATCTGAGTTTTAGATGGCTAGTGGTTAGTCTTGCTAGCCGGTCAAAGGCGATCTGCCTTCACTATAAAATTTGGTTTTCATCTGGTTATAGACGGCTAAAGAGTACTTGGCTACCGATGACAGTCTTTACTACCCGGTCAAAAGCCATAGCATCCGAGATGATTATGCCAATTCAGGGAAACCATATGATCCATGCTGGCATGCCGTGCAAGTGGATATGATAATACGAAAAACAAAACACAACTAGATATCGTAATACAAAAAACAAAATTCTTATTTCATGTTCAATGTAACAATTTCTATAAACAAATATTTCAAGTTTATGCTTTAATAAGAATAATCATGTAAATGCTGCAGCCATAGTTTGGCTAAACTTGCTGCTCATGAACCAAATCTTGCTTCGAAACTTTTACATATCTTCGACCCTTGAGTGAAAAACGAAGCTTGGAAACGTAGTTGTGATGTCCCTGTAAGCAAAACCACAAATGTTCCTTTAGGAGGCTTGAACCAATAACTACATTTTAGAGCTTGCAACAATGAAGACTTCAGCCTTCAGGTAATAAAAGTCTTATGATACTTATTTGGGGAATATGGAAATCGAGGAATTGAATCATTCGCGAGGAAGATATGTGGATTCTTAGTCTTCGTCATCTTTTCATTTGAGGGATTATAGTACAGTTAGCTTTATCTTTTGTATGTGGTTTTTATGTTCTTTGTTTGTATTAATTTATACTCGTATCTCCTTACGGTGGTTGTAGTGCTCTCCCTTGGAGCATGAGGCCTTGTATGAGTTTAATATAGTTTGCTTTTTAATTTTTTTTGAGAAGGAAGTAATATAAACATGAACTTACTTAAGGTATTGCAGGGTCATATTTTTCAAGAGAGAAGGATGCCGTAGAACAAGGTTTCTCCATTCTTCCTGGTCGATTTTTCTGTCATGTTTTGTATCAGCTTCTTCAAAGGTCTGAAAAAATGCACCAACTCATCACTTGGGTTTTCAGCAATTGTTTTTATATAAATCTGTTTTGCAATTTACATAGCTTTTCTAATATTAGAAAAGAAGAGTAAATGTTCAGTTACTTTGTCAATAATACTTTCTATCACATCGTCTGATAGATTCATCCCTGATTCAGCAAGGGTAGCCACCACCATCTGCTTCACCTACACATTCATTGATATAATCAGATTAGTTATTTATTTGATGCCTGCATATATACATATATATTGACGCACATGTATACACATTTAACTTACCTCTTGTCTCTCTATGAAGCCTTGCTGCTTGAGGTCATAAAGCTGAAAGGAAACTGCAAATCCACAACAAGAAGAATACAAGGCTCAAGGTGTTAAGTATTTAAAATAAGAGAATCATATAGCCAGACATAATTAAACTCCAAAAACTCTGTGGAAACAATTGCAACTTACAGTTAATCTTATCATCAATAGGGGCATTTGGATGAAACACTGAGAGCGCACGAGCAAACTCTTCAAATCCCAAGATTCCATTGTGCTTTGTGTCAAACAAATCAAACACCTGAAGTCAAAACAACCCAAAGAACTTCTAAACAACCTTCTATAATACATTTTACTTGACAAAAGATGCTTAAAAAGCAACCATACCCGATCAGCAAACAAACTCTCCTTTTTATTGGTCTTAAATAAGGCCAATTGAAACTTTTCCTGCATTGAAGTCAGATAGTTAGAAGTGATGCCACAACTTCATAACCAAATCAAGACGATGCAAGCTTTAGCAAACCTTATTGATTAATCCGTCGTCATTGACTGTACTACTAATCTTCTTAAATAGCTCATAAAGAGCTTCTATTTCACTTACACTAACTGCATTACACAAAAGCAACTACATTCAGAATGAAATTAACATCAAACATAAAAATGGGTATGATTCTTCGTAAAGCAATGATGTCTACGACCATTCACAAATGTATGTAATAATGTAATACAAACATAAAATAGGATTGTAGAAAAATAGCATACAAACTGTTTGGCTAGCGAGGATTGCAGGATCATCAAGTCCCTGTGATTGTTTATTTAATTCAAGATCACAGCAAAAGAGTAGGGAAGCACATAAATGCTTGATCCCTTCTAAGCACTGAGACATGGCCCTTGTTGTACATCAAAACGCTCCATTACTGCCCCTGAAACAACAGACATATTTTAAGTCGGACCATATACATAAAAACAAGAAAAACAGATATAGGCAATATGCTCTCCACAACTAAACCTTTTGACCATTTCCCACAGCTGCTGAAACCAAAAGACTGCAGTTGAACTATTTCTGTTGAAAGTACACAAAAAACAAATTAAAAATCCCGATGATCCCATGATGTTGGAACCATTTCAGGTTAGTGCCAATAGCTACAAAAAGACTCTAGTTAATCCATACATGAACATTATCCAAGATCCCATGATTCTAACCTTCTATAATACATTTTACTTGACAAAAGATGCTTAAAAAGCAACCATACCCGATCAGCAAACAAACTCTCCTTTTTATTGGTCTTAAATAAGGCCAATTGAAACTTTTCCTGCATTGAAGTCAGATAGTTAGAAGTGATGCCACAACTTCATAACCAAATCAAGACGATGCAAGCTTTAGCAAACCTTATTGATTAATCCGTCGTCATTGACTGTACTACTAATCTTCTTAAATAGCTCATAAAGAGCTTCTATTTCACTTACACTAACTGCATTACACAAAAGCAACTACATTCAGAATGAAATTAACATCAAACATAAAAATGGGTATGATTCTTCGTAAAGCAATGATGTCTACGACCATTCACAAATGTATGTAATAATGTAATACAAACATAAAATAGGATTGTAGAAAAATAGCATACAAACTGTTTGGCTAGCGAGGATTGCAGGATCATCAAGTCCCTGTGATTGTTTATTTAATTCAAGATCACAGCAAAAGAGTAGGGAAGCACATAAATGCTTGATCCCTTCTAAGCACTGAGACATGGCCCTTGTTGTACATCAAAACGCTCCATTACTGCCCCTGAAACAACAGACATATTTTAAGTCGGACCATATACATAAAAACAAGAAAAACAGATATAGGCAATATGCTCTCCACAACTAAACCTTTTGACCATTTCCCACAGCTGCTGAAACCAAAAGACTGCAGTTGAACTATTTCTGTTGAAAGTACACAAAAAACAAATTAAAAATCCCGATGATCCCATGATGTTGGAACCATTTCAGGTTAGTGCCAATAGCTACAAAAAGACTCTAGTTAATCCATACATGAACATTATCACAAGATCATGTTTACATCCAATTCCAAATTATTGAATATTTGGCTTCTCAAAAACTAGTGGTATACCAGGGTACCACCTGGGTTTGCCTATTTTGTCACATCATAGCTTTGCATATAGTTGCGTGTACTCAAATTCTACCATTAGGTATTTTCACTTGGTTTATAATATTTTTCAAAACATCTTCAAAGGTAACACAACACACTAGCAGTACGAAATTAAATAATAAAGTAAGTAGGTATCCAAAACAATGCAGTATATTTATGATAATCTATCATTATCTATATTGTGAAAGAACTGTTGGAAATTAGGTTGCATTTTCGAAAGTGCTTGTTGCGTTTAAAACAAGCAGTCTGCGATAAGCAAGAAGACTAACTCCTGGCAAAAGTATGTTTTGAGAAAAAAATGGCTAAATGAATGATTGGTATTGGCCACGATAATGATGTAAATAACATGGGATGGGGCTCTACACTAGGATAACACGTGACTTGAAAAAAAAAAATCTGATGCAAAAATTTATATTGGACCCCCCCTTCATCATGTTAAAAAGGGCCAAACAAAAGTTAATATCTATTTTGCTCAATGTAAAATGATTCTTGAATAGTTGTAAGTTCACATGATTTTGCTATATATAATAATAATATTTTTTTTGTCATGGGACATGTCGATATTTTGCTTAATTTAGAGGTTTTCATTTTCTAACTTCATGGTATTTTTGTGAAGTATTTGCAAATGTAGTAAAATAATATCTTGTACAACCATATTTTGTGTATTTATTTTAACTACGAGTTAATAATTAGTAATTAACAGTTAACATTCGATGGACCACAATAACATCCAATTAAACAGTGTTACAAAAACTTGGTGTAACATTATTTTGGATAAATTGTTATAGAAATTAATATAATATCCAAAGTAAAATGAATTTCATAACAATAAAAGGAGCTCAAAATTAGGTGCTATTTAGTTTGGAATTTGAATAGCAGATTTTGATATTTGTATCCAAAATATCGGATATCCAATTTAGGATACTCAAAATATCCAAAGACTTTTAAAAATATCATAATGTTTAATTATAATTATAAAAGATCATTATAGGTTTCCAATAGTGATATTGCATGTCCATATATTCATAATAATAGTTACTTATGAATATTTAAAAAAAAAAAAAAAATCTGATGCAAAAATTTATATTGGACCCCCCCTTCATCATGTTAAAAAGGGCCAAACAAAAGTTAATATCTATTTTGCTCAATGTAAAATGATTCTTGAATAGTTGTAAGTTCACATGATTTTGCTATATATAATAATAATATTTTTTTTGTCATGGGACATGTCGATATTTTGCTTAATTTAGAGGTTTTCATTTTCTAACTTCATGGTATTTTTGTGAAGTATTTGCAAATGTAGTAAAATAATATCTTGTACAACCATATTTTGTGTATTTATTTTAACTACGAGTTAATAATTAGTAATTAACAGTTAACATTCGATGGACCACAATAACATCCAATTAAACAGTGTTACAAAAACTTGGTGTAACATTATTTTGGATAAATTGTTATAGAAATTAATATAATATCCAAAGTAAAATGAATTTCATAACAATAAAAGGAGCTCAAAATTAGGTGCTATTTAGTTTGGAATTTGAATAGCAGATTTTGATATTTGTATCCAAAATATCGGATATCCAATTTAGGATACTCAAAATATCCAAAGACTTTTAAAAATATCATAATGTTTAATTATAATTATAAAAGATCATTATAGGTTTCCAATAGTGATATTGCATGTCCATATATTCATAATAATAGTTACTTATGAATATTTAAAAAAAAAAAAAAAAAATCTGATGCAAAAATTTATATTGGACCCCCCCTTCATCATGTTAAAAAGGGCCAAACAAAAGTTAATATCTATTTTGCTCAATGTAAAATGATTCTTGAATAGTTGTAAGTTCACATGATTTTGCTATATATAATAATAATATTTTTTTTGTCATGGGACATGTCGATATTTTGCTTAATTTAGAGGTTTTCATTTTCTAACTTCATGGTATTTTTGTGAAGTATTTGCAAATGTAGTAAAATAATATCTTGTACAACCATATTTTGTGTATTTATTTTAACTACGAGTTAATAATTAGTAATTAACAGTTAACATTCGATGGACCACAATAACATCCAATTAAACAGTGTTACAAAAACTTGGTGTAACATTATTTTGGATAAATTGTTATAGAAATTAATATAATATCCAAAGTAAAATGAATTTCATAACAATAAAAGGAGCTCAAAATTAGGTGCTATTTAGTTTGGAATTTGAATAGCAGATTTTGATATTTGTATCCAAAATATCGGATATCCAATTTAGGATACTCAAAATATCCAAAGACTTTTAAAAATATCATAATGTTTAATTATAATTATAAAAGATCATTATAGGTTTCCAATAGTGATATTGCATGTCCATATATTCATAATAATAGTTACTTATGAATATTTAAAAAAAAAAACAAACATATTCATATACTGAAATAGTGATGACACTATTCATATACTAAAGCCTTGTTAAAATACACAAGTTGTATTTACAGTTTTCATGATCAAAATGATATTTTTGAACACGTATATTAAAATACCCTTAAATCCTTTAATAGCCTTATACTTAATATACACAATTACTCACATATATCAAGAAAAACCTAAAGCATACTTAAACAAACTAATTGGTTGAGCCTTTGTTTTGACGACATTTTTAAATATTCAGCAAATATATCTTTCTGTCAATAAATCAAAACTTTCATAAAGTAATTCAAAGTTGTTGCAACTCTGTCTCTGTCAGTCAACTTATCATGTTAAATTGGTTCATTCCATTACCATTTCCCAAGTAGTAACAAAACAAAATTCTTGCCATCCACCAAAAAAACTACTCCATCCGTCCCATTTTAATTGTCCCATTTTAACTGGTCAAGTCTTTTTCTTCCGACTTTGACCGTAAATATCTTTGTGTGTGTTATATATTAGTTGATGAAAGTTATATCAATGAAAAGTACATTTAAAACTCAATCAATTCATATATGTTATATCAAGTATTATATAACACAAACAAAAATACATACGGTCAAAGTTGACAGAAAAAAACTCAAAAAGTCAAACTAGGACACTTAATATGGGACGGAGGGAGTATATTCTATTGCATTATTTCTTAATTATATAGCAACATACCAAACACAATACAAAAACTTGCTACAAGTGGCAATGTAAATAGGTAAATAATTCAAAATAACAAGTAGTTACAGTGAGTCTTGATATCTCCTGATAATGGTAATAATTCATAACATAGAATTACTACAGTTTTAATATCAAATCTTTCATTTAGACCATCGCCGGGGCTAACTACTTGCATATAATTTCGATTCATATTGGGCTGTTACTGAAGAATCTATATGCATCTTCACCTGCCATCCCCGTAAGCCCCCTCCTTTTCTTGATCTTTTAAGAATCCTAGAAATGCAAGAAACCCGAAAAAGAAGAACCCACCAGATGACCACCCACCTCCTCCACCTCCACCACCGCCACCTCCATCATCATCACGTGGAGGTAGTCCAGTCCCTCCATCATCGAGGTCCGGAGACTTCTCTTTCCCTATATTCCAGTCAATGGTCAGCAATGGCCATGACCATGAACAACATGATTTGAAATGAATAAACGTCATTGAAAATAATGAAAACAAACGATTAGCCATACTCTGGTTAACCAGTTTATGCAAGAATATTGTTCTTTTTAGGGAGCAATGGCCATGAACAACATGATTTGAAATGAATAAACATTACCGTGTTTGCAATCAGCAAATGCATTCTTGGATCATTTTTCAATTCAACTAATAAACGAATAATAAGAATTGAGTAGTGTAATTTCGTTTTAAAATAAAACTAACTCTTATCTAATCGTTATGAAACATACTAAATAGGGAAGCATACAATGTTACTGTCGAGTTCGAGTCTAGAACTGTCAATCACAGGTTCAAATACTTATTTCGATAAAAGTTGGGTAAAGGGCAATCGTGTCAATGCAAACGGTATTGATCATCAATACAAAGTTGACTATAAGACGGGGAGGGGATGAACTTGAGTGCCTGATAGGTAGCATACCATGCACATAAAGATGAGGTGGATTAACAAGGTTCTGATGAACATAAGTTATTTTTTTTATATAAGTTCTCATGCCTAAGGATTGAAAAAATTGATGAAGATGATGCACTAAAAACACTGAAGTTACCTTGACCAGGAGCATTGGTAATTGTTGATGACTGACGTGTTACGGTCTGAGTCTGCTCTGCACCCATTCTAGCATTCTGCACAGGAGAGAATGCAAGTTCAATAAATGAATCACCAAAATTTCTAACATAACCGCTTTGTATATATATATACATATAAGAAAAACATATAAAGATCTTTTTTTCAGAGGCAAATGCAACTAATTAGGTCATTTTCCAATCTTTGTTCGGTATACCAGCTTGTAATAATATTGCACAGATGATAGAACAAAATTGTATTGACTTGCACACAGCATTGAACATTAGCAATTTAGCATAAGCTACAACATTCGTAGTCGGCTGGGAAGTGTTTAAAGTGTCATAATAACGTTCCTGCTAATAAGGAAGAGGATACAAAAGAAGCAAATTTTTTCCAGAATATCTATACCAATGCTTTGAAATGCATAAGAAGGTTGAATTTACAAAAATGAGCCAAGATCACATAACCAACGGCAAAAAACAATCTATTAATAAAATGTAGCAGGTGACAAAACTGAACTCACCAATGCTGAAGCACATATAAAAGCAGAAGACTTGCTTTTTGATATATGCTTTTGCACTACATATTTTGAAGGCTGTATGCTGATTGGTCTGAGTGGCGAAGAACTGAGACCAGTACACTTACTCGGGGTCACTCTTTGTAATTCTGACTTTGCTGTGAAAAAATAAAACCCAAAGTAAGTCATTTTGGAAAGTTCTGACTTTTGATAAACAAGAACAAGTTGCAAACAATATTTCATAATTTCAATATCCTACAGTTCTGGCCAGTGGCTACATGTCAAAATCCAATAACAGCATAACAATATCATACCTAGTTGATAGGTAGAGCTTGGGATCACACTTGCACTTAATGCAAACATCTTTATACAGACCTGAAAGCTTTCCACATTAGGCAATAAACTTTTAACAGTCTGGACACATACAGGATCCATATACACTTTGTGCAGCCAGAATAACTATAACAAAGAATGGTAGTGAATAACATGCAACTTATGTAGCCATAGCTTCAACTTGGGGTATGTAATTCTTGGGATGAACCACCGTAGGTTAAAGAAGATTTTCCCTTTCTCAAACAGACTACTAAGCCGGTATAGCAAAAATAGAGCTTGTAGGTCAGATAATGAGATATTGTGCTGAGGTGAAAACAAATGTTACAACTTCATATTTACCGGAAATTTAAACACCACGTGTTACTGTATAGATGAAAAAAAGTTTCGACTAATCTAGTTGTGTTCAAGAAGAAAACATAGATCAAACTAACTTTGACAAACTGTAAAAGCATTCTAAGCCGCAGCCATCTGCTTCTAAATCCTAATTTCCTAACAAATGTTCATCATAAGACAATATGAATTAAGCAATGCAAATTTAACAGCCGAACACAATTCTTTACAAATAAGTAATGCACCTTTATTCAAAAAAAAATCACCAAGCAAACGAAACCGAAGGTTCCAAACTTAACAATGCACGGTGCCAAAAAATCGGTTGCTCTTCAAAAGGAATCAAAGTTAAATTTTATAAGGCGTAAAAAAATTGTCAAAATTGAGCTATATTTGGCACCTAAAATCATCATGAAAACTGAATTTCACTACTCTAAAGTTATCAAAATTAAAACTTTTCATTGCTAAACCTATCAAAAATATGTCTTTTCATTTCTAAACTTCTCAAAAGTAAAACTTTTTATTCAAAACTTATCAAATTTTATTAAAAAACTTGTCTTCAAGAAATCCATTAGCTTTATCTATATCTAATTTATTATTTTCTTTCAAAATTTAAAACTTATTCACACATAAATTCATATAAATCAATGGATAGAATAAGCTAATTATTAGATGATAAAAATCAAGACTGATTGTACCTTTTATTCAATTTCAGATATTTCCGGTCGGCAAAGAAATTATCCGGCGATGTTATTGACGGAAAATCTCGTCGTCGGCCGGCGAAGATTAGGTAGGGCTTTGACGGAACCCTCGTCGACGTTAAATTTAGGGGAAAAGAGATTTTTGGTCAGAAAGAGGATTTAAGAAGATATCGTTTGTAAAATTGTAAGTTTCTTATTAACCCCCTATCGTTATTTTCTTTTTACAAAATTAGTCCTAGTGAAATTTTGGTTGTTTGTTTTACACAAGGCGGTTGTTATTAAGTCGGTTAAGTGTTGGGCTATGATGGATTATGTAGTGGGCTTTTTATGTGGGCTAAAATACTTTATATTCGAGTCCATGCTTTTATAACTTTTAAGGTGTCAAATTAATGGTATCCCAGATGGATTAGAATAAGGTTTCCTAAATTTTAGACTAAAAATAATAATATAAATACACCCTCTTGCATGCCAATTTAATATTCTTCAATTCACGTACGTAGAAAAAGCCTAAATTAGTCAACAGAGCCATGCCAGTTCGTAGATTAAGTTTGGTTGGTGTTCGATTATTATATATATATATATATATCTAAAAGTAACCATATTAGTGTTCGATTATATATATAGATATGGAAGGAATGAAGAAGGTGATGTCTGGAAATCTGAAAGCAAAATTGACTCGACATGCTAGTCTTGAGTGGCACAAACCATCACTTTGGGCAATGACGACGACTAAGGATAATGGTGGTGACACAAGTACTACTAGCGCACCAAAGCGGGAATGCCTTTGCTCCCCGACCACCCACAAGGGTTCTTTTCGATGCCGCCTTCATAGAGCTGCTGCTAATTAATTTGTAGCAATCCTCCTAACAATTATATCGATGGTTGGAAATTGGTCGACGATGGAGTTTCTTGAACTTTCGCATTCTAATTGTTTCTTTTTCTTGTAATTTACTCTATATGATTTATTAAACAATGAATGTCTTTTGTTATTGCCAATTTGCCATGTTTTTTCTTGGAGTAATTTATTTGATAATTACATACCCATATATGGTTATTTTTTGGTTGATGTCTTGTGAAAGAACTCTTTTTAATTGCTAAACTTTTTTTTTTCTATTATTAAAATCTACACTTGCAGATAAAAAAAATAAAAATAAGTACTAGGTTGCTTTCATTAATATGAAACATATAGTCAAGTTTTAGACATCCAATATTGAAAACACAATCCATATATACATATGTAATTATGATTTATACACACACGGATATACCCATGACCCTTCAACTTGTAGTTTGGGCAAAAACAGATGTAAATAGTATTACAACATGGCTCTGAATAGCCCAGTTAAAACGGGCCGGGCTGATGAAGCATTTGCAGTTGTAGTTTAGTTTCAGGAGCTCAACTTGGTTGCTTTCATTAATAAGAAACTTAGTGAATAGAGGTTCATATTATTAGGCTACATCCATATCTATAATTAGAGACGAATAAAGGTTCAAATTAATATAAATTAGTGGCAAATTATGTTTTGAAAAGTTATGCTCAAATAACATATGTATGTATTATCTGCAGAAATATAGTCCAAGAGGATAAATCCAAAATAGCATACTTTAATTGATGATTTATTAATCTAATAACCATATAAACCAAGTTATTAGCTCATAAAGATCAATATAGAAATATATACCACCTTATCTTCCACGGACAAAAGAATAAGAAAAAATATTTCGTTCTATATATAAAGCCAGCCTTTCGGTGAAGTGTTCAACCCAACTCATTCATTCTCCTTGTTTCTTAACCTATCTCCCAACAATATGTCATCCACAAACAGATCTTTCGTGGCGTTTTTAGTTTTACTCTTCCTTTCTGCTAGTTTCATAACACATACTATATCCCGGTTGCTCCCTGAAACTTCAAGCTATGAGACTCACGAGCAATGGATGGCACGTTATGGACGTGTATACAAGGGCGCTGAAGAGAAAGAGCAACGTTCCAAGATTTATCAAGAGAACGTTCAATACATAGAGTCTTTCAACAATGACATGAACAAAGGTTACAAATTAGCAGTCAATGAATTTGCAGATCTTACAAATGAAGAGTTCAGAACCACAAGAAACCGATTCATGGCCCATGAATGCTCCCCGTCTTCCTCTTCTTTCAGGTATGAAAATGTGACTGCAGTTCCATCTTCAATGGATTGGAGAAAGAAAGGTGCAGTCACACCGGTTAAAGACCAAGGCCAGATGTGGTAAGTAAAAAAAATCATCTTTTGGAATTTCATAAACCAAGCATATATAGACTAACAAAGTTTCATGAATAATATATATATGCAGGATGTTGCTGGGCTTTTTCGGCTGTGGCAGCTATGGAAGGAATAACCCAACTAAAAACAGGCAAATTGATCTCTCTATCGGAACAAGAGCTTGTGGACTGCGACACTAGTGGTGTAGATCAAGGATGTGAGGGCGGTCTTATGGACAACGCCTTTGATTTCATAGTTAACAATAAAGGTCTCACTTCAGAAAGCAACTATCCATATCAAGGAGTTGATGGTACCTGCAACAGCAACGAGGCATCTAACAACGCTGCAACAATTACAGGTCATGAAGATGTTCCCACTAATAGTGAAAGTGCATTATTAAAAGCTGTAGCTAGTCAGCCCGTATCTGTTGCCATTGATGCTAGTGGATCCGACTTCCAGTTCTACTCAAGTGGTGTGTTTACAGGAGAGTGTGGCACTGAGCTTGACCATGGTGTTACTGCAGTCGGTTATGGAACGAGTGATGATGGGACCAAGTATTGGCTGGTGAAAAACTCATGGGGAACAAGTTGGGGTCAAGAGGGTTACATAATGATGCAGAGAGATGTTGAAGTCAAAGAAGGCATTTGTGGCATTGCCATGCAGGCTTCTTATCCCACTGCATAATTCAAGGATAAACGACCCAAAGTAACTATTGCACATTATATATGTCTTTTTGTTATGTTAATTCAAAGAAAGCTGTTAGGTTGTATATATGGTTGTAATCATCACATTGTATATCTTAAAATTTATGATCTAAAACAGCTGTGCGGTTTAAAATTGTATCGTGCACCGCATATTTGTATCTGTTCTAAGATTGGTCAGAAATTGCCCAGAGCACGGCCTATACAACATGTTTACACTACCAAACTCACCTTTTTGGAATTGGTATTCAATTTACATGTTATAGACTGAACAAACTTAGTACTACTAACCTAATATGAATCTGTAGATGATGGTAAATCACCTTTCCTATTCTGTTCTGATTTCCTTTGGTGCGTCTAAAATAAACTCTACGTACAAATCCTTAAAAACAATAACAACCGTCGTTATCAGTGGCCCCATTATCACTCCCTGCACAATTTATGTCACATTCAAAACAATGGATTAGTGATTCTTCATCCTAGATAGTATCTAAAGATGAATCGCGTAAATATCAAATTCGTTTACTCTAATTTCTATCTGGATTGACAGAGGTTCAAAAGTTTTTATTTAAGGTAATCTTGTACTTTTGAAGAGTGTTAGCATAATTGGGGATAAACAAAGTGTGTTACCCAAGATAAAAATCAGACTAAATTATGTTACCTTTATATGAAATTTATCGGCCTATAAATATAGCTTTATCGTATTAGTTATTTACCTCTAATTCACAAGGGAATATTGCTTCTCCTCCAAAGATGCTAAGCCCGGTGAGCTATGCATTATGGCCCGGTATATGTTCTTGAATTTCAGAATCACCATAGTTAATAAGCACATCATGAATAATCCGCAAGCAGATAGAAGCTAAATACCTACTTTCCATCAGTAACTGCAAAGCTGCAGGAGTTGTGGCGAAAACATATGGAAGCAACGGGAAGAATGGGTTAATGATTGCGAGTAAAGTTGATACATACAAGAAATGAATCTTAGCAAAAGGAAAGTAAGACTCCCTTGAAAGAAGTTAAGAGGTTGGGGTTGACCATTCGAGTTAACCAGGCGACCCGTCAACCTGAAAATATTTTAAGTTTATATATTTTTATCTCGCATGTCGACCCATCAACCTATTGTACCCGACAACTTGTTAACCCACAACCCATTTACTTGAAATCAACCCGTCAACTCACAACCCGTATGACCTGTTTGACTGGAATTTACCCACCAACCCGAAACTCGACCCGCCCACCCGCCAAACTAATTTTTTCGGGGTTGATGGGTTGGGTTCGGGGTGATGTGTTGGCAGATTCAGATTGTGATATCCAACCTGGTTTGATAATGGGAAAGTGAATATGGTGTTGTCATACACCCAAGTTGGGTGAAAAACCTTTTACATATTAATTTTTTAACATTTTTTTTATAATGAATAAATGATGGGGCGCCATTTTTTTTATGTATTAAAAAACTAGTATGTGAGGGGTGTGTGATAACACCATATTTACTTCCCCTGTTAATAACAGATGGTTTTCGGGTTGCGTATTTTCATCCCCGACAACCCGAACCCATTGACACCATTAGATGAAAGGGACTAAAGATGTATAAAAAGAAAATTTCGATATTAAAGACAAATATAGAAGATATATATAGTCACGTATCCCACATTAGGGTTGATGCATCGATCATATTTTCCATATGTCTTATATTACTATTACTATATATTCATATATATTCATATACTTCTTTTCGAGATTGATTGTTGTGAAACCTGAGATTCAAGTGGCCCATTGGTAAGGTCTTTGACTTTGGGAAAATCCACCAGGGTTCGAATCTCACTTCCTACATTTGTAGGAGTGGATTATTAGGGAGGGTTTTCGAGAGTCTTGAGTTTCATCCCAGGCATGCGTGGTTCGAGCACCGCATACTGCCCAATTGGATGTCACTGTGGTGTCTCGAATGCTAACTGCTAACTACTAACTCGCTGTTAAAAAAAATAAATTATACGTACCTTGAATGGCGCCTCCTACTTCAAGCTCATAGTCATCAATTGAGTATAACTTCTATTATAAGTACGATGTGTTTTTAAGTTTTGTAGGTCACGATATGGGTTAAGTATCCCGAAGAGTATGTAACTTTTCTATTGTATGTATGCATCAAAATTTTTGAATGTTTTATGTATAACCTGCTAAAATGGAAAGAATCGGTAATTAACCGGCTAATTGGTGATGTGTACAAGTTACCTGCCACATAGTCTGCCATGTCAAGCGATATAAGATAACACGTCGGATACCACGTCATATTTTTTTTAATTAAAAATAAACTTTAATCAACGATATATTAATATATATCAAGAACAATGGCTTCTTCAAATTCATCCCACCTACTCTAAAAGCTCGCAATCGTTTGATGATTCAGCCCGAACAAGAAGTCTTCCCAAATCGTCCCATGAGTTTTATTGATTAAAGATTACTTTCACAACTACATATACATATTACAGCCACCTTCAAACTTAAAAAACATATAAACCCTAATTTTTCATATGTATATATATAAACAGAAAAAGAAATAGGTGTGTGGGAACAACGATTTCAACACAGAAAGAAAGAAAGAAAGAAACAACAAATTTACAGGTTTTCCACCGATTGGATTTTCGCCACCGGCGCCGGAGATGATACATCGCCGTCAATTGCCGTCGTCAACTAGCTACTTCATCCTCCATTACCCCCACACAACTTGCCGTCGTCAACGATAATAACAAAGATTGTTGATTGTTGATGGTGACCCCATTAGATTTAAATCTAGATCTAAACTTAGATCGGGCAGTTTCATTCAGATCTGAGATAAGTATACAATATCCACCGCTGCCACTGCCACTGCCACTCCATATCTAATACTAAACCCACTTTAGCTGATGAATCTTTACACCCATGACAAATTAAGCTGTGTAAATGAATTACTTTCAGCTTTATGTTATACAAAAAAAATATTAAATAAGAGTGAAGAAGATATCTTACTAACCTGGTGTGTGTGGTTTGGAGGGATCTTCTTGTTGGTGTGAATATGGAAAATGAGAGGGTGATCTTTATTCGACTAAAACCACTGGGTTTTATTGTATCACTCAAATATGCGTATGCGTGTACATAGTTGGTTTTTAATGTGATTTTAGGTTTACTAATTTGTTGATTGGTGTTCGTGTATTAATGCAACTATGTAAGTGGTATAATTGATTTATTTGAAGATGCAGTAATTAGTGTGTAAAAAACTTGTTACCAATGCGATATTTAAATTGGGTTTTGATATTAGTGTTATGTTATTTCGCCGGAAAAAATGAGGTTATCGGAAATAGTACCGGAAGTAAGTCGGAGAAGAAGATCGGAGTAAAAAAGTCACTGGAGGTCTTGCAAATGTATTCAACTATGTAACAATTGTGTATTGTATGTATCTTATGCATGATTAATCCATGTCATCAAGCCACGTCGGTATTTTAATTAAAGATAAAAAGAAAGGTAACCGGCTAACCTCCAAACCGATCACCCTTTACACGATTCATTCAAATGTTTCGAGATACTTCCTTAAAACGTTCAAATTTTTTGATGCATATATACAATAGAAAAAGTTGACAAGTTACATACACTCCGAGATACTTAACCCGTCACGATATATGTGACAACTTTATTGATCGTCTTTATCATGCTCTTGAGAATAAACACATTCATACTTATAAAGATGATAAGAAAATCATTAAAAGGAAAAAATATTATGATATGCCAATGGCAGCAATCAAGGACTCAAGGTTCTACGTCATTGTTTTCTCTAAGAACTATATATCCTCATCACGGTGTTTGGATGTGCTTGTGGAGATCATGGAAGAGTTCCAGAAAAGATCCACCCATACTGCTTACCCGGTCTTCTATCATCTCGATCCAACCGAGATCCGGAATCAAAGCGGGTCTGTCGGAGAAGCATTATCCAAACATGGAAATTACTGGCCTGTCATCACACTTGATCATGGGTACCGAACTTTTATTCTTCGTTTCTTTTCAATATTCTAAAATTTGTTTCTTTTTATAAATCCATGTTTGAATTATCACAATGTATGTTATAGATCTGATATGTTAACTTTTTTATGTGGTGTCCTTTTGAATAAGTTATATGATTTGAACTAGTATTATTTTTTAACATACAACGACGAAGCTAAATTTATTCAAAAAAATTGTTAAACAGATCTACCCATACGGCTTACCCGGCCTTCTATGATGTTGATCCAACTGAGATCCAGAATCAAAGCGGGTCTGTCGGAGAAGCATTATCCAAACATGGAAATCACTCTCCTGCTGGAAAATGGAGGGCGACATTGAAGGAAGCAGCTGACCTGGCTGGCTGGGAGTTGAAGGACACGCTTGATGGGTACCGAACTTTTATTCTTCGTTTCTTTTCAATATTCTAAAATTTGTTTCTTTTTATAAATCCATGTTTGAATTATCACAATGTATGTTATAGATCTGATATGTTAACTTTTTTATGTGGTGTCCTTTTGAATAAGTTATATGATTTGAACTAGTATTATTTTTTAACATACAACGACGAAGCTAAATTTATTCAAAAAAATTGTTAAACAGATCCACCCATACGGCTTACCCGGCCTTCTATGATGTTGATCCAACTGAGATCCAGAATCAAAGCGGGTCTGTCGGAGAAGCATTATCCAAACATGGAAATCACTCTCCTGCTGGAAAATGGAGGGCGACATTGAAGGAAGCAGCTGACCTGGCTGGCTGGGAGTTGAAGGACACGCTTGATGGGTACCGAACTTTTATTCTTCGTTTCTTTTCAATATTCTGAAATTTTGTTTCTTTTTATAAATCCATGTTTGAATTATCACAATGTATGTTTGTAACACCCGTCATTTTAAAACCTGGATTTTCAAAAACTTTGCCAAACGTCGTTTAAACGTAGCGGAAAATGATCAATTAAAAACTGCTTCATTCGTAACGGATGGTATCTTTCATAAATGGTGTTACTAAAGTGCATCATCAAAATAATAAATTGAAATCCAAGTCTTGGCACCAACATAAGTGCCCACATTATTACAAGGTCTTAAATCATAATTATAATAGCCAAAACATAAGGCTAAGGGAAGTCTAAGCATTCAACAATCTATGCTAGTCTTCTTTATTACTTCTACCCATCTCACCGAGCTAATCCTTTCCAAGCTCAAGCTTGCTTATCCTGAAGAACACAACATTTTCATAAAAGCAAGTGTTAGCTAATAAAATTAGCTAAGTAAGATACACACATTTAATAAAACGTTCTTCATTTTACTTTTATAAAACTTCTTCTTATTATACTCATCAAAACATGATCACATTACGTAATGTCCACACGTATCATAAGATAATCCCATACTTACCTCTTTCCCACATTCCCTCGCATCTCATGTCATATGAACTTATACTTATAACTTAAACAACATCTCATATCATATCAACATACATTTACATCTTATTCAACATCTCATATCATGGCATAACACACATAAACATGTCACACATATACCTATTAGCACATGTAGAGTATTTACTCCTATTTATGCCTATCAACGATATACCATACTTATCCACATATCTTACTTATTCTCACGTCACATTGTGATCTCACAACGTAAAGCACATATACTTCTTTCACACATATCTTATTATCAACTTAATCAGCTTAACCAACTGATACTCACGTCTTACATATCACACATAAACATATCGCACATATATGTATAGCACATGTAGGATATAAACTCCTAATTGTGCCTATCCATCGTTCTTATCACACGTCTCAACATATCTTATTAAATCCCACGTCACATTGTAATCCCACGTCTTAAATTACATGTACATCTTTCTCACATATTCTTATAATTATCTTAATCAACTTATTCTCACGTCTTACATCTTTACATATTACGTACCAGCTTTACAGCTAGCACGATTTCCCACGTATTATCTTTTAGGAAAGACAATGCCATTTCCATAGTTTCCCGTTATGCTTTTAACATTGGTGGTTAGTCACTCCACCCGGAAATACTAGTCCCACGTAACTATGCCGCAAGGAGCCACTCAAGCGACCACGTACGCACTAGCTTGGCATAAACTAGCACGGGTTAAGCTTAACACTTCCCACATCAATCTCACGTATTTAGCTATAGCATTTCCCACGTATTTATATCTTTCTTACTTTTTACGCACTAACACTAAGGCTAGAACGATTTCCCACATTTCACACTTTACTTTAAGATTAGGTATATTCATTACCTAACTAATCCCACATCTACTTTAATGTTTAATCCCACTAACGTGCACAACTCATAACATTTCTTACGTGTATCTAGTGAACTAGACATTTTGTACTTAAGTCCCACATATAAGCCATCACATATCAACATTAAGGCATATCAACGACATTATCAACATTAAGGCATATCAACGACATTATCAACACCACAACGCATATCTTAAACATATCATAGCAACGTCATTTTATTCATCATACTATACATGCATATAATTACTTCAACTTTAAACGTCATCATATCAACATAAGTCATTTCAACATACATACATTCCCATATAACCTCCCGCATAACCCGGAAAACCCCACACATATAAGATAATCCGATTAAGAGGTTAATTATAGAAAACTACATTTTGTTGTGCCTCCAGCGTGAGAAAAGTCATGTATCTTACCTCAAAGAAGAGCACACCAATTGATAACTTAAGTTACCAAGCTTTTGCAAGTATTCCCGACTACCTAGAATCATAAAACGACCGTTAACGTGCTAAACAAACACCCAACATTGCTGGTCACGAGTTGTGACATGACCATTATGGTCCCATCTTGACCAAGCTAAACTAAACTTCAACTTTCCCAATCTGTCACTCAATCCCATCGGGACCAAATATGGTCCCGTCAGGACCACATGACCAAAACGCCTCCCTTTGCCTTCCCTGGACACCCATTGCGACACGACCAAAATGGTCCCGTCGGGACCACCTGCGGGATTTCACTATTTTGCATGTTTTTCACTCCAAAACGAATCCAAACACACCCAAGGTTAATCCCACGACTTATACACTTAAAATTGACCTTGTTTAAGGTTCAATTGATGACTTGATGCCACCAATTGATCCGGATTTCATCTTCATCAAATCTATGATCGCTTAATTACCCGAAAACGTTATTAATCGATTAAAACATCACAATTATTCAATCCCAACCCTCAAGGTCTGAATTGATTGGACAAAATCTTACTAAATAACTCAATCAACAATCAAAGAATGATTTTATACCTGTAGAGATGATAAACGGATTGAAAACCTATGGAAATCACCACTGAAATCACCGGAATCCTTGAAAATCACCTAGGGTTTTCTGTGTGAGAATATTTTAGGGTTTATATCTGATCAAGGGACATTAGGGTCGTGCATGGGGCCTTATTCATGTTGGAACAAGTTTCTAATCTTTACATCTAGGCCCTCGTACTTCCTTACAACTCGTTTCGTCACTTAACTGCTCGTTTAGTGCATACGGGAACACTTAACGGCTCTTATATCTTATCGGGGACACTAAATGACTTCATTAATCATTATCAACTTTATTTTCATTACTTTTAATCACTTTAACACATATCTCACGTTAATCATTTAATTCACATAAGCACATACAAAACACATAGTAACTAACGGTCTCTAACGACAAGTTAACGGTCAACGTCAAAAAGTTTTGGGATGTTACAATTCTCCCCTCCTTAATAGGATTCTGTCCTCAGAATCATTTTCACGATATCAACACCTCCATTTCTCTTCTCACTACTTTCCACATACGTATAAGTCAACATTTAACCACATTTTCCACCAATTTCTTCCCTCATCACCCTTCATTTCATGTCTTTCATTAGTCGATATGAATACCATCAAATGAACACGCCCGCATCATGATATATTTACAATTATGTTCCGGACCATAATTCTAACTATATCATTCCTCACACGTGTACCTTTAACTATATTCACACGTCATAATGTCCAACATTTCCTTCACAATCCATCATGCATAATTATACTAACTACAAACACATAATAAACACACATTTCACATACACATATAAACATAAGTATCATCGATTAATCTACTAAGGAATTACTTGGTTAGGTGCCTCGTCATCAAGCTCGTCCTCCACGGTTTCATTTTATAGGCCCGAGCTTCGGCTTTTTTTGAGTGTCATCCTTCTTCGCATCATCTTTCCTTTGGGGACAATCAACAATCAAATGCCCCGTCTCACCACACTTGTATCATCGAATCTTATCCCTGCAACTAGAAGCAACATGTCCCTGCTTACCACACCTATCACATCTTTTAGTTTTCTCCGAACATGGTCCACTATGATGAGCTCTACAAACTGTACACCATTGTCTAGCTTTACATGATCTTCACCCTCATAAGTCGAACCATTCTTAAACTTCTCTCCCGAATCTGACGACTCATCCGACCTTCTCTTGAATCCACTCTTCTTGTCATCAACAGTCTTCACAACTACCTTCTCGGACTTATAATCATCATCCAACTTCTTTGATTCCTTGATAGCACCCGAAAGAGTAGTATGTTGTCTACAAATACCCCGATAACTAGCCGGAATCCATCCACATATGCAGCAACCAAAACATCGACCTTCCAACATTCTATCAACATTCTATAGATCTGATATGTTAACTTTCTGATGTGGTGTCCCTTTGAATAAGTTATATGAGTTGAACTAGTTGTATCTACCAATAAACTAATGTTGGAATATATAACTAAATATCATTATTCACGAGTACGCAACGGAAGCAAATCAAACCATGTAATCAAATAATTAACCTTGAAATAAGATTAAGGAATACCTCTTAATGTAGATGATAAAGTAAGAAACTTTAATAGGATTTGAAGTAAATCCCTCTACGATCGCACACACAACACTCGAATGTATGCGTGCTAGCACTTGATCACGAACGAGCAACGATTGGCTTCTCCTTTTTCCTTGCTTTGGTCGAAACCACCAAGAACCCCAAAGGGGTATGTAATTTCGGTTATGAGGGCCGAAATTAAGAGAAGAATAGAAAAGGAGATGTAGAGTTTGTAACCTTTGAATGGAGTGTTAAATGAAAACAATTTCCATAAGCCATTATATAGCCTTACATGAACTTGGTGACCAAGTTTTGGAAACCTTTCACATTCTTGGCTGGCCCTCTAGAGAACATTCTAGAGGGTTTGCTAATTGTTACATAAACATCTCCTTCGTTAAGCCGTTAGTTAAGTACCGTTAACTATTTAACGGACGACCGTTAGATTTTCGTGATCTAATTAATTAATAAATTACATTAACTATATTAATTAATTATAATTACATTTGTGTCGAGACGTGTGACCCCGTAGGCTTAAATCATTTCCGGACATACGTTCATTTTACGTGATCACATACTAACAGCTCCCACTTGAGCTCGTAATAAATGAAGGTAATAACATTGGTTAGCGTCTAGCAACACGCCAATGCTCCCAGAAATATTTAACTATAGTTTCTTAAAGTATATTTAAATGGTTGAGGCATTTATTATCCTTTTGTTCAGATACCGTGTTAAACATGAATATGGATCATTGTCATTTCATGATTTAACGATTCTGTTTCTCATTTCATCACTACTTAAGATTACCAAATATAATCGAGACACATCTGGATTCATTTGGACATGGCCATGTAAACATCTTAAATAGTCCCAATGAGGGGCCCAGTGGTATCATTCTCCAACTATCAGTTGGAGGAACAAATCCTGTATTAACTACACGTGTCAGTCATCATACTTCAATACACTTTCTGAAAATAGCCCTTTATGTACTCCCTTATTCAGAAGAGTTAGAACTATATCAAGTAAGTGCAATCCATACATGCTGACCTGCTTGTATCTCAAGTCAAAGGATCAATAAAGTAACCATTTACGAATTTCACTTAATGACGCTGATCCACAAAGTGATAAATTCGTTAGTGGGGTAGTCCGATATGCATCATATGGATACCATGTGAGTTTGGTGGGACCAGCCATTATATATTCAAAGAATATAACCAATCGCTCAGATTTGTCTTAGTTTAATTATATTCCCATATAATTAATCGACAATGGACAATTTAGAATATTTAATAAAATATTCAAGGATTAAACATGCAAATATAGGATACAATAAATATTAAATGAAATCAAACATATCAAGTACTTTATTTCATTATGAAAAATATAAATTGTTTAACATCCCTTATCCAAATACCGAAACAACATATTTACATGAAATAACTTAGCTAACTTAAGTCCCATGCCCTCGGCATGCCTTTCAAGCTTGGGCCTAGCCAAAGCTTTTGTGAAAGGATCAACTAAGTTAAAATCTGTGTGAACTTTGAGTAAATTGATCTCTCCTAGTTCGATCTGCTCACGAACATAGTGATATCTTCTAGCATAATGTCTGGCACCTTTCTGAGCTCCGGGCTCATTGGCAATGATTAATGCACCAGTGTTGTCACAGTACATATCAGTGGGTAAGTCACTCGAGGGGATCACGTCAAGCCCGCTAATGAACATCCTTATCCAGACTGCTTCCATTGCGGCTTCTGAGGCGGCAATGTACTCAGACTCTGTTGCAGACATAGCAACTATTTTTGCTTGCTGCTTTTCCAATCCACAGCACCTCCGTTAAGAACGAAGACGAATCCTGACTGAGACTTCGTGTCATCTCTATCAGTTTGAAATCCAGCATCACAGTATCCGGTCACTTTGAGCTCTAAGTCTGGATTTCCTCCATACACCAAAAACATATCTTTAGTAGCCCGTAGGTACTTCAGAATGCTCTTAACAGCAGTCCAGTGACTTTCACCTGGATTCTGTTGATATCGGCTAACCATGTTTTGCGCGAATGCCACATCAGGTCTAGTGCATCTAACCGCATACATAATAGATCCCACAACCGAAGCATAAGGAACTCTTTGCATACGCTCCACCTCATTAGGTGTATTAGCACCTTGTTTGACAGATAAACTAAGTCCTTCTTGCATAGGTGTAAACCCACGCTTAGAATTCTCCATCTTGAATCGCTTCAAGACCTTATCAATATAAGCACTTTGACTTAGTCCAATTAATCGCTTTGATCTATCTCGGTAGATCTTGATCCCAAGAATAAATGCCGCTTCTCCTAAATCTTTCATGGCAAAACACTTTCCAAGATGGGATTTAACATCTTGCAACATTGGAATGTGTTTTCCTATGATCAATATGTCATCAACATATAAGACAAGGAAAGTAACATTACTCCCACTAGCTTTGCGATATACACATGGCTCATCGGGATTTTGAACGAAACCAAACCTTTTGATTTCTTCATCAAACCGCTTGTTCCAACTTCGTGATGCTTGCTTTAGTCCATAAATGGACCTTTGAAGCTTGCATACTTTGTTGGGATGTTTTGGATCAATAAAACCTTCAGGTTGATCCATATAGACTTCTTCATCCAAGTAACCATTTAAGAAGGCAGTCTTAACATCCATTTGCCATATTTCAAAGTCATAGTATGCAGCTATAGCTAAGATAATCCTAATAGCTCTAATGTTCGCAACTGGAGAAAAGGTCTCATCATAGTCAACTCCAAAACGTTGAGTATAACCTTTCGCCACGAGACAAGCTTTATAGGTGTGTACATTTCCATCCATGTCTGTCTTCTTCTTGAAGATCCACTTGCACCCAACAGTTTGAGCATTTTGTGAAAGATCAACCAAGCACCAGACTTGATTGTCTTTCATGGATTTCATTTCCACCTTCGTAGCTTCAAACCATTTGTCAGATTCCGGATCTGATAATGCAGCTTCGAAATTCGGAGGGTCATCGAGATCTCCTAAAACGTCTTCTTCTACCATCAGACATAATCTGTCAGTAGGACGTCTTGTCCTTTCGGACCTACGAAGTGGAATCGCTTCATTATCATCGACTTGAGGTTCATCACTTTGAACATCCCCCCCCCCAAGTTGATGATAGCTAGGAGCTTCAGAAGGTGACACATCTTCCTCTTGAGTCTCATCAAGTTCTACAACCCTCCCACTGTTCTCTTGAGCTAATTTCTTTTCAAAGAATTCAGCGTATCGAGCAACGCGAACAGTGTTTTTGACTGGATCATAGAAGTCGTAACCCATCGTTTCCTTAGGGTATCCGACAAAGATGCACTTAGTAGTTCTGGGTTCAAGTTTGTCAGGCGTATCACGCTTCACAAGTGCCTCACATCCCCAGACTCTTAAGTAAGACAGATTAGGAACATTTCCATGCCATAATTCATATGGTGTCTTGTCAACCTTCTTGGTTGGAACCATATTGAGAATGTGTTAGGACCAGTTCACCTGGAACTGGCCAGTCACCAGTTCACACTTACCAGTCACCAGTTGCATCTGGAGACTAGTGAAACTGGTGACCAAAGATGATTTGTCGAGAAATATATTGAAGTCCAGTTGCACCGTATAATTAACGCAACTGAAGACTTCCTCCAGTTGAGAACTGACCAAGTTGAAGAAGCATTCCAGTTGAAGTCGAAGACAACAAATGGAAGATAGAGAATGGCAATGGCAGCGAAGCCCAGTTGACATTCTAGTCAGTTACAAACTGGAGACCATTAGTGGAAAGCCCTTACAAAGCTTTACATTGATTACGAGGAATTGACTTGTATACTTTATGTACCTTTACCCGGATAATAAGCCTTATCTTATTATTTAAGTATTAAAAGGTACATAAAGGTGGTTATGTAAAGTCACTTTAACATACGACTTTACACTGCCTTTTAAGGAATTAAATGCTATTCCTTAAATACTCCCAACCACATTTGTACGGCTAAAGTTAACATCCCAATGTTAACTTTGCCTATAAATACAAGTCATTGCACAACCAAGAATTCAAGTGTTCGAACTCACAAACAAAACACACAAACACTTCACTTTGCAAACCTGCAATATTCTTGGTGAACTTGTGCAATCTTCTCTCAATCGCTAAAAGGAACATTTCACAACTTTAAGTGTTTCGATTGTCTTGAGAAATTCTGAGTGTAGATCAATTGTATTTCATAGGTTGTTAGGATATTTACATTCGTGTATTATCTTGGTTCCGCATCAACCTTGTAATTTGTTTAATATCAATAAATAAATTACACATTGAAAAATACATATTGTCTCATCAAGTTATCTTACAAGTTATTTGTATTATTGCATTGTTCTTTACTTATTGTCTTTTATATAAGTAATCTATCTAGAACTTGGTATATACACACTGCAACTAGTCGTCTCCAGTTCAGTGCATATATTGCAAAGTAACTCCACCATCGACATAGAGGTGTCTTCAGTAGTACCATCTAACGAGTTGGGACTTACATGTGGTATCAGAGCAGAAGGCTAATAAACTTGCCTAGATCTGCTAAGATGAACACTACTGAAGGTGGAGATGGTTCTGGTTCAGGTGAAACCTTCTTGAATAATAATGCACAACCTTTTCAAATGTTAACACCAACCCTCCTCCTCCTACTGCCCCAAACCATGTCCATGTACACTACTCTAACACTCCTGTTCCAAAATTTGATGGAAACAGTGAGACATTGGTACATGGAAGGCTAGAATGCTTTTGCATTTTGGTGGGATTGAAAGGTATGTTGAAAATCCTTAAGGATGGACCATATATACCTATGTCCCTTGGGGTCAGTCCTCTTCTTGATCCAACTGGAAGAAGAGGTTCAAGGGAAAAGCCAGAAGACCATTGGTCTGATGAGGATCGCAGACTGGTGGACTTGGACACCAGACTGAAAAACATGATCCTTGGGGCTGTCCCTGAAGACCTAATTCCAACACTTGTGTTGTTTCCCAGTGCCAAGTCTATGTGGGATGAATTAGTGATTCAATTTGAAGGAGGTGATGACACTATTGTCACCAGAAAAGTTGCTTTGAACAAGAAGTATGAATCCTTCTTTGCCTTGCCAAATGAAAGTCTAACTGGTACATACACCAGATTTTCTAGCCTCATCAATCAGTTGAGAGGATTGGGTGTAGAGAAGGATAAGGATATTCTTCTTGAGAAGTTTTGTGATATTCTTCCTTCCAAATGGGAAAACATGGTTCTTGTCTTGAGACAAGGTAAAACCTTGCACACTCATACTCTTTCATCGCTCTATGGAGCCTTCAGATTCACTGAAGATAATGCTGCAAGACTTGTGGCTGAGCAAGATGCCATGAACCATGCCCAGAGTCCCAAGGTTGCTAGTGTAACTGAGCGACCTTGTGCTGCTTTAATGTCTGCTAAGAGTGTCCAGGTACACTCGATGAAGGAGATGTTGAACAGTTTCTTAAACTCTGGACTGACCACTGAAAACACTGATAGTTGTAATGAAACTGACGATGATGATCTGGTCGCCATGATTGCTAAAACCTTTAATAGGTTTAAGCATAAATCCAAAAGATTTAATGGCCCCAACAATGCTTCCAGTTCCAGCTCTCTGGATAAGACCAATCTTACATGCTATAAGTGTGGCAAGAAAGGTCATTTTATGAAGGAATGCAGATCTAGTAAGTTGAACAACCAAACTGGCCCCTCTGTCCCAAATTTCAATCGGCCTGATGATAGCTACAAAGCTAAATACAAGAAGCTTAAGGCCCAGATTGCCCTCCTGTCCATGGAAAAGAAAAAGGATCAGTGCTTAATGGCACAAACTGAGGGAAAATGGGAGTACTCTGATGACTCATCTGATGATGAAAGAAGAGGAAAGGGACATGTGTTTCATGGCCTTGGAAGATCAACAACAGCAGCACGTGGTGAAAGAAGATGTCATCTCTGGAAGATGGGTGGACATCATATTGAAGAAGGTATGTGACTATGATAACCAGGTTGACCCTGAACTAAAACTGGACCTGGCTGAATCATTAAGTGGTGATTTAGCTTTTGTGGAAACTGTAAGGTCTGATAGTGAAAGGTATCTTGACACGTCAGTTTTAAAAATTGAGGCTTTAGAACTTGATAATCAAAAATTATTTTCTGATTTTGAAAAAGCACAAAAGATTATCAAGTCATGGGTAAAAGCATCTGGCAAAAACTATGATGCATTTTCAAGAACTATCGATGCCCAGAAAAATGCATGGAAATTTGAAGATCTGGAGATGGCAGCTCTTAGTTGAACAACCAAACTGGCCCCTCTGTCCCAAATTTCAATCGGCCTGATGATAGCTACAAAGCTAAATACAAGAAGCTTAAGGCCCAGATTGCCCTCCTGTCCATGGAAAAGAAAAAGGATCAGTGCTTAATGGCACAAACTGAGGGAAAATGGGAGTACTCTGATGACTCATCTGATGATGAAAGAAGAGGAAAGGGACATGTGTTTCATGGCCTTGGAAGATCAACAACAGCAGCACGTGGTGAAAGAAGATGTCATCTCTGGAAGATGGGTGGACATCATATTGAAGAAGGTATGTGACTATGATAACCAGGTTGACCCTGAACTAAAACTGGACCTGGCTGAATCATTAAGTGGTGATTTAGCTTTTGTGGAAACTGTAAGGTCTGATAGTGAAAGGTATCTTGACACGTCAGTTTTAAAAATTGAGGCTTTAGAACTTGATAATCAAAAATTATTTTCTGATTTTGAAAAAGCACAAAAGATTATCAAGTCATGGGTAAAAGCATCTGGCAAAAACTATGATGCATTTTCAAGAACTATCGATGCCCAGAAAAATGCATGGAAATCTGAAGATCTGGAGATGGCAGCTCTTATACCAGATCTTCATGTATTGCCTCCAGCTCTCAAGGTTGAAACACCTTATGATCAACCTGAAGCTGTTGAAACTGAAACCATTGAGACCACCCCCTTTGAGGTTAAAACTGGAGCCGAACAGGCTAAAGCTCCAGTCAAAAAGGCCACTGGTAACAAGCCTTTACCTCAAAAGTCTAAGGTGCCCAAGACCCGACAGACTAAAGCACCAGTTGAACCAAGGTCCAAGGTTCAACTGCCAGAAAATAATATTTTGGTTAATCTGGAAAGTCAACTCCAACTTTTGTCTCGGCAGGTTCAGAGTTGTACTGCCCGGATTAACAATCTGGAAGGAGGTTTGTTACCTCCAGTTTTCAAACAAAATATTAAACCACTCCCTTCAATACCTAAACTAAAGAATGTTCCATCTGGAACAAAATCTGGTAAAAATAAAGGGAGTAAGTATCAAATACCAATTGTTTTTACTCATGCACCTGGAGCTGGTGATAAAGCTCCAGATACAGCCTCCAGTTCAACACCTCAACAATCAACTGTGGCTTCTGTAGAGAAGTCCAGTGGACCCATCAAGAAAAGATGGGTTCACAAAAAGAACTAATGATTTTTCAATCTGAAGGTTCGAGATCGCTTTGTTTGGCTTAATTTTGCCAAAAATCGTGCAAGATTTTAATCGGAAAACACGTGTTTGTCTTAGTAACACGTGTTTGCTTTATAACACGCGTTTGTATTGTAAACTCGTGTTGGCCTTATCTTAACACGTGTTTTGCTCTTTAACACGTGTTTGTCTTTTAAACTAGTGTTAGCCCGTCCTTAACACGTGTTTGCTATTTCAACACGTTTTTGTCTTTTAAGCTCGTGCTCGTGCTCAAACACGTGTTTATCTTAAACACGTGTACCTGTTCACTCTCTGTTCTAATCACGTGTTTATCTCAAACACGTGGTACTGTTCATTTCTTTTAATTTCTTCTTTTGTCGTATTTCGATGATGTCTGGAATACCTACAGTTTCATCAAAGAGGCCCAATACATAAATGCTTTAATTCTTCACGATCATGAAGTCGGTCGTACCAATTCACCCCCAAAATTGATTAGACTTGAAAATTTCTGGAGTTGGAAAAAACGTTTTGAATCCTATATTCGCCTTACTGATTTCAATCAATGGGTGATGATTACTGAAGGATATGAGTGGCCAACTCATGAAGATGCTCTTGGAAATGAGGTCAAATACAAGATTGGGGATATGTCTGAAGTATTGAAGAAAGAATATGCCATTGAAGGGAAGGCCTTGTCAAACTTAGAAATGTGCTTACCTCGGGATGCAATTCATCTTCTCGGAGAACATAAGACCTCTAAGGTTTGTGGGATGCTTTAAACGCATACTGTGAAGGTGATGAGTTGATGAAAAAGGGAAGAATTAAGCTGCTGAACAGACAATATGAAGTCTTTAATGGGTTGAAATCTGAAAGTTTAGATGATTTAATAACTCGTTTTAATCATCTTATTACTGAACTGGGATATTTTGGTGTTACATTTACACAAAATAAACTAGTAGATAAATTTTTGGATTCTCTGCCGAACAAATGGAATGACTTTGTGCATAGTCTTCAAGAAGAGAAAGATTATGAATCTTACACCTTGGCAGAGATTGTTTCAAAAGTAAAGAACAGGGAAATGAAGCGTAAAGCAAAGGATGAGCTTTCGGTTTTTCAACAAAATCCAAGTCTATATCATGCTAACACTGATAATCTATTGTCTTCATCATCCTCTACTTCTGGAAGTGGAACTACTGCTCTTTTATCCACTGAAACCATTCATCCTGTTATGGATTCTGATGGAATTGCAGGTTACATGTTTATGACAATTCGTCTTCAACTAAGAATAGCAGTGGATCAAGAAACAGTGGAAGTACAACTGTTCGTTCAATGCCAATGAGTATGCAATCTGCTGAAGGACGTATGCAAGTATTTGCTGCTATGTGTTCTGCTCATGAGGCATTTATCAATGGAAAAATTTCAGATCCAAGTTTGATTGATAAAGATTATGAGCAAGTTGATCCTGATGATTTAGAGGAAATGGACTTGAAGTGGCAAATGGCTATGCTCACTATAAAAGCTCGTCGTTTTATGCAACGAACTGGAAGAAATCTTGCATCTGATAAGAATAGAGGATTTGACAAGTCAAAGGTTAAGTGTTATAATTGTGACGGTTTTGGTCATTTTGCTAAGGAATGTCAAAGACCAAAGCGTTTTGATAATTCTACAGCTAATCGTCAGAATTACAATCAGGGAGGTGTCCAAGCTGGAAATCAAATTAAATCAGCCAAAGCTACAGAGCATGATGGAATGATCATTCAGGAACTTCCTACAGAAAATCAAGTTCAAATCCTGAAAATGCCATGGTGGCAAGACAGGAAGATGGTACTTATCTTTGGACAAAGGAAAATGAACCTGAAAATGCTTTGCTAGCTGAGATTTATGATGAAGTAGCTAATGTAATTGATGACGGAAGTGCTGCATTTGATTATGCTCTCTACACAAGTGAAGAGGCTGCTGCTACTGATGCTGCATTACAGGTTTCTGATGATGAAAAGAATGCAGATGAAGCAGTGAAGTTTAAAAAGGCTGATAAGCAGATAGACGAATCTTCTGATAAGACAAGCAGCCAGAGTGATAATCAATCGATAAGCTCAAGTGCAAAATTGGACAAGGCTATTTCTACAGAAGCTGATGATTTTGATATTCCTGAAGGTATGACAATATCAGACTTTGTTGCATATATGGCTGACTGCGATGATCGAGAGAAACAGGTAACTTTTTCTTATTTGACTGTTCGTCGTATTTGCATGTTTGTTAAAGATTTGATGCAACAACATAGTATTGTCTCATCCAAGACCTTAGAGTTAACCACTAGTTATGAAACTATCAGCAAGGAACGTAGTTCATTTTTCTCTAAGAATAGTGCTTTACTTGATCAAGAACGTCAATTTAAGAGTAGGGTTAAGTCACTTGAAAATGATAATGCTGCCTTAAAAGACAAACTGAAAGAATCAATTTTTAGAGAAAATCTTGCAAATGAAAAGATAGTTTTTCTTTCTAGTGAAATTGGTAAGAAAGAAAAGGATTTGGCTGATGCTAGGGTTACCATTACTAAGCATGAGACTACGTTAGCTAAATGGAGAGGAAGTGATCTAGTAGCTTCTTTAGGTAAACCTAGACATCCTAAGGATAAAACAGGACTAGGAGCTGATTACTCTGATGTAAGACCTCCTTTTAACAACAACTTAGACCCTGTTTATCCTGATTTGGCTGAGTCTGACTCTGCTAAGCCTGTGCTTACTGACTATCCTAAGTCATCCGCCTCCACTGAACCTAACCAATCCAAATTCATTCCTAGACAACTGAGGACCAAAAACCATGATATACCAAAGCTAAGTCAGAAGTTTGTCAAGAAAGGAATTCAGACTAGTTCAACAGAGATTAAGTATGTTACTGAACCTGAACCTAGTGTGACCAAATCATTCTCAACTTCTGAGACTAAGGCTCCTACTGTGGAAGAGATAGCAACTCAGGAGATTAAGAATATCTTGAATTCTCCTCCATCTAAACCATTAGCTCAACAATCTTCTAGCAAGTCAGCACAACGATCTTGTTTTGCTTGTTTTTGAAAAGGGACATGTGTATAGTTGTTGTCCCAACCGAGTTAGGAAGTCCTCTAGACAGTCAGTTTCTCCTGTTAAGTCAAATCAAAATAGAGGATTATATCCTAATTCCCATGTTTCTTTTGAGCGAGGGAATGGTAAACAACAGAATGTGTCCAGTAGTTCTCATGGGATGGGTAATCAAGCTTTTGGTAAATATGTTCCACCTGTGGCTAAAAGAAATGATTCACCAAGATATATTTCTCCTAGAAATAGATCTGGTCAGTCATCACAAAATGCAAAATCAGGGCATCATCGACAGAACTACAATGACCGTAACACATCTCGTGTTCCACAAGTGAATAGACCATTTTCCCTTAATAGGTCTCAATCAAGGGTTGAGAATATACCTCTACAGCATGCTCAGCAATCATCCAAGGCACCTATTGGGAGCAATGGATATTGGACTGAAATGCTAGTTAAGGACGAGAATGGTAAACCCAAGTCTATAAAGGCTTGGGTTGTCCTTGATAACTGATCCATTTTTGTTTCATGTGCAGGGGCTACCACCAATCCCTATTAGTATTTGGTATCTTGATAGCGGTTGCTCCAGGCACATGACAGGAGACAGAAGACTTCTGTCTGAGTTTGTAAATATTAAAGGATCACATGTAAATTTTGCTGGTTCCAAGGGCGGACAAATCACTGCACAAGGAGATGTCGTCGATGGAAAACTTACTTTAAAGAATGTCAATTACGTGGAAGAACTTACTCATAATCTGATGAGTGTATCACAAATTTGTGACCGAGGAAATTCAGTTTTCTTCAACGACAAAGCTGCATTCGTCTTGAAACCGGGTTTTGTTATTCCAGATGATTGGATATTGTTGACTGCTCCTCGTAAAAGAGACATTTATGGTTTAATGTTGGGAACCAAGAATGTACAGAAGGAAGTATGTTTGTTGTCTAAGGCAAGCGAAAGTGATTCTCTCTTATGGCATAGAAGAATGGGACATCTGCATTTCCGGAAGATGAATTACATTGTGAAGAATGATCTGGTTCAAGGTGTTCCTAAAAAGAAGTTTGAATTGGAAGATAGATGTGTTCCATGTTTGAAAGGCAAACAACAGAAAAAGCCTCACAAGCCCAAGACACAAAATTCAATTGCCGCTCCTTTTGAGTTACTGCATATGGATCTCTTGGTCCAGTAAATGTTAGGAGTAGAGGGGGAATGTACTACTGCTTGGTTGTCACTGATGATTATTCAAGGTTTTCTTGGGTTTTCTTCTTAGCTACCAAAGATGAGACTACGGAGATTCTAATTAACTTTTTCACTGAAGCTGAGAATCTCTACAACACGAAGATCAAACGAATCAGGAGTGACAATGGCACGGAGTTTAAAAATTCGGTGATGGATGTTTTCTGCTTGTCTAAAGGAATTCAACATCAATTTAGTGCTCCGTATGAACCTCAGCAAAATGGAGTTGCTGAGAGAAAGAATAGGACCTTGATCGAGACTGCCAGAACTATGCTTGCTGATTCAGGGCTACCAACTATGTTTTGGACAGAAGCTGTGAACACAGCTTGTCATGTGTTAAATCGGGTGCTTACTGTTAAAAGGTTTAATAAGACTTGTTATGAACTTCTAAACAAACGAAAACCTGATTTGTCTGATTGGAACCGTTTGGTGTTCCTTGTACTTTTCTGAAAACTTCTCCTCAACCAAAGTTTAATTCTAAAGTGGAAGAAGGTTTCTTTCTGGGATATAAACCGGGAACTCCCATTCGTCGGGTTTTCAATTCGCAGACAGGTAGAGTCGATCTTGGTACTAATGTCGTGATTTCTTCTTCTTCTCCTTCTTCTTCTTCTTCTTCTCCTTCTTCTTCTTCTTCTTCTTCTTCTGCTTCTTCTTCTTCTTCTTCTTCTTCTTCTTCTTCTTCTTCTTCTTCTTCTTCTTCTTCTTCTTCTTCTTCTTCTTCTTCTTCTTCTTCTTCTTCTTCTTCTTCTTCTTCTTCTTCTTCTTCTTCTTCTTCTTCTTCTTCTTCTTCTTCTTCTTCTTCTTCTTCTTCTTCTTCTTCTTCTTCTTCTTCTTCTTCTTCTTCTTCTTCTTCTTCTTCTTCTTCTTCTTCTTCTTCTTCTTCTTCTTCTTCTTCTTCTTCTTCTTCTTCTTCTTCTTCTTCTTCTTCTTCTTCTTCTTCTTCTTCTTCTTCTTCTTCTTCTTCTTCTTCTTCTTCTTCTTCTTCTTCTTCTTCTTCTTCTTCTTCTTCTTCTTCTTCTTCTTCTTCTTCTTCTTCTTCTTCTTCTTCTTCTTCTTCTTCTTCTTCTTCTTCTTCTTCTTCTTCTTCTTCTTCTTCTTCTTCTTCTTCTTCTTCTTCTTCTTCTTCTTCTTCTTCTTCTTCTTCTTCTTCTTCTTCTTCTTCTTCTTCTTCTTCTTCTTCTTCTTCTTCTTCTTCTTCTTCTTCTTCTTCTTCTTCTTCTTCTTCTTCTTCTTCTTCTTCTTCTTCTTCTTCTTCTTCTTCTTCTTCTTCTTCTTCTTCTTCTTCTTCTTCTTCTTCTTCTTCTTCTTCTTCTTCTTCTTCTTCTTCTTCTTCTTCTTCTTCTTCTTCTTCTTCTTCTTCTTCTTCTTCTTCTTCTTCTTCTTCTTCTTCTTCTTCTTCTTCTTCTTCTTCTTCTTCTTCTTCTTCTTCTTCTTCTTCTTCTTCTTCTTCTTCTTCTTCTTCTTCTTCTTCTTCTTCTTCTTCTTCTTCTTCTTCTTCTTCTTCTTCTTCTTCTTCTTCTTCTTCTTCTTCTTCTTCTTCTTCTTCTTCTTCTTCTTCTTCTTCTTCTTCTTCTTCTTCTTCTTCTTCTTCTTCTTCTTCTTCTTCTTCTTCTTCTTCTTCTTCTTCTTCTTCTTCTTCTTCTTCTTCTTCTTCTTCTTCTTCTTCTTCTTCTTCTTCTTCTTCTTCTTCTTCTTCTTCTTCTTCTTCTTCTTCTTCTTCTTCTTCTTCTTCTTCTTCTTCTTCTTCTTCTTCTTCTTCTTCTTCTTCTTCTTCTTCTTCTTCTTCTTCTTCTTCTTCTTCTTCTTCTTCTTCTTCTTCTTCTTTTTCTTCTTCTTCTTCTTCTTCTTCTTCTTCTTCTTCTTCTTCTTCTTCTTCTTCTTCTTCTTCTTCTTCAGCTAATATTCCACTACCAGATGATGACCCGCTTGACTCATCTTCTTCTTCTTCTTCTGAACCTGATGGAGAGTCTCCCACCCAAATTGTTCCGAATATGGGTGATGATTTTCCATGTCACAAAACTCCTCAACATAGAGCAACTAAAGATCATCCAGTTGAAAATATTCTTGGTGAAGCCTCAGCATCTGTCCGAACTAGAAATCAGTTAAATAAGGAGATGACTAGCTTATTTTGTGAAGTGAAGGATACAGGTTTAATTACTGAATGTTTATACTCATGTTTTATTTCACAAGAAGAACCCAAGAATGTTAAGATAGCACTTCAAGATCCTTTTTGGGTTGTGGCTATGCAAGAAGAATTGGCCCAATTTGAAAAACTTGGAGTATGGGAATTAGTTGATGTGCCTAGAGGTATCGAACCAATTGGAACTCGTTGGGTTTTTAAATGCAAACGAGATGACAAAGGGATTGTTACAAGAAATAAAGCACGTCTAGTTGTTCAGGGTTTTGCACAGCGAGAAGGTTATGACTACAATGAAACTTTTGCACCAGTTGCTCGATTGAAGCTATAAGGCTATTCTTAGCTTATGCTAGTTTCAAAGGAATAAAGGTGTATCAGTTGGATGTGAAGAGTGCCTTCTTATATGGAGAAGTTAAGGAAGAAGTGTATGTTCGTCAACCACCGGGGTTTGAAGATCCAAATTATCCAAGAAGGGTATATCGACTGGATAAGGCTCTTTATGGATTACATCAAGCTCCAAGAGTGTGGTATGAGAAGTGTCAACACATCTGTTGACAAATGGATTTACAAGAGGATCGATAGACAGCACATTGTTTATCAAATGGCAGAAGCAAGATTATATACTTGTGCAAGTTTATGTAGATGATATCATTTTTGGTTCATCTGACATTAAGATGTGCAAAGATTTTGAAATGAGTATGAAGAAGGAATTTGAAATGAGTGCTATGGGAGAATTAAAATTTTTCCTTGGACTGCAAGTTGATCAACGAAAGGATGGTTTCTTCATTCATCAGACTAAGTATGTCTATGACATCTTGGAAAGGTTTCAAATGTTAGAATCCAAGACTTATGGTACTCCTATTCAGTTGAATCATGGTCTAGGAGTTTCTAATTCTAATGATACACTTGTGGATGCTACTCATTATCGGGCAATCATCGGCTCATTGATGTGCTTAACTGCTTCGCGTCCAGATATCATGTTTGCTGTTTGTCTGTGTGCTAGATTTCAAGCAAATCCGAAAGAGTCACATTTAACGGCTGCAAAACGGATCCTCAGATATTTAAAGGGAACTCAAGGACTTGGTCTATGGTATCCGTTGGGAGGAACGTTTGAGTTTGTTGCTTACACTGATTCGGATTATGGAGGTTGTAACCATGATAGGAAGTCTACAACTGGCGGATGTCAATTCTTAGGAGGGAGACTTGTATCGTGGCAATGTAAGAAGCAGACATCGGTTGCTCAGTCTACTTGTGAGGCAGAGTACATGGCTACTGGAAGCTGCTGTTCCCAGGTATTATGGATTCAGCAACAACTTCGAGACTACGGTATGGATTTTCTTGATACTCCTATTAAGATTGATAATAAGTCAGCTATAGACATAACTAATAACCCTGTCTTGCATAAAGTCACCAAGCATATTGACATTAGACATCATTTTCTGCGTGACTGTGCTCAAAAGAAGTTAATTCATTTGGAAAAAGTTATAACTGATGATAATCTAGCTGATCTGTATACTAAAGCATTTGATAAAACTCGCTTTGAAAAGCTGATTCTTCTCAATGGTATGAAGAATGCTGATTCTTATTAGCCCTCTCAAAGAACTATTTTTCTTGTATATTTTATTTTATTTTACTTGTGTCTAGTCTAAGTCTGTAAATAGCTAGAGTCATGAAAATACAAAAAGAATGTCTATTTTAAAGTTGTATATAATTAGTGTCATAAAAAAATAAAATAAAAAGGGAAAAATGAGAAAAACAAAAAGAAAAAAAAAATAATAGAGGTTTAAGTTGATGCTCTAACGATTAGAAGTGAGGATATTTTAGCTTTTAAGCTTGCTTAATAGTAATATAACTGCTTAGTTCAGTGACTACTTCTAAGGATGTATCGGTAGACACAAAGTACCGAAGGTTCCCTGAATATTAATTGTTCAATAACCGTATTTGTGGGTAACATGTCAGCATATGGCCTTGAATATGGACTTTCAAGTGAATTGTGCCATCCTTAAAACTTGAGAAAGATTTAGCATTTGGTTTGCGATTGGATGTGTTTGTAAACCATAGGGGGGATTCGCATGCATTCGTGTATGTCAATCTAAACAGAACAAAATGGGTTTTAGCTTCTAAAGCAACTATTAAAACCATCATGATCTCGATTGGCTAAAACAAAGTACCGAAGAATAAAGAAATAATGAAGAATAGTCAAGAATTATCATCGAAAATTCCGAAGTATCAAATTGCTGCACATCAATGAAGTAAATTTCAAAGAAGCAATGAAGAATAGCCAATTCGAATCATGCACTATACATCAAATGTGTTTGTTCTGACCCTTGATCGTAAGATCATTAACCATGGTGACTTCAAAGTTGTAACGCTTATAAACACATCTGGTTAAGGACTTTAATGCTCTGTCGATCTTAAGTGTATGTTTGACTGTGGGATACACATTTACATTAATAATAATGTGACATGAGTAACTTACTAGGTTACATGGTGATTGTCCTTGGCTCAAGTAATACGAAAGTGTCACAAACCAAAGGAAACTGGAAGTACCGAGTGTTTAAGAGGACAACTATACCGGTAATCGTTGTCGAGTCACTGTTCATAACTAATAATAAGAGAACTATTTCTCACTTGCAGGCTTATGTAATTGCTAATCTGATCTAATCCGCAGAAACTTAGAATTTCTTGTAAATAAATAATGAGGTAATTGAATGAAACACATATATATGAACACGAAATCAATATGAACAGGAGATATAAATCTGATTCCTTTATCATTAGTCGAATGATTACAATGAATAAATCCGTTTACAATACATCTACGATGATTACGGATTACAATCAACGAGACGACTCTTGATAATCGAATAATATGGGCGGCATCTCGAGGTATAGATCTCTACCTCGAGAACCTAGTGAATGAAATCTGTTGCAACTAAAATCATCAACCTAAAACCGAAACCTAAGAACAATATATATAGGCTACAAATGGGCTGGGCTTCAAACTCCTGGGCTTCCAAACACGTGCTACAGTAACACGTGTTTAGTCAAACTCGTGTTACTGTTCACACGAGTTTGGTCTAAACTCGTGGCCTCCACACGAGTTTGGTCTAAACTCGTGGTCAATCAACACGTGTTTGACCTAAACTCGTGGTCAACACATCTAGCAAAACAGCCCATTAATTGAGATGCATCGGACACAAAATGTGCACCAGAACGTGCACTTACAGTCTCCCCCTTGACCGATGCACTCAATTCATTCACCGATAATCATTAGCAATCGAAAACCTGCAAAAGCAAACTCCCCCTTAACTAATGATACCGGGTCTTCTTTTGTTGAGACTCGATCTTCTGACACAACACTCTGATCTTCAAACTGCAAAATCTCTGTATCTCTGTGACAACCAACTAACCTAACACTTCTCATTGTAGTTCTCCCCCTCAACAGTAACCATCTCCGAATTAAACATATGCAATCTTCCTCCTGCTTGGAACTTTGCTCGAGACATTCCTCAACTTGCTTAACCGGCATATAATAGAGAAGTTGAATTTCCAACAATCAGCATCAAATCAATCAGCTCTCACAAAAATAAGAAACTCTGTAGCTTGAATCACAAACTGTAGTACCATAAATCCTGTCTCAACTAGCAGCATCTGACTTTGTCTTGTACCTTCACAATTCCACCAACCACCCGAAGTCTTTCCTATCAGATCTCCCCTTCAGTTGTATACACCGCCAAATATAAAGATCTTTAATCTCGCAATCACAATAAATGATCGCCTGATAATCATCTCTATTCTTGGAATATAAATAGGTTCAATCTTCAATTACTTAACAACCGATGACCAACTTCGTTGCTCTTAATATTTCGACAAAGTTTCCCAACTGCCATCTATTTGATACTTGAGCATATTTCACATTAAGCACACCATCATCTAAACACAGATCTTGGTTTGTCTCTCAAGTAGCACAGAATTTTACTCAGAAATCTGAAATTTTTTATCTCCCCCTTTTCTCTGTAAAATTCTGAAATCTAGCCCATCTTAGGTTTTAAATATCTCCCATTCTTGAGGTTCTTCAAAAAGCTTAGAGCTCACGACGGTTAAAACTCTTCGCCAAACAGGGTATATTCGTTTTCCCTCCAAATTTCCGAGGAAAAACACATTTACGTGAAACATTGGTATTCACGTAAATTTTTATTTCTAAGGCTGTGGGAAAAATTTGATAATTTCCGAAAATTTTCATCCAAAACGTGCCGAAATCACACAAAAACGGACCGAAAATTTTTCGAACGCTACCAAACTTCAAATCTCCATGAATCATGCCATTTTAAGACCATGGACAAAATTATTTTTCCCGCCAAAATACTTTTTTTTTTTTTTTTTTTTTTTTTTTTTTTAGCTTTTCTACAACCCTGTCTTCTATGCTTCAATGTATCGTTGTCTTCTGCTGTGATCCTTCCACACCGAAACATACTTGAACCTCGATTCCATTTCGACAACTCAAACACGTTCTTGTGTTACAGTAAACACGTGCTTGGACTCAAACGCGTGCTAGTGTTACAGTAAACACGTGCTTGTGTTACAGTAACACGTGCTTGAACTCAAACGCGTGGTACACTAATCTCAAACACGTTCTCCAAACCAAACGCGTGGGCCTCCGTCAAACACGTGGTCTAGCATCAAACACGTGGTCCAAAGCCAAACGCGTGGTCTAAATCCAAACGCGTGTTTTCCAAACGCGTGTTTTCCAAACGCGTGTTTCCAGTAGAACAGATCTGATCGATGTTCTTCATCCAAAAACCCTAAAAACGAACCACGAATCAGAGACATAAAGCCTCTCCTGCTCTGATACCAATTGAAAGTTCCTTAGGACCGATCGATTCGCGATTCCAACGACTATGTAAGTGCGGAATCCAAACATAATCGTTATTGAGGTAATTGAATGAAACACATATATATGAACACGAAATCAATATGAACAGGAGATATAAATCTGATTCCTTTATCATTAGTCGAATGATTACAATGAATAAATCCGTTTACAATACATCTACGATGATTACGGATTACAATCAACGAGACGGCTCTTGATAATCGAATAATATGGGCGGCATCTCGAGGTATAGATCTCTACCTCGAGAACCTAGTGAATGAAATCTGTTGCAACTAAAATCATCAACCTAAAACCGAAACCTAAGAACAATATATATAGGCTACAAATGGGCTGGGCTTCAAACTCCTGGGCTTCCAAACACGTGCTACAGTAACACGTGTTTAGTCAAACTCGTGTTACTGTTCACACGAGTTTGGTCTAAACTCGTGGCCTCCACACGAGTTTGGTCTAAACTCGTGGTCAATCAACACGTGTTTGACCTAAACTCGTGGTCAACACATCTAGCAAAACAGCCCATTAATTGAGATGCATCGGACACAAAATGTGCACCAGAACGTGCACTTACATGGACAGCGCTGCTGGCCGGACTATGACCGGATGTAAGCCCCTACTGGAAGAGTTCACTGTCCAAGATGGACCGACAGTGACGTTTGGTAACGATCAATCTGGAAAGACCGAAGGATATGGTGTGCTCAATAATGGACAAGTCGAATTCAAAAGAGTTGCATTTGTGAATGGTTTGAAATACAACTTGATCAGTGTAAGCCAACTTTGCGATGATGGCTTCAGAGTATTGTTCGATATTGCACAAGGCACCATATTAACAAGGATTGGAAAGTGGTGATGATTGCACCAAGAAAAGGCAATGTGTACATCATGGATATGGAACGAGCTCCAAAAGAGCAATGTTTCTATACCAAAGCTGATGAGGACACCAACTGGCTGTGGCATAAAAGGTTATCCCACCTTAACTTCAAAAACATTAACAAGTTGTCTCGCAAACAACTGGTTGATGGGATACCTCAGATTTCCTTCAATAAGGAAAAGCCATGTCCAGGGTGTGAGATGGGTAAGTAGAAGAGAGCCAGTTTTAAAACTAGGCAAAATTTTAGCATCACTGAACCTCTTCACATGCTACATATGGATCTTTTTGGTCCAGTGAATGTTCAAACTAGAGCTGGAAAGAAGTACACTCTAGTTGTGGTTGATGAATTCACCAGATACTGCTGGGTGGTATTCATCAGATCCAAAAGTGATGCACCTGCTGAAATCATCTCTCTTATCAAACGAATTGAGCTCAAGTATACTCAAAAAGTTTGTCAGTTGCGAAGTGATAATGGTACTGAATTCCAAAATAAAGTACTTGAAACATTTTGCAATGACACTGGCATCTCTCAAAACTTCTCATCAGTTCACTCTCCAGAGCAAAATGGAGTTGTTGAAAGAAAGAATCGTACACTGATAAAAGCAGCCAGAAGTATGCTATCTGAATCTGGTCTTCCCACCAGTTTTTGGGCTGAGGTAGTTGCAACTGCTTGTCACACCCAAAATCGGTCAGTCTACATCAAGAGACATAAGAAGACTGCCTACGAAGTACTCAGGAATCGTAAACCAAATATTGGATATTTCCATGTATTTGGTTGTCCAGTTTATATAATGAACGATTCCAGTCAGCTTGGAAAGTTTGATGCAAAAGCTGATGAAGGAGTATTTTTAGGCTATTCAGATATTCGAAAGGCCTTTAGAGTTTATAATTATAGACTCCAAAAGGTTCATGAGACAATTCATGTCACATTCGATGAATCAACTGAAGCAATCAACAAGAGACCAAGCCTTGATATTTCTCCAGTCATTCCAATCAATTTTGGTGAAACTGACCAAGTTCATCGGTCAGTTGTTTCACCAGAAGATGCTTCAAGTTACAACAAACTGGAACCAGTTAAGAAGAAGAAAAGCACCAGTGACACATCATTTTATCCTTCCATCAATTTCAACTTACCACAAGAATTGGTGATTGGATCTGATGTTTGTGCCACTCCAATATCAGCACCAGTTTAAGCACCTACTTCTCCAGTTGTTCATGAAATGCCTTCAAATGAGGAATTTCATGATGCTAATCGAGACCTCATTGACTCTGATGAGGATGTAGAAGTTATTTGGACTGATCCTTCTCCAGATGCTGTTGCAACTGAAGAAGATCGCCAGGTGACTTGCACTGATATTGTAGTTCACCAGCCTAGTCAATACACTAGATGGACTAAAGCCCACCCAATTGAACAAATTTTGGGTGATCCAACTAGTGGGGTTCAGACTAGAAGAGCCACCAGTGAGCAATGCTTAAACGTCACCTTCTTATCTTTAATTGAACCAAAGAAGATTGACGAGGCTATGGCAGACCCAAGCTGGGTGGAAGCTATGCAAGAAGAGCTCCTCCAGTTTGAAAGGAACAATGTTTGGGAGCTTGTTCCTTGTCCACCAGGGTTAAAGAAAGAACCTATTGGTACCAGATGGGTCTACTGAAACAAAATGGATGAAGATGGCCAGGTTGTAAGAAACAAGGCCAGACTAGTTGCCCAGGGTTATTGTCAAGCAGAGGGCGTTGACTTTGATGAAACTTTTGCTCCAGTTGCAAGACTTGAAGCCATAAGAATATTCTTGGCTTATGCAGCCCATCTGCAGTTCAAGGTCTTCCGGATGGATGTCAAAAGTGCGTTCCTAAATGGAACATTGGAAGAAGAAGTTTATGTTAAGCAGACTCCAGGTTTCATCGATGAAAAGCATCCACATTGGGTCTATATACTGAACAAAGCTTTGTATGGTCTAAGACAAGCCCCAAGAGCCTGGTATGATACTTTAACTAAACATCTTCTTAAAAATGGCTTTCAAAGAGGTGCAATAGATAATACCTTGTTTATCTTGAAAGAAAGAGGTAATATCTTATTGGTACAAATTTATGTTGATGACATTATTTTTGGTTCAACTGATGATGCAATGTGTAAAAGGTTTTCTAAAATCATGTCATCTGAGTATGAGATGAGCTTAATGGGTGAATTAACATTTTTCTTAGGTCTTCAGATTAAACAAACTGGAAATGGAATTTTCATAAACCAAGGAAAATATGTCAGAGATTTGTTAAGAAAATACAAATATGATCAATCCCATCGAAAAACACACCTATTGCAGCACCATTGAATTTGGACTCTGACCCAACTGGCAAACCAGTTAACATAACTGACTATAGAGGTATGGTTGGTTCACTGATGTACTTGACTGCCAGTCGACCAGATATAATGTTTGCAACATGTTTATGTGCCAGATTTCAGGCTAACCCTAAAGAATCACATTTGCACGCTGTAAAGCGTATCTTTAGATACCTGAAGGGTGTCCTAATCTTGGTCTTTGGTACCCCAAAGGCTCAGGATTAGATCTAATGGGTTATTCAGATTCTGATCATGCAGGTTGTAAGATAGATAGAAAATCAACAACTGGTGGTTGTCATTTCCTTGGAGGAAAACTGGTAAGTTGGACCAGCAAGAAGCAGACTTCGGTCTCTATGTCCACTGCTGAGGCAGAGTACATTTCTGCGGCCAGTTGCTGTGCCCAGATTCTCTGGATCAAGAACCAGTTACTAGATTATGGTCAGAAGTATACCAAGACCCCAATCTTTTGTGACAACACCAGTGCAATTGCTATATCTCACAACCCAGTGATGCACTCCAAAATAAAGCATATTGACATCAGGTATCATTTCATTCGAGATCATGTTATGAAAGGAGATATTGAAATTCATTTCATCCCCACTGACAAACAGTTAGCTGATGTTTTTACTAAACCTCTCGATGAGAAAACCTTTAAAACATCTCATCAGCGAACTGGGAATGTTAAACCCTTAACTGGAGCTTTCTTTGTTATTGAACGCGTCAGTGACACTGATGAAGTTCTCCAGTTGAGGAGGTCCAGATAATCTTTGCTCGCCAGGCTATCGAACGCCTTTGTGATACTATCTTGGCACTAATTGATTTCTGGATCATCATTTTAAGGGGAAAGACTCAAAATAATTTTCTGACTAAAATTCGTTTTTTGTTTGAAAATGCAACTGGAGATCTCTCCAGTTGGAAACTGGTACTGGATTGATCCTCCAGTTACCAGGTTCAGTCTTGTCTTAATTTTATAACGTTACAAATACTTGGTCAATATGTATGACACGTGATGATACTCGAGTGTTTTAAACCACTTGATATCGTGATCTGACGTGTTTGAAACCATTTTAGTACTTGACAACTGTTTGTATTGGGAAAACAAAAAGTGAGTGGGCGCGTGGGTAAGATAAGCCGTCGTAGCATTTAATGCTGACATGGAAGCATTTAATGTTTACATGGCAAATTATTATTTTATTTCAAAATTCAAACCAACTTTGTAAAAATATCTACAAAAAGGATTGTCTTTATTAAAATATAATTTTGGTGTTTCATTGGGATCTTGAATCCCCTTATAAATACCCTTATTTACTCCGAACTCATTTACTTCCTTCTCTTACATTCCTTCATTTACTTCCAATCATCAAAAATTGCTTCATTTTTCTCTTTGCTTCACAAATCAAAACCCTAAATCCCAAATTTCATTTTCATTCTTCTATGGCTCCTAGATCATCTCGTTCAAGAGATGTAAATCTCTTGACTGTTCCATATAATCCCTCACCAGATGTCACACAGGCACCTGGTGCCCCTAGTAGTGCTTCGGTCATCAAACTAAATCCAAATAATCCGATGGCCAGCCTACGAGGATCTCAAGGGTCCGATACCCTTATTGGTAGAATTCAAAAGTTTTTGAAGAATTCTCCGATAGGACCCTCATTCTCTCTAAACCCACGTAAGTTGTTTCACGACTACTTATGTGAGTTTTGGTACACTGCCGTTCTTTCTTCCGATTGTTCCTCCATCAGTTTCACATTAAAGGATGGAACAATCCAGTGTACCTTGTCAGCCGATGTATTGAGGGATGCCTTACGCCTCAATTACTGGAGAGAGGGTGAATCTCCAGTCGTCTTGCCCCCAAATATAAACTTTCGCCAAGTACTTCTTGAAATGGGACACAGGGAGTGTTTGGAGAATGGGGTGTTGAAGACAAAAGGTGCGATGACCGTGAAGGGCCTTACACCTTCATGGAGGTATTTTTTCATCCACCTGGTGGAGAGCATGGGTGGGAGTTCTGGTGGACTTGACCAGATTAACTCCTCGTAAGCAGAGATGGCTTACTGCTTGTGGAATGGATTGAGAGTGGACTTTGCAGATATTCTGTATAGAAGCCTGGTTCAAAAGCTGAAGGGCACAAGGGGTGTTTGTATTCCCTTTTCAAGGTTCCTCTCACTTTGTTTTAAGCAAATTCTGGGCAGAGAAGCATATAATAGTACAGATTCACCGTACACTGCTCCAGATATGCTAAGGAATCTAGACTCACTGGTATCTGAAGCTGGTGAGGTTGAAATTCCTGAACGAATGCAACTGGCATTCGCTTCAACTGATGCACCTCTTGAAGGTGAGTTAGAAAGGCAACTGGGCGGGCCTCAAAATAATGAGGGACCCTCCAGTGTGTCTAATGTTATGGTTGAGGATAGAGCAACCATAACTGAAGCAACCCCCATCACATCTATCCCTGTGAAGATACTTCGGTATTTGATCCACCAACAGATGCACCTATCCAGGAAACTGGGGAAGGTCATCTGGAGACTGACCAGGTAACTGGTCAGCCCTCAGTTACATTCATGGATCTGGACATGAATGTTAATGACGAGGAAATCCTTATTGAATCTTCGGATTCTGAAGGTACTGAAACAGACCAGGAGATTCTTGATGCTTCTGTACAAGCTCAAGACCCTTCATCTCTAGTCTCACTTCCAGACGCATCAATTTCATTTTCACCACCACAAGTAAATGTGCCTATAGATATATCTTTACCAACATATTCCGCTCCTTTAACAACTGGGCAATTCTCACTTGCTCGAGAAATGCCACCCCCACCGTCGCCGTTGTTCACACCTGAGCATTCTCAGCATGAACAACAATTTGTTTTTCCAGTCCTTTCTTCAACCACCACTCCAATTATATCTTCAACTGCTGGTTTGACACCTGGGGAGGCCTCCATCAGTTTGCCTCCTCCAGTTGCTCCAGTAGTAACTGTTGCTGGTCCAGTGATACCTTCTCCTTTGTCACTGGACAGTCAAGTTGTCTCACTTCAAGCCGATCTCCAAAACCTTCTAACCAGGGTGGAGGAGATTCAGAAGACACTTGACAAGAACACCAAGTCCTTCTCCAGATACCACAAGGACTCTTTGACAAACATCAAGGTGGTTGATCTGGGGATAAATAAGTTTTCATCTAATGAAGACTTGGTGTTCCGAAAGCTTAATGAGTTGGTCACTGGCTACAACAATTTGGCTGGTACTTTAAAGGAAGCCTTTGACCTAACTCACTCCAAGGTCTCCAGTTCAATCTCCAACTTGCTCGGAAACACTGTCAGAACTTCAGAAGTTGACTTAAAAGAGATTGAAAGGCAGGTAAAGGAACTTATTGAAAGACCTGGCCTAGATGTAACTGGCCTTGGAGAGCAGTTGATGACTTCGGTTGGTCAGAAAATAGAGGATACGCTGGGTGCTAGAGAAGAGTAATTGGTTGAAAGGGTGATGTCTGAGATCACCAAGCTGGCCACTCCTCAGGTTGATCTGGCCCCACTTACCAGTGAGATCAACTAGTTGAGAGGCAGCATAGAAAGTTTGAACACCCAGGTATCTCTACATGCTCAATCTATAGAGAAACTGACAACCGAAGTAGAAAATCTGAAGAAGATGGATGATGAGGTTAAGGATAAGGTTGTCTCCGGTTTGGATGAAGACTCCAAGATCTTGAATGAATTAAAAACTGGTCAAGACCAAGTTAATGCAAATGTCTTGATCCAGTCCAAGGAGACGAACCATTTATGGAGGTCCTTCAGGATGATGTGTGGAATCTTTAAAGAGTGTAAGGACTTGCAGTCATGGCAGCCTCTTGACCGGTTGCCATCTCACCCCTCTGAATGGGTAGCAATTCGGGCAGGTCTAGATGCTGCCAAGGGGGAAAGAAGTTCAGTCCTTACACCAGTTGCACCTGGAAGGACTCCATCTGGAAGAGAATTGGTTGTGGCTACTAGTACTGAAGCTGGTGAGCAAAGAGTGGGTGGATCTGGTGATATGGGTGTTAGGGGGAATGTGATGGACAAAGGTAAAGGTTTAGCTGGTGATGCATCTGCCCAGCCGGCCACTGATGTAATGTTGGAAACTGGCAATGCTGATATACTCCCTCCAGTTTCAGATAGTGATAGCAGAAGACTGGCCAGACTTGGTGATGACATTAAAGAAAGAAAGAAAATGAAACAAAGGAACCAAGCTGAAGCCAGGGCACATCTTGCTCAGATTAAGTTGCTTGAAATGAGTGATGCCAATCTACTGGGTATCACTAAGGAGGAGTATGTTAGGGTTAAGAATGATCCTAGGATAGTTGACCAGTTGAATGAAATGCTAGATGTAGAACTGGACAGACACTATCAAAAGGATGAAGCTGAATTCGATGCCAGGAGCTTAAACATTTCAGTGGAGAAGGCCAAAGAAATTAGGGCCAGTGGGCTTCTAAAGAGAATTGCAAATGTCAAGAAGGTTGTGAAGAGTGTATTGGATCCACCAAGAAGAAGGATTCCACAACCAAGAAGACCACTGACAAGAGATGCAAGAGATGCTGACCTTAGCACATTTGTTGAACCAACTGGTGAGGTATCCAATGAAGACATTAAGTCCGCTGTACTGGCTGCTGGTGCTGGGAGTATAAAAATAACAAATGTTACAATCAAGCAGAAGACATAGTGGTACTATCAATAGTGTCAATGTTACAATCAAGCCAGGCACCAAAGTTTTCCAAGTCGAAATTAAGTATACTGGTGGGCCACTGGTTAGAACTGATGATCCTGGTGCTATGCAGTATGGGTTCAGCGAATGGGTTGAGATGGTGAATATACTGGATGCAAAGGCACAAAAGAATAGGTTTGAGAAAGCATGGGTAAACTTTCTAAGGGGGAAGATTCAACATAAAGAAAATCTTGAGCAAAAGTTGAATATTGACCCTGAAGATACTCAGCCTATCTCTTCAGTTGCCAAAAGAAGAAGAACTGGCGAAGGGCCGTCTCATTAAGTTCTTTCTTCAGTTATCTACTTGTAATTTGTATTTACATTCTGTAACTTGTATAAATTTCATTCCCTTGTATAAATGAAGTTACCAGTTTGTAACCACAAGGTAGATAATAGATTAAAATCTAACAAACCTAAAAGAAAAACCCAAGGCATTTATTGATCTATAAAAATGCCTTAGAAACTTAGATTTTATTAAATCAAACAAGTCTCTATAGTTCACACTTGTACAGATACAAGAACTAGAAAAGACGTAGACTATATTTCTAGACAAATAGGGGGAATTTGTTAGGACCAGTTCACCTGGAACTGGCCAGTCACCAGTTCACACTTACCAGTCACCAGTTGCATCTGGAGACTAGTGAAACTGGTGACCAAAGATGATTTGTCGAGAAATATATTGAAGTCCAGTTGCACCGTACAATTAACGCAACTGAAGACTTCCTCCAGTTGAGAACTGACCAGTTGAAGAAGCATTCCAGTTGAAGTCGAAGACAACAAATGGAAGATAGAGAATGGCAATGGCAGCGAAGCCCAGTTGACATTCTAGTCAGTTACAAACTGGAGACCATCAGTGGAAAGCCCTTACAAAGCTTTACACTGATTACGAGGAATTGACTTGTATACTTTATGTACCTTTACCCGGATAATAAGCCTTATCTTATTATTTAAGTATTAAAAGGTACATAAAGGCGGTTATGTAAAGTCACTTTAACATACGACTTTACACTGCCTTTTAAGGAATTAAATGCTATTCCTTAAATACTCCCAACCACATTTGTACGGCTAAAGTTAACATCCCAATGTTAACTTTGCCTATAAATACAAGTCATTGCACAACCAAGAATTCAAGTGTTCGAACTCACAAACAAAACACACAAACACTTCACTTTGCAAACCTGCAATATTCTTGGTGAACTTGTGCAATCTTCTCTCAATCGCTAAAAGGAACATTTCACAACTTTAAGTGTTTCGATTGTCTTAAGAAATTCCGAGTGTAGATCAATTGTATTTCATAGGTTGTTAGGATATTTACATTCGTGTATTATCTTGGTTCCGCATCAACCTTGTAATTTGTTTAATATCAATAAATAAATTACACATTGAAAAATACATATTGTCTCATCAAGTTATCTTACAAGTTATTTGTATTATTGCATTGTTCTTTACTTATTGTCTTTTATATAAGTAATCTATCTAGAACTTGGTATATACACACTGCAACTGGTCGTCTCCAGTTCAGTGCATATATTGCAAAGTAACTCCACCATCGACATAGAGGTGTCTTCAGTAGTACCATCTAACGAGTTGGGACTTACAGAATGCGTACAACAGTCTCTAGAGCATAATCCCAAAACAAAAATGGGAGAGTCGTAAGGGTCATCATAGATCTCACCATGTCTAGCAAGGTTCGATTTCTCCTTTCAGACACTCCATTATGTTGAGGAGTGTATGGAGGAGTAAGCTGTTGGACAATTCCACACGCTTTCAGATAATCCTTAAACTCTTGGCTTAAGTATTCACCACCTCGATCCGAACGAAGAATCTTGATGGTTTTGCCGAGTTGATTTTCTACTTCATTTTTAAATTCTTTGAATGTTTTAAACACTTCATGTTTATGTTTAAGCAAGTAAACATAACCATAACGACTGAAATCATCCGTGAACGTTATGAAGTAGCTAGCTCCTTTTCTTGACACATGTCTAAATGGGCCGCAAACATCGGTATGAATGAGTCTAAGAAGATCTTTAGCCCTCTCCAGTTTATGCGAAAAAGGTTTTCTTGTCATTTTGCCGGAAACACATGACTCGCATTTATCAAATGATTCATCATTTAATTGTAAGATCCCTTCATGTTGAAGTCTTTCAATGCGATTTTTGCCAATGTGTGCAAGACGACAGTGCCAAAGATAGGTAGAGTCCAAGTTAGTCTTGGCTCTTTTGCTAACATTATACATTGAATTATCATTTAGTGAATCACAACCACGCATATCAATTTCATAAATACCATTATTATCAATAGCATCAAAATAATGAACATTATTTTTAGAAACTGAAATACCATTATCATTAAAAACATTAATGAATCCGTTGTGTTTTAACACTGAAACTGAAACTACACCTCTAGTAATAGAGGGTGCATAATGACAATTGTCCAAAACAATAATTAAACCGGAAGGAAGAACTAAATGATATTCTCCAATAGCTTCAACAGGTGCTGGTAGACCATTGCCTACGAACAGCTGCAAAGCTCCGGGCTTCAGCTTCCTTCTTTTCCTAAGTGCCTGTAATTCATTACAGATATGAGTTCCACAGCCAGTGTCATAAACCCATGATTTACGCTTAGTAAAGGAAAATAATTCAATAGTGAAGATACCTGAAGCACTAGCATTGCTAGCTTGCTTCTTCTTCACATTCAACTCGGCAAGATACTTGGGACAGTTCCTCTTCCAGTGCCCGACTTCATTACAATGATGACAGGTCTGGTCTTTAGCCGGATGCTCTTTCTTAGCCGGAGGGGTTTTCTTTGGTTTAGGGGGATTAGCAGCTTGCTTACCCTTGCCTTTACCATCAAACTTGCCTTTAGCTTGGTGCGATTTCTTAGCTTTCTGGATCCGATCCCCCTTTATCATAAGGACATTTGGGTCATTGGCCTTTTTTGGAATCGTCTTCTCATATTCAATGAGCATAGCATGAAGTTCATTGACGCTTTTTCTCATAGAGTGCATGGTATAGTTTTGCACAAAACCCTCATATTCCTTCGTAAGGGATTTGAGAATCATGCCAACTTTTACCTCTTTATGATAAGCGTACTCCATCAAATCCAATTTGTCAAAAATGCTCTTCATCTTGAGCACATGACTGCTAACCGATTTACCAGATTCAAGTTTCATGTCATGGAGTTCCACGACTAAGTCGAACAGTTCCACTCCAGCTTGTTTTTCATACAAGGATTTAAGTTCTGTGATCATATCATATGGAGTGTAGAGCTCGAATTGTTTTTGAAGCTCGGGAGACATGCTCGCAAGCATCAAACAACAAACTTCATTGAATCTAGTGTACTGAATCCTATATTCAACTTTTTCAGCTGCTGTGGATTCAGCACTTGGTTCGGTTGGCCATTGCCTTTCAATGACATCCATGCGTTCCTCAACTCTTAGAACAATTCTCAGTTGACGATACCAGTCATTGAAATTTGATCCATTAAGCTTTTCTCTTTCAAACATTTGCCGAAAAACATTGGTGTTTGTGGAAGGATTCATTGCCATCTACAAAATAGATTAAGTTCAAAAATCAGTATTTTCGATAATAAATCCTTAGGAAATCAATTACCCAATGTTTATCAAATAAACAATTAATTTCATTAAGGCTAGGATCCAATTGACATACAATCATTTCATCAGTTGATCTGCTAGAAATGATTGTACTCAAAAGGTAAGTGACGAGCAGTAATTGCATTACATGTGCAATTCCTAGTAAGAATGGGACCTACAAATTACACTTGATTCATCAAGTGATTTGTAGTCATGTTTTGTCCCATATTTTGCCACGGGTCAAGGTCTCACCGCTTAACTCGCTTTAAGTCGTCCAACCAAGAACGCGCAAATTTGTCCACCACTGTGTACCAGTGAGTGGGATTTGCCATGCAACTGCCATTTCACCACTGTGTACCAGTGAGTAAAACAACAGCCACAAGTGTCCTTTACAAGTTGGATGGCAAATGACTTAAGTTTATTGGGTCAATCAATTTGATGTGTGATCAAAAAGTTATGTTTGAAGATTCATGCATATCTTCTAAACATAATATGTTTATAAAACTCATTTTTATTGCCTTTAAATACAAAAGAGCTCGGTAGCTCCATTTGAATGCACAAAGAAGCGCAAGGGCAAAGGTTTGCGATGGACGCAATTAAAAACCCGCCCTTTTAGGAGGCTAACGCACTCCGACTTATACCTCTCTTAGAGTTTGTTCAAATGGGTGAGCCGGTGTATCTTTTGATTTTATGTAACATCCCAAAACTTAATCGTTTCTGTTGACTAACGTCGTTAGGTCAAATTCTAAGTCCGTGATATGTTATGTGGTAAAATGTGTGTTTATATGTTTATGTGCCCTATATGTGAGATTTAATTACCCTTAATGAGTGACAATAAAGTGGACTAAATGATGTGTAAAAGGCCTTTGTAGTGTGCGAAAGTGCTTTAGTGTGTTATAGGTATCCCCAATAGGTGTTTTTAAGCGAAATAAAGTCAATATGAAGTCCAGGGACCAATTTTGCCAAAGTTGAAAAGTTAAAAACGGGTTTGGCATGGGATTAGCCTAATCTAGGTTAATTTTGCAGCCATTAATCATAATTAAAACTAATACAAAAGTTCCTTCAATTCTTTCTTGATTTCTTAAGAAAATCTCCAAGTTTTGGTCAATCAAATTGTGTGTTTTGTATTGAATCGGATCAGCCACTGTTTGTTCAGGTAATCAATGATTTGTTGTCGATATTTTCAGATCTAATGATGTTTTATAAAGGATCAAATCTGATTTTATAAAGGGTCTTTGATAAGTTAGGGTTTATTATGTGTTTAAGCCAATTAATGATCAAAACGGAATCAAACGAGTTTGTAATCGATCATTATGATCAAAATATGTTTAACAATGTCAAAAACGTGTTTTGGGTGAAGCCCAAGTCGATTGATTTCTGGAAAAATGAAGATTAAAGCCGTTTTATGAATTCTGGACGAAAATAGAGTTAAATTCGTTTTAAGTGTTAAATTCGTTTCTGGAATGCTAAATTCGTTTGAAAAACGAAGTTTAACTTCGTTCAAGCTATTTTCGTGTAAAAGAAGACTAATTTCGTTTGTTAAATCCGTTGGCTAAATTCGTTTTGGAAACGAAGATTAAGTTCGTTTGAAGTATAAATTCGTTTGAGTGAAGTCTAAGTTCGTTTGAAGCTAAATTCGTTCGATTCAAAACAAAATTCATTTGCAAGTCCATTTAAGGTCCCAAATGACTTATATTTCATATATTAATGTACGATAGGTGTCGGGGATTACTATTAAGCACTGCTAGTTGTTGTTTGCGCGCACATACTACTACCAGGTAAGATACACTACTTTTGTCACGCTGAGGGTGCAACAAAAATGGTTTCATAAACTATAACCTCCAAATGGTAATGTATAACCTATATTGTGGTTGGGTTGATATGGGAGGTATTCGGGGATTAAAGATGACGATGCCTATGCTTGATATGCTTCCCCGTAAATACGTTTATGATATGATATGTGATGATATGTTTAAACGATATGATATGTTATGATGAATGGTGGTTAATGAGATGATGTAATGATGATATGTGCATGTATATGTGGCTTGTTCATCTAGAACACTAGACCTTTTTAGGTTGCCATGACACGTGCACGTTTTAAGGGCCCTAACGTGAAAAGATGATAGATGTGGATTAGTTTAGGAGTAATGTGGAAACCTAAACTAAACGTGGTAAATGCTCGAGCTAATTAGACGTTAAGAGTTATGCATAACCCGTGCCTGACGGTGGTAATAGGTACGTATAAACCGTGCTCGTATGTGGGAGAGTACGTCGTGCTCGCATGTGGGAGAGTACGTAGTGCCCGTATGTGGGAGGGTACGTTAAAATGGTTGCTCGGGTGGCTCCTTGCAACCAGTCATATGTGGCGAGTAGTTCGGGTGCCTGATGACCCACCTAATGTTATGAACATAACGTGCTACTCATGGATCGACATTGTCTTTCCTTAACGATAACTTCGGTTACAACTTAACGGTGACCTAGTCACAACTTAATGAGATGAAATGACGAAATTGATTAGGCACACTTAGGGTCATGGACTCTATGCTTATATGTGATATGGATACGTTATGTGGTGATATATATGCCTAAATCAAATGACGTAATGTTTTAAAGTGACGTGTTTAATGGATGAAATGTTTTGCTTAAACCTGGTGTTATCTTACTTAGCTTTATAGCTAACACTTGTTTCTTCTTATGTGTTGACACCCCTCAGGTTAAGCAGTGAGATGTCGTGTGAAGCTTTGGCGAGAGATGGGTAGATAATCAAGATGGCTTTAGTTTACCCAATAACTTCGCATAGACTTAATGTTAATGATTTCCTTTATGGAACTATTGTAATGACTATGTTATGGTTGCTTTATGTTGGGCAATCTTATGGATTTCTTTTATTACTTATTTGATGCTATTAGTAACACCACTTATGTTTCTCAACTGTTTCATTGGTTGAGGTTTTTAATAAACTGTTTCCGCTTTATTGACGCCGTTAGGCGAAAATTTTTGGAAATCCATATTTTACGAAACGGGTGTTACAATTTGGTATCAGAGAAGTAGTTTAAGTGAACAAGGCCTATTGACCATAGGGTTTGGACTTAAACTTAAGATGTGCATGCTAGGTACTCGTAGGATGCCTTAGCTAGTGAAGACATGTGATGTAGGATGGGTTGGGATGAGTGCGAGTGTGATAGGGCTTACGAGATGTTTACGTTACGATGATATGTTTTAGCCTTATCTCAACGAGCTTTTTGTTTATTTTGCGCTTATCGACTCCACCATTTTATTGAAGGAAAATGGTTAACACTCGCAACCGCAACATCCAACGCGACGGAGCTACTGCTAGCGTTACTCCACCTGTCCATCTGGGTGCAGGTGCTCCTAATGCTGCTAATGCTGCTGCTAATGCTAATGTGAATCGTGTGAACCCCCGCCGTGTTAATCAACCAGGCTCATTGGGTCCGATGCCTCCACCACCTGGCAATCCTCCGAGAGTTAATGATGTAGTGATGGATCAGATTCCCAATCAGGCGGAGATGTATAATCTTGTGCTAACTCTTCAGGCCCAGTTGGCCCAAACGCAAGAACAGTTGAATCAGGCGTTGGCAGCTAACGCAGAAGGAACTGGTAACAGTCACTCTGTGCCTTCTCACCACACTGAGCCACCGGTCGATGATGTGGTTATTCCCCGTGCTAATGTTAATGTGGTTCCCCCTAATGATGTCCACGCCCCTCGATTCAAGTTTGAAAGTTTTCAGAAGTGTGGAGCTCAGAAATTCTATGGAACACTTAATGCAGTAGGTTGCATGGAATGGCTTGATGATACTGAGATGGTTTTTGAAGCTTGTGATTGTCCCGAGGATAAGAAAGTGTTGTGTGCTAGTAGGATGTTGAAAGAAGGTGCCTCGGGACTGGTGGAAGAGCATTACCATTTCGATGACTCCAGCTATGGTATCTGCTATTACGTGGGCTAACTTCAGACAGAAATTTATTGAAGAGTATATTGGAGTACATGAGCAGCGCAAAATGGAAAAAGAGTTTCGTGCCTTGACGGCTGAAGTGGGTAAAATCAATGATTATGCTCGTTCCTTTATGGAGAAGATGAAGTTCGTGGGCCATCTGTTCCGTACTGATGCAGATCAGGTTGCTTGCTATGTTGATGGTTTGCCTCCGAGTTATCGAGGTATTTGTAGGCAGCACAAGACTCTAACTGAAGCTATCAAAGAGTCTAAAAAGCTTGATGATGATTTTGCTACGGATAAGAAAGTGGAAAGGAAAGATGATGAGAAGAAGTCTGGTAATAAGAGGAGATTCGGTGGATCTAACCGTTTTGGTAAGAAATTCAAGGGATCTTCGTCCTCTGATAAGGGAAAGACAGACAAGGATGGAAAATGGTGTTCTAGCTGCAAGGCTTTTCATTCTGGTCAGTGTTCTGCTAAGACCAGGTGCAATAGGTGTGGAGCACAGGGTCATACTTTTGATGAATGCACTGATAAAGCAAGATGTTATAAATGTGGAGATACAAAGCACCGTATTGCCGATTGTCCCCAAATGAAGAAAGATGAGGGAAAGAAAGTGGAAGCTTCCAAAGCCAAAGCCCGTGCTTTCCAGATGACGGCCGAGGAGGCAAAAGATGACGATCAGGTAGTTACTGCTACCCTTATTGTTAACTCAAAACCCGCTAATGTGTTATTTGATTCTGGTGCGAAACAAATCTTTTGTGTCTACTCTGTTTGCTCCTAAGTTAGACATGACTACTAGTTCTTTACGGTGCCCTATAGAAGTAGAAGTGGCTAATGGTGCAACGTCTATTATTCGGGAAGGTTACTCTGATTGTCCTTTAGAAATAGAGGGTCGTTTGTTTACTGCTAATTTGTTACCGGCTACCATTCCTAGTTTTGATGTTGTTCTCGGAATGGACTGGATGTCTAAAAACGATGCTGTCGTCTTATGTGCAAAGAAAATAGTTCGTATCGCTACCCCTGATGGTAAAGGTGTCTGTGTTTATGGTGACAAGAAGCCGAGAAATGTTAAGGTGATCTCGATGATGAAAGCCCTTCGTTGTATACGGCAAACTAAGTCACATTTTCTAGCTTATGTCATCGATTCTCGTATCGCGAAGCCTACAGTCTCTGATGTCGAGGTTGTTTCCGAGTTTCCTGATGTTTTTCCTGAAGATCTTCCAGGTCTTCCTCCGGATCGTGAGGTTGAATTTTCTATTGACCTTATTCCTGGTGCTACTCCTGTAGCCAAAGCTCCTATCGATTAGCTCCGACGGAGATGAAGGAGCTGATGACCCAAATTCAGGAACTTTTAGATAAAGGTTTCATTCGTCCGAGTTCCTCTCCATGGGGTGCTCATATCCTTTTCGTAAAGAAGAAAGACGGATCCATGCGTATGTGTATCGATTATCGCGAGCTGAATAAAAGAACAGTGAAGAATAAGTATCCACTCCCTCGCATTGATGATTTGTTCGATCAACTTCAAGGTGCTTCCTATTTTTCGAAGATCGACTTACGATCTGGCTATCATCAACTGAAGGTTGAAGAGGAAAGTGTAGCCAAAACAGCGTTCCGAACTCGTTATGGTCATTACGAGTTCCTTGTCATGCCATTCGGTTTGACAAATGCTCCAGCGAAGTTTATGGATTTGATGAACCGTGTCTGTCGACCATTTTTGGATCATTTCGTTATCATTTTCATCGACGACATCCTTGTGTATTCAAAGTCGGAAGAGGAACATAGAGAGCATTTGAGAGCTGTCCTTCAAGTCCTTAGAGAGAAAAAGCTATATGCTAAGTTCTCCAAGTGCGAGTTCTGGATAAAGGAAGTTCATTTCCTCGGCCATGTCATCTCCTCTGATGGTATAAAAGTAGATCCTTCGAAGATAGAAGCGGTGTCGAAGTGGGAGCAGCCTAAGTCTCCTACTGAAATTAAGAGTTTTCTCGGTTTGGCTGGCTATTATCGACGTTTTATTCAAGATTTCTCGCGCATTGCCAAGCCAATGACTGAATTAACGAAGAAAGGTGTGAAGTTTGTGTGGACCGATGCTCAAGAGAAAGCCTTCACGACGTTGAAAAAGAAGTTGTGTGAAGCTCCAGTTCTAGCTTTACCCGAAGGAACCGATGATTTAGTGGTCTATAGTGACGCATCCATCACGGGGTTAGGGTGTGTATTAATGCAACGAGACAAAGTTATCGCTTACGCCTCTCGACAGCTGAAGCCACATGAGCGGAATTATCCTACTCATGATCTTGAGCTGGCTGCTGTTGTTTTTGCTCTAAAATTGTGGCGACATTATCTGTATGGTACAAAGTGTACCCTATACACGGATCATAAGAGCTTACAGTACGTGTTTACTCAGAAGGATATGAATGTTAGGACAACGACGGTGGATGGAGTTATTAAAGGATTATGATTGTGAGATTAAATATCACCCAGGCAAAGCTAATGTGGTTGCTGATGCCTTGAGCCGCAAAGGATATGCGAAGAGTAGGTTATGTGCAATGATTACGAAAGTTGAGTCGAACTTAATGGAACCTATTCGATTAGCTCAAATTGAGCGTTGAAGGAGGAGAATGTGAAAGAGGAGTCTATTGGGAAAAAGAAGAAAAATAGACTTGAAATGGAAGAAAATAGTCGCGGTCTTCGAACTTACAAAGGTAGAATATGGGTTCCTCTATATGGAGGCCATCGTGAGTTAGTGATGGACGAAGCTCACAAGACTAAGTATTCTGTACACCCTGGTGCCACAAAGATGCATGCGGACTTGAAGCCGATTTATTGGTGGCCCAGTATTAAAAACGATGTGATGATGTACGTACAGAAGTGTTTGACATGTGCTAAAGTAAAAGCTGAACATCAAAAGCCTTACGGGAAGTTTCAGCAACTCGAGATCCCTGAGATGGAAATGGGATCGCATTACGATGGATTTTGTAACCAAACTTCCGAGGACGCCTCGTGGTCACGATATGATATGGGTTATTGTCGATCAATTAACGAAGAGTGCCCATTTCCTCCCAGTTCGTGAGAATGCTCCTATGGAGAATTTCGCTACATTGTATATTAAAGAAGTGGTTACTAGACATGGTGTTCCGATATCGATTGTGTCAGATCGTGATGCTCGATTCGTTTCCAAATTTTGGAAGAGTTTTCAACGGGAATTTGGTACTCAAGTTCGTCTGAGCACAGCCTATCACCCGCAGCCTGATGGGCAAAGTGAAAGGACTATTCAAACGCTTGAAGATATGCTCAGAGCATGTGTAATGGATTATGGTGGTTCGTGGGATAAACACCTACCTATTATCGAGTTTGCGTATAACAATAGTTATCATGCAAGTATAGGAATGCCACCTTATGAGATGTTATATGGTAGAAAGTGTCGGACTCCTAGTTGTTGGTTGGAGCCCGGGGAAAAGCAATTTGCTGGACCCGAAGTAGTACAAATTACGGCCGATAAAGTTTATGTTGCAAAGAAAGCCTTGCGTATTGCTCGCGAAAGGCAAAAGTCATATGCCGATAAGAAAAGGAGGCCGTTTGATTTTAAAGAAGGTGAAATGGTGTTACTCAAGGTGTCGCCTTGGAAAGGTGTATTACGATTTGGCAAACGAGGAAAGCTAAGCCCTAGATTCATTGGACCTTTTAAGATCATTAAGAAGGTTAATGAACAGGCATTTCAACTGGAATTACCTCCAGAACTTCATGGAATTCATAACACATTTCATGTGTGTTATCTACGTAAATGCTATGCAAATGAAGCGGATGTCATTCCACTCGAGGACATAAGTATTGATCCAAACAAGCAGATTGTTGATGAACCTGTTGCTATAATGGGAAGGAAACAAAAGAAGTACGACGAAAAACTATCGATCTAGTTCTCATAAAGTGGAAACACAATCACGGCGAAAGTATGACTTGGGAGACCGAGTCCGTAATGCGGGAGACCTATCCCCATCTTTTTGATGCTGAAGTGATTCCGGGGACGGAATCCTCTTAAGGGGGAGGTAATTGTAACATCCCAAAACTTAATCGTTTCTGTTGACTAACGTCGTTAGGTCAAATTATAAGTCCGTGATATGTTATGTGGTAAAATGTGTGTTTATATGTTTATGTGCCCTATATGTGAGATTTAATTACCTTAATGAGTGACAATAAAGTGGACTAAATGATGTGTAAAAGGCCTTTGTAGTGTGCGAAAGTGCTTTAGTGTGTTATAGGTATCCCCAATAGGTGTTTTTAAGCGAAATAAAGTCAATATGAAGTCCAGGGACCAATTTTGCCAAAGTTGAAAAGTTAAAAACGGATTTGGCATGGGATTAGCCTAATCTAGGTTAATTTTGCAGCCATTAATCATAATTAAAACTAATACAAAAGTTCCTTCAATTCTTTCTTGATTTCTTAAGAAAATCTCCAAGTTTTGGTCAATCAAATCGTGTGTTTTGTATTGAATCGGATCAGCCACTGTTTGTTCAGGTAATCAATGATTTGTTGTCGATATTTTCAGATCTAATGATGTTTTATAAAGGATCAAATCTGATTTTATAAAGGGTCTTTGATAAGTTAGGGTTTATTATGTGTTTAAGCCAATTAATGATCAAAACGGAATCAAACGAGTTTGTAATCGATCATCATGATCAAAATATGTTTAACAATGTCAAAAACGTGTTTTGGGTGAAGCCCAAGTCGATTGATTTCTGGAAAAATGAAGATTAAAGCCGTTTTATGAATTCTGGACGAAAATAGAGTTAAATTCGTTTTTAAGTGTTAAATTCGTTTCTGGAATGCTAAATTCGTTTGAAAAACGAAGTTTAACTTCGTTCAAGCTATTTTCGTTTAAAAGAAGACTAATTTCGTTTGTTAAATCCGTTGGCTAAATTCGTTTTGGAAACGAAGATTAAGTTCGTTTGAAGCTAAATTCGTTTGAGTGAAGTCTAAGTTCGTTTGAAGCTAAATTCGTTCGATTCAAAACAAAATTCATTTGCAAGTCCATTTAAGGTCCCAAATGACTTATATTTCATATATTAATGTACGATAGGTGTCGGGGATTACTATTAAGCACTGCTAGTTGTTGTTTGCGCGCACATACTACTACCAGGTAAGATACACTACTTTTGTCACGCTGAGGGTGCAACAAAAATGGTTTCATAAACTATAACCTCCAAAACGGTAATGTATAACCTATATTGTGGTTGGGTTGATATGGGAGGTATTCGGGGATTAAAGATGACGATGCCTATGCTTGATATGCTTCCCCGTAAATACGTTTATGATATGATATGTGATGATATGTTTAAACGATATGATATGTTATGATGAATGGTGGTTAATGATATGATGTAATGATGATATGTGCATGTATATGTGGCTTGTTCATCTAGAACACTAGACCTTTTTAGGTTGCCATGACACGTGCACGTTTTAAGGGCCCTAACGTGAAAAGATGATAGATGTGGATTAGTTTAGGATTAATTGGAAACCTAAACTAAACGTGGTAAATGCTCGAGCTAATTAGACGTTAAGAGTTATGCATAACCCGTGCCTGACGGTGGTAATAGGTACGTATAAACCGTGCTCGTATGTGGGAGAGTACGTCGTGCTCGCATGTGGGAGAGTACGTAGTGCCCGTATGTGGGAGGGTACGTTAAAATGGTTGCTCGGGTGGCTCCTTGCAACCAGTCATATGTGGCGAGTAGTTCGGGTGGCCTGATGACCCACCTAATGTTATGAACATAACGTGCTACTCATGGATCGACATTGTCTTTCCTTAACGGTAACTTCGGTTACAACTTAACGGTGACCTAGTCACAACTTAATGAGATGAAATGACGAAATTGATTAGGCACACTTAGGGTCATGGACTCTATGCTTATATGTGATATGGATACGTTATGTGGTGATATATATGCCTAAATCAAATGACGTAATGTTTTAAAGTGACGTGCAATGGATGAAATGTTTTGCTTAAACCTGGTGTTATCTTACTTAGCTTTATAGCTAACACTTGTTTCGTCTTATGTGTTGACACCCCTCAGGTTAAGCAGTGAGATGTCGTGTGAAGCTTTGGCGAGAGATGGGTAGATAATCAAGATGGCTTTAGTTTACCCAATAACTTCGCATAGACTTAATGTTAATGATTTCCTTTATGGAACTATTGTAATGACTATGTTATGGTGCTTTATGTTGGGCAATCTTATGGATTTCTTTTATTACTGATTTGATGCTATTAGTAACACCACTTATGTTTCTCAACTGTTTCATTGGTTGAGGTTTTTAATAAACTGTTTCCGCTTTATTGACGCCGTTAGGCGAAAATTTTTGGAAATCCATATTTTTACGAAACGGGTGTTACATTTTAGGGCACCAATTTTATAAACAAAATCATTATTTCAATGTAATTTAGTCAAGTTTAATTTTCCAAAAACAATTTTGCACACAATTTTCTTAAAGGGCAAAACTAAACTTTTACTAAATATAAACACGTAACAATTAGGTATCCATCCTCGGTAAGGCCACTATGGTTTAAGATTGGCCCCCCTTTCTCAAGGAAAAGGACCACATAATCAAGTAAACTTGATTACAAAAGCCAAAATTTAATAACAAATTTATCACATAAACACATAAGGTGCTGATCTTAAAAATCCAGCAGCTTCACGACCCATTTAGGCTTAGAGGATGGCCGAACTGGACTTAGCACAGAACTACAAAGTTGTAGCCCTATGAGTCAAGTATCTACTGTTCAAAGGACGACTTCTAAATCCTTACGGATTAAAAGATATGGTCGTTTTAGTGGACTGGTGTCAAGCAGCAACATTAACAAATAATTATCACATTGTCAAACAATTAATTATTTTAATTATCCACCTAAATAGACCTAGTGATCAAGTAATTTTATCATTATAACTAAGTAATAATCATGAATCAATTGCATGTAAAAACTCATGATTATTACTTCTTTTTAACAATTAAAAAAAGGTAATCCATAAACGCATGCAATTAACACATTAATCATGCAATAAATCAAAACTTGCAATTTTGGTTTTCCAAAAAAAAAATTTAGTTTTATTTCCAGATTTTCGAATTTTTGGTTTTATCAAAAAGAAATAATTTTATTGTTTATTTCATTATTTTATTACAATTAAACCAATTAATTAATAAAATAATCAAAATAAATACATAAAAAATTCGAAAAATATGAAACCTTAACCCCCCTTCAAGTTTTGATTTTAGGTAATTAAAAATCACATGGGTGGCTCGTGATACCACTGTTGGAATATATAACTAAATATCATTATTCACGAGTACGCAACGGAAGCAAATCAAACCATGTAATCAAATAATTAACCTTGAAATAGGATTAAGGAATACCTCTTAATGTAGATGATAAAGTAAGAAACTTTAAAAGGATTTGAAGTAAATCCCTCTACGATCGCACACACAACACTCGAATGTATGCGTGCTAGCACTTGATCACGAACGAGCAACGATTGGTTTCTCCTTTTTCCTTGCTTTGGTCGAAACCACCAAGAACCCCAAAGGGGTATGTAATTTCGGTTATGAGGGCCGAAATTAAGAGAAGAATAGAAAAGGAGATGTAGAGTTTGTAACCTTTGAATGGAGTGTTAAATGAAAACAATTTCCATAAGCCATTATATAGCCTTACATGAACTTGGTGACCAAGTTTTGGAAACCTTTCACATTCTAGAGGGTTTGCTAATTGTTACATAAACATCTCCTTCGTTAAGTCCGTTAGTTAAGTACCGTTAACTATTTAACGTTTAACGGACGACCGTTAGATTTTCGTGATCTAATTAATTAATAAATTACATTAACTATATTAATTAATTATAATTACATTTGTGTCGAGACGTGTGACCCCGTAGGCTTAAATCATTTCCGGACATACGTTCATTTTACGTGATCACATACTAACAACTAAAACAAGATTGATACCCTCTTTAATCGACACGTGGAGCTTTATTTAAGTGACATGTGTCCTTTTAGATATATCTTTAAATATATCCTATTTTTAGATAATAAACCCTCAATTACTCTAATTACTAATACGAGAGAAAGGTACCCGCGCGTTGCGGCGGTGACGGTGGTGGTGGCGGCGGTGGTGGTGGTGGCGGCGAGGGTGTGGTGGCGGCGGAGATTGGTGGTGGTGGTGGTGGCGCCGGTGAGTAGTGAAAATTATTGATGTAATGTGGCTATGATGTATGGTACATCATGCGTTAGAATGTGTACATTGTTGAAACTTAAAATCAATATTGAAATTTTAAGTTCAATGTTGAAAATTAAAATCAATATTGAAATTTTAAGTTCAATGTTGAAAATAAAAAGTAGATTTGCTTTATAATATAGTATAGATATAGATATAGATACTTAATATATAAAACTCTTATATTAAAAATCATATTATATTTTGTTACCATAAATATAAATTTTCATCACCATTTTATTGGTGGTAATATATCTTTTATGACATATTTAAATCATATAATGAGACATATTCAACCTTTCTTTTCTTTATAAAAAATTTAATCGTATATATATAGTCAATTCTTATAATAATCGTACAATATATATGATCAATTCGTATAATTAATCGTACATATATATAGTCAATCCTTATAATAATCGTACAATATATATAGTCAATCCTTATAATAATCGTACAATATATATAGTCAATCCTTATAATAATCGTACAATATATATAGTCAATCCTTATAATAATCGTACAATATATATAGTCAATCCTTATAATAATCGTACAATATATATAGTCAATCCTTATAATAATCGTACAATATATATAGTCAATCCTTATAATAATCGTACAATATATATAGTCAATCCTTATAATAATCGTACAATATATATAGTCAATCCTTATAATAATCGTACAATATATATAGTCAATCCTTATAATAATCGTACAATATATATAGTCAATCCTTATAATAATCGTACAATATATATAGTCAATCCTTATAATAATCGTACAATATATATAGTCAATCCTTATAATAATCGTACAATATATATAGTCAATCCTTATAATAATCGTACAATATATATAGTCAATCCTTATAATAATCGTACAATATATATAGTCAATCCTTATAATAATCGTACAATATATATAGTCAATCCTTATAATAATCGTACAATATATATAGTCAATCCTTATAATAATCGTACAATATATATAGTCAATCCTTATAATAATCGTACAATATATATAGTCAATCCTTATAATAATCGTACAATATATATAGTCAATCCTTATAATAATCGTACAATATATATAGTCAATCCTTATAATAATCGTACAATATATATAGTCAATCCTTATAATAATCGTACAATATATATAGTCAATCCTTATAATAATCGTACAATATATATAGTCAATCCTTATAATAATCGTACAATATATATAGTCAATCCTTATAATAATCGTACAATATATATAGTCAATCCTTATAATAATCGTACAATATATATAGTCAATCCTTATAATAATCGTACAATATATATAGTCAATCCTTATAATAATCGTACAATATATATAGTCAATCCTTATAATAATCGTACAATATATATAGTCAATCCTTATAATAATCGTACAATATATATAGTCAATCCTTATAATAATCGTACAATATATATAGTCAATCCTTATAATAATCGTACAATATATATAGTCAATCCTTATAATAATCGTACAATATATATAGTCAATCCTTATAATAATCGTACAATATATATAGTCAATCCTTATAATAATCGTACAATATATATGTCAATTCCGTACATCGTACGGGTATTATACTAGTTTTATAACATACAACGATGAAGCTAAATTTATTCAAGAAATTGTTGAACAGATCAACCCATACTGCTTACCCGGTCTTCTATGATGTCGATCCAACCGAGATCTCGGAACAAAGCGGGTCAGTTGGAGATTCATTTTCCAATCATGAAGAACAAGATGCTGCTGATCTGGCTGACTGGGAGTTGAAGAACGCGCTTGTTGGGTATAACTTTAATTCTTCCCTTCTTTTCAATATTCTGAAATTTTGTTTCTTTTTATAAATCGATGCTTGAATTGTCACAATGTATGTTATAGATCTGATATGTTAACTTTCTTATGTGGCATCCCTTTGAATAAGTTATATGATTTGAACTAGTATTTTTTTTTAACATAAAACGATGAAGCTAAATTTATTCAAAAAAATTGTTAAACAGATCCACCCATACGGCTTACCCGGCCTTCTATGATGTTGATCCAACTAAGATCCGAAGAAAGCGGGTTAGTAAGAGAAGCATTTTCCAATCATGGAGAACAAGATGTTGTTGGTCTGGGTGCTGCCTGGGAGTTGAAGAACGCGCTTGTTGGGTATAACTTTAATTCTTCCCTTCTTTTCAATATTCTGAAATTTTGTTTCTTTTTATAAATCGATGCTTGAATTGTCACAATGTATGTTATAGATCTGATATGTTAACTTTCTTATGTGGTGTCCCTTTGAATAAGTTATATGATTTGAACTAGTTTTATTTTTTAACATACAGCTACCGGGGTGAGCCTAAATTTATTCAAAAAATAGTTGAAAAGATTTCAGTGGACTTATGTTTCACTGATGGAAAGTTAATAGGCATGGAATCTCGGGTAAAGGGCTTTGTATCAACTTTGGAAACTGATTCTGATGATGTTCGCATGATAGGGATCAAGGGGATAGGAGGGGGTGGGAAGACAACTTTGGCCAGAGCTATTTTTGATCACATATCAATAGTTCGAAGGTAAAAGCTTTGTTGGGAATGTAAAGGAAGTTTCTAAAGCTTCTTTATCTAGTTTGAAAAAATTGCAAAAACAGGTCCTTTCAGATGTCTTCAATGATCGAGCAATAAAAGTAAGCAATGTTGATGCGGCAAAAACATGATGAAAAACATGATGCATACTCAGAAAATTCTTCTTGTTCTAGATGACGTGGATGATATGGAACAGTGTTGAGTCCCAATGTTAATTGTAAATTTAATGATGACAAATCTGACCTATAAACACTTAGTAATCTTTAGTTCTTGTAATCTGATCTGGGTCAGACTAAGCTGACACAGCTTACGATCTGTCTCTGACCCAGATCATGCTTCATACTTGTAATTGTAATATCTTATGGAAGCTAGTGTTATTCAAGCTGCATCAAATTGTATTAGCATTCAGTCCAAGTCGAAGAGGAGGATTGAAGATAGAAGACCAAGATGTTAGTGGAAGACAGCTTGGGATTAGCAGTCAGCTTGGAAACACTTAGGCAGATTGGTGCCTTGACAAACGGCTCAATCTGTGTCTGACAATCAAGTGAAGATAACAACCTGGATTGAAGATAAGGACAAATGACGTGACTAGGAAGATTCCTAGGATCCAGGTTGGTGGTTGTTTTACATATACGTGTCCATACTCCTATTGGTAGATGAAGAATGTGCGTCAGTACGTGGGGGACCACAAGTACCATGAAAGGCACGATTGATTATTCCTTCATCAACCACTGAATGAAGAACACGTAGCTGCAACGGACACCTAATGAAGGAGCGCTTGTGCCTATAAAAGCCTCATTCATGGATTGCATATGTGTGGCATTTCCTGAGAATCATTCTTCACACAAGTTTCTCTGCTCTTACACACAGCTTAGTCTGTACGAGATCAACTTGGGCTGATTCTCTTGAGCTGAAACTTATTGATTGTTGTTTGTCATTTCATAGGGTTGTTTAGATATCTATAGGCTATCTTTATTCCGCAACAACCCTGTAATTCTTTGTATAGATTATTTCTTATAAAGGATTACATTTGAAAACCACAATCTGTGTTCAAGAATGTTTTTGTTTCTTTACTGCTTTACTATTTTAATGATTCCTGCTCTTTACTTACTTGCTTAATATTCATTAACTGAATCTTAAAACGTTTTGTGTTAAAAGTTTGTAAAGATTGAAGAAAGTTGTATTCACCCCCCCTCTACAACTGTTCTGTGTTCAATATACTTTGGTATATTGATACACCGTGGGACGTATCAATTGGTATCAGAGCAGTGGTTGAGAATTAACTTGACTTGATCCTTGCATATTTTCATTTATAGTAAAGCATTATGTCATCATATATTGATAATGGTTCTTCAACCCGACCACCCATGTTTGTTCCTTGAATCCATCGATAACAATATGCCTGACATCCTTGCGGATGGTCCTTATGTTCCTACACAAACCATTGTGGTAGAAGCTGTGGTCAGGGAAGGTCAACCAACCATTCCTGCCACAGTCAAATCTATTGTAAAGGACAAGGCAGATTGGGGGGATGAGGATAGGAGGTTGGCAAACTTGGATGTGAAGGCTAGAAATTTCATTGTCCAAGCTGTGCCCAAAGATCTTTACCATTCCATTAAAATGTGTTCAACAGCTAAGAAAATGTGGGGTACATTGACTGTTATGTTTGAGGGTTGCTCTACCTCCATGGAATCCATAATTACTACATTGACCAGGAGGTATGAGAGATTTTTCTCTTTGAGAAATGAATCCTTGACTGACACTCATACCCGCTTTAATGCTTTGGTAAATGATTTAGCTGCTGTTGGAATTAATAAGAAAAATGAGGTTTTAAAGACCAAGAAGCCATTTGATATGTCCAAGGTCACTTGTTACAAGTGTGGCAAGACTGGACATATGGCTGGAGATTGCAGATCCAAAGAAACTGCTCAAGCTGTTCCAGCCAAAGGTGGAAGAGGTGAAAAATACTATAAGCTCAAGACTAAGTACAAAGCCTTGAAAGCACAAGTAGCTGAGCTGACTGAGAAGGTGAACAAAAAATGAGAAGAGTCTGGTAGCCAAAGACTGGGCTGAAAGTGCCACATCATCTGATGATGAGCTGTACAAAGATGCCAAGTGTTTCATGGCTAAAGAAGCTACTCAAAGATTTGTTGAAGATCTGGTGAAAATACAACAGCAATCTGAGTCAGCTCACCAGGCATCTACCAGTCAGACTGCTCCACCTGAGGTAACTTCTTTTTCAAATCTGTCTGATAATGAGAAGCTGTCCAGACTGAATAAACTTGGTGATGAGGTTTTACTACAAAAACACTTTAATCAAGAACTCAAAAAGGAAATACATATTTTGAAACTTGATAACAGCTCTAAGAGTCACACCATTGAAAAACTAGAATCTGAAGTTAAAGCTCAAAAGCAATTAAACTCCATTTTGATTAAAGAAGCTAAAACTGCAGAAGAAAAGTTTTTAAAGGTTAAACAGATTACTGAAACATGGTGTATAAGTTCAAAAAGAGTTGCTAAGTGTGTTAATGAACAAATACCTCATCAGATCCAAGCCATTTTTTATGGTGATTATGATAGGGCCATAGCCATTGCTGAAGTGTGTGCTATGGAGCCTTGTTATCAGCCTCCTTCACCACCCAAAGTCCAAACCAAAGAAACTATTTCTAAACCAATTAAGTTGGTTCAAAAATCTGGTATTGGGTTTAAAGATCCTGAAACCATTGGTCAGACCATTGCTGAAGCTGTGTCTGAAGCTGATCAGGTTGTTGAGTTAAAACCTGAAGAAAGTCTTGACTTGTCCAAACTGACCATCACCCAATCTGTGTCAGATTCAAAGACTAAAATAAACAAGAGTAGTTTAAAGAGAAATAAAAGAAAGGATAGAGATCACAGTGTTCCTAAAGAGAAATAAAAGAAAGGATAGAGATCATAGTGTTCCTAAAGAGAAAATAAAGCTCTTAAAGAGTAAGAAGTCTGGTTCTCTAGGAAATGAGTCACAAGCAAAATCTGAGTCTGTTTCAAGTAACACCAAGTCTGACTCTGACAAGTTGATTTTAAAATATGTTGAGTCCAAAACTGACAAGGTGTCAATAAAGGCAAATTTTCTTAAGAATGTGTCTGATCCAAAAATTGTTGATCAAAGAAAATTGAGAGCTGAATGTAAGAAAGCTGGAATAGGCAAAGGTTTTGTTCAGAAGGAAACTCTGAATGTTGCTAGAAAGAACTTTGAATCTGGTAAAGGACAGACCAAGCAACAATGGGTTTAAAATGTGATAAGAGTCTGTGTTTAGTTTCCCAATCTGAGTCAGACCAGAAGGTCAGCTCTGGTGAACCCATCTTTGGATGGGTTCCCAAAAAGAACTAATCTCTTATCATAATTGTAGGGCAGTCATGACGATAATAACTGGCACTTGGACAGTGGATGTTCCAAGCATATGACCGGATGTAAGTCCCTGCTATGTAGCTTTAGGATTCGCGTTGGTCCTAATGTTACTTTTGGAGATGATTCTCAAGGAAAGACTGAAGGTTTTGGTGTACTTTCAAATGGTCCTCTTACTTTCAGAAGAGTCTCATATGTTAATGGTTTAAAGCACAATCTGATAAGTGTGAGTCAGTTGTGTGATGCTGGTTATGAAGTGAGATTCAGGTCTGATAAGGGAATTGTTCTTGATTTAGAAGGAAATGTGGTTCTCATTGCAAAGAGGGATGAGTCTTTGTATTCTTTTGACATGAGAAATCCAACTGTCACTAGAGAAGTCTGTTTCATGTCAAAGTCTCAAGATGAGCTGAATTGGTTGTGGCATAAAAGGCTGTCTCATATGAATTTCAAAGACATCAACAAGCTGTGTAAGAAAGAGTTGGTGTCTGGTCTTCCAGTGATCAATTATGAGAAGGACAAGCCGTGTGGTGCTTGTGAGAAAGGCAAGCAACATAAAGCTACTTTTAAGTCTAAAACATGCTCAACCATTGATAATTGTTTGGATCTGCTTCATATGGACTTATTTAGACCAATCAGTACTCCATCATTCACTGGAATGAGGTATTCCTTGGTAATTGTTGATGAGTATTCAAGATACACCTGGGTTTTCTTTCTAAGACACAAGAGTGAAGCTGCTGATAGCATTATTCATTTCATCAAGCAAGCTGAGGTTCTCTACAAAAGGCCTGTTAGGCAATTAAGAAGTGATAATGGTACTGAATTTAAGAATATCACTCTTAATTCATTCTGCAGTGAAAAGGGAATTTCACAAGTCTACTCAGCTGCCAGAACTCCTCAACAAATGGTGTTGCAGAAAGAAGAAACATAACTCTTATTGAAGCTGCCAGATCCATGATGGCTCAAAACAATGTCAAGTCTCATTTCTGGGCTGAAGCAGTACACACAGCTTGCTTTACCCAGAACAGATCCCTCATTGTGAAAAGACACCAGAAGACTGCATATGAACTTCTTAGGGGGAGAAAACCTGAGATTGGTTTCCTAAGAATGTTTGGAAGTCCTTGCTATATTCTGAATCAGAAAGACCATCTTGGAAAGTTTGATGAGAAATCAGATGAAGGTATCCTACTTGGATATGCAACAATGATGAAGGCCTACAGAGTTTACAACAAGAGAACTAAAACAATTGAGAACTCTATTAATGTAAGCATTGATGAAGGTTGTTCTAAGCCAGACTGCTCTCCTCCTGAAGATGAAGACTTCAATTTTGAAGAACTGGCTATACCTGAGAATGAGCCTCCAACAAATCCTCCAGTTGGAGCTGATAATGCTCAAACTCAGGGGGAGCAACTTATAGAAGAAGAAGAAATTCCAATCTTTGAAAATGCACAAGCTGATCCTGCTCCTACTGAAGTAACTGTTCAGAATCCATTAAATGACTCTCCAACTGGTTCAGACTCCTCCATTCATGTCCAAGCTGATCAGCCTCTTCCTCAAGCTGATCATGCTGAACCATCTAATCTGAATCAGTCCACTGTCCCAGTTACTAGATGGACAAAGAGTCATCCAATTAACCAAATCATTGGTGATCCACTCTCTGGTGTGAAAACAAGAAGAAAGGCAATAGGCAATTTCTGCATGTTTGTCAATTTTGTAAGCAAGGTGGAACCAACTGAGGTTGATGAAGCACTGGCAGATCCTTCTTGGGTAAATGCAATGCAAGATGAGCTGAATTGGTTGTGGCATAAAAGGCTGTCTCATATGAATTTCAAAGACATCAACAAGCTGTGTAAGAAAGAGTTGGTGTCTGGTCTTCCAGTGATCAATTATGAGAAGGACAAGCCTGTGTGGTGCTTGTGAGAAAGGCAAGCAACATAAAGCTACTTTTAAGTCTAAAACATGCTCAACCATTGATAATTGTTTGGATCTGCTTCATATGGACTTATTTAGACCAATCAGTACTCCATCATTCACTGGAATGAGGTACTTCCTTGGTAATTGTTGATGAGTATTCAAGATACACCTGGGTTTTCTTTCTAAGACACAAGAGTGAAGCTGCTGATAGCATTATTCATTTCATCAAGCAAGCTGAGGTTCTCTACAAAAGGCCTGTTAGGCAATTAAGAAGTGATAATGGTACTGAATTTAAGAATATCACTCTTAATTCATTCTGCAGTGAAAAGGGAATTTCACAAGTCTACTCAGCTGCCAGAACTCCTCAACAAATGGTGTTGCAGAAAGAAGAAACATAACTCTTATTGAAGCTGCCAGATCCATGATGGCTCAAAACAATGTCAAGTCTCATTTCTGGGCTGAAGCAGTACACACAGCTTGCTTTACCCAGAACAGATCCCTCATTGTGAAAAGACACCAGAAGACTGCATATGAACTTCTTAGGGGGAGAAAACCTGAGATTGGTTTCCTAAGAATGTTTGGAAGTCCTTGCTATATTCTGAATCAGAAAGACCATCTTGGAAAGTTTGATGAGAAATCAGATGAAGGTATCCTACTTGGATATGCAACAATGATGAAGGCCTACAGAGTTTACAACAAGAGAACTAAAACAATTGAGAACTCTATTAATGTAAGCATTGATGAAGGTTGTTCTAAGCCAGACTGCTCTCCTCCTGAAGATGAAGACTTCAATTTTGAAGAACTGGCTATACCTGAGAATGAGCCTCCAACAAATCCTCCAGTTGACATCTGACCAAGACACCTGAAGACATTCCAACTGAAGTCGAAGACATCAAGTGGAAGAAAGAGAATAACAATGGCAGCGAAGCCCAGTTGTTATTCTATCTCAGATAGAAACTGGAGAACGTCAGTGTAAAGCATTTACAAAGCTTTACACTGATTACAAGGAATTGACTTTATGCTTTATGTACCTTTACACGGATAATAGGATTTATCTTATTATTAAAGTACAAAAGGTACATAAAGATGGTTGAATAAAGTTGCTTTAACCTGCAACTTTACACTGCATTTTAAGGAATTAAATGCAATTCCTTAAATGTTCTCAACCATATTTGTACGGCCAAAGTTAACATCCCAAGGTTAACTTTGCCTATAAATACAAGTCTTTGCACAACAAGAATACCAAGTGTATTCACAAAGTTGAAGAACTTCATAACTTTGCATACCTGCAATATATTTGGTGTTCTTGTGCAATATTCTCTCAATCACAAAAAGGAACATTTCACACCTTTAAGTGTTTCGATTGTTAAGAGGATTTCCAAGTATTAGATCGATTGTATTTCATAGGTTGTTAGGATATTTACATACTTGTATTATCTTGGTTCCGCAACAACCTTGTAATTTGTTTATAATCAATAAATAAATTACACTTGAAAATTACATATCATCTCACCATTTTACTTTACAAGTATTTACATTATTGCACTGTTCTTTACTTATAATTGTTTTGTCACCTTTATAAGTAAACTATCCAGAACTTGGTATACATTCGTTGTAACTGGTCGTCTCCAGTTCAGTGTTTATATTGCAAAGTTAACTCACCATCGAAATTGAGGTGTCTTCAGTTAGTACCATCTATTGAGTTGGGACTTATAAGTGGTATCAGAGCAGAAGGCTAATATATTTGCCTAGATCTGCTTAGATGTCTACTACTGAAGGTGAGGATGGTTCTGGTCCAAATGTTGAAAATATCAATTTTAATAATGCTCCTCCTATTCATACCAACCCTCCACCTCCTCCTGCCCCCAACCATGTCCATGTACATTATTCCAATACTCCTGTTCCTAAATTCGATGGGAACAGTGAGACCTTTGGTACATGGAAGGCCAGGATGCTCTTGCATTTTGGTGGGATCGATAGATACATGTTGAAAATCCTTAAGGATGGACCATATGTACCTATGTCCCCTGGGGTGAGTCTTCTTCTTGATCCTACTGGAAGAAGAGGCTCAAGAGAAAAGCTCGAAGACCATTGGTCTGATGAGGATCGCAGACTGGTGGACTTGGACACCAGACTGAAAAACATGATCCTTGGGGCTGTACCTGAGAACTTAATTGACACTCTTGTGTTATTTCCCAGTGCCATGGCAATGTGGGAAGAATTAGTTCTTCAGTATGAAGGAGGTGATGACACCATTGTCACTAGGAAAGTTGCTTTAACCTGCAACTTTACACTGCATTTTAAGGAATTAAATGCAATTCCTTAAATGTTCTCAACCATATTTGTACGGCCAAAGTTAACATCCCAAGGTTAACTTTGCCTATAGATACAAGTCTTTGCACAACAAGAATACCAAGTGTATTCACAAAGTTGAAGAACTTCATAACTTTGCATACCTGCAATATATTTGCCTAGATCTGCTTAGATGTCTACTACTGAAGGTGAGGATGGTTCTGGTCCAAATGTTGAAAATATCAATTTTAATAATGCTCCTCCTATTCATACCAACCCTCCACCTCCTCCTGCCCCCAACCATGTCCATGTACATTATTCCAATACTCCTGTTCCTAAATTCGATGGGAACAGTGAGACCTTTGGTACATGGAAGGCCAGGATGCTCTTGCATTTTGGTGGGATCGATAGATACATGTTGAAAATCCTTAAGGATGGACCATATGTACCTATGTCCCCTGGGGTGAGTCTTCTTCTTGATCCTACTGGAAGAAGAGGCTCAAGAGAAAAGCTCGAAGACCATTGGTCTGATGAGGATCGCAGACTGGTGGACTTGGACACCAGACTGAAAAACATGATCCTTGGGGCTGTACCTGAGAACTTAATTGACACTCTTGTGTTATTTCCCAGTGCCATGGCAATGTGGGAAGAATTAGTTCTTCAGTATGAAGGGGGTGATGACACCATTGTCACTAGGAAAGTTGCTTTAACCTGCAACTTTACACTGCATTTTAAGGAATTAAATGCAATTCCTTAAATGTTCTCAACCATATTTGTACGGCCAAAGTTAACATCCCAAGGTTAACTTTGCCTATAGATACAAGTCTTTGCACAACAAGAATACCAAGTGTATTCACAAAGTTGAAGAACTTCATAACTTTGCATACCTGCAATATATTTGGTGTTCTTGTGCAATATTCTCTCAATCACAAAAAGGAACATTTCACACCTTTAAGTGTTTCGATTGTTAAGAGGATTTCCAAGTATTAGATCGATTGTATTTCATAGGTTGTTAGGATATTTACATACTTGTATTATCTTGGTTCCGCAACAACCTTGTAATTTGTTTATAATCAATAAATAAATTACACTTGAAAATTACATATCATCTCACCATTTTACTTTACAAGTATTTACATTATTGCACTGTTCTTTACTTATAATCGTTTTGTCACCTTTATAAGTAAACTATCCAGAACTTGGTATACATTCGTTGTAACTGGTCGTCTCCAGTTCAGTGTTTATATTGCAAAGTTAACTCACCATCGAAATTGAGGTGTCTTCAGTTAGTACCATCTATTGAGTTGGGACTTATAAGTGGTATCAGAGCAGAAGGCTAATATATTTGCCTAGATCTGCTTAGATGTCTACTACTGAAGGTGAGGATGGTTCTGGTCCAAAGCAGCAGCAGCATGTGGCAAAAGATGATGTCATTACTGGAAGATGGGTAGACATTTTTTTGAAAAAGGTATATGATTATGATAATCAACTGGACCCTGAACTGAAACTGGACCTTGCTGAATCACTAAATGGTGATTTAGTGTTTGTGGAATCTGTTAGATCAGACAGTGAAAGATATCTGGAGACTATCTTAACTGAGCTGAATGTTGTGAGACCACAACTGAACGATTTACAAAGTGTCCAGTTGGCTCTCAAGGAGTCAGCTTTAAAGATTGAGGCATTAGAACTTGAAAATCAAAATTTAAAATCAAATGTTGAAAAAGAAAAAATGATTATCAAGTCCTGGGTAAAAGCATCTGGAAAGAATTATGATGCTTTTTCAAAAACCATTGATGCCCAGAAAAATGCATGGAAATCTGAAGATCTTGCAATGGCTGCACTCATACCAGATCTTCATGCATTGCCTCCAGCTCTTAGAGTGGAAACCCCATATGACCAACCTAAGAATGTCAAAGCTGAAACCAATGAGACCACCCCCACTGAGGTCAAAACTGGAGCCAAACAGGCTAAAGCTCCAGCTAAAAAGGCAAATGACAAGCCTTTACCTCAAAAATCTAAGGAGCCCAAGAATCCTAAGAACAAGTCTCCAGTTGAACCTAAGTCCAAGGTTCAACTGCCTGTTGAAAATGATTTTTTGTTTAAACTGGACAGTCAACTCCAACTTTTGTCTCGGCAGGTTCAGAGTTGCACTGCCAGAATTAAAAATCTGGAAGGAGGTTTCGTCCTCCTCAGTTGAAAAACAAATTATCAAACCACCTTCTAAACAAAAACAAAAGAATGTTCCATCTGGAACAAAATCTGAAAAGAAGAAGGTGAATAAGTATCAAGTACCAATTGTCTTTACTCCTGGACCTGGAGCTGATGAAAAAGCTCCAGATCCAGCCTCCAGTTCAACACCACAACAATCAACTGTGACTTCTGTAGAGAAGTCCAGTGAACCCATCAAGAAAAGATGGGTTCACAAAAATAACTAATGATTTTTGTGTGTGTGCAGGGCGATCGTAAAAAGAATATCTGGTATCTGGACAGCGCAGCTGGACGGACAATGACCGGATGTAAGCCCCTGCTGGAAGAGTTCACTGTCCAAGATGGACCGGCAGTGACGTTTGGTAATGATCAGAATGGAAAGACTGAAGGATATGGTGTGCTTAATAATGGACAAGTCGAATTCAAAAGAGTTGCATTTGTAAATGGTTTGAAATACAACCTGATCAGTGTCAGTCAACTTTGCGATGATGGCTTCAGAGTTTTGTTCGATATTTCACAAGGCACCATATTTAACAAGGATTGGAAAGTGGTGATGATTGCACCAAGAAAAGGCAATGTGTACATCATGGATATGGAACTAGCTCCAAAAGAGCAGTGTTTCTATACCAAGGCTGATGAGGACACCAACTGGCTATGGCATAAAAGGTTATCCCATCTCAATTTCAAAAATATTAACAAGTTGTCTCGCAAACAACTGGTTGATGGGATACCTCAGATTTCTTTCAATAAAGAAAAGCCATGTCCAGGGTGTGAGATGGGCAAGCAGAAAAGAGCCAGTTTCAAAACTAGGCAAAACTTTAGCATCACTGAACCTCTTCACATGCTCCATATGGATCTCTTTGGTCCAGTGAATGTTCAAACTAGAGCTGGAAAGAAGTACACTCTAGTTGTGGTCGATGAATTCACCAGATACTGTTGGGTGGTATTCCTTCGATCCAAAAGTGATGCACCTGCTAAAATCATCTCTCTCATCAAAAGAATTGAGCTCAAATATACTCGAAAAGTCTGTCAGTTGCGAAGTGATAATGGTACTGAATTTCAAAATAAGGTACTTTCAAAATAAGGTACTTGAAACATTTTGTAATGACACTGGCATCTCTCAAAACTTCTCATCAGCTCGCTCTCCAGAACAGAATGGAGTTGTGGAAAGAAAGAATCGCACACTGATAGAAGCAGCCAGAAGTATGCTATCTGAATCAGGTCTTCCCACCAGTTTTTGGGCTGAAGCAGTTGCAACTGCTTGTCACACCCAAAACCGGTCAGTCTACATCAAGAGACATAAGAAGAGTGCCTATGAAGTACTCAGGAATCGAAAACTAAATATTGGATATTTCCATGTATTTGGTTGTCCAGTTTATATCTTTAACGATTCCAGTCAGCTTGGAAAGTTTGATGCAAAAGCTGATGAAGGTGTATTTTTGGGCTATTCAGATATTCGAAAGGCCTTTAGAGTTTATAATTATAGACTCCAAAAGGTTCATGAGACAATTCATGTCACATTCGACGAATCAACTGAAGCAATCAACAAGAGACCAAGCCTTGATATCTCTCCAGTCATTCCAATAAGCTTTGGTGAAACTGACCAAGTTCATCAGTCAGTTGTTCCACCAGAAGATGTTTCCAGTTACTCACAATTGGAACCAGTTAAGAAGAAGACCACCACCAGTGACACTTCATTTTATCCTTCCATCAATTTCAATCTACCACAGGAATTGGTGATTGGATCTGATGTACGTGCCACTCCAATATCAGCACCAGTTCAAACCCCAACTTCTCCAGTTCTTCAAGAAATGCCCTTTATTGAAATTTTGCGAGTATGCTTTATTTGCTCGCCTGCCATCTTGATCAACGGTTCGTAACTCACAGCTGTCTTGTCCTTCACCAGCTTATAAATATCGATCCATTCAGTTGGCCCAAGTGTATCTTTAGTAACATTCTTCAGAGTATATAACTTGGGCACTCCTTTTCTTTGTAGACTAAGATTCATCCCTTGTTGGGTTAGAGAGACCTTGACTGATATGATCTCCTCTTTTCTTTGCTTTATTTCCCTTGATTTGAGGTAGAGTCTTGGACCTTCTTCAAAAATTTTCATCCTGTTTGCAAAGAACTCTTCCTCTTTCTTCTTAAGTGCTTCAAGACCACCAGATTGTTGAGCCAACATCTTCACTTCATCATCAGCATCCTTTAATTCTTCACCAACAACCTGCTCACTTATAAATTTTTTAGAGAGCTCCTCTTCTCTCTTTTTCTTTTTCAACTCCTCCTAAAGTACAACCTCTTTAGGAGTAAATTCAGCAGTTGTTTGAGATGATGTTGGCCTGGGGAAAGCTCCAAACATCAGCTTTTCTTGTTGTTCTCTGGCTGAAGTGGGAACTTTTGGTGGGTTGCTTTGAGTAGCCACTGCTGCTTTACCCTTATCAGCAAACTTCTTTTCAAGGGCAGCGTGGAACTCAGCGGTTGGCTTGAAGGTAGAGATATTTATTGGTCTCGCTAGCACACTCTCAGCAGCGACTACTTTTTCAACATTCGTTGGCACATCCTCAGTGATGTGGTTCTTTCTCTTTTCCAACATTAGCTGCCGGTTCACTAACCTTCTCAGCTTGCTCCCCCTCAACTCTTGCTTCCAGTTCAATAACCTTCTCAGCACTTTCAGTGACATTTGTAGTTTGCTCCTCCTCAACATTTGATGCCGGTTCATCAACCTTCTCAGCATTTCAGTGACATTTGTAGTTTGCTCCTCCTCAACTCTTGCTTCCAGTTCAATAACCTTCTCAGCACTTTCAGTGACATTTGTAGTTTGCTCCTCCTCAACATTTGATGCCGGTTCATCAACCTTCTCAGCATTTCAGTGACATTTGTAGTTTGCTCCCCTCAACATTTGCTTCCAGTTCAATAACCTTCTCAGCATTTCAGTGACATTTGTAGTTTGCTCCCCTCAACATTTGCTTCCAGTTCAATAACCTTCTCAGCATTTCAGTGACATTTGTAGTTTGCTCCCCTCAACATTTGCTTCCAGTTCAATAACCTTCTCAGCATTTCAGTGACATTTGTAGTTTGCTCCCCTCAACATTTGCTTCCAGTTCAATAACCTTCTCAGCACTTTCAGTGACATTTGTAGTTTGCTCCTCCTCAACATCTTGCTTCCAGTTCAATAACCTTCTCAGCACTTTCAGTGACATTTGTAGTTTGCTCCCCTCAACATCTTGCTTCCAGTTCAATAACCTTCTCAGCACTTTCAGTGACATTTGTAGTTTGCTCCCCTCAACATTTGCTTGCCAGTTCAATAACCTTCTCAGCATTTCAGTGACATTTGTAGTTTGCTCCCCTCAACATTTGCTTCCAGTTCAATAACCTTCTCAGCACTTTCAGTGACATTTGTAGTTTGCTCCTCCTCAACTCTTGCTTCCAGTTCAATAACCTTCTCAGCACTTTCAGTGACATTTGTAGTTTGCTCCTCCTCAACATTTGATGCCGGTTCATCAACCTTCTCAGCATTTCAGTGACATTTGTAGTTTGCTCCCCTCAACATTTGCTTCCAGTTCAATAACCTTCTCAGCATTTCAGTGACATTTGTAGTTTGCTCCCCTCAACATTTGCTTCCAGTTCAATAACCTTCTCAGCATTTCAGTGACATTTGTAGTTTGCTCCCCTCAACATTTGCTTCCAGTTCAATAACCTTCTCAGCATTTCAGTGACATTTGTAGTTTGCTCCCCTCAACATTTGCTTCCAGTTCAATAACCTTCTCAGCACTTTCAGTGACATTTGTAGTTTGCTCCTCCTCAACTCTTGCTTCCAGTTCAATAACCTTCTCAGCACTTTCAGTGACATTTGTAGTTTGCTCCTCCTCAACATTTGATGCCGAATCTGCAGCCTTCTCAGCATATCTTGCAATTGATATGTTTCAACATAGTCAAGGCCAGGCACATCAACAGCAGTAAAGGCAGTGATGGCTTCATCAGCAGAAGGAACTGATATGTCCATTTATATGTATATTCTCATATCATTTCTAAGTCGTTTTAAGCTTGATTATGTGCAATTTATATGTATATTCCCATGTCATTTCTAAGTCGTTTTAAGCTTGATTATGTGCAATTTATATGTATATTCCCATGTCATTTCTAAGTCGTTTTAAGCTTGATTATGTGCAATTTATATGTATATTCCCATGTCATTTCTAAGTCGTTTTAAGCTTGATTATGTGCAATTTATATGTATATTCCCATGTCATTTCTAAGTCGTTTTAAGCTTGATTATGTGCAATTTATATGTATATTCCCATGTCATTTCTAAGTCGTTTTAAGCTTGATTATGTGCAATTTATATGTATATTCCCATGTCATTTCTAAGTCGTTTTAAGCTTGATTATGTGCAATTTATATGTATATTCCCATGTCATTTCTAAGTCGTTTTAAGCTTGATTATGTGCAATTTATATGTATATTCCCATGTCATTTCTAAGTCGTTTTAAGCTTGATTATGTGCAATTTATATGTATATTCCCATGTCATTTCTAAGTCGTTTTAAGCTTGATTATGTGCAATTTATATGTATATTCCCATGTCATTTCTAAGTCGTTTTAAGCTTGATTATGTGCAATTTATATGTATATTCCCATGTCATTTCTAAGTCGTTTTAAGCTTGATTATGTGCAATTTATATGTATATTCCCATGTCATTTCTAAGTCGTTTTAAGCTTGATTATGTCCAATTTATATGTATATTCCCATATCATTTCTAAGTCGTTTTAAGCTTGATTATGTGCAAATTATATGTATATTCGATGCTTTGATGGTATTGTTAATGATTGCAGGCTTAGAACAGGTAAAATGATGAGAAATGGCTTTTGGATGGTTTAAAGATGCATTAAGATGGTTCGTGGACGAGTACGTGAAGTAACGAGTTGAAAATCACAAGGTTTGGTGAAACGTAAGTTTAGTTTTGAGAGATTGAATTTCGTGGGTGAGAGAAGTATAAAAATCATCCTGATTTTTGGAGAAGAAGGAGACTGTATTGTGGAGTTGGCGAAGATGAGCAGTGAAGAGAATGTTTGATTGAGAGAGTTGTTGGAGAGAGGATAAGAGACCAGGCACTTTAGTGACCTTCGCTGAATGGACTTCTTCTTTTAACTTGTCCAGTGAGGCTGAGATATGGGAGTTTGAGGTGCTGACTCTTTTCATGCTTTGGTGCAACAAGTTTTGGTTTCTCTTGAAGAGGTATTCATTTGACTTGGTTTGGTAATGATGTGTTTTGATAATACCTTGTCTTTCAGCTCAACCATCTCATCAATCAAGGTATCATTGCCACCAACTAACTCCTCAAACTTGGAAAGTGCACCAGAGTTTAACTCAGACATTTTATCCACCAACCATGCCTATTTCCTTGACTTTGCAGAATCTGCAGCCTTCTCAGCATATCTTGCAATTGATATGTTTCAACATAGTCAAGGCCAGGCACATCAACAGCAGTAAAGGCAGTGATGGCTTCATCAGCAGAAGGAACCTTGAGATCCTTCAGAGAGACAGGATACTTAGAGCAAGGAACCTTGAAACAATCTGGATGGTGCAATGGAGGCACTTCCATGATGATTTCATCATCAACATCCTCTTCTTCATCAAAAACATCAGCCTTGTGGATGTGCTCTAGACAAATTTGCATCCTCCTGAGGAGTGCATCATCATCCAAGGCCGGCACATACTCTCCAAAGTGCCCAATTTGTTCATGAGAAGCAGTGGGCCTTGGTGAGTAAGAAGGAGGTGGAGGCATATCTGATAACGAAACTGGGCCATCTTCAAACGCAGTTGGTGGAGAGGAGACCAACAAATAACCCATTTCAGTATCTAAGAAGCCACTAATGACTTCTTCTTCTTTAACTTCAGTGGCATTGAGTCTAATTTCAGCTTCATCATCTTGGTGACTAAACTCACTGCCGAACTCTTCATCACTTACCATTCCTTCTTGAGAAACATTTGTCTCGGTCCCTGCACAAACAGTTTCCGAGACATCTACAGAGATGGGGGTAGTGGAACCTGGTGCCTCAGTCTCAGTGTGTTGTTGCACCAAGACCTCATCGGCCGTAGAATTTGTTGTCTCTAGCATCACCTGTGATCTGGCTGCTGACAACGACGCAGAGGGTATTTGAGAAGAAGAAGGGGATTATTTGGGGGTGGAGTTAGACTAAGACCTCTAGTGGGTTGGGGTGACCCAATCTCTTCACCAACCTCGCCTACAGAAGTTTGAGGTGGCTGCCTGCTGTTCCCATTTAACTCGTCAACAGCCTGTTGGGAGGCTGCTGATGGGGTGGCTTCGGTACTATCGTCCTTGGGCGCTGAGGACTTCCTAACCTTTGGTTTGCCCTTTGGTAAACTCCGCTTACGTTTTGGGACGTCAGCGGAGGGTGAAGATTGTGGAATTTGTGTTGAGGATGCTGCCTTGGATTTAGCTTTGGTCTTTTTGGAGGCTTTGGAGGTCGCTGGGGGGTTTTCCAGCGAGCCAGCCTCTAAAGGCATTTCGGCATCCACAGCGACCGTATCAGCCACTTCATCAGAAAGAAGTGCTGCCTCCCAGTCGCTGTCTTTGGGGTATAAAGAAGAGTTTAGAGAGAAGAGAACCTCTTTGATGTGAGAAGTGAGACGAGCAACTAGATGCTCAGCTGGTTGCTTGTATATATTATTGCCAACCCTTGATATTGGAATTGTTGACGCCTTGGGCACCTCATACTCATTTCCCATCGCCTCCTTGAAGATGAGAGAGAAAATTCTTGTAAAAGGCACTGTGTGAGACCTGTTATTCATGCTGATCTTATTCTTCATGTCGTTGAAGATCAGCTGGGCGTAATCAACAAACCGCCCCTCAGCAAGTGCGTGGATCATGGGCATAGATGTTGCTGATGCCTGATTATATGATCCAGAGTTCCCACCCATACACTGAATTACATGGGTGAACAGCACCCTCCAGATCCCAGGGAGATTCTGCTTTAATGGATTGCTTGGGATCGCTTGAGGATTCTTCAAATTATAATTGTACCCAATTGAAGGCAACCATGTCTTCCAAACATCATCACTTGCTGGTTCAACAAATTTAATTTCTTCAGTTTCTTGTAGAAACCGAAGGATTTGACGAAGAGACGCTGGAGTGATTGTAATGATCTTCTCCCCCTGTTGGACTGTGCCGGTGATGGATTTGGTTGATTCATCATAATCACAAGTCCACTAGAATTCACGAAGAAGATGAACATAGATTTTTTCTGGATCTGCCATTATACAATGATTTGAAGGAGAAACATAGATAAAGTCCAACATGGGCTTGTATCCTTTTGTGCCCTTTGGCAATACAGATGTGCCAATATGAGAAGCAAAAAAAGAGATTTTAGAAGATTTTATGACATTTACAGGCACGTATACGGGAGAATTAAGATAAGTAGTGGGTTCTTGTTCCTGAACTTGTGGTTCAGAAACCGGAGGATTTTGAACGGCGGCGGTAGAGGAAGAAGGAATTTCAACATTTTCAGTTGATTGAGGAATTAGATGAAGACTTTTAGCTCTCCATTGCTTTTATTTTGCTTTTTCCCAAAGCAACATGGATCAACGGATTTTATAAGTCTTTACCATAGCCGTTTGCTAATGGACTAGATGAAGACTTTTAGCTCTCCATTGCTTTTATTTTGCTTTTGCCCAAAGCAACAGGGATCAACGGATTTTATAAGTCTTTACCATAGCCGTTTGCTAATGGACTAGATGAAGACTTTTAGCTCTCCATTGCTTTTATTTTGCTTTTGCCCAAAGCAACAGGGATCAACGGATTTTATAAGTCTTTACCATAGCCGTTTGCTAATGGACTAGATGAAGACTTTTAGCTCTCCATTGCTTTTATTTTGCTTTTGCCCAAAGCAACAGGGATCAACGGATTTTATAAGTCTTTACCATAGCCGTTTGCTAATGGACTAGATGAAGACTTTTAGCTCTCCATTGCTTTTATTTTGCTTTTGCCCAAAGCAACAGGGATCAACGGATTTTATAAGTCTTTACCATAGCCGTTTGCTAATGGACTAGATGAAGACTTTTAGCTCTCCATTGCTTTTATTTTGCTTTTGCCCAAAGCAACAGGGATCAACGGATTTTATAAGTCTTTACCATAGCCGTTTGCTAATGGACTAGATGAAGACTTTTAGCTCTCCATTGCTTTTATTTTGCTTTTGCCCAAAGCAACAGGGATCAACGGATTTTATAAGTCTTTACCATAGCCGTTTGCTAATGGACTAGATGAAGACTTTTAGCTCTCCATTGCTTTTATTTTGCTTTTGCCCAAAGCAACAGGGATCAACGGATTTTATAAGTCTTTACCATAGCCGTTTGCTAATGGACTAGATGAAGACTTTTAGCTCTCCATTGCTTTTATTTTGCTTTTGCCCAAAGCAACAGGGATCAACGGATTTTATAAGTCTTTACCATAGCCGTTTGCTAATGGACTAGATGAAGACTTTTAGCTCTCCATTGCTTTTATTTTGCTTTTGCCCAAAGCAACAGGGATCAACGGATTTTATAAGTCTTTACCATAGCCGTTTGCTAATGGACTAGATGAAGACTTTTAGCTCTCCATTGCTTTTATTTTGCTTTTGCCCAAAGCAACAGGGATCAACGGATTTTATAAGTCTTTACCATAGCCGTTTGCTAATGGACTAGATGAAGACTTTTAGCTCTCCATTGCTTTTATTTTGCTTTTTCCCAAAGCAACAGGGATCAACGGATTTTATAAGTCTTTACCATAGCCGTTTGCTAATGGACTAGATGAAGACTTTTAGCTCTCCATTGCTTTTATTTTGCTTTTGCCCAAAGCAACAGGGATCAACGGATTTTATAAGTCTTTACCATAGCCGTTTGCTAATGGACTAGATGAAGACTTTTAGCTCTCCATTGCTTTTATTTTGCTTTTGCCCAAAGCAACAGGGATCAACGGATTTTATAAGTCTTTACCATAGCCGTTTGCTAATGGACTAGATGAAGACTTTTAGCTCTCCATTGCTTTTATTTTGCTTTTGCCCAAAGCAACAGGGATCAACGGATTTTATAAGTCTTTACCATAGCCGTTTGCTAATGGACTAGATGAAGACTTTTAGCTCTCCATTGCTTTTATTTTGCTTTTGCCCAAAGCAACAGGGATCAACGGATTTTATAAGTCTTTACCATAGCCGTTTGCTAATGGACTAGATGAAGACTTTTAGCTCTCCATTGCTTTTATTTTGCTTTTTCCCAAAGCAACAGGGATCAACGGATTTTATAAGTCTTTACCATAGCCGTTTGCTAATGGACTAGATGAAGACTTTTAGCTCTCCATTGCTTTTATTTTGCTTTTGCCCAAAGCAACAGGGATCAACGGATTTTATAAGTCTTTACCATAGCCGTTTGCTAATGGACTAGATGAAGACTTTTAGCTCTCCATTGCTTTTATTTTGCTTTTGCCCAAAGCAACAGGGATCAACGGATTTTATAAGTCTTTACCATAGCCGTTTGCTAATGGACTAGATGAAGACTTTTAGCTCTCCATTGCTTTTATTTTGCTTTTGCCCAAAGCAACAGGGATCAACGGATTTTATAAGTCTTTACCATAGCCGTTTGCTAATGGACTAGATGAAGACTTTTAGCTCTCCATTGCTTTTATTTTGCTTTTTCCCAAAGCAACAGGGATCAACGGATTTTATAAGTCTTTACCATAGCCGTTTGCTAATGGACTAGATGAAGACTTTTAGCTCTCCATTGCTTTTATTTTGCTTTTGCCCAAAGCAACAGGGATCAACGGATTTTATAAGTCTTTACCATAGCCGTTTGCTAATGGACTAGATGAAGACTTTTAGCTCTCCATTGCTTTTATTTTGCTTTTGCCCAAAGCAACAGGGATCAACGGATTTTATAAGTCTTTACCATAGCCGTTTGCTAATGGACTAGATGAAGACTTTTAGCTCTCCATTGCTTTTATTTTGCTTTTGCCCAAAGCAACAGGGATCAACGGATTTTATAAGTCTTTACCATAGCCGTTTGCTAATGGACTAGATGAAGACTTTTAGCTCTCCATTGCTTTTATTTTGCTTTTGCCCAAAGCAACAGGGATCAACGGATTTTATAAGTCTTTACCATAGCCGTTTGCTAATGGACTAGATGAAGACTTTTAGCTCTCCATTGCTTTTATTTTGCTTTTTCCCAAAGCAACAGGGATCAACGGATTTTATAAGTCTTTACCATAGCCGTTTGCTAATGGACTAGATGAAGACTTTTAGCTCTCCATTGCTTTTATTTTGCTTTTGCCCAAAGCAACAGGGATCAACGGATTTTATAAGTCTTTACCATAGCCGTTTGCTAATGGACTAGATGAAGACTTTTAGCTCTCCATTGCTTTTATTTTGCTTTTGCCCAAAGCAACAGGGATCAACGGATTTTATAAGTCTTTACCATAGCCGTTTGCTAATGGACTAGATGAAGACTTTTAGCTCTCCATTGCTTTTATTTTGCTTTTGCCCAAAGCAACAGGGATCAACGGATTTTATAAGTCTTTACCATAGCCGTTTGCTAATGGACTAGATGAAGACTTTTAGCTCTCCATTGCTTTTATTTTGCTTTTGCCCAAAGCAACAGGGATCAACGGATTTTATAAGTCTTTACCATAGCCGTTTGCTAATGGACTAGATGAAGACTTTTAGCTCTCCATTGCTTTTATTTTGCTTTTGCCCAAAGCAACAGGGATCAACGGATTTTATAAGTCTTTACCATAGCCGTTTGCTAATGGACTAGATGAAGACTTTTAGCTCTCCATTGCTTTTATTTTGCTTTTGCCCAAAGCAACAGGGATCAACGGATTTTATAAGTCTTTACCATAGCCGTTTGCTAATGGACTAGATGAAGACTTTTAGCTCTCCATTGCTTTTATTTTGCTTTTGCCCAAAGCAACAGGGATCAACGGATTTTATAAGTCTTTACCATAGCCGTTTGCTAATGGACTAGATGAAGACTTTTAGCTCTCCATTGCTTTTATTTTGCTTTTGCCCAAAGCAACAGGGATCAACGGATTTTATAAGTCTTTACCATAGCCGTTTGCTAATGGACTAGATGAAGACTTTTAGCTCTCCATTGCTTTTATTTTGCTTTTGCCCAAAGCAACAGGGATCAACGGATTTTATAAGTCTTTACCATAGCCGTTTGCTAATGGACTAGATGAAGACTTTTAGCTCTCCATTGCTTTTATTTTGCTTTTGCCCAAAGCAACAGGGATCAACGGATTTTATAAGTCTTTACCATAGCCGTTTGCTAATGGACTAGATGAAGACTTTTAGCTCTTTGAGTTGGGCGGCCAACTCTTGTAATTCCATCATAGCTAAGCGATAAGGTGCTTCAGCCACGGGAGAAGCGTTTGGAATAAGATCAATACGGAAATCGAGTTCACGAGATGGAGGTAAACCCGACAGGTAATCCGGAAATACATCCGCAAAGTCTTTAACTACAGGCACAGTTTTCAATTCAATCTTTGTAACCTTAACACTATATATATTCCCATCCCATAGTTCGGTCGTTTCGCCTTGAACCACTAATTCTTCCCCATATTCTAACGGAATTCTCACAGTTCTACTACCACAATCAATTATCGCGTTCATGGCCGATAACCAATCCATACCCACAATCACGTCAAAACTACCGATATCAAAAGGCATTAAGTCAATATAGAATGGGTGATCACATAAGTCTAACACACAATCACGAACAACTTGACTAATCCTAGACAATCCACCATTTACCATTTCAAGTTCAAAACAATAGGACAACGGGCTAGGACTAGCATCGATCAACGGAATAAAATCATTGGAAATGAGACTATAATCGGCTCCAGAATCAAATAACACGGTAGTATATTGGTGATTGAGAAGAAAGGTACCTGCTACAACATTAGGATCACCACGAGCCTCGGCCGCATTCACGGCAAAAGCTCTCCCACGGGGAGCGAGTTGTTGTCGAGCTTGTTGTTGTTGAGGCTGACCTTGGTTTCCCCGGTTCTGATTTGGGCCAGCAATTTGCAACTGATTAGGATGCACAGTCACTTGTACCTGTTGGCCAAGGAGGTTTGGGCATCGGTTACGATAGTGGTCTTGGCTACCACATTCATAACAAGAACCTGGGGTCATCGGGGGACGCATTACATTGAGAGGAGCAACATTCAAAGGAGCATTTCGACGATCAGGACAAAATCTTGATGTGTGGCCCTGGTTGTTACAAATAAAGCAAGCATCACATCTCACACCAGTTCGATGATGACGGTTACACCTGGTGCACAAAGGATTTGTCCCAGCATAACCACCCTTTTGTGGCTCAACCCTTGGTTCAACCACCGCATAAACCTTTCCACCCCGACCATGGCGCTTATTATCACGCCTATCAACTTTCTTTGTGCCGCTTGACTCGGCCACATCCTTTTTCTTCGCATCATTGTTACTTAGTTCACCACCCTTCACAAGATCCATGGTGACACTAGCAGTACGGGTAATGGCCTCATTGATAGTCAAAGGCATGGTGGGATGGGCGACAAGCATTTTCACCTTATGAGGCAACCCGAATTTTGCTACCTTACGGGCTTCGGGGTTCACTATGTGAGGTAGAAGTCTAGAAAGTTGGCCAAAACGGCGAGTGTACCCCACATGATCGGCTCCCTTCATGGTGAGCTTAGTGAATTCTTCTTCCAAGTTTCTCATTTCATATGGTGGACAATATTTGGAGATGATCATTTCTTTGAAATCTTCCCAAGGGATGGAATTAGCAAGGTCAATCCCCAAGGAGCCTACTTCAAGGTTCCACCATTCAAGTGGATCACCACCTAACATTCCGGTGGCGTGTGAAACTCTTTGATCATAAGTGCATCCGCTTCTAGGGATTACAGATTCAATTTTCTCTAACCACTCTAAACAACCAGTGGCTCCACCTTCACCCTTCCATTCTGGAGCTCCACAAGCCTTGAAATCTTTGAAAATACAACCTTGGCGGTAACCAGTGTTGTTTCTTGGGTGAACAAGAGCTTCACCATTCACTCGTACATCTTCATTTGCAATTGGGTGTTCATTTTCAATTTCTGGTTCTATTACGGGTTCCTCTTGTTCATCTACATCCATGGCCGCTGACATCAAGTTCTGGCATAAGCTCATTGAGAGCTTGAGTAATGACTTCGGATCTTACCGGGCGATTAACACCACCCCGGCCACCTCTGCCACTACGACCACCACGACCACCTCTACCTCCACGACCACCTCTACCTCCACGACCACCTCTACCTCCACGACCACCAACTACTACTGGTTCAGCCGGCTCCTCTTGCTCGTTTTGACGCCTGTAGTTAGTGTTAGCTCTCCTTGGTCTAACCATCTTTCCTGAACACACGTGTTAATTTAGCAAGTTAATTCTCACATTCACACACGAATAATCGAAATCGGCCGTCATATAACAAACATTACATACTAAAAATCCATCTAAATCATTTCAAGAACATAAAATTCTACGGGGAGATTATCATGGCAATAATCTAAGGCTTCAGCAATCATACAATTTACAATCAACAATACAATCACGGAACATTCAACACTATATAAATAAAAAGGGGTCAAGTCATAACAAGGTGGGTAAAGCATAGTCCGAATTTTAACTTCAACATTCGACACATTAAAAGTGTTTGTATACAGGGTGTACCATCGGCTAACCCTCCACACCGTTAATATATTGAATGGATGTCCAAAATTCAGTTCCGTTATGTTCTCTAAGTGTTGACCGGGTATGTATACAGGGTGTACCAGCGGCTAACCCTCCACCTAATCAACACTCGTTAAACATACCGGGTTAGCTACTATACTTTATCCACAAGGCGCAATCCATGAGATCATTAACTTTATATGACATAGGATAACCTCATTAACCAATACGCCTAACATGATATATCATTAACATGATAATCAAAGTGACAATCATCATTAACCAATACGCCTAACATGATATATCATTAACATGATAATCAAAGTGACAATCATCATTAACCAATACGCCTAACATGATATATCATTAACATGATAATCAAAGTGACAATCATCATTAACCAATACGCCTAACATGATATATCATTAACATGATAATCAAAGTGACAATCATCATTAACCAATACGCCTAACATGATATATCATTAACATGATAATCAAAGTGACAATCATCATTAACCAATACGCCTAACATGATATATCATTTACATGATAATCAAAGTGACAATCATCATTAACCAATACGCCTAACATGATATATCATTTACATGATAATCAAAGCGACAATCATCATTAACCAATACGCCTAACATGATATATCATTAACATGATAATCAAAGTGACAATCATCATTAACCAATACGCCTAACATGATATATCATTTACATTCATCAAGTTGTCACATAACAATCAAGTCATCAAATCATAAGTACCCTACGAACTCCGTTTAAACACTTTTCATGCATCATACAGTTCACGTTGCACACAGAATTTCCTATTATGCATGCTAATATGAAATGTGGGTGCGATGGCTATAGACTAGGTAAATCCTCCTAGTTCTCTACAACCACGGCTCTGATACCATTCTGTAACACCCCAACATGGCGGAATAATGGGATATCACTTAGAAATAGCACAGCACGACATGGAAATTATGTAGAGTCAACTATATGAAAACATGGGATTGAAACAATCCATAAACTCGTACATACGTATACAATCATCAATAATCATCAAATACATGTTCAATCCACAATAAAAGAAGTTCAATCGATAGTAGTTGATCCTAAAAGTAACCCATAAAGGGAAATAAGGATCACGGATCCAGAAAGTCTGTAGTGAAACCATTCCTAGCAATACAAGCGTGCAATCATCCATTTTGTCTTTCATTAACTTGATTACCTGAAAAGTGTACTAAAGAGCGTCAACATAAAGTTGGTGAGTTCGTAGGGACAAGTAACAAGGAATAAACCGTGTCGGGATAACAACCGTTAACGATATGCGAGGATTAGAATATCTAATCATATCCAAAGAAACCCTAAAAGGTTTCACATTAGCACAGTTCAATACAATCAACGTTTCAATATCAATATCATTATACAACACACCATTAAACATTAACCAATACGCCTAACATGATATATCATTAACATGATAATCAAAGTGACAATCATCAATTACCAATACGCCTAACATGATATATCATTTACATGATAATCAAAGCGACATTCAACATTAATCAATACGCCTAACATGATATATCATTTACATGATAATCAAAGCGACAATCATCATTACCAATACGCCTAACATGATAAACCACTTACATGGTTATCAAAGCGACAATCATCATTAGCATTCACATCAACAATCAACAATTAAGCAATTGACATCTCGGTCCATAACATATCAAGTGAATCAAACATATAAATACGATGCACATACATTTCATATAATTATACTTTAAAGGAATCATTGATGCTTATATATAGGGTCACCCGCAGCCTTCCCACCACATCTACTACTCATTTAAGGTATAATTATCTTCCATGTATGTACAACTATCTAAAGCACAACAAGTATCCAATACAAACACATAGCTAACCGAGCAACAAGTCAATACATTAAACAATCAATCAATTAACAAACATGTACCACGTTAGCCGTTTAGGAGTCTCTGTTAAGTCATCATGAAATAGCATGTGTTATTTTGCAGTATACCTATTAAATTTAGCAATACATATTTATAATTGAAACATTCAATATCATTATCTCCTCTGATTAAATTGAAACATTTATAATTGAAACATGCTATATAAACACGTATTTAGTCATCAGTTTTTAGTCATAAGTATGTATCTATGGAATAGACAACCGAACATGCTATATAAACACGTATTTAGTCATCAGTTTTTAGTCATAAGTATGTATCTATGGAGATCCTAATAAAAAGGTTTGATTAAGTATTTAGTCATAAGTATGTATCTATATATAGACAACCCAACATGCTATATAAACACGTATGTTTTGCCCAAATCAACATAACACTCTTTCTTTTTTTATTTTTTATTTTTGTTGGATTCACTTTTATTACAAACAAATACAAATGGATGCTTCATGGGAATCAAAATCTAATGACTCGCCCCCTAATGTCAAGCAATTTATGGAAGAAGTTAACAAACTTCGTGCAGAAGCCTGGGAAATCCGACACGATATTCTAGCTATATCTCATCGGTTAGGTGAATCTTCTAGTAAAAAGTCTAGCCTCAAGCAACATTGGATCAGAGCTGCTAAAATCTCACCATTTCAAGATGAACATATTCAATTTTTAGCCAAAGATTCGTTGCAGGATGCTAAGACAGCTACTATATGTTTAGATGCGTTTAATGAAATTAGCAAAGCTATTACAGCAAAGTATGACTACCACAACCATCTCAGCACCTTAGAGTATGACCTCTAGTTTTCTTAATTTTCAAAACATTTCGTGTAATAAGTCTTTACCCATCATTTGTTTTCTTTATTTTTCACGTACCATTTTATTTTTCCGAAATAATAAGTGTATTTTCAGTGCTTCAATTATAATTAATTCAATTATTACTCTATACTCTGGATGCATTGTTAAGATGAAGTACTTATCATATTAACCTAATGGATGCACTAGTCTTTTACATTCCGGATGCATAACTACAAAAAATAGTGGATGCATAACTCGAATTGGATGCACAAATCATCAAAATATAGTGGATGCAGAACTACGAAACAACATGGATGCATCTTTTTTTCTACGTTAAGTTTATAAACAAGGATGTATCAACATCTATATAAATGAGGATGCACTTCGAATTGGATGCATATCTCGAATCGAAGCAAAAATCTTATATAAAAGTAGTGGATGCATAACTCAAATTGGATGCACAAATCATCTAAAAGTAGTGGATGCATAACTCGAATTGGATGCACAAAATCATCAAAATCTAGTGGATACATAACTCGAATTGGATGTACAAATCATCAAAATATAGTGGAGGCATAACTACGAAACAACATGGATGCATTTTTTTTCTACGTTAAGTATATACACAAGGATGTATTAATAACTATTTAAATGAGGATGCACTTTGAATTACGGAAAGTGGATGCATATGCCGTTAAACCAAAGTTATCTTTCAATACCTGAATTTTGGATGAATGGGTTGCTCTCTTTTTTATTGTCACATGTTGGATGCATTTTTCCAGAACTTGCCAAGGAATTTCCAGGCGACATTCTTCCAATGAGGATGCACAACAATTCTCTCTTGATATTCAATAATAATGATTAATTAAATAAATTTATTAGATATGTTTAATACGTTTACTACCGTGTTTTTTGTGAATTTTGTCATCCAGCTTTTAGTTTCTAAGATATATATTGAACGTGGAGATAAAAGTTGACTCAATGTGTAACTTCTTTTGCTTCGTTTTTGAAACTTCCATGTACGTGTATATTTTGTTTTTTTTATTCATTTTTTTTTCTTTTTTTTTTATTTACTTTCATGTCCTTCAAATTCTACTTAAAAAGACATATTTACCATTAATTATAT
>CM067174.1:88774945-88842445 GCA_034093135.1 Erigeron breviscapus | reverse complement strand
TGTGAGGGACAACCTTATATTCACTTCCCCTATAGTATATATATATTATATATATATATTATATATATATATATATGGGGGATGGGAATATAAGGCTGTTAGGTAGCTAAGCTTAGGTGTGGAACACTCACATATTGTTTTTTTAATCCATAAAAATCAGGGGGGCCATGTGTTTTAATTAAAATTCAACAAATATTAAAAAATTGGTATGTGAGGGGTTCCACACCTAAGCTTAGGTGCCGGACAGCCTTATATTCACTTTTCCCATATATATATATATATGATATATATATATGTAACATCCCAAACTTTTTAATTAACGGTTGACTTGAGTCGTTAAGTCAACGTAAAGTGTTCGTTAAGTTTAGGGTGGATTAACGCTTATATGTAGTTAAAGTGTTTTATGTGTGAGACTTGAATGTTTGATGAGAGCAATGATTTCAGCAGCAGCTTCACTCTTGGATCTGAGGAAAATCACCCAGCAATATCTTGTATATTCATCAACAATAACAAGGGTGTACTTCTTTCCTGCTCTGGTCTGAACATTCACTGGTCCAAAAAGGTCCATGTGAAGCATGTGAAGAGGTTCAGTTATACTAAAACTTTGTTTTGTCTTGAATGAAGCTCTTTTCTGCTTTACCCATTTCACAACCTGGACATGGCTTATCTTTGTTAAAAGATATTGAGGGTATCCCATCTACAAGTTGTTTTCTTGACAACTTGTTAATATTCTTGAAGTTCAGATGGGATAATCTCTTGTGCCACAACCAGTTTGTGTCTTCATCTGCCTTTGTGTAGAAACATTGTTCAGTAGTAGAAGGATTCATATCAATGATATAAATGTTTCCCTTCCTTGGTGCAATCAATACTACCTTTCCATCCCTGTTGAATATGGTGCCTTGTGAAATATCAAATAAAACCTTGAAGCCATCATCACACAGCTGACTGACACTGATCAGGTTATATTTCAAACCATTCACATATGCAACACGTGTGAATTTGACTTGTCCATTATTCACTACACCATATCCCTCAGTTTGTCCATTTTCATCATTACCAAAAACTATTGAGGGCCCCTCTTGCACCCTATATTCCTCCAGCAGGGTCTGATAACCAGTCATGGTTCGGCCAGCAGCACTGTCCAGAAACCATATATTCTTCTTTCGGTCTCCCTGCACAAACACAAAGATTAGTTCTTTTTGGGAACCCATCTCTTGATGGGTTCACTAGACTCTCCCTTAGCAGTCTCAGATTTCTTTGGTTCATAAGGAACTGAAGGATCAAAAGGAATCTCAGTCATTATTTCAGATGACAGAAAAATAGTTGGTTTGATTGTGCTTTCAGCCTTTTTCTTCTCAGATTTTTGCTTGATTGGTTTAGAAAAAGGTTTGGTATTTTGTTTTGGTTGAAGGGGAGTAGTTTCAACATTTTTTTAAACGTGCATTACAACTTTGCACTTGCCTAGCCAATAGTTGAAATTGACTTTCTAACCTTAACAAAATTGATTCAACATTAGACACCTGAGCCTTACCTGAATCTGAGGTAGATGTCTTAGTGGGGGAGATAATTTTCTTCTTCTTTTGGCCTTTAGGGACCTTAGATGAAGACTGAGGAGAAGGCTTTTTGTTTTTAGCTTTCTTTTCTGAAGCAGTTTTCTGAGCTGCTTCAGAATTTCCCTCAGATTGTTCCTTGGCCTTTTCAGTCTCAGATCTCAGATTGCCAACTTCAGGAAAAATTATTTCAGGCTTCATTTGACTTGGAAGAGCATCTAAATCAGTGATTATAGATGCCAAGTGAAGATTACCAGATTCATATGCTATCTTTTGATTTGCAAAAGTGTTTTTAATAGCAGCATCTGGTTTTGGTGCATTCATCCAAGATTTAATTATTTTCTGTTCTTTTTCAAGGATGGTTTTCAATTCTTCCTTTTCCAACTCTAAAGTGGCAACCATGGACTGATAACTTTTTAAAGCCAACTGAACATCTTTCAGTTCTCTTAGTCTGGCCTGACTGGCGTTCAGTTCAGAAGTATTATTTTCAAACATTTTTAGACTTTCTGAACGCACAGTTTCAACAAATGATATGTCAGCTTCTAAAAGAACTAAAAGGTCCAATTTGTGTTCTTCATCACTTTCAAAGCCAAAGTCACTAACCTTTTTCATGACTATATCCACCCAACGACCAGATTCAACATCAGATTTGACCAAATGACCTTGATCTTCTCTTGCCATGAAACACATGTCCCTAACTTCTTCCTCATCATCAGATGATTCATCAGATTCTTCCCATTTTTCATTTTTGGCAACCATACAACTATTATTTCTTGAGTTGTCTTGTGCCAAGAGTGCCATATGAGCCTTCAGCTTCTTGTATTTGGCCTTATAGCTGTCATCAGATTTCTGAAAAATAGAATGGTTAGGAGCAGATTGTGATGATGAAGGTTGACTAGATCTGCATTCCTTCATGAAATGTCCTTTCTTGCCACACTTAAAGCATTCAAGATTGGACTTATCAATAGAAGCGCTGGAAGCAAAAGGTTTGCCAGATCGATTAGATTTGGCCTTAAAACGATTAAACGTTTTAGCCAGCATGGCAACCAGATCATCATTGTCATCCTCATCACAATCATGAGTAATATTACCAGAAATACCAGTTTTTAACATTTCAAAAACCATCTTCTTCATCGAGTTAGAAATGTCACTCTCAGAAGATAGTAAAGCAGTATTATGTGGCTCAGAATACTGAACCATACCAGAACTGGTAGAAACATGATTTTTGGCATCTTGCTCAGCCACAACTCTCTCAGCTTTGTTCTCTTCAGTGTATCTGAAGGCTCCATATAGGGAAGCAAGAGTGTGACTGTGCAAGGTTTTTCCTTGTCTTAAAACCAAGATCAAATTTTCCCATTTTGAAGGTAAAATGTCACAAAACTTTTTCCAATAAAATTTCTTTGTCTTTAGTTACTCCCAAGGCTTTCAGTTGATTTACCAGATTTGTGAATCTGATGTAAGTTTGAGTTAAAGATTCACCAGGGATAGCAAAGAAAGACTCATATCTTTTATTTAAAGCAACCTTTCTTGTGACAATTGTCTCAGAAGTGCCTTCAAACTGTGTCATTAGTTCCTCCCACATTAATTTGGAATTTTCAAGTAAAACAAGAGTGGGCATTAGAGTTTCAGGAACTGCATATAAAATCATATTTTGTAGTTTAGTGTCAAGGTCTACAAGTCTATGATCTTCCTCAGACCAATGATCCTTCTCCTTAGGTGACTGCCTAGGAGTCCCATCGGCATTTCTGACAACAGTGGAAGCATTCATGGGGACATGGGGTCCTTCTTTTAGGATATCGGGCAAATGTCTTTCAACACCAGCAATATATTTAAGCATGCATGCTTTCCATGTTTGAAAGTTTTCACTGTTCCCATCAAATTTAGGAACAAGATTATTTGGAAAGTGCACATGCACATTATGCAATGGTATATTATTGTTGATAAGGGGTGGGGTAGGTGGAGTAGCATTAGGGTCAGGACGTTCTTGTTGTTCAACCTCAACCATCTTTGCAGATCAAAGGTTAAAGAATTACAATTAATTCAACCTTGCTGCTCTGATACCAATTGTGAGTCCCAAATATAGATGGTTAATTAAACCCGACTGGCAAGTACAACTGATCTTGATGGACAAGTTCAGTTTACGATCCAGATAAGGATAACAAGAAGTAAATGACTTAAAGTAAAATGCAAGAATTAAATGGCTGAAACTATATAAGTATAGATATAGATATATTCAAGTGTGTAGCACTGAGACACGTTGTATTCTTTTCAATGTATTTGATTTATTGATGTATAAACAAATACAAGGATTGTTGCGGAACAAAGATAAACACCCAAGTGTAAATATCTAAACAATCCCGAAATACAAGTGATCTAAATAACTGGGAAATACTCGTAAGTTTACTTAGAGTATATCTCACAAGTTGCAATGCCAAAGTTTCAAGCCATTTGCAAGTTGTGAGAAGACTTTGTATTTATAGACCAAGTCCATGATGACGTGGACCAGATCGTACAAATGTGGTTGGGAGCTTTTAAGGAATTAAACATAATTCCTTACATGCTTATTTTTAAGGTAAAGTATAAAAGTCAGTTGATGTGACTTGTCATACTTTATACCCAACCATTTACTTTACCTTGTACTTTTATTAATAGATAATTCTATTAACTGGGTAAAGGAGTGTAAAGTAAAAAGTCTTCCTCGTAATCAGTGTAAAGTGTTGTAAGTACTTTACACTGAGATGCTTCAGTTCTTCGATCAGGTAGAATCAATCTTCTGAGCTCCACATCTGAGCTTGATTCTCTTTCTTCAGACTTCAGTCTTTGACTTCATTCTGAACGGTATTCTGATACATTGATCTGAACTGAGGTGAAGCTTCTGAGAACCAATTCTGAATGACTTCAGAATTCTGTACAAGTATTGTTCTCAGAACTTCAACTATTTCTGAACAAATGGGCCATAGAGTTAGGGGAGCACGATATAGAGTTCAGAGCTAGACATGCGATTAAGGGACAGGTGTTGGCATATTTCATCACCGAAGTTCACGAAGGAAAGAATTCAATGACACATTCCGTGTCACTGGAAGTGGTAGGAAACGTTGAAAGTGACACCTGGAAATTGTATACTGATGGTGCCGCTAGCTCCGATGGTTGTGGCGTCGACCTCATGTTAATTAGCCCAGAAGAGAAAGAATTCACCTATGCACTAAGGTTCGAGTTTGAAGTAACAAACAACGAAGCCGAGTACGAAGCACTGCTAGCAGGGGTTGCGAATCGCAAGAGATATGAAGATCCGAAATATCCATGTATATGTCGATTCCCAGCTGGTGGCACGTCAAGTAAAAGGAGAATACGATGTGAAACAAGGTACAACCAAGTCATATCTGCGAAAGGTACAAGAATTGATAGAGTATTTTAGTTACTTCGAAATAGAACATATTCGAAGAAACCAAAACAAAAAAGCAGATGCCCTAAGTAAGCTAGCTTCACTCACATTTGGACACCTAGGAAAACAAGTGCTAGTGGAAGTGTTAAAAGAAAGGTCAATCGAAGAAAAGCAGGTATCAGACCTTGTCGAGGAGGAAGGAGAAAACTGGATGACCCCCATTTACGAATTCCTAATAAGCGGGATACTCCCAGCATATAAAGATGAAGCGCGAAAAATAAGGGTCAAGGCTCCACAATATAAAATCCTCGACAAGAAACTATATAAAAAGGGGTTCATCACACCATGGCTTCGGTGCGCAGGACCTAAACAGGCCGAAATGATTATCAGGGAAATACACGAAGGAATCTGCGGAGCCCATTCGGGAGCAAGATCTGTCGCTACGAAAGCCATGAGGTTAGGATATTTTTGGCCAACTATGCTTCAGGACTCTGCGGCACTACTTAAGAGCTGCGAGGCATGTCAGCTACGTGCTAACGTCCCAAGACAACCAAAGAACGATATGACTTCAGTTATTTCAGCATGACCCTTCATACAATAGGGAATTGATCTCGTAGGCCACTCCCCGAAGCCCAAAACAAGAAAAAATTCTTGGTGGTGGCCATTGATTATTTCACTAAGTGGGTCGAAGCAAAGCCGCTTGCTTCGACAAACAGGGACCAAATGAAAAAATTCGTATGGGAACACATCATATGCAGATTTGGGATACCACATACGATAGTATCCGACAACGGACCACAGTTCTCAAAGGGAGTCTTCCCCGAATTTTGCAAGCAATTACAAATCAAGCAATCATTCACATCTGTCTACCACCCCCAAGGAAATGGGCAAGTAGAGGTAACCAACAGAGAAATAATCAAGGGAATAGAAAAGCGGCTGGGGCGAAGTCATAAAGGGTGGATAGATGAGTTACCATTGGTACTTTGGGCCAATAGAACAACGCCAAAACGAAGCAACGGAGAAACTCCGTTCAGCTTAGCGTTCGGAACGGAGGCCGTAGCCCCGGCAGAATTTCAAGTTTCCACCTACCGAATGCTAAACACAGAAGGAAATTTTGAGGAATTAAGAATAGATCTAGTCCTGCTTGAAGAACGAAGAGAGATAGCAGCCATCGGAGAAGCTGCCTTTAAAAAGAAAGTCGAGGGATATTACAACAAAAGAGTAAATCCCACGAGTTTTAAAACCGGAGACTACGTATTACGGCTAAACAGTGCAAGTGAAAAAGAGTACACAGGAAAGCTGGGACCAACACGGGAAGGCCCATACCGAGTACAGGCATCCCTCGAAAAAGGAGCATACAAGCTTGAGACACCCGAAGGGGCTCCGGTTGATAGGACCTGGAACAGTTCAAACTTGCGAAAATTTTACTGTTAAGTTTTCTCTCTCTTACTAATAATATGTACAAGCTAAGATGCTTTTTGGTAAAGGACATTTATGGAGCATATTGTAAAAAAAAATAAAAAAAAATAAATAACAATATATATATAAGTAGAAAAAAAAAGGGAGACCAATAGTCCTAGAAGGACCGAAAGTCCTCAAAACCAACATAAGACTAACAAGTCCTATGAGTAAAAGGCTACGAGCCTCATCCATTTAAAAACCCTATGAGGGAAAAGTGCACTACTTAAAACCCTTTACATTCCATCATAAATATAAATACCATTTTCCTAAAACAATTCCTTCATTTACTTCTTTTTTCATTTACTCCCAATCATCATTCTCTCTCATCTCTTCTTCTTCAAAATTCCAAAACCCTAAATTTATCTTTCATTTTCAGTTTTCCCTTGTAGAAATTATGGCTAAACAATCTCAAGCCAAATCTCTAATCACTTTCGAATACAATCCACCAAAACCAGCAGTCAAGCCCAGTTCACAATGGCCAAAGGGATTCGAACCATCATCCCTAAGGTTCAATATGAACAATTTTGTGTCACCCTTAAATGCAAAATCCAAAACACTCATGGGGAGGATAAATAAATATTTAGAAGAGTGTCCTCTCCATTATGCTTTGACTGCTGATCCTCAAGTACTGTATCATCGATACTTACTTGAATTCTGGTACACCGCTGAAATAAGCAAGGATGAACAGTCCATTGCTTTTACATTAAAAGAAGGCACTAAGCGGTGTGTCATTTCTCTTGATGGGTGATGTGCTAAATCGAGTTTAAAAATTAAAACTAGAAGTACCTCGAAACTCACTACTACACACTATCGGGCAGTGGACCCGATCGTATGCAATATAGTTAAAAAGTAAGTCCAGGTTCGTTCACGGGGATTGGTTTGAATCAATTGTCTAATAAAGTAGTTTGGAAAACAGGGTGGAACACTTTGAATCACACTTTGACAATTAAATTAAAGTAAATTTAAAAGACAAAACACTTAAAAGTAAAGAAAAGATTCAAACAATAATAGTAAAGATCATCCACCTTGAATTCGCTAGACTTCAAACATGATTGCATTCAATAAAGACCAAATTCATTGAGAGTTGACAAGATAATCGTGAAAGGATAAAATGCTCGCGTGGTACCACCAACCGCTCACAAATCACCCAAACACCTAAGTTGCTAGTTTAATTACCCAAGCTGGTACCACCAATGCCTAGACAACCTTACCAACAATTTGTTTGCTTGATTAACCAATTAACAATTGTGCCTATGTGAATTAAAACGTGGTACCACCAACCATTTCTAAACACGTTGACAAAATGATTCCTTTTATTAAAATGACATTCACTATCATACCATGAACTAGTGATAATTTCTCATAGACAAGCAACCGTTTGAAAATCACATATGTATCCAACTAGTACCACTAACGAAGAACACACATGCCACCAATATCATAATAACATATATAAAGGAATTAAATCATCAAGATCTCGACACAACGATAATTGAAAACAACTCTTTGAATTAAAACATATAGCAATCACATCATTCGTCTAGTTTCATCAAGGTGGATGATTAAAAGATTAGCCACTCATGATTAAATTGAAATAACAATCAAAATAAAGGAAGAACATGATGTACCAATCGTTTGAGAAATAGAAATTGCAAGACAATAAAAGTAGATACGATCTAAGTGGGTGCCCGTGAATCTTCAATGATTTGGAGGAAGAAATCTAGCCTTTGAACCTTGAAGGAATTCCTTGGAGGGCAGCTCTTAGAAAGAGTTTTTATAAATGGGAAATTAGGTTTTGTTTTCTATTTATACCCCTGAAATCACTGGTCTCGATGCTCTTTTCCATTAATCACTGCGGCGCAGTCCAAAATCACTGGTCTCGATGCTCTTTTCCATTAGATGACTGCGGCGCAGTGGGTACATGCACTCCCCACTGCGGCGCAGTCCAATCCCCACTGCGGTGCAGTAGGTATCCCCTGATCACTTGCTTCGTCTGTCTTCAGTTTGACTGCGGCGCAGTGGGCACATGCACTCCCCACTGCGGCGCAGTCTAATTCCACTGGACTGGTAGTTCATTTTCAACATAGCTGACTGCGGCGCAGTGGGCCTTGGGTACCCCCACTGTGGCGCAGTCTGAAATCACTGGTCTCGATGCTCTTTTCCATTAGATGACTGCGGCGCAGTGGGTACATGCACTCCCCACTGCGGCGCAGTCCAATCATGCTGGTCCGAATAACACTTTTTCACTATGAACTTGCTGAACTTTTTTCTATCTTTCCACTTGAACAACTCTCGAACTCACAAATCAACATCTTGGCCTCTGAAAACATCCGAACTTGCACCAACTGGACACGTAACCTGTTTAGAGCCTGAAACACTAACAAACAACATAAACGCGCCAAATGCACACAAAATCGACTTAAAACGCTTAATAAAATGGCCAATAATGATGTGGGCGATAGGTATAAATTGGTCACATCAAATCCCCCCACACTTGAGCATTGCTTGTCCTCAAGCAAATCCGGAATTAAAGCAAAAGTAATCCTTGGCAATGAAGCTAAATAAACAATCACGAGTATCAAAAAGAAGCAACACCAAGTATGTCAAAGACAAAGAAGTTGGGTGAAACAGTTTTAATCTTAAATGAAAACCCGAAATGTTTGACAATATCTGAACAATCCACAAGCCTCAATAACACGACTAAGCACAAGTGAAACAAATGAACCTATCAATATCATTCTACTCCAACGAACTTACTTTTGGGGTTGAATATATGAAGAATCACTCATAGCTCGGTCGTGATGCATATCTTACCATAGGCTTGAACAAGGATCATAGCTCCACCGACATGGCGTAAGCACCAAGTACATCATCAAAATAGGCATATAGGACGGTTGTATAGTTAGGCTAAGGTATATATAATGGATATTTACAATGGAGAATGGGAGTGTAGGTTAGAAATGAAAGGAAACAATCAAAAGTATAAGGTATGTATGGAATATGTACAAAATAGTCTAATCAAAACCCGTACCATTGATTGCCAACAACCCATAAATTGCTATCCCGCTAAGACACCTCAAAAATACCAAGCAAAACCCGACACCATTGTGGTGTATCAACTTCAAACAACTTAAAATCAACCAAATCTTCCATTCTTTTGACATATAAAAAAATGAGAAGTACCCACTAGTAGCCCAAGTTCTTTTTTTTTTTTTTTCTTTTTTTCTTTTCACCTTTTTTTTTTTGAACCACTTTTACTCTACTAGTAGGCACCCTCTTACAATGATGATCATGTCTATCACAATGTACTTCCTTTTGAACAATCCAACACATTTCCATAGACCAAAAATATTCCACCCGACAACCCATTGAAGCTCTCCCAAACCATCCAAACAAACCAATGACAATCAATGGCCCCCCAGATTAGACTATCGGTATAGTAAGGTATAATTAGGTAAAGTTTACAAATATAAGTGGATATATACAATGGAAAAGGCTAAGTTAAATTGATGTATAAGTGTATAATTTGCACTAAGGTATACAAAGAAAGGAAGGATGTGTATGTAAGTGAGTATAAGTGTGTAAGTATAGTAAAGGTATGAATATACAAAAGCAAATGGTGAAAAGAAAGAAAAGAAAAGAAAAGTATGGGTCAAACCTATATGCCAATTCGTCATCCGATGTACTTATATTACAAAAGTGATCTCACTGCGGTCTCGTCACGATCACCAGGCCAAGTTCTAGCTCAACACATCACCGGCACACTCATATCAAAGAAAAGAACCCGGAAATGGAATAAATTAACCTCAAATTCGCACATCTTAGTGCAGAGTCCGAAATGGAACCCTTACTCCCGAATAAATCCAAGAGCCTAAGAGAGGGACAAATTACAAGGCAATCAAACCAAAACCGTCAACACCTAGCACATCTATAAATGAACAATGAATCTCACAACTTTAGGTGTTTGGGAAATTTGAGTATGCAAGTAATGTTATCAATCCCGAAGGACTAGCCAAATAACCGTTCAGAACACATTTCGCCGATTAAAATTTTGCCAAGGAAAAATTTGTAGTAAAATTGCTCATTAAATTATTATGAATTAAGTGACAAAAGCAATTTACCACAAAGACAAGCTCAACTCAAGTCTCAAAACCATATCAACTTCTATCATCCTACCAAATCGAAACAACCAATTCTCAAACATGCACATCATAGTTCAGAGTTCAAGATAGAACCCTTACTCTTGGATAAAATCCAAAAGCCTAAGAGAGGGACACATCCACAAGAACGGCTAAAATCTCAATGGCAAAACAACAAAAGAGATAGCGTTGACAAAGAAGAACAACCGGAACATCAAGTTCAAACTCCTGATGACCAGTTCCAGTTTCCTAAATTTTCTATACTTAGAAAATTTTTCACTCAAGCTTTTCTTAAGACGATCTTCACCAAGACCGTCTTACCATTCTTCAACAAATTTCCAAAACGATCTTCTTTCAAGACCGTCCTACCTTTCCTTCATTCATACTTAGAAAAATTTCCAACCAATTCTAAGGACTATCTTCTTCAAGATCGTTCTAGTTCCAAAATTCCAAACCAACTTTCTTTTCTTAAGACGATCTCACCAAGATCGTCTCACCCTCTGAGCTTAAATTTCAAAACGATCTCACCAAGATCGTTTCATTTTCAAACTTTTATACTTCAACTTTTTCATAACATTTCCTAGGACGATCTCCCCAAGATCGTCCCTGTTCCAAAAATCTTAAATTTCAATTTTTCATTTTTAATTCTTCATTTCAGTTTCAATCACAATACTTTTTCATTTCATACCTTCCTTTGAAAAATAAAATGTCAAACATCTCAAATACTCTTTCACTCATGAACGATGAGGATCAAAAGTCTTATGAATCTATAATCGCCGATACAAAAGCTTTTTGTAAAAGGTATTCTCATCAAAATTCAAATCCTCCAAAGGTTCATGTCAAAAAGACAAAGACTCAAAATGTGAAGATCAATCTTGAAATTCAACAGCTCAAGTCTGAAAATGAACAACTCAAACCTGAAAATGAGGAGCTCAAAACTGAAAATGTTCATTTGAAGATCAAAGTTTCTAACTTAACAGATGAGTTGTCAAAATGTCTCATTGAGCTTGTGAACAACGATTTTACTCTACAAAAGAAGACCAATGAGATGCAATCTCAAATTTCTAAATTGACAAATGAGTTGCAAAGTTCACTTCAAAGGCTTGATGAACACATTTTGGAAAGTCAAATGAAAGAATTTGTCTTGCAACAAACAATTTCAAATCTTCAACATGAGTTGCAAGATAAGACAACTGTTTTATTAAGCAAGGAGAGAAAAGTCTTCAAAGATTTAAACAAAGTTGAGAAGGATGATACTGATAGTGATGATGGATCAGTTTATCATGATGCAAGTTCAATATTTCCAATTGAACTTAATGTTTCAAAGAAAGTTTCCACTGAGTCCATCCCAAAGAGCTCCAATGTTAATGTTTCATCAACCCCTGCCCGAAAGATGTCTCAGTTTACTAATTACTCATTGGAGAAGAGTAAGAAGTATTCAACATCATCTACAGTTGATGGATCAGTATCTTCAGTCTCATTTCTATCTTTTGAAGACAATACAACTTTCATCTTACAAGCCAAAGCTCAGTTGCCTAAGCTCACATGGAAATCAGTTTACAAACAAAAGTCAACTGAGTCAAAGACAATACAACTTTCATCTTACAAGCCAAAGCTCAGTTGCCTAAGCTCACATGGAAATCAGTTTACAAACAAAAGTCAACTGAGTCAAAGACAATCAAATACTCACTTTGGCAACTCTTCAACCTTGCACCTAAAACAATTCACATGCCAAAAGTGAATGTCTTATCCTCTCCACTGCGTCCACGAAAACTCAACTTGTCAACAACCTCGAGTTTTCACCCACCATGGACTGCAGATTCTATTCGTCGAATCGATGACACGTACATTTGGAATGTCAAGACAAAAACCGTTGGGCCTACACAAAAATGGGTCCCAAAGGTTTTTTGTAAGTGATTCGATGAATTTGGCTTATACACATGTCAGTGTATAACCCGGGCTAAAGATGTTGTTTATTGGACTACTACTTCATAATGGTTGATTTCCCAGTTTCGACTTCAAAGAGACATGATGAACATGTTGCCACACATTCATCATGAGGGGAAGAAAGAGGATAATGAAGTCGAACAAGTTTATTTATGAAATTTGATGGAGAAAGAAGAATTTATCAGTTGAGGGGAAGAAAGATAAATTGTTGACTAAAGTGATCCCCAAATTATTCTTTGAAGATAGTTATCGCCAACGTGGTGGGTACGCCGCGGGTACACCCTATACATAAGCGTTGGTGGTACGCAAATATGATTGTTTGATCAAGGGGAAGTTTGTGATGAAAAAGATGTTTGTCCAAATGCTTCAAGAGAAAGATTCATTAATTAAGGGGAAGTGTGACAAAGTTAAGATTGTCAAGAAGAGGCTTTCATGTTTAAATCTAAAGAGCCAAGATCAAGTTTCCGCAATGCGCATACTCTGAGAAGTTCAAGACTTAAAGATACATCTTTAAGGTAAGTGTGAAGATTAAAGACGAAAAGCCAAGTTTGATGGAAGATCTTGAAGACAATGAGAAAGCTTCGAAGACCTTCATCAACAAATTCGTATTTATAGATGATATCGTGCATGAATTACATTTCAACACCAAGGGGAAGAATGTTAGAAATCTAAAATGGTGTTAAAATGTAATTATTTTAATAATGGAAGGAGTATTAGTGAAAGTTAGTCAAGTGTATAAATACTCCTCTCCATACCCAAAATTGTAAGCCTTTTCCCCATTTCCATAATTAATCCCAATCATTCAATTCTAATTCTCTCTTATCTTTATCCCTAACCTCCAAAACACACACTTCACCTTTTCACACACTAACTCCATTTGTGCACAAATCAAGCTTAAATTTCTATTTAACACATATATTGACGAAAATCATTTACATTAAATTTGCAAGTCAAATCTAGTCAAATTTCACCAATGTTACACATTAAGTACACATATGCATATAAATCTTCTAAAGATTTGACGGAAGCAAAATGTTGACTTAACAACTCAAGTTAGCCGTTAAACGAAAAGTTTAGGATGTTACAATTACCTCCCCCTTAAGAGGATTCCGTCCTCGGAATCACTTAAACATCAAATAGGTGAGGATAGTTTTCCCGCATCACGGACTCGGTTTCCCAAGTCAGACTTTCACCATGGTTATGCTTCCATTTGATTAACACAAGATCAATCACCTTCTTCAAACTCAACCGGCCTTCTTTTCTTGTCGGCATAAGTTTTCTGTCGTTCTCTAGCTACACGAAGTGCTTCCTTTGCAATATTAACTTTTTCAGCTGTGATTTCTATAATTTCGGGACCTGTAATTTGCTTTTCGCCAGGCTCCATCCAACAACTTGGAGTCCTACACCTTCTACCATAAAGCATTTCAAACGGTGGCATTCCAATACTTGCATGATAGCTGTTATTATAAGCAAATTCAATCAACTTCAAATGATCATCCCATGCTCCACCATATTCTAATACACAAGCCCTCAACATATCCTCCAATGTTTGAATCGTTCTTTCACTTTGCCCATCAGTTTGAGGATGATAGGCTGTGCTCAAGTTTTCTCTAGTACCTAACCCTCGTTGAAGACTTTTCCAAAAATTAGATACAAATCTCGTGTCTCGTTCCGAAACAATAGATAAAGGAACGCCATGCTTTGAGACGATTTCATCTATGTACATCTTCGCCATCTTGGTCAATGGTACATCTTGTCGTGTTGCTAAGAAATGAGCACTCTTCGTCAACCTATCCACAATAACCCATACCATATCATTTCCTTTTGGAGTTCTAGGCAACTTAGTCACAAAATCCATAGTAATATGATCCCATTTCCATTCTGGAATCTCCAATTGATGCAACAATCCATATGGCTTTTTGTGATCAGCTTTTACCCGAGCACAAGTCAAACATCTTTGAACAAAATGTGCAACTTCTCCCTTAATATTCGGCCACCAATATATTGGCTTCAAATCTGCATACATCTTTGTAGCACCGGGGTGAACTGAATATCTTGACCTATGAGCTTCTTCAAGGATCAACTCTCGGTTACCATCAAGCAATGGTACCCAAATTAGACCCTTATATGTACGAAATCCACGGCTGTTCGTTTCCATCACAAGGCGTTTCTTCTTTCCAATACTTTCTTTGTCAATGTTATCCTTCATCAAAGCCTTAACTTGGGCTTCCTTGATGCGGTCAAGTAACCCAGACTTAGCTTGTACAACCATACTCATCAATCTACAAGAAAAATTCTGCACCAGTCTACTCAATGCATCCGCCACCACATTAGCTTTACCGGGATGATATTTGATCTCACAATCATAATCTTTAAGCAATTCCATCCATCTTCGTTGCCTCATATTCATATCCTTCTGAGAGAACACATATTGTAAGCTTTTATGATCAGTGAATAAAGTGCACTTAGTGCCATATAAATAGTGTCTCCACAACTTCAATGCAAATACAACTGCAGCAAGCTCTAAATCATGAGTAGGATAATTCTTCTCATGAGGCTTCAACTGGCGTGAAGCATAGGCAATGACTTTGTCTCGCTGCATAAGAACACAACCCAAACCCGTAGCAGAAGTATCACTATACACCACTAAATCATCAGTGCCATCGGGTAAGGATAGGATAGGAGCTTCACACAACTTGGTCTTTAACATTTGGAAAACCTTTTCTTGAGCTTCAGCCCACACAAACTTCACCCCTTTCTTTGTCAATTCAGTCATAGGCTTAGCTATACGGGAGAAATCTTGAATGAACCTTCGATAGTAGCCCGCTAAACCAAGAAAACTCTTAATTTCCGTAGGTGTCTTTGGCTGTTCCCATTTAGAGACAGCTTCAATTTTTGCGGGATCAACTTTAATACCTTCAGAAGAGATAACATGCCCGAGAAATTGAACTTCTCGAAGCCAGAATTCACACTTGGAGAACTTTGCATATAACTTCTTCTTCCTAAGAACCTCAAGAACGGCTCTTAAGGGCTCACGGTGCTCTTCTTTAGACTTAGAATAAATCAGAATATCATCAATAAAGACAATCACAAAATGATCTAAGAATGGGCGTGATACGCGATTCATTAAATTCATAAAAGCGGCAGGAGCATTTGTCAACCCAAACGGCATGACAAGAAACTCATAGTGCCCATATCGTGTATGAAAAGCTGTCTTGGCCACATCTTCCTTTTCGACCTTTAATTGATGATAGCCGGAACGTAAATCAATCTTAGAGAAGTAAGAAGCACCATGGAGCTGATCAAAGAGATCATCAATGCGCGGGAGAGGATACTTATTCTTAATCGTTCGCTTATTCAGCTCACGGTAGTCTATGCACATGCGCATAGAACCATCTTTCTTCTTGACAAAGATAACCGGAGCTCCCCAAGGCGAGGAACTAGGTTGTATGAAACCTTTGTCAAGTAGCTCTTGAAGTTGAGACATTAGCTCTTTCATTTCAGTAGGAGCCAAACGATATGGTGCTTTTGCAACAGACCAGTCAAAGCTCAATAGAGAACTTGACCTCACGGTCAGAAAGAAGATCAAAGAGATCCTCAAGAAACACATCATAAATATACGAACGATATCGACCCTAGAAACGAAAGGTAAATTTTAATCACACAGGTGAGAAAATAACATTTCATCGATAAAATAACACATCAATGCATCACATCATCCATAACATATCATCTCACATACATACATCATCCATAACATATCATCTCACATACATACATCATCCATAACATATCATCTCACATACATACATCATCCATAACATATCATCTCACATACATACATCATCCATAACATATCATCTCACATACATACATCATCCATAACATATCATCTCACATACATACATCATCCATAACATATCATCTCACATACATACATCATCCATAACATATCATCTCACATACATACATCATCCATAACATATCATCTCACATACATACATCATCCATAACATATCATCTCACATACATACATCATCCATAACATATCATCTCACATACATACATCATCCATAACATATCATCTCACATACATACATCATCCATAACATATCATCTCACATACATACATCATCCATAACATATCATCTCACATACATACATCATCCATAACATATCATCTCACATACATACATCATCCATAACATATCATCTCACATACATACATCATCCATAACATATCATCTCACATACATACATCATCCATAACATATCATCTCACATACATACATCATCCATAACATATCATCTCACATACATACATCATCCATAACATATCATCTCACATACATACATCATCCATAACATATCATCTCACATACATACATCATCCATAACATATCATCTCACATACATACATCATCCATAACATATCATCTCACATACATACATCATCCATAACATATCATCTCACATACATACATCATCCATAACATATCATCTCACATACATACATCATCCATAACATATCATCTCACATACATACATCATCCATAACATATCATCTCACATACATACATCATCCATAACATATCATCTCACATACATACATCATCCATAACATATCATCTCACATACATACATCATCCATAACATATCATCTCACATACATACATCATCCATAACATATCATCTCACATACATACATCATCCATAACATATCATCTCACATACATACATCATCCATAACATATCATCTCACATACATACATCATCCATAACATATCATCTCACATACATACATCATCCATAACATATCATCTCACATACATACATCATCCATAACATATCATCTCACATACATACATCATCCATAACATATCATCTCACATACATACATCATCCATAACATATCATCTCACATACATACATCATCCATAACATATCATCTCACATACATACATCATCCATAACATATCATCTCACATACATACATCATCCATAACATATCATCTCACATACATACATCATCCATAACATATCATCTCACATACATACATCATCCATAACATATCATCTCACATACATACATCATCCATAACATATCATCTCACATACATACATCATCCATAACATATCATCTCACATACATACATCATCCATAACATATCATCTCACATACATACATCATCCATAACATATCATCTCACATACATACATCATCCATAACATATCATCTCACATACATACATCATCCATAACATATCATCTCACATACATACATCATCCATAACATATCATCTCACATACATACATCATCCATAACATATCATCTCACATACATACATCATCCATAACATATCATCTCACATACATACATCATCCATAACATATCATCTCACATACATACATCATCCATAACATATCATCTCACATACATACATCATCCATAACATATCATCTCACATACATACATCATCCATAACATATCATCTCACATACATACATCATCCATAACATATCATCTCACATACATACATCATCCATAACATATCATCTCACATACATACATCATCCATAACATATCATCTCACATACATACATCATCCATAACATATCATCTCACATACATACATCATCCATAACATATCATCTCACATACATACATCATCCATAACATATCATCTCACATACATACATCATCCATAACATATCATCTCACATACATACATCATCCATAACATATCATCTCACATACATACATCATCCATAACATATCATCTCACATACATACATCATCCATAACATATCATCTCACATACATACATCATCCATAACATATCATCTCACATACATACATCATCCATAACATATCATCTCACATACATACATCATCCATAACATATCATCTCACATACATACATCATCCATAACATATCATCTCACATACATACATCATCCATAACATATCATCTCACATACATACATCATCCATAACATATCATCTCACATACATACATCATCCATAACATATCATCTCACATACATACATCATCCATAACATATCATCTCACATACATACATCATCCATAACATATCATCTCACATACATACATCATCCATAACATATCATCTCACATACATACATCATCCATAACATATCATCTCACATACATACATCATCCATAACATATCATCTCACATACATACATCATCCATAACATATCATCTCACATACATACATCATCCATAACATATCATCTCACATACATACATCATCCATAACATATCATCTCACATACATACATCATCCATAACATATCATCTCACATACATACATCATCCATAACATATCATCGCATCAACACAACCACATATACGCACCCGCCGGGCAAGGGCAAGTACGGGTTAAGCTTAACACTTATCACATCATTTACGAGCTCGATTTACATCACATATAGTTTAGGTGACAAAGTTACCTAAACATAACATATAATCATCTTTTACTTCACATATAACATATAAGCATCATCGTATAATGTGACATAAGTCACTTACATTAGGCGTGACATAGGTCACTCATCACATATAAGGTGTAAGTTTGTGTGTAGGCGGTCATAAGACCTAACAGGGAACCTCACACCCGACTGGATGGATAAGCTTTTCAGCGGTCCATCAGTGTCGTTAAGGAATGGCAAGCCAATCCAGGAGTATTCCGTATGTTCAAGACATTGGTGGGTAATCACTCCACCCAGAGATACTCAAACCACGTAATTACGTTGCAAGGAGCCACCCAAGCAACAACATATACGCACCCGCCGGGCAAGGGCAAGTACGGGTTAAGCTTAACACTTATCACATCATTTACGAGCTCGATTTACATCACATATAGTTTAGGTGACAAAGTTACCTAAACATAACATATAATCATCTTTTACGTTTGGGCCCTTAAAAGTGCACGTGTCATGGCAACTTAATAAGTCTAGTGAACTAGATGAACAAGCCATGTAATCATGCACATTTCACATAATATCAACATATATCACCTTTCAATTCATCTCAAGACATTACATAGCATATCATTACGTCTCATTTCATTGCATAACATTTCATAGCATATCATTACATTTCATATCATAGGGACTGCATTTCAGGCCTCAATAGTCATGTACATAGCCCATATCACCTCCCGTGTAACCCGAATACCCATAAGCAATCAAGATAATATTTAGGAAGTTATTATATGAAAACCATCTTTTGTTGAACCCTCAGCGTGTCAAAGTAGTGTATCTTACCTTGCAAGATGCACAACAATTCACCAACGATATTACCGAACAAGTTACAAGATCCCAACAACAAGTATAGACAATATCTGCTAAGTTCAACACCAACTTTCCATGTTATCCAAAAATCGTAGTTATACAAAATTCAACACCAGATTACAAAAATGGTCGAAGTTGACCTATTTCATAGATAGGTGCTTAAGAACTTGTACAACGATAAGATCAATGGCATGAAATGTTACCCATAATCATAATTACAATTTCACAAACGTTAAACACAAGAATACTCAAGTGTTTGATTATTGCAAAAACTAAATTTCACAAACGTTAAACACAAGAATACTCAAGTATTTGATTATTGCAAAACTAATATGATTAAGTGGTTGAACACAAATACTTATCTTTTCTTGTTTAAGAGAACTGAATTATGATGAAGATTATGTGTGTGTGTGTGTGTTTACTTTGATCCTAAAACAAAGAAATGAAATGAAAAGACTTATATATATAGGCATAAGCATGGTTGACTATTCCAAGGTCGAACTCGACCTTAGGTGGTTGAACTCGACCTATGTCTACATCATCAGGTTGAACTTATCTTTTAGTTAGAAAATAGACTCTGCTATGAAAATTTGGCGATTTGAATCGTCAAAAACGGAGTTACGGTTCAAAAGTTATGGTCAAAACAAGTTAGCAGCGCTTAGTAAGGTTGAACTCGACCTTGGTCGAACTCGACCCAGCTGGTAGAACTCAACCACTTGGAACATATATTTCTATTGGAAAATATACTCTTTTATGAAGACGTGGCGATTTGAATCATCAAAAACGGAGTTACGGTTCAAAAGTTATGACCAAAACAAGTTAGCAGTGTTTTTCTGCAGTCGACTTGTTTATTTAGTTATATAGACACGTTTTCTTTGAAATGACAAAATCTAAGCAAAATTAAATGATACCCACTTGATTTACTTAAATGTCATTTCCATGCTTTTCAATTTGATATTCATTAATTTGAATATATAAACATTTACGTCACTTTCATGTAATATATAAACATTTACGTCACTTTCATGTAATATATAAACATTTACGTCACTTTCATGTAATATATAAACATTTACAATTTACTTTTTACCTTTACTATTTACCGTTACTACTCATGATTAAGGTTACTATTCACATATACGGTACTATTCACATATACGGTTACTATTCATGTATACGGTTACTATTCACGTATACGGTACTATTCACATATATTAACGAAAATCATTTACATTAAATTTGCAAGTCAAATCTAGTCAAATTTCACCAATGTTACACATTAAGTACACATATGCATATAAATCTTCTAAAGATTTGACGGAAGCAAAATGTTGACTTAACAACTCAAGTCAGCCGTTAAACGAAAAGTTTAGGATGTTACAATGTGCAAGCTTCAGTTGTTGCGAACTTGACATCTGATGTTGAGTTGATCAAACACGAGTTTTTGGCAGTCGCGAAGGAGGTGAATGAGTTGGTACAGAAGCCAAGTGTTAATGAACAAGAACAAGACTTAACAGTCAAAGGCTGAGGAGCAAGTGGTTTAAAACAATCACTTGAAGCATTTCCTTCAAAGGTTTCAGAAGAAGAATATTGAACTCTGCCTTCATTAGGCATCATATCAATAATTGGATGATTTGGAAAAACAGTTTTAGCAAAACTAGCAGTTGAACTGGCTTCAGCTTGTGAGGAAGAAGTAGAAGTGCTGGGTGAGGGTGATTCATCATTCAGTTCAGAATGATAGTCATTCATGCCTTTAACAAAGTAGTGCTTAAGCATTTCCTCACGAGAAGTAAGAGCACTGAGAGGAATCCTCTATTCAGCAGCAGGGCTGTCGCTGAACATATTGGTTATGACAGCAGCAGTCTCATAATCACCACCGATTATGGCTTTCATTTGAGCAGGAACCTGCAAGCTGAAAATTTGGTTGATGATATACCCATACGGAGCTCTACCTCCGTACCCGAAGCAGAATACGAAGCCACCTTCGTACAGGTAAGATTACTTGTCTATATATCCAGAACGGAGCTCGACCTCCGTCCAGCACAATCATCGCGGAGCTTCTGAGGTAGCAAATACCCAGCTCCAAGGTAAAACATATCAAAAAGATCGGGTATAGATACTTTCTATGATTATCCGATCTAGATAACATAATAGAGGTCCGATAATCTCGGACACGGCTTACTAAGAGATCATCACAAATCTCCTCAACAAGGAAATAGAATATATCACAAAGAGGGAGAGATTTACCCTAAATCTCTTACCCTCCTCTCCAAGTTTTCACCCTCTATATAAATAGAGGAGGAAGCCATACGGCACGATATCATATATCACATACTCGATATACATAATCCCTTTATCATACGATACCTATTCGATCTTCGAATAAACCCTAAACTATCCCATTGTAACATCCCAAATATTTTTCTAGTATTGTTGACTTAGTCGTTAGTCAACATTGATTTTCCATGTTAAAATGTTATATGTGGTTTAATGAAGATGTTAAATATGTGGATAATATTATGGGTATAAGGTGAGCTATGTGCGTAGCAGTTAAGTTGAATAATATGTGTCATTTATGTGGATAAAATTGGGCATGTGCTGTCATTTAGTTTCACTAAAAGTGTCAATGAATATTTACCGTCAATACCTGTTAAGGTAGATGTATTCCGTATAGTGTAAAATAGTTTTAAGAAGCCGATGTATCGTACAGATCTAACTTATCAAAAAAGTAACTAATGGGTAAAAAATATAAATAACTCAAAGTGATGGTCATTAGGCCATATCTTTAGCTCGGCCCAAACTATTACTAATAGCCATATTTTATCATAGCCCATATGTAGCAGATAGATATACTCATTCGTTGATACCTAGTTATACTATCGACTTTACAACCCTAAACGTAACCAAAGATGATTTGTGCGATTTAGGAGGCGGCAAAGTGACGAAACCTTACAGCCGCAAGAGAACCTAGATATACAAGTGAGAATAGGAAGCAAATTATTCCGGTTCAAGAACCTGTTCAATCATCACACTTATCGTTTTGTTCTTCGGTTACATCATTAGGTATACCTCCGACATGTTTATAGTTTTAACGTCCTACTATAAGTTAAAGTATCATGAGTTTATATTACTCGAGTTGTCGAGAGGTCTAAAATCGCAAATAACTTTTGAATACTGAATTCGCATCATGTAATACGTCGGGTCAAGTCGGGTTTACGTATAAGTTTCAAGCCTAGTTCTGTAACTATGATTATGTAGTATAAAGATGTATGTTATGGGATTTCATGGTACATGAATCTAGTTAAAGAAAAACAAAACTAAAGTTTATATTTTAAAGCCAAATCTTACGATGGAGCATAAACTGATTTTCATGGGATTTCATGGTACATGAATCTAGTTAAAGAAAAACAAAACTAAAGTTTATATTTTAAAGCCAAATCTTACGATGGAGCATAAACTGATTTTCATGGAGTTTTATTATACACATAATTATACTAAAGAGGAATTCTAAACCTTTTCATGGATTTTCATGGTTTTGAATTATTAACTTTTGTTATTTAAATCTTTTAGATTGTCAATTCAGTAGTGGGTTGGTTAGTAAATGATCAAGTAAATGTATTCTAAGCCACTTAAATATATGTATGTTAATCCATAAATGAGAAACATATTTTGGGGTTAATTGTTTGTACATATAGTTACAGCTTGTTGATGGCGGTTTTGTTTCGCAAGAAAGGGGAGTTCAAGACTCTCAAGACGTGTTGTAGTTATTCAAATTAATTAATATTTAATTAGGCAAGTAATATATAGAATTTAATCTTGTAGAAAGCAGCTCTAGTTATCTCCATGGAAACTTCATGTGTTATTAACTCAAATTAGTTTGCATGAATCCTAGGAAATATGATCAACTTGATTATGATATTTATATATGAGTTCAGTTTAGGGAGGTCAAAATAATTAAGTTCTCGGTAGCTTAAAACATTATGACGTGAAATCATGTATTCTTAATTCATAAATGTGATAAATTGGTTGATATTGATATTATTATTATCTGTTCAAATAACTAGGAATCAAACTTTGAGGAGTAAGCAGCAAGGTTGCATTCTTGTTTGATTTGAGGTAAGATAACATACTTTTTTCACGCTGGGGGACACAACAAAATGTGTTTTTGATATAATCTCTTTTACGATGTTTTATTTATCTCATACGTATGATGGGTATGGGATGCATGTGGGGGGTATTTGTGGACATTTTATGCATGATTATGTATATATGCTTGTGATAAATGATTTGTTGTGTGAGAGTTGTTTGTTGTTGGCTTGTACACATAGTACACTAGACTTATTTAAGTTGTCATGTCACGAAGCACGTTAGGGGCCCTAATAATGTAACGAGGAATTATCGTGTGTTAACGTGGAATTTATCGTGTGTTTAAGTCTCGAGCACAACGTGGAAAAGTGTTAAGCTTAACCCACATTAGTCCAATGGACTCTTGTGTACGTGGATCACTCGGGGGGCAATGTACATGCTTCTCGTGTGACTCAATCATCGTGGAAAGAGTAGACCGGGTGGAGTGATTGACCACTATACGTGCGGAAACGGTTTGCTCATGGATTTGGTTATGCCTATCCATAACGACGCCGATGGACCCCGAAAGGTTACCCATCATGTCGGGTGTGAGGTTCCTGTAAGGTCTTATGACCGCCGACACACAAACCTTTTATTGTTGACTATAATGGCATAACTATACGTGGATATCGTGGAACGTGGATATCGTGGAATGTGGAAATTGTGTTGTAACTTGGAATTATAAGGATTGCTAGGCACTTTATAGGATTAAATATCCTGACGATGTTGTTTACGTGGAATTATGTGATTGTGCCTATACATATGTGTGAGATATATCTTTTATTAAAATGTTTTAATTGGCAATCCTTGTTTTGTACTAACCTGTTATCTTACTCGGCTTTTAAGCTGACACTTGTGTTTTGTGGAAAAAAATGTGTTGTGCCCTCAGGTTAGGACTTGAAGCTGATTGGTAGATGGTGAGACGGGTAGCTACTTGTGGAGCTTGATGATTGTTGCTTTAGTTACCCATAGTTGCATTTATCTACATAGACATATTTATTTAGCCGTTTGGCCATATTTATGTTGGTTGTCTTTTACGTTGATTGTGGATTTTATTTGAGCTATTGTGACGATATTGTCGGTAACACCTTTTGAAACATTTATTTTGTTTTATTGATTCCGTTGGGAATCGAATGAGATTTTTAAACGTCGCTTCCGTAATTTGTTAACGGTGTTATGTTTAAAGTTGAAAATTTTTGAAATCCACATTTTTATAAAGCATGGTGTTACACCCATAAAACCTAAGTCGCAACGAAACGACTTAGGATCAGCAATTATAAGGCGTAAAGCGGTCTTCGACCCTCTGACCGGAAGGGAATCGCCAACAAACACCCCAAAACCCCACTCACACCTTCGGTTGAGTCATAGTGCGATTATTTGATCAAACAAATTGGCGCCATCCGTGGGACCTCAACTTTAAAAAGTCGGATCCAACCACGATCAAAACAAAAAGCATTATGTCAAACCTTAATTCCCTTCCGAAACAACGTGAGTCAGATACCGCTCGTAATCAAGAAAAAGATGGTGATGAAACCCTCTTGGTCGAGAGGATTGACTCCCCAGACGAACAAGAAACCGAAACCATCGACCAACCGCAAGATGACCGGATGGCAGGCCGGCAGGCCTGTCATATAATGACATTAAGTAAGGTAGGAAATGGCATATCCGGCACGAAAGAGGGTAGCACAGAAAGAAGCCCGGCCCCAGATCCGAAGGAAGACACTGTATCGCGTCTTATGTTCACCACACGGAGCGATTCGTTGTCGGAAGCATCAGCACTCCAGGAAAAACATGAAGATCAGGTTCAAGGTGCCAGAGACGGCCCCATAATGGCAGACGATAATGAACAAAAATCTGCTAAACAGGATCTGGGCAAGAATAAGGAGGATCCCAGAAAGACAAAGAGTCCAATCCAGACGCACCCGATGCACCCGATTTTCCAAGAGACCTCTGTCGGGACAATACCGGCGGGAGCTATGCAGACGATACCCGGGCTGGGTACGTGCTCATCACCAGGAATATATCCACCGTATTATTATGGAGGATATTACTACCCATACGGAGCGCCACCCTTCGGGGTAAGCTACCCAGGAAGCATGCAGACGTCGTGGTATTACCCGTATGGTATTGTGACCCCTCAACATTTAAAGGCAAGCCCGACAACCAGATCCGAAGATGGAAAGGTTAAGGAAAAAGAGGCAGAGCCTAAATACAAAGGGTCATGCCTACAATTTGCAAGGGACCTACGTCAACATGTACACTCCGGTAAAGATACTGGAACTCCAGGATCTGCCTTGGTATGATGGTACCTCCGATGTTGATAAATTCCTTAGGAATGTCGACAAAGCGGCAAAATCAGAAGGATGGAGTAACCCGGCGACCTGCCATGTCATTCTTTACCTTCTGCACGGAAAAACAAGGGGATGGCTCAAAAGCCTGCCCGAAGAAAGTATACGAGACATCAATGATTTCAAAACCAAGCTAAGAGAAGAGTTTGGCCCTCACACAGGGGCACATGACATAAAGCAGGAGGAAGATGAAGAGACAGAAGATTTTTTGAAGCGATACGGAGATAGCACCAGAAACCTAGTGCACCTATCCGAAGAAGAAAGAATATCGGGAGCTATACACGGGCTCCGATCAAAGGAATTAATACGGCATTTATGCCTTAGCAAGCCAAAAAGCTATGCAAAGCTGGTGGATACGTTCCACGAATGGAAAAGCGCGGAAGAAATAGCAGAGAAAGCCATGGCTAAATGGAAAACAATGACAGTAAAGAATGGGAAAAGGGCTGTAACGACGAAAGAAGTAACAGCAGAAGAGTTCTCTCCCATATATAGAATAAACAGTTACAAGAGAACGGTTGCTAACCTTCGAAAGACTCCATCAGACCTTTTGTCATCAGAAGAGATAACAAGAACGTTCGTCAAGCCAGCACCGTTATCCGGAAGAGGAACCAGAAACCTGGATAAATTCTGTTGTTTTCATAACGGATATGGTCACAGCACCGATTACTGTAGAGAATTGCTTAAACAGATAAATGACGCAGCAAGAGAAAACAAGCTGACACATCTGGTGAAACGGAGCAGACCGAGCTTCGAAGAAGCAGAACCGGATGAACACCGAAGAAGGATACTATCAAATACCTTAATCCTAAAAGGACCACAACACTATCACTTCGGTGAGCTGGACGACAAGGTATCGATAGACCCGGTGCTAATAAGAGTAAACATAGGCAACGTATGCCTAAAAAATACACAAGTAGATACAGGAAGTGGACGAGACATAATTTACGAAAAAAGTTTCCTCCGACTACCAAAGAAATTGCGAGAGACAATTACCCCACTGAACACAGAGGTGGTAGGATTTGCCAGTGGGCGGATCCGCCCTTTAGGAGAAATATGGCTGGACGCCACCATTGGAGGATTCCCCTGGCGAAGAACCGCAAAAAATCTGGCATTCGTAATAAGAGCAAACTCGCCCTATGACATGCTCCTGGGCAGAGAAGGAATGAGGAAATTCCACATGATAGCGTCCACAATACATGGTTGCGTACAGTACAAATCCCATGGAGGGATGCAAACGCTGCTCTCCTCACTCACCGATGACACAAAGAGAGAGAGCTCCGTACCATGGTACAAACGCAACAGAAGAGCAGTTCAAAAAGGACCCAGAGGACAGTTGGGAACTACAGCAGAAGGATCCTTCGAAGAAGAATATGCAGTCAGCTCCGTGGAAACGGAGGACGCATAAGGCAGCAAACAAAAGACTCTGGAAGGCATTAAGACTGGTTGGAGCATAATTTGCTCCCGGGATAAGCCAAATTAACGGAGCAGATTTGGTAGCAAAAAAGTAGCAGCCAGGAAAAATACAATTTTTTGTAAAATCCTCCTGCCATGTACTTACAAGCTCCCAAATAAATAAAACGATCGTAATAATATTATAAATGCGCATAAAATTTTTTAAATTTTGAATTGTTAAGGGGACGCCCATAAGACTTTTCAAACAAACATGAGATAATCACCCATGAGCCCAATGCATAAGTCACTCCCTCCTTATGATTGTAGTGCATAAGCATTGGTGTGTGAGACATTCCCTTAAACAAGGAATGCATTAAGGGATATCATTCTCCCATACGAATGAAAAAGCAAAGCAATAACAAGAAAACAGAAAGAAGGAAAGAGTGAAGTCATTCAAAATAAAATGGATCGCAATAAATCTACATCCCTTGAGGCCTAATATCATACAAATCATAAACAGAGGCATCGGGATTAGAAGCTATCCGTTGAATATAAGGATAAGTAATATTCCTTAAGGCTTCTTCCGCAGCATCAATCCTTAACTCTCTACCGAGAAGCCTACCCCTATCCCTCTTACAGAGCAATCACCCCATCACGCTCCAGACGCAAAGCAAACAAGGACCGTGCATCAACCCGAATAGCTTCAATCAACTCATCAAGGCTCTGATCAAATTCAGGACTCATCATTAGCGTACGGAAGACATGAGGAATAACACCAGAGATAATTTGGCGTCTGGCATTCCTCTCATCTTCCAACTCCGACTCCAACCTATTGATCAAAGCAGCAGAACCTTCAGAAACAAGAGAAGCGATGCGCATATGAGCAGCATCCAAACTTTGCGTAGCCAGAGCTAAGGCCTCCTGGGACTCAGCCAGTTCCCTTCTCAGAGACTCAACTGAAGACGGAGCAGCTCTAAGGGAAGCCAATTCTGCCCTATGCCTCTGCAGATTCTCCTCCAAATAGTGCACTCTGGCACTGCTGGCCGAACCAATCATACCAGCAGCAAAAAGAGCTTGGTTCGTCATCTCAGCAAGCCTCTGAGCAGGCATGGCATCCAGCATGGTTCCAAGATGCTCGGTGTTTTGGTCAAAAATTAACTAAGACAATTTTCGTAAAAAACTTAGATCAATTATGTAACCAAACTTTCGTTCGTGAGGTTAAGGGCTTATAAAATAGTTTTTAGATTCAAAGATGCGTTTAAAGACTGATTATGTCGACCAAACAACGAGCAAGGATAAAGATTAGAAAGATAAGAAACAATAATGATAAATAATGCAAATCAAAGTAAAGAACTTGTAAGTAATGCGATTAAAATAAAGAGTAAGGGACAAGAACACCGAGATTTGTTGACGAGGAAAAGCCCTTAATCCTTTGAGGATTGCCGGCATAAAAACCCCGGGAGGAAGCAATCGTCCCTGCCTTGTTCTTTTATTAATGATCGTTAAATGTTTACAAAGGGTGGAATTCGGTTGATCGATGTATCTAAGTGATAATGAAAATGAGAGTAGTGTGTGTGTGAATACAAGTGTATAATGATCAGTAAGTAAAGTGAAACTCAAGTGCCTAGATCGATCAGCCTCATTCAGTATTTATAGACCTAAGATCTAACCAACTATCCGAAGTTGTAGGGATCTTCCGGGTCTTGAACGTTGTGGAGGATCTTGCTCAGTCAAGTGGCCGTTACAGTCTTTCTCCTCGTGTGGAAATTGAATTGAACTCCGAGTATCCTGGCAGACCAAGTCGTCTTTGCGTGTAGAAGTGTTTTCCCATGTGTGAATTCTTTTCTTTACCGTTAGAGGTGTTTTCCTTGAATATTCCAGAACCTGCATACTTATCTCACGTGGAAATAACAATAATACTTGAAACATATCGTTAGCAAAGTATTAATATATAATCAGGATATTCTACTAAGTCAGGATCCTGGGACGTCAAGATCTTGGACCTCAGGATATTGGTACTTGAAATTTCACCCATAACAATTGTCCCCAAAGTTATTTGAATAAAATCTATTTTGTTTAAAATAACTTTGAATCTTATTGAGAAAGCTTTGACCGGAGTCAATTAGTAAATTTTGACACTGCCTTCAAGATAAGACGCGTGTAAGTAAGACAACCAAGAGTCTTGATTTGATAGGTAACTACCAAACGGTTCATTTCTATCTTTTCACCCCTCTATATAAGCCAACAACTTCAGACTTCTAAAATCATAAAGCTTTTTCTTCACACTTTCAATATGTCTCTCAAATCTTTAGGAGAATTTCTTCAAAAGGTACATTCTAGCACTGTTTTTAGTTCAATTTTATGCTATTTTTTAACTTATCTGTTTTCTGTTTCAGTCTCTTACTGATCTCGAAGAACAACAAATTGCTAAGGATAAGATCAATGAAGATATTATCCATACATTGGAAGGTCTGGTCAAATCCTATAAGGAGTCTGTTGAGACAGAGAAGCAGATAGGCTTGGAGGTGAAAAACAGTTTGGAAGCCAAGAATAAAATTCTAAACAATGCTTTGAGAGAACTTTGTTGTGAGATAGGAGCAACGCAAGAAGAACTCAGGGGTGCTCGAGAGGAGTTAGAGAGAGTAAGGTCTATCCTGGATAGGTTGAGGGAGATTAATCCTACACATTACTGGGATATTCTTCTATAAGTGTAGCATGGGCGATGAAGGATATAACGCAAAGGCCAGAGCCCATATTTTTAGACTCTTTTGGTAGTATCTGAAGAACTGAATCGGTAGGGGTAGTGTAATGTAGAATAACAATGTTTAGGAGGGGAGAGATTGGTCTGGAATGATCAATCATGGTTGTCGAACTGCTTTCGAGCAGTTTTTTGTAAATAACTTTTGAATGAAAACTGTCTTTTGATCTATTTTATTTCAGACTCGAAAATCAAAAGTGTTATTAAGGGTAAAGACGAAAAATGACTAATTACTTAAATGATGTCATGTGTCAGTTAATAATTACGCTTGACTTATTCGACTATATCAACAGTAAATAATCAAATCAAAATAGTAATTAAAGGGTAAGATACATGCACCTTTCATAGGTAATTAAGATCTCACTTGTTGGCTATGATCTCTGGTGTGCAGTATCTTTAATGGTCATCTGTCTCCAACATTTATTCCTGCAATAATATGCGTGGGAGTAGATTGATTTTTTGGAGGGGATTAAAATTAAGAAGGGGATTCTTAATTTTAAGATTCTCGTAGGGACATTGGTGTTCAAGATATAGAGGGGGACTCAATATCTTGAACTTGCTTAGGAGGCGTGGTTAGCCTTTTCGTATGTTTTGTGTAATGGGAGACGTGGTTAGCCTATTCGGGAGATCGATGGTAACACCGACAACCAACAGAATTAATTTCGACAACCTTGGAATTTAACCCTTCAGCTGTGAAACTAATTAACGTGCGACACGGGCGAATTTAAGAGAAGGTGAAAACCTTCAACCAAAAGTTGGCGTGAAAGCCAAAAGGTGAAGACCTTGTTCCACGATGTAATGCGTATGATTGATGATGTTGATCATCCTTTGAGATCTACAAAGCAGTAGTTTTTGAAACTGACGTTAGCCATTTGGCTAACGCCACTCCGACGCTCAAGTCAGTATCATCATTATGGAAAATAAGGTATAATTGAAAAAACAAATTAGAAAAGTAAGAAGTCATACCTGATTTTGTCAAAAGACAAAACAAATTACATATGATAAGTTTTGAGATGAATAGCATTCCAAGCTCTTGGAATTAATCTACCTTGTAAATCTTGAAGCCAATAAGAGCCTTTTCCAGCCTCTGCTTCAATTAAATAAGGACCCTCCCATTTTGGGTTTAGCTTACCATCCGGTTTAATTAAAGCCTTTTTAAGAACCAAATCACCAACTTGAAAGCGTCTCAATCTTAAATTTTTGTTATAAGACTTGGCGATTCGTTGTTGATAAGCTGCTATTCTTATCTTGGTCCTTTCTCGTAACTCCGTTACAGCTTCTAAATCTTCTAGTAACAGCTCCTTATTCTTCTCATAAGTCAACAAACTAACTCTAGCAGTAGGTAGATCCATCTCAGTTGGCAAAACTGCCTCAGCTCCAAATACAAGTGAAAATGGAGTCTGTCCAGTTGCACTCTTCGAAGTTGTTCGATCAGCCCATAAGACAAATGGCAATTCTTCAGCCCACTTACCTTTGGCTTGTCCCAGTCTCTTTTTTAGATTATTCATGATAATCTTGTTGCTTGATTCTGCCTGTCCATTAGCTTGTGGATGGACTGGAGTAGAAGTAATCATTTTGATCCCCATCTTTTGCAAAAATTTGTAGTCTTCTTGCCAATAAATTGTGATCCATTATCACAAATTATCTCTGCTGGAACTCCAAATCTTGTGAGTATATTTCTTTTGATAAAAGATATGACATGAGTTTCTTGTATCTTGGAATATGCTTCAGCTTCAATCCATTTTGAAAAATAATCCGTCATGGCCAAGAAAAATTTCTTGCCAGCTGAAGATTCTGTCATTGGCCCAACAATATCCATCCCCCATTTCATAAATGGCCATGGCGATAGAACTGGATACATGGGTTCTGCTGGTTGATGATAAATGTTGCTGTGTCGTTGACATGCATCACATTTCTTCGCATATTCCTCAGCATCTTGTTTCATGGTTGGCCAATAATAACCTGTTATCAAGATTTTCGAATATAAAGATCTCCCAGCTGTATGATTTCCACATTCTCCTTCATGTATATCCTTAAGAACCTCATTGGTCTCGGGATATTCTAAACACCTAAGATATGGTCCTGCAAGAGATTTTCTATACAAAATACCATTTATCATAGAATAATGAGCCGTTTTCATGCGAAAATTCCTTGGATTATCATCTTTAGGAATTGTCCCAGCATTTAAATATTCTATTATTGGTTTGGTCCAGGAATTTCGATTATCTTCAGAATTTTCTGTTTCTGTATCTTGAACAGCTAAGATATTAGTCGATTCTATAGCAGGATGTAACACATGTATTATAGGAATCTTAGTTTCTGTTGACATCTTAAGTGTTGATCCTAGATTTGCTAAAGCATCAGCTTCAGTATTTTCTTCTCTAGGCACTTGTTCTATATCAAATAAATCAAAGTTCTCAGCCAGTTTTTTAACTATTTCTAAATATTGCATCAATTTTTCACCTTTTGCAGCATATATTCCATTAAAATGATTGACTAATAGTAATGAATCTACATACACTTTAAGGTTTCTAATGTTCATATCTTTAGCCAGTTGCATGCCAGAAATTAAAGCTTCATATTCTGCTTCATTATTTGTAGCTATAAAATGACAATTCACTGCTTGGGGTATAATATCCCCCTGTGGCGATTTTAGTACGATACCTAATCCTATTCCTTTAACATTAGCTGCACCATCAGTGTATAAAGTCCATTTTTCAGTAGCTTCTTCTAACATTTTTACCTCTAGATGTAACATTCGTGATTTTTACCCGTTTGGCTGTACTTGTAATTTGATTAACTACTTTAATAAACGAAAACTTTGGGCCTGATTGTGTTCGTTTATCTGTAAATTGGGCCAGTTATAATGTCATAATTGGATTTCTAGAATTAAGCCCATACTACAAGACTGTGATATTGGCCCATACGTGTTATAAAAATTATACTATAGAAGATGATTGAGTAACTGTGGTAACAGGAAAAACGTATATACGAAACCTTAAGTATAATGTACGGTTCCAACAGTGTCGGTGGAACAGTGTCGGTGAAACAGTGTCGGTGGCTAGATGATAATTCCATTAATTGGACAAAGACCGACATAACTTTATGTAAAGAAAGATACTTGTGAAATCTCCGTTGTCTGTTATTGATCATGAACCTAATCCCTTGGCTGGATAAATACCCCCTATTAGTCTCAAGGGTTATCTATCTCTATTATTTCTTATATTTTCTTTTCTCTGGAACCACAAAAACAAGCACACACACAGACCATTTCTCCTACTCTTTTCTTCTTATTCTTCTTCTTAATTTCTGATCTAAATCATCATCATAATAAGTGATCAACTAGAAATTGTATAACAATAATAAACATATCTCAAATTTGGCTATCCAAGTTCAAGAAATCTTCACTTTCAAGTTCATTCTCGGAGTTGACTTTTCTTTTGGTAAGTCAAACTTAACTCAAATTCACCATTTTATGTTGTTAACATGTTTCTAGTTGTATCAAAGTGTTCTTGAGTCAAATTGTAGGTCAAAACCGAAATAGGTCAAATTTAGGGTTACAAAGTGGGTAAAAATTAGGTCAAATCGAATTTATACATGGAAATGATGTTATGGAAAGAGTTTGATGATGGGTTTTGCTCAAATTATGTTGGTAATATGTTTTGTAGCTTCAACTTTGGGCGTAACTTACGCCCATACAAATTTTGAACTAGCGTAACTTACGCCACTTTTCAGATTTTCGTCTGTTTTGCGCATCATTTTTCACTAGCGTAACTTACGCCATCAATTTTGAACTAGCGTAACTTACGCCATCAATTTTGAACTAGCGTAACTTACGCCATCAATTTTGAACTAGCGTAACTTACGCCATCAATTTTGAACTAGCGTAACTTACGCCATCAATTTTGAACTAGCGTAACTTACGCCATCAATTTTGAACTAGCGTAACTTACGCCATCAATTTTGAACTAGCGTAACTTACGCCATCAATTTTGAACTAGCGTAACTTACGCCATCAATTTTGAACTAGCGTAACTTACGCCATCAATTTTGAACTAGCGTAACTTACGCCATCAATTTTGAACTAGCGTAACTTACGCCATCAATTTTGAACTAGCGTAACTTACGCCATCAATTTTGAACTAGCGTAACTTACGCCATCAATTTTGAACTAGCGTAACTTACGCCATCAATTTTGAACTAGCGTAACTTACGCCATCAATTTTGAACTAGCGTAACTTACGCCATCAATTTTGAACTAGCGTAACTTACGCCATCAATTTTGAACTAGCGTAACTTACGCCATCAATTTTGAACTAGCGTAACTTACGCCATCAATTTTGAACTAGCGTAACTTACGCCATCAATTTTGAACTAGCGTAACTTACGCCATCAATTTTGAACTAGCGTAACTTACGCCATCAATTTTGAACTAGCGTAACTTACGCCATCAATTTTGAACTAGCGTAACTTACGCCATCAATTTTGAACTAGCGTAACTTACGCCATCAATTTTGAACTAGCGTAACTTACGCCATCAATTTTGAACTAGCGTAACTTACGCCATCAATTTTGAACTAGCGTAACTTACGCCATCAATTTTGAACTAGCGTAACTTACGCCATCAATTTTGAACTAGCGTAACTTACGCCATCAATTTTGAACTAGCGTAACTTACGCCATCAATTTTGAACTAGCGTAACTTACGCCATCAATTTTGAACTAGCGTAACTTACGCCATCAATTTTGAACTAGCGTAACTTACGCCATCAATTTTGAACTAGCGTAACTTACGCCATCAATTTTGAACTAGCGTAACTTACGCCATCAATTTTGAACTAGCGTAACTTACGCCATCAATTTTGAACTAGCGTAACTTACGCCATCAATTTTGAACTAGCGTAACTTACGCCATCAATTTTGAACTAGCGTAACTTACGCCATCAATTTTGAACTAGCGTAACTTACGCCATCAATTTTGAACTAGCGTAACTTACGCCATCAATTTTGACCTTCTGTTTACGCCACACCATGACGCTAACCACGCCAAAACATGAGTTTCCAAGCCACCGTAGGTTACGCCAACTTTGGGCGTAACTTACGCCCATACAAATTTTGAACTAGCGTAACTTACTACCCCCAGGGCCGTAACTTACTACCCACTCCATCTTCCATTTTCATTTTGCCTTCTGTTTACGCCCACCTTACGCCGGTTCAGACGCCAAAACATGAGTTTCCAAGCCACCGTAGGTTACGCCAACTTTGGGCGTAACTTACGCCCATACAAATTTTGAACTAGCGTAACTTACGCCCCCCAGGGCCGTAACTTACGCCCCCTCCCTTGAGTCACTTTTCAGATTTTCGTCTGTTTTGCGCATCAGTTTTCAAACGTCAATAACTTTTGAACCGTAAGTCCGTTTTAGGCGTGTGACCTATCGTTGGAATCGTGAGAGAGTCTACTTTCTCATAGTATAATCCTTATAACTTAAATCCACTGTCATTTCCAAAAATGACGTGATAAAGTGTCCTTGTTTATATTCGATTGAACCAATAAGACACTTTAGGGTTGTGACGTAACCGAGTTGAGTCCCAAGTGTCCTCTAAGGTTGATTTACTCTTCTAAAACCTAGATAGGGTTTGACAAGTGATTTGTAATGTATATGTTAATAGGTGGTGAACGCTAAGCGACTGTTGGACGTTATAACTCGACTATAACTTGTACTTAGCTTGCATATCCAATCAAGGTGAGTTTCGTAAACCCTCCCTACTCTAATTGAGATTCGGGCTGAAAAGTGTACACATACGTGTTTGTTGAATGTTGTTAATCGTTATATGAATCGTTGTTGTTAAACGTGCTTGTTGAACGTGTTAATCGTTATATGTGATCATTATTGTTGAATGTTGTATTGTATGAAACGTAAACGTTGTGAACATGCATTTGAAATATATGTAAGTCATGCCGTTGATAATATACGTAAGTCATGCCGTTGATCATGCATTTGGAATATATGTAAGTCATGCCGTTGATCATGCATTTGGAATATATGTAAGTCATGCCGTTGATCATGCATTTGGAATATATGTAAGTCATGCCGTTGATCATGCATTTGGAATATATGTAAGTCATGCCGTTGATCATGCTTTTGAAATATATGTAAGTCATGCCGTTGATCATGCATTTGGAATATATGTAAGTCATGCCGTTGATCATGCTTTTGAAATATATGTAAGTCATGCCGTTGATCATGCATTTGGAATATATGTAAGTCATGCCGTTGATCATGCCTTGAAATATACGTAAGTCATGCCGTTGATCATGCATTTGGAATATATGTAAGTCATGCCGTTGATCATGCATTTGGAATATATGTAAGTCATGCCGTTGATCATGCATTTGGAATATATGTAAGTCATGCCGTTGATCATGGCGTTGAAATATACGTAAGTCATGCCGTTGATCATGCATTTGAAATATATGTAAGTCATGCCGTTGATCATGCTTTTGAAATATATGTAAGTCATGCCGTTGATCATGCTTTTGAAATATATGTAAGTCATGCCGTTGATCATGCTTTGAAATATATGTAAGTCATGCCGTTGATCATGCTTTTGAAATATATGTAAGTCATGCCGTTGATCATGCTTTTGAAATATATGTAAGTCATGCCGTTGATCATGCTTTTGAAATATATGTAAGTCATGCCGTTGATCATGCTTTTGAAATATATGTAAGTCATGCCGTTGATCATGCTTTGAAATATATGTAAGTCATGCCGTTGATCATGCTTTTGAAATATATGTAAGTCATGCCGTTGATCATGCATTTGAAATATATGTAAGTCATGCCGTTGATCATGCATTTGAAATATATGTAAGTCATGCCGTTGTTCATGCATTTGAAATATATGTAAGTCATGCCGTGTTGATCATGCTTTTGAAATATATGTAAGTCATGCCGTAATGATCACGCCTTTGGAACATATGTAAGTCGTGCCGAAACGTTGTTGAATCGTGTTATGTGTTGATGTTGTGCTAACGTATACCCTTTTAGGGTTTTCTTGATGTGATTAGGTATTCTAATCCCCGTATATCGTTAACGGTTGTATTCCCGATACGTTTATTCCTTGTTATATGTCCCTACGAACTCACCAACTTTATGTTGACGCTCTTTAGTACACTTTTCAGGTAATCAAGTTAATCAGAGACATAATGGATGAATAGATGCTTGCATTGCTAGGGTTTGGACTATCTTTGGACTTTCTGGATCCGTGATCCTTATTTCCCTTTAACGGGTTATGTTTAGGATCAACTACTATCGTTTGAACATTTTTCTTTTAAGTATGGATTGAGTGTGTATTTTGATGAATGTTGATTATTGTAATGAACTTGTGGATTGTCTCAATCTATTGAATGCATATAGTTTGACTCTACATAATTCCCATGTCATGCTGTGCTTTTCTAAGTGATACCCATGATTCCGCCATGTTGGGGTGTTACAGAATGGTATCAGAGCCATGGTTGTAGAGAACTAGGAGGATTTACCTAGTCTATAGCCATCGCACCCACATTTCATATTAGCATGCATGATAGGGAACTTTGTGTGCAACGTGAACTGTATGATGCATAAAAACGTTTTAAACGGAGTTCGTAGGTTGCTTATAATATGATGACTTGATTGTTATGTGAGAATTGTTGTGATGAACGTATATGATAGTGTCGGGATACACCGTTAATTGTGGAAAATGTTATGATGAACGTTGATGTGTTGAATTTTAGAAGCATTTATTATTTGCCCCCATAAGCAAAATGAAACGATGACATTAATGGAGTATAACATTCGGTAACCGTAGAGGCGATTGATCAACAAATCGAAAGTTATCCTATGTCATACAAAGTTAATGATCTCATGGATTGCGCCTTGTGGATAGAGTATAGTAGCTACCCGGTATGTTTAATGAGTGTTGATTAGGTGGAGGGTTAGCCGCTGGTACACCCTGTATACATACCCGGTCAACACTTAGAGAACATATTGGAATCGAGTTTTGATATCCATTCAATATATTAACAGTGTGGAGGGTTAGCCGATGGTACACCCTGTATACAAACACTTTTAATGTATTGAATGTTGAGGTTAAAATTCGGACTATGCTTTACCCACCTTGTTATGACTTGACCCTTTTATATAGCGTTGAATGTTTTCGTGATTGTATTGTTGATTGTAAATTGTACGATTGTTGAAGCCTTAGATTATTGCCATGATAATATCCCTGTAGAGATAACTATATTCATGCGATGATTTAGAAGGATTTAGGTATGTAATGTTTGTTATATGACAGTCGATTTTGATTATTCGTGTGAGAACTAACTTGCTGATCTAACACGCGTGTCCAGGAAAATGGTTAGACCAAGGAGAGCTAACACTAACTATGGACCTCAGAATGAACCCGAGGACCCGATTGAACAAGAAGTAGTTGGCGGTCGTGGTGGCAGAGGTGGTCGTGGAGGTAGAGGTGGCCGTGGAGGTCGTGGTGGCCGAGGTGGTCGGGGCAATCCTAATCCCCCGATAACCGCCGAGGTTGTCGCACAAGCTCTAAATGACCTCATGCCGGATCTTATGGCCCGAATTCAAGCGGCCATGGGAAATAATAATGAACAAGAAGAACCGGAAGATGAAGCAGTTCCCGTACAAAATGAACAAGAAAACGTAAATGTAAATGGTGTAGGTGTAGGAGAAGTTTTACCTAGACCGGATTATGATGTTCGTCAACCGGGATGCTTGTTTAAAGACTTCAAACTTTGTGGAGCCCCGGAATTTAATGGAGATAGTGGTGCTACGGGTTGCTTAGAATGGTTAGAGAGCATTGAATCTATCATTGCTCGAAGTGGTTGTGCCTACCACCAAAGAATCACTTATGCTTCCGGTATGTTGAAAGGTGGGGCTCTTGAGTGGTGGAACGAAGAAGTTGATGAATTGGGGATTGATGCGGCTAATAATCTTGTATGGGGAGAATTCAAGAATATGATAACTACTAAGTATTGCCCGGCCCATGAACTGAGGAGATTGCAAGTGGAATTTTCTAAACTTGCCATGAAGGGAGGAGACTACGAGAGTTACACACGCCGTTTTGGCCAACTCTCTAGACTCATTCCTCATTATGTGAGACCCCAAGAGGTTAAGATTGAGAAGTATGTTGCGGGATTGCCACATGAAGTGAGAGTGCTTGTCTCTCACCCCACCATGCCTTCAACTTACAAAGAGGCAACCACCCGTACCGCTAGCATAACCTTGGAACTCATTAGGGGTGGCAAGTTGAACAAGAACGATAATAAGAATGATAACAAGAGGAAGGATGTTGCCGAGTCTAGCGGCACCAAGAAAGATGATAGGCGTGATAATAAGCGCCATGGTCGTGGTGGGAAAGTTTTTGCGGCGGTTGTACCGGCGACGGGCCCTTCAAGAGGTGGTTATGCCGGGACTAATCCTTTATGTCCTAGGTGTAATCGTCACCACCAACCCACCATGAGATGTGATGCTTGTTTTCATTGCAACCTACCGGGACACACCTCAAGATTTTGTCCAACTAACCCCCGGAATGGTCCTTTAAATGTTGCCCCTCTTAATGCTATACGTCCCCCGATGGTTCCGGGTTCTTGTTATGAATGTGGTAGCCAAGACCACTACCGCAACCGGTGCCCACATCTTATTGGTCAACAAGTCCAAGTGACCGTGCATCCTAACCAGTTGCAAATTGCCGGTCCGAATCAAAACCGAGGAAACCAAGGACAACAACAACAACCTCCTCAAGCTCCTCACCAACATTTGGCCCCCCGTGGAAGAGCTTTTGCCGTGAATGCGACCGAGGCTCGAAGTGATCCAAATGTCGTAGCAGGTACCTTTCTCCTCAATCACCAATATGCTACCGTGTTATTTGATTCTGGAGCCGATTATAGTCTCATTTCCAATGATTTTATTCCGTTGATCGATGCTAATCCTAGCCCGTTGTCCTTTTGTTTTGAACTTGAAATGGTAAATGGTGGATTTCTAGGATTAGTCAAGTTGTTCGTGATTGTGTGTTAGATTTATGTGATCACCCATTTTACATTGACTTAATGCCTTTTGATATCGGTAGTTTTGACGTAATTGTGGGTATGGATTGGTTATCGACCATGAACGCGGTAATTGATTGTGGTAGTCGAACTGTGAGGATTCCGTTAGAAAATAGGGAAGAATTAGTGGTTCAAGGCGAAACAACCGAACTATGGGATGGGAATGTATATAGTGTTAAGATCACAAAGATTGAATTGAAAACCGTGCCAGTAGTTAAAGACTTTGCGGATGTATTTCCGGATGACCTACCGGGTTTACCTCCATCTCGTGAACTTGACTTCCGTATTGAACTTATTCCTAACGCTTCTCCCGTGGCCAAAGCACCTTATCGCTTAGCCATGACCGAATTACAAGAGTTGGCCGCCCAACTCAAAGAGCTTCAAGACAAGGGTTTCATTCGCCCTAGTCAATCGCCTGGGGCGCACCGGTTTTGTTCGTTAAAAAGAAAGATGGCACATTCCGAATGTGTATCGATTATAGAGAATTGAACAAACTAACGGTAAAGAATCGTTATCCTCTTCCTAGGATTGACGATTTATTCGACCAACTCCAAGGTGCTCGTTTCTTTTCCAAAATTGATTTGAGGTCCCCCCCCCCCCCCCCCCCCCCCCCCCCCCCCCCCCCCCCCCCCCCCCCCCCCCCCCCCCCCCCCCCCCCCCCCCCCCCCCCCCCCCCCCCCCCCCCCCCCCCCCCCCCCCCCCCCCCCCCCCCCCCCCCCCCCCCCCCCCCCCCCCCCCCCCCCCCCCCCCCCCCCCCCCCCCCCCCCCCCCCCCCCCCCCCCCCCCCCCCCCCCCCCCCCCCCCCCCCCCCCCCCCCCCCCCCCCCCCCCCCCCCCCCCCCCCCCCCCCCCCCCCCCCCCCCCCCCCCCCCCCCCCCCCCCCCCCCCCCCCCCCCCCCCCCCCCCCCCCCCCCCCCCCCCCCCCCCCCCCCCCCCCCCCCCCCCCCCCCCCCCCCCCCCCCCCCCCCCCCCCCCCCCCCCCCCCCCCCCCCCCCCCCCCCCCCCCCCCCCCCCCCCCCCCCCCCCCCCCCCCCCCCCCCCCCCCCCCCCCCCCCCCCCCCCCCCCCCCCCCCCCCCCCCCCCCCCCCCCCCCCCCCCCCCCCCCCCCCCCCCCCCCCCCCCCCCCCCCCCCCCCCCCCCCCCCCCCCCCCCCCCCCCCCCCCCCCCCCCCCCCCCCCCCCCCCCCCCCCCCCCCCCCCCCCCCCCCCCCCCCCCCCCCCCCCCCCCCCCCCCCCCCCCCCCCCCCCCCCCCCCCCCCCCCCCCCCCCCCCCCCCCCCCCCCCCCCCCCCCCCCCCCCCCCCCCCCCCCCCCCCCCCCCCCCCCCCCCCCCCCCCCCCCCCCCCCCCCCCCCCCCCCCCCCCCCCCCCCCCCCCCCCCCCCCCCCCCCCCCCCCCCCCCCCCCCCCCCCCCCCCCCCCCCCCCCCCCCCCCCCCCCCCCCCCCCCCCCCCCCCCCCCCCCCCCCCCCCCCCCCCCCCCCCCCCCCCCCCCCCCCCCCCCCCCCCCCCCCCCCCCCCCCCCCCCCCCCCCCCCCCCCCCCCCCCCCCCCCCCCCCCCCCCCCCCCCCCCCCCCCCCCCCCCCCCCCCCCCCCCCCCCCCCCCCCCCCCCCCCCCCCCCCCCCCCCCCCCCCCCCCCCCCCCCCCCCCCCCCCCCCCCCCCCCCCCCCCCCCCCCCCCCCCCCCCCCCCCCCCCCCCCCCCCCCCCCCCCCCCCCCCCCCCCCCCCCCCCCCCCCCCCCCCCCCCCCCCCCCCCCCCCCCCCCCCCCCCCCCCCCCCCCCCCCCCCCCCCCCCCCCCCCCCCCCCCCCCCCCCCCCCCCCCCCCCCCCCCCCCCCCCCCCCCCCCCCCCCCCCCCCCCCCCCCCCCCCCCCCCCCCCCCCCCCCCCCCCCCCCCCCCCCCCCCCCCCCCCCCCCCCCCCCCCCCCCCCCCCCCCCCCCCCCCCCCCCCCCCCCCCCCCCCCCCCCCCCCCCCCCCCCCCCCCCCCCCCCCCCCCCCCCCTTCACACTACACACACACACAAATTCAAAATACACACTCTTCATTCACTCCCTTGGAACTCACCACTTTCTCTCAACTCTTCACTCTTCTCACACACTCTCTTTTCTCTCAAAACAAACTCTCTTCTCCCTCCTCTCTTCTTCTTACCTACGGCCAAAAGGGAGCAAGAAAAAGGGCAAGCTTAAATCATATTAACACTTACTAATAATAAGGGTTTAAGTTAGTTTGATAAAGGGTTAATCCAAGGCATATTCAAGGGTTGTTCTAGGCTTAGATTCAAGGTGTTATAGGGGTTTGAAGGCCACAAAAATCTGCCCAAAATCTTCATCCAAAACCAAGTCCAAGAGGGTATAATCTTCATCCTTTTTACTAGATCTAATCTCGTTTTTGTTTATATTCAAAGGTTTTATCAAAAACTCATACTTTCTTCTTGTTTTCTTTGTAATATACACTTAATGAGGGCAAAGTTGATAGGATCTTTCTTTCCATGCTCATGCATGTCGAATCTAATAAGAAAGATCCAAGGATTCAACAAGTTTAAGACCCAAAAGTGTGGTTATAGATTCGTAGCTTTTAAAGTAACTTTCTTGTTGATAGATCTATATGTTTTTGTATTGTTGAAAGTTAGATCTATAAAAGTTGATAGTAAAAAGTGTTGATTCGAATGCATATATGCTAGATTTAAGAAAGTTGGATCTTTTGTTGGATTATGAGATGGATATGGACTTGTTATAAGTGAAAAATATATATTAATAAAAAAAAAAAAAAAAAAAAAAAAAAAAAAAAAAAAAAAAAAAAAAAAAAAAAAAAAAAAAAAAAAAAAAAAAAAAAAAAAAAAAAAAAAAAAAAAAAAAAAAAAAAAAAAAAAAAAAAAAAAAAAAAAAAAAAAAAAAAAAAAAAAAAAAAAAAAAAAAAAAAAAAAAAAAAAAAAAAAAAAAAAAAAAAAAAAAAAAAAAAAAAAAAAAAAAAAAAAAAAAAAAAAAAAAAAAAAAAAAAAAAAAAAAAAAAAAAAAAAAAAAAAAAAAAAAAAAAAAAAAAAAAAAAAAAAAAAAAAAAAAAAAAAAAAAAAAAAAAAAAAAAAAAAAAAAAAAAAAAAAAAAAAAAAAAAAAAAAAAAAAAAAAAAAAAAAAAAAAAAAAAAAAAAAAAAAAAAAAAAAAAAAAAAAAAAAAAAAAAAAAAAAAAAAAAAAAAAAAAAAAAAAAAAAAAAAAAAAAAAAAAAAAAAAAAAAAAAAAAAAAAAAAAAAAAAAAAAAAAAAAAAAAAAAAAAAAAAAAAAAAAAAAAAAAAAAAAAAAAAAAAAAAAAAAAAAAAAAAAAAAAAAAAAAAAAAAAAAAAAAAAAAAAAAAAAAAAAAAAAAAAAAAAAAAAAAAAAAAAAAAAAAAAAAAAAAAAAAAAAAAAAAAAAAAAAAAAAAAAAAAAAAAAAAAAAAAAAAAAAAAAAAAAAAAAAAAAAAAAAAAAAAAAAAAAAAAAAAAAAAAAAAAAAAAAAAAAAAAAAAAAAAAAAAAAAAAAAAAAAAAAAAAAAAAAAAAAAAAAAAAAAAAAAAAAAAAAAAAAAAAAAAAAAAAAAAAAAAAAAAAAAAAAAAAAAAAAAAAAAAAAAAAAAAAAAAAAAAAAAAAAAAAAAAAAAAAAAAAAAAAAAAAAAAAAAAAAAAAAAAAAAAAAAAAAAAAAAAAAAAAAAAAAAAAAAAAAAAAAAAAAAAAAAAAAAAAAAAAAAAAAAAAAAAAAAAAAAAAAAAAAAAAAAAAAAAAAAAAAAAAAAAAAAAAAAAAAAAAAAAAAAAAAAAAAAAAAAAAAAAAAAAAAAAAAAAAAAAAAAAAAAAAAAAAAAAAAAAAAAAAAAAAAAAAAAAAAAAAAAAAAAAAAAAAAAAAAAAAAAAAAAAAAAAAAAAAAAAAAAAAAAAAAAAAAAAAAAAAAAAAAAAAAAAAAAAAAAAAAAAAAAAAAAAAAAAAAAAAAAAAAAAAAAAAAAAAAAAAAAAAAAAAAAAAAAAAAAAAAAAAAAAAAAAAAAAAAAAAAAAAAAAAAAAAAAAAAAAAAAAAAAAAAAAAAAAAAAAAAAAAAAAAAAAAAAAAAAAAAAAAAAAAAAAAAAAAAAAAAAAAAAAAAAAAAAAAAAAAAAAAAAAAAAAAAAAAAAAAAAAAAAAAAAAAAAAAAAAAAAAAAAAAAAAAAAAAAAAAAAAAAAAAAAAAAAAAAAAAAAAAAAAAAAAAAAAAAAAAAAAAAAAAAAAAAAAAAAAAAAAAAAAAAAAAAAAAAAAAAAAAAAAAAAAAAAAAAAAAAAAAAAAAAAAAAAAAAAAAAAAAAAAAAAAAAAAAAAAAAAAAAAAAAAAAAAAAAAAAAAAAAAAAAAAAAAAAAAAAAAAAAAAAAAAAAAAAAAAAAAAAAAAAAAAAAAAAAAAAAAAAAAAAAAAAAAAAAAAAAAAAAAAAAAAAAAAAAAAAAAAAAAAAAAAAAAAAAAAAAAAAAAAAAAAAAAAAAAAAAAAAAAAAAAAAAAAAAAAAAAAAAAAAAAAAAAAAAAAAAAAAAAAAAAAAAAAAAAAAAAAAAAAAAAAAAAAAAAAAAAAAAAAAAAAAAAAAAAAAAAAAAAAAAAAAAAAAAAAAAAAAAAAAAAAAAAAAAAAAAAAAAAAAAAAAAAAAAAAAAAAAAAAAAAAAAAAAAAAAAAAAAAAAAAAAAAAAAAAAAAAAAAAAAAAAAAAAAAAAAAAAAAAAAAAAAAAAAAAAAAAAAAAAAAAAAAAAAAAAAAAAAAAAAAAAAAAAAAAAAAAAAAAAAAAAAAAAAAAAAAAAAAAAAAAAAAAAAAAAAAAAAAAAAAAAAAAAAAAAAAAAAAAAAAAAAAAAAAAAAAAAAAAAAAAAAAAAAAAAAAAAAAAAAAAAAAAAAAAAAAAAAAAAAAAAAAAAAAAAAAAAAAAAAAAAAAAAAAAAAAAAAAAAAAAAAAAAAAAAAAAAAAAAAAAAAAAAAAAAAAAAAAAAAAAAAAAAAAAAAAAAAAAAAAAAAAAAAAAAAAAAAAAAAAAAAAAAAAAAAAAAAAAAAAAAAAAAAAAAAAAAAAAAAAAAAAAAAAAAAAAAAAAAAAAAAAAAAAAAAAAAAAAAAAAAAAAAAAAAAAAAAAAAAAAAAAAAAAAAAAAAAAAAAAAAAAAAAAAAAAAAAAAAAAAAAAAAAAAAAAAAAAAAAAAAAAAAAAAAAAAAAAAAAAAAAAAAAAAAAAAAAAAAAAAAAAAAAAAAAAAAAAAAAAAAAAAAAAAAAAAAAAAAAAAAAAAAAAAAAAAAAAAGTTAGTTAGTAAGGGAAAAAAAAAAAAAAAAAAAAAAAAAAAAAAAAAAAAAAAAAAAAAAAAAAAAAAAAAAAAAAAACAATTAATTAAGTATTATCATTAAAATAAAGGAAAAATGCACAAATAAAAGTATAAAAAAAAATGAAATTATAAATTAAAGAGCATCTAGGTCAGTAGATAATTCAAAGGAAATTATTCATAATTTATAAAGACAATTATGACACTTAAAAGTATTTTTAAGAATTTATTTAGCAAATAAATCAATAAAGTGAATAAATAAATAATTAAATATTATTAAATTAAACATATATTTACAAACCAGAAAATATACTTAAAATAATTATATTATGAGACCACTAATGTCAAATATCATTACTAAGCAAAGCGTGCAATGGAAATCATATCAATCCAAGCCAAACTACCGAAATTCCAATAAACGTACAAAAACGTATAATGAGAAAACGACTCTTACCACCAAATCTCTTATACCCAAACAATAAGAACATCATAATGCACATAAATTCCATAATCTAATAACAACCAAAGATGGGCAAGTCTACTAGTATACATCTCATGATCTAGCTCACTAGTTCATGTCACGCGAACTTACGCCGCGATTATATACGTTATGGTTTAGGCTTGCTTGAGGCGCAACAAATCTAAACGGAGGAATCACATTTGATCAGCCCCTATTCACTCTCTAATCAAGTGAGTCATAGCCCCCTTTCAAACTCTTTTATATGTTTTACTTTCGGGGTGAAAAGCATGTTTAATTAAAATGGCTTTATCTTATGAAATGATTCTTTGAAACAATGATAATGATGTGGGAATTATATTGTATGTTCAACATGTTATATGTTATATGATGAGCTTGAGTACTGTCAAACTGTGGTCCCCTGTACACTACTATTAACTCATTTGAGGCCTGTAGTTAGAGGGTTGCGCAACTAGGACTTGTCCCCTCATCCACTATTATAGGTAACGGTGGGATGTTTGGTCTGCCTTTGTGGTCACCTTCATCGCCAGTCTGGCCTCGCGGTGCTCTAACTACTATATATTTATGGGCGTCTCCATGGCACGACCCTTGGTTATCTTTATGCACGTGATTGACAGCATGTGCTTATCATTATCTTATCATATGGGACATTATATATTGATTGTTGGGACATAACCGGTCTTAGTAGTGGCTCAAGCATTTACTCATCGAAATATGTCATGGTAGTCTTACCATTGACCCAGAGGTATTGTTACTATATTATGGATGGAAATTATCGATTGAACATACGGGTTGGGTATGGACAGCATGATGAAATTCTTGGAAATTTTTATGACCTATTCTTTCTTGAATTGGATTAATATATGTGTGTTGTTAGCATAATCCTATGAACTCACTCAACTCTCGTAGTTGACACTTTTTCTCATGCTTTTCAGGTCTAGGGCAATAAGTTAGCTTTTGGACCGCTTCATGGATGATGTGTTTACTTTCGGGGTGAAAAGCATGTTAATTAAAATGGCTTTATCTTATGAAATGATTCTTTGAAACAATGATAATGATGTGGGAATTATATTGTATGTTCAACATGTTATATGTTATATGATGAGCTTGAGTACTGTCAAACTGTGGTCCCCTGTACACTACTATTAACTCATTTGAGGCCTGTAGTTAGAGGGTTGCGCAACTAGGACTTGTCCCCTCATCCACTATTATAGGTAACGGTGGGATGTTTGGTCTGCCTTTGTGGTCACCTTCATCGCCAGTCTGGCCTCGCGGTGCTCTAACTACTATATATTTATGGGCGTCTCCATGGCACGACCCTTGGTTATCTTTATGCACGTGATTGACAGCATGTGCTTATCATTATCTTATCATATGGGACATTATATATTGATTGTTGGGACATAACCGGTCTTAGTAGTGGCTCAAGCATTTACTCATCGAAATATGTCATGGTAGTCTTACCATTGACCCAGAGGTATTGTTACTATATTATGGATGGAAATTATCGATTGAACATACGGGTTGGGTATGGACAGCATGATGAAATTCTTGGAAATTTTTATGACCTATTCTTTCTTGAATTGGATTAATATATGTGTGTTGTTAGCATAATCCTATGAACTCACTCAACTCTCGTAGTTGACACTTTTTCTCATGCTTTTCAGGTCTAGGGCAATAAGTTAGCTTTTGGACCGCTTCATGGATGATGTGTTTACTTGTTGTATGTGGACTAGTAACGCAAACATTTGATCTTTTGGTTATGAATTTGGTTATGTAATGATTATTAAACGTCAACTTGAATTTGTTACCTTTTTAATTTGAATGGCATTTGAAACTTTATGTTGATGTTTATTACTTAAATCTTTTGTACCATGTCGTTCTGTGGCATCTCGAGTTTCCGCTATAGTCGGGGTGTTACAGAAAAATGGTATCAGAGATCAAGGTTATAGAGAATTTTTGCTATAACCTACGTATTTTCCAACCGAGTCGAATATTTCTTAAACAATTGAGTCGATCATAAAGTATTCTTGTTTTACTTATACATAGCCTGATCAACTATGCCTAACTAAAAATTTAATATGGAATGATCGAAATGATTGTCTAAGAGATATTCAAAATGAGTCTTTTGGAAATAAGCTTTGAAAACGATTCTTGGTGCAAAAAGATACATAACCAAATCCAATGTTTGCATTACCTATTAGAACCCTTAGTTGATACCCCCACTTGGCTAGCATTACTTTGTCCATTTAGATATAATACATGAGAGCTATGCACAAGTTGAATTCTAGTCATTACTTAATTATAAATGGTTATGTCGGTCGTGCGGGTTGGGTTGGTCGTCGGTTGTGAATGTCATGTCGTCGTTCGGTTGTTAAGCTTGTGAGTCGTTGGTCGTGATGATTGGTTGCTTGTCGAATGGTTAAGGTCGTCTCGTGGTCCGTCAAGTCGTCTTGCTGTCCATAAGTTGTCATATGGGTCGTCAATGGTCAAGTCGGTCGTTCATGGTCGTCTAAGCGTCGAGTCAAGTCGTCATCTCACGCCTTTGTGAAACTTGTGTAGGAACGTCATGTCACGAGCAAGCAGAGCTTCCGGAACAGCCCCTGGACCGAGGAACTTGTACGGGTTTGTGGACTACTTGGAAGAGGAAGAAGGTAGGCACCTCGAGCCAGAGCAACCACCCCAACCGCTTCAAGAAGAAGACGAAGAAGAGACCGATCCATCGGAAGCCCCGTCGGACGAGGATAATGTTAGAAGTGTTGTCCCTAGCCAACCTGAACGCCGCTCACCCTCGCCACCACCATCACCACCTGCCCCTAGAGCACCTACTCCGCCGAGGCAAGATGCACCTATGGACATAAGCGATGGGCGAATTCCAGCCCAAGACCCCTACTTTCAGCCGCGTCTTCCTCGTGATCATCCCTGGTACCATCCTGGGCATAGGCGTCAAGGAGAGGAGCCACGCCGCCCAGTCTATGGAGTACCCCCTCCACCTCCCATTGGTATGACTCGTGAAGAAAGGGAGAGGGTGTGGGGGATAGCAAACGGGTTAAGGGATGCTAGAGTAAGAGTAAGGACTCAAGAGGTGATGATGGAAAGGGCCTTAGGAGTTATGGATCGAACAGGAGACTATGCGAGCTTGGCGATATCAGAAGTTCGACGAATCAATGAAGTGATATTCATTATGGGATGTGTGCTTACAGCTTTTTGCACTCTCGTAATAGCTCTCATGCTTAGGAAGTAAACCTAAGAGTTACTTTATTTATGAACTTAATTGATGTATGAACGTTTGTACTTTGTTTCCTTTTCTTGAACTTTCTATCTTTTGTGTGACGATGATCACCTAGTATTTGGCATGTAGCAATTTTGTGAACTCATATTGAATGATATATATGTAAGCTTGATGCCTCTCTATGGTTACATGATGTGTTAACCTTGTTGTGAAAGAGTTACCTCCATTATAAAAGTTATAGTTACAGCAGGAAATCAGTTCTGACCACTTTTAGTAGAACGGCCATATCTGGAGTTCTATTTCGTCTTTTGACCTGATTCCAATTGGAGGTGAAACTTAACTCATAGGGCTACGTTTCATATTTTATGAGTTTTGCCCAGATCGTCCATCTTAAGCCACTTTTACGTGCTCCAAGTTCGTACACAGATTCTGTATTTCTCTTAATTAACCTAGAAAGCATGGTTGATTGATTTTAGAAATTACCTAACCATTTATTTACTCATAATGACAAGTGAGCCGTAATTATAAAAAGGAATAGGAGTCGGGATATACGTATACATATGTGTGCAAACGAACCCTCTATGCACTAAATAACTTTAGATATACTCGTGTGAGATCAAGAAGTCGTGATTCGAGTTGATGTCATATGATTCAATAAATGAATGACTAAACTATATTATCCTTTGTAGAAACATGGCACCACGAAGGACCGGCGGAGAAACAACCGAAGAAGCCCAGCGAAGAGCCGAATTGGCTGAGCTTATCTCCCAGCAAATCAATGCCGCCATGCCAAACATTGCCACCCAAATTGCGGAGAATGTAACCGCTACACTCAACACGGCTAGAAGACAAGATAGAAGAGAGAATGCTATTGACAGGAACGCCTACAAGGCCTTCACGTCCTGCAACCCCAAGGAGTTTCATGGGACAGAAGGTCCTGTTGGATTGCTTACTTGGTTCCAAAGCATGGAAGCCAATTTGAACATCATTGATTGTGCGCCAGCGGACCATGTTAAGTTTGCTGCTAGTAAGCTTCAAGGAAGAGCTCTTACTTGGTGGAACCTCCAAGCGACTACTAGGGGTCCTGCAGCAGTGAATGCTCTGACATGGGAACAGTTTAAAGATGAGTTGAAGCGTGAGTATTGTCCACGAGAGGAGGTGCAAAAACTGGAGATGGAATTCTGGAACCATGCCATGAGAGGACTGGAATTGGAGGCCTATGTGATCCGCTTTCATGAGCTGAGCGTATTGGTGCCAGAGATGGTGACCCCTGTGGCTAAGAAAGTGGAGAGATTTATCTATGGATTGACACCTGAAGTTAGGTTGATGGTCACTGCAGCAAGTCCTACCACTCTTGAGCAGGCTATAAGCTTGGCAACCAGGCTGGTGAACGACCTGGTTAGGCGTGGGAAGTACACGAGAGGAGAATCAAGTTCAAGACAGGGTGGAGGAAATCGGTTTGGCGATCGAAAAGGGAATGGACCGGATAAGAGGCAAAAGATTGTGAGAAACTATGGGGTTGTGGACGCTAACCCCAATCCAAATCGTGGCATGCCTCCAAGGTGTAACCGATGTGGTTATAGCCACTTGGGTGAATGCAAGCGTTGCACGACTTGCAACCGCATGGGTCACCTTGCTGCTTACTGCCGGAGCGGGCCAAGGAATGAAGGACCACGAGGGGGATGTCACGAATGTGGAAGTGCAGATCATTGGAGAAATGCTTGCCCTAGGTTGAGGAGAGCACAGGGAAACCGTGGAAATGGAAATGGTAACCGCGGCAACTTCAGGAATGTTGGGAATCGCGGGAACCAAGCAAACCGAGGAAACAATGGAAACCAAGTCAACCGGGGAAATGTCGGGAATCAAGCTAATATTGGGAATCAAGGCAACAACGTTAACCAAGGAAACCGTGGGAATCAAGGAGGTCAAGCCCGAGGAAGGGTGTATGCCATGGGAGCAAATGAGGCACGTGATGACCCTAATGTCATCGTAGGTACGTTTCCAATAAATAATGTTTATGCATCCATGTTGTTTGATTCTGGAGCTGAAAGAAGTTTTATTTCCTTTGAATTTAAAGAATTGATTGCTAAGAAACCTAGTGAACTAGAGGAAACATATTATGTTGAATATGCTAATGGAAACGAGTATAAGACTAAGGAAATTATTGCTGATTGTAAGTTAACTTTGGATGAGAAGGACTATAGTATAGACTTGATTCCCATAGAAATAGGAAGTTTTGATGTGATAGTAGGAATGGATTGGTTGTCAAAAATGCGTGCTGAAATAATTTGTCACGAAAAGGTCATTAAGATTCCTTTAGATAACGACGAGGTGCTAATAGTTCAGGGCCATAAGGCGGGAGTCCAACCCAAGATAGTGTCGTCCATGAAGGTGAGGAAGTACCTACGGAAGGAATATCACACATACTTGGCGCAAGTAGTGGATAAGCGAGTGAAAGATAAGGACCCTCTCAAGGTAGCTGTGGTTAGAGATTTTCTAGATGTGTTTCCGGACGAACTACCTGGACTTCCCCCAGCGAGACAAGTAGAGTTTTCTATCGATTTAGTTCCCGGGGCAGCCCCCGTGGCCAAAGCACCGTACAGGCTAGCGCCCTCCGAAATGCGAGAACTCTCAGAGCAATTGCAAGAATTGCTTGATAAAGGTTTAATCCAACCTAGTTCTTCACCCTGGGGTGCGCCGATTCTCTTTGTCAAGAAGAAGGATGGATCTTTGAGAATGTGCATCGACTATAGAGAGTTGAATAAATTGACGATCAAGAATAGGTACCCGCTGCCGCGAATAGACGATTTGTTCGACCAATTGCAAGGAGCGTCGCATTTTTCAAAAATTGATCTTAGGTCCGGCTATCATCAGTTGAGGGTACGAGAAGAAGATGTACCTAAAACGGCTTTTAGGACTCGCTATGGGCACTATGAGTTCCTAGTGATGCCATTTGGTCTCACAAATGCGCCAGCCGTTTTCATGGACCTAATGAATAGGATCTGCAGGCCATACTTGGATAAGTTCGTCATAGTGTTTATCGACGACATTCTGATATACTCTAGAAGCAAGGAGGAGCACGAGAAGCACCTGAGGATAATCTTGCAGCTACTTAGGGATGAGAAGCTATATGCGAAGTTTTCTAAGTGTGAATTTTGGCTCCGTCAAGTCCAATTTCTGGGACACGTTGTGAACGAAGAAGGGATTCATGTAGATCCGTCTAAGATAGAGGCAATCAAGAAATGGGAGACACCCAAGACACCAACGGAAGTGCGTAGCTTCCTAGGTTTGGCGGGTTATTATAGGAGGTTCATTCAGGGATTTTCTAAGATTGCGGTACCTTTAACCCAACTGACCCAAAAGTCAAGGGAATTCGAATGGGGTGAAGAACAAGAGCAGGCGTTTCAAACACTTAAGAATATGTTGTGTGAAGCACCAATACTAGCATTGCCGGATGGAATGGAAGGATTTGTAGTATATTGTGATGCGTCGAATAAAGGGCTAGGGTGCGTACTAATGCAAAGAGACAAGGTTATTGCGTACGCATCCAGGCAATTAAAGCCACATGAGAAGAATTATTCAACACACGATTTGGAGCTAGGAGCCGTAGTGTTTGCCTTGAAGATATGGCGACATTATCTTTATGGAACCAAGTGCACCATATTTACTGATCACAAGAGCTTACAACACATCTTCGATCAGAAAATGTTAAACATGAGGCAAAGAAGGTGGATGGAGCTACTTAACGATTACGAGTGCGAAATTAAGTACCACCCAGGGAAGGCGAATGTTGTCGCTGACGCCCTTAGTAGAAAGGTGAGCACTAGGGTGTCGAAGACTAGAATTTATCACTTACAGGTGAAAATGTCTCTAAGGGACAGATTCTTAGAAGACCAAGCAAAAGCTTTTGAAGGGAAGAACATTGAAGAAGAGGCATTGAGTGGAGTAGAAACAAGATTCGACAGGGATGATGAAGGCATCTTGTATTTCAAGGGAAGAGCTTGGGTCCCAAATATCAACGGGCTGAGAGAGGTGCTAATGAATGAAGCTCACAATTCAAAATACTCGATTCATCCAGGAGCGGACAAGATGTACCAAGGTCTAAAAAGGGATTTTTGGTGGCCTGGGATGAAAGGTGATGTAGCACTATATGTGAGCCGATGCATGACTTGTGCGATGGTTAAAGCTGAGCACCAAAAGCCAGCTGGACTTTTAAAGCAGCCGGAAATACCCGAATGGAAGTGGGAGCAAATAGCAATGGACCTAGTAACGAAATTGCCTCGGACAAAGAAAGGTCATGATGCTATATGGGTGATTGTTGATCGTCTTACGAAATCAGCCCATTTCATCCCCATCAAAGAAGACTGGAACACTGAACGTTTAGCACATTTGTACGTTGAAAAGATTGTGACATTGCATGGTGTACCTCTGTCCATAATATCCGACAGGGATGGTAGGTTTACCTCACGTTTCTGGGGTCTTGTACAAGAAGCAATGGGCACTACGTTAGCACTAAGCACGGCTTACCACCCACAGACGGATGGGCAAAGTGAGCGTACAATACAAACATTGGAGGATATGCTAAGAGCTTGCGCATTAGAATTTAGTGGAAGTTGGGATGAACACTTGCCATACGCAGAATTTACTTACAACAATAGTTATCACTCCAGCATACAGTGTGCGCCGTTTGAAGCTCTCTACGGGCGTAAATGTAGATCACCCATGTGTTGGATAGAGGCGGGTGAAAGGAGCCTAACTACCGTTGATTTTGTCCAAGAAACAACGGACAAAGTGGCAATTATTAAAGAAAAGCTTAAAGCCGCGAGAGACCGGCAAAAGAGTTATGCGGACAAGAGGAGGAAGCCCCTAGAATTTGAGGTTGGCGACAAGGTACTATTAAAGGTGTCGCCATGGAAGGGAACCGTAAGGTTCGGCAAAAGAGGAAAGTTGAGCCCCCGATACATTGGGCCATTTGAAATTATTGCTAGAATAGGCCCTGTAGCCTATAAATTGAAACTACCCCAAGAATTGGGAGATGTTCATGACACATTCCATGTGTCAAACTTGAAGAAATGTGTGGCGGATGATTCGAAGGTAGTTCCACTTGAAGAGCTACGTGTGGAAGATAAGCTCCAATTTCGTGAGGAGCCAATAGAAGTTCTCGATCGCGATGAGAAACGTCTAAAGAGGAGCAAGATCCCCATTGTCAAAGTTAGATGGGATACGAAGCGCGGACCAGAGTTTACGTGGGAGCGCGAGGACTTTATACGCGAGAAATATCCGCACTTACTCCCTAAGCAAATTCAAATTCCGAGACGGAATTCTTCTAAGGGGGTAAGGATGTAACAACCCTACTTTTTAAATATTATATATGAGCTAGTTATGTTGCCGTTGATCTCGCAAGCCATAGTTATACTTAAAGCTAGTAGATAATGCCCCTAAATTAGCAATCTAAAGCTATTGTTCAATTCTAAATATGAATTATAAAGTACCATTGAACAAAAATTTGTTTATGATCAATCGGATTATCTAAATAATAATGTAAGTCTCACAAGTTGAGATAACCATCAAAAATCCTTATAATTGTCCAACAAATCAATCATCAAACCAATGTAAGTGAATATAATGTGAGAATTTAGATTTCCATCTCAAAGTATGTCTATAAACTAAAATGTACGTAAAAGTGCTTAAGTAACAATAAGAATGTATATATATGCTTAAAATAAATACAAGTTTATAATCAAAGGCATATGTAACATATTAGAAACACAAAAATGTATACATACAAGCATATATACATGACATATATACATATGCACATATTAGAACAAACATCAACTTATAACTACCCCCCCCCCCCCCCCCCCCCCCCCCCCCCCCCCCCCCCCCCCCCCCCCCCCCCCCCCCCCCCCCCCCCCCCCCCCCCCCCCCCCCCCCCCCCCCCCCCCCCCCCCCCCCCCCCCCCCCCCCCCCCCCCCCCCCCCCCCCCCCCCCCCCCCCCCCCCCCCCCCCCCCCCCCCCCCCCCCCCCCCCCCCCCCCCCCCCCCCCCCCCCCCCCCCCCCCCCCCCCCCCCCCCCCCCCCCCCCCCCCCCCCCCCCCCCCCCCCCCCCCCCCCCCCCCCCCCCCCCCCCCCCCCCCCCCCCCCCCCCCCCCCCCCCCCCCCCCCCCCCCCCCCCCCCCCCCCCCCCCCCCCCCCCCCCCCCCCCCCCCCCCCCCCCCCCCCCCCCCCCCCCCCCCCCCCCCCCCCCCCCCCCCCCCCCCCCCCCCCCCCCCCCCCCCCCCCCCCCCCCCCCCCCCCCCCCCCCCCCCCCCCCCCCCCCCCCCCCCCCCCCCCCCCCCCCCCCCCCCCCCCCCCCCCCCCCCCCCCCCCCCCCCCCCCCCCCCCCCCCCCCCCCCCCCCCCCCCCCCCCCCCCCCCCCCCCCCCCCCCCCCCCCCCCCCCCCCCCCCCCCCCCCCCCCCCCCCCCCCCCCCCCCCCCCCCCCCCCCCCCCCCCCCCCCCCCCCCCCCCCCCCCCCCCCCCCCCCCCCCCCCCCCCCCCCCCCCCCCCCCCCCCCCCCCCCCCCCCCCCCCCCCCCCCCCCCCCCCCCCCCCCCCCCCCCCCCCCCCCCCCCCCCCCCCCCCCCCCCCCCCCCCCCCCCCCCCCCCCCCCCCCCCCCCCCCCCCCCCCCCCCCCCCCCCCCCCCCCCCCCCCCCCCCCCCCCCCCCCCCCCCCCCCCCCCCCCCCCCCCCCCCCCCCCCCCCCCCCCCCCCCCCCCCCCCCCCCCCCCCCCCCCCCCCCCCCCCCCCCCCCCCCCCCCCCCCCCCCCCCCCCCCCCCCCCCCCCCCCCCCCCCCCCCCCCCCCCCCCCCCCCCCCCCCCCCCCCCCCCCCCCCCCCCCCCCCCCCCCCCCCCCCCCCCCCCCCCCCCCCCCCCCCCCCCCCCCCCCCCCCCCCCCCCCCCCCCCCCCCCCCCCCCCCCCCCCCCCCCCCCCCCCCCCCCCCCCCCCCCCCCCCCCCCCCCCCCCCCCCCCCCCCCCCCCCCCCCCCCCCCCCCCCCCCCCCCCCCCCCCCCCCCCCCCCCCCCCCCCCCCCCCCCCCCCCCCCCCCCCCCCCCCCCCCCCCCCCCCCCCCCCCCCCCCCCCCCCCCCCCCCCCCCCCCCCCCCCCCCCCCCCCCCCCCCCCCCCCCCCCCCCCCCCCCCCCCCCCCCCCCCCCCCCCCCCCCCCCCCCCCCCCCCCCCCCCCCCCCCCCCCCCCCCCCCCCCCCCCCCCCCCCCCCCCCCCCCCCCCCCCCCCCCCCCCCCCCCCCCCCCCCCCCCCCCCCCCCCCCCCCCCCCCCCCCCCCCCCCCCCCCCCCCCCCCCCCCCCCCCCCCCCCCCCCCCCCCCCCCCCCCCCCCCCCCCCCCCCCCCCCCCCCCCCCCCCCCCCCCCCCCCCCCCCCCCCCCCCCCCCCCCCCCCCCCCCCCCCCCCCCCCCCCCCCCCCCCCCCCCCCCCCCCCCCCCCCCCCCCCCCCCCCCCCCCCCCCCCCCCCCCCCCCCCCCCCCCCCCCCCCCCCCCCCCCCCCCCCCCCCCCCCCCCCCCCCCCCCCCCCCCCCCCCCCCCCCCCCCCCCCCCCCCCCCCCCCCCCCCCCCCCCCCCCCCCCCCCCCCCCCCCCCCCCCCCCCCCCCCCCCCCCCCCCCCCCCCCCCCCCCCCCCCCCCCCCCCCCCCCCCCCCCCCCCCCCCCCCCCCCCCCCCCCCCCCCCCCCCCCCCCCCCCCCCCCCCCCCCCCCCCCCCCCCCCCCCCCCCCCCCCCCCCCCCCCCCCCCCCCCCCCCCCCCCCCCCCCCCCCCCCCCCCCCCCCCCCCCCCCCCCCCCCCCCCCCCCCCCCCCCCCCCCCCCCCCCCCCCCCCCCCCCCCCCCCCCCCCCCCCCCCCCCCCCCCCCCCCCCCCCCCCCCCCCCCCCCCCCCCCCCCCCCCCCCCCCCCCCCCCCCCCCCCCCCCCCCCCCCCCCCCCCCCCCCCCCCCCCCCCCCCCCCCCCCCCCCCCCCCCCCCCCCCCCCCCCCCCCCCCCCCCCCCCCCCCCCCCCCCCCCCCCCCCCCCCCCCCCCCCCCCCCCCCCCCCCCCCCCCCCCCCCCCCCCCCCCCCCCCCCCCCCCCCCCCCCCCCCCCCCCCCCCCCCCCCCCCCCCCCCCCCCCCCCCCCCCCCCCCCCCCCCCCCCCCCCCCCCCCCCCCCCCCCCCCCCCCCCCCCCCCCCCCCCCCCCCCCCCCCCCCCCCCCCCCCCCCCCCCCCCCCCCCCCCCCCCCCCCCCCCCCCCCCCCCCCCCCCCCCCCCCCCCCCCCCCCCCCCCCCCCCCCCCCCCCCCCCCCCCCCCCCCCCCCCCCCCCCCCCCCCCCCCCCCCCCCCCCCCCCCCCCCCCCCCCCCCCCCCCCCCCCCCCCCCCCCCCCCCCCCCCCCCCCCCCCCCCCCCCCCCCCCCCCCCCCCCCCCCCCCCCCCCCCCCCCCCCCCCCCCCCCCCCCCCCCACAAAACCCTTCCCCCCCCCCCCCCCCCCCCTTCACACTACACACACACACAAATTCAAAATACACACTCTTCATTCACTCCCTTGGAACTCACCACTTTCTCTCAACTCTTCACTCTTCTCACACACTCTCTTTTCTCTCAAAACAAACTCTCTTCTCCCTCCTCTCTTCTTCTTACCTACGGCCAAAAGGGAGCAAGAAAAAGGGCAAGCTTAAATCATATTAACACTTACTAATAATAAGGGTTTAAGTTAGTTTGATAAAGGGTTAATCCAAGGCATATTCAAGGGTTGTTCTAGGCTTAGATTCAAGGTGTTATAGGGGTTTGAAGGCCACAAAAATCTGCCCAAAATCTTCATCCAAAACCAAGTCCAAGAGGGTATAATCTTCATCCTTTTTACTAGATCTAATCTCGTTTTTGTTTATATTCAAAGGTTTTATCAAAAACTCATACTTTCTTCTTGTTTTCTTTGTAATATACACTTAATGAGGGCAAAGTTGATAGGATCTTTCTTTCCATGCTCATGCATGTCGAATCTAATAAGAAAGATCCAAGGATTCAACAAGTTTAAGACCCAAAAGTGTGGTTATAGATTCGTAGCTTTTAAAGTAACTTTCTTGTTGATAGATCTATATGTTTTTGTATTGTTGAAAGTTAGATCTATAAAAGTTGATAGTAAAAAGTGTTGATTCGAATGCATATATGCTAGATTTAAGAAAGTTGGATCTTTTGTTGGATTATGAGATGGATATGGACTTGTTATAAGTGAAAAATATGTTAATATGAATGTTAATATTCTGGAAAAATTGGTAAAATATCAAAGGTATAAAGATTGAATCAAAGCATGTTAAAATAAGCTAGAAATCACAAACCGAAAACACGCAAAAATGCATTTTGAGCACACACATGCACCATAATCTTATGACCAAGAAAATATGATAAACCTACTGGAAAAATGTTGGAATAAAAGCACAAAACTCAGATCTATTGGTCCATGACAACAATAAGCTCAAAAATCACCTTTTCGGGTCAAATAATCACTAACCGAAAGCACTAAATTGCACATATCACACCACCACCACTCTCACGATTTTGGACACCAAAATATGATGAACTTTCTGGAAATAATGAAACAAGAATGAAAATCCATTTTGAAGCACTTTAATTGCTCAAGAAATGAGGCTAAAATCACTATTTCGGTAAACGATTTTTAATCATAAAACCCTCAAAATGAGCAAGACACAAGAGAGGTTGAATTGATATGATTTTGTATGGATAAAAGTTGCCAAAAAGGCCTGGGATTTTTGTCCAAAATGTTTAGTGGTGATTTCTATGAATTTTCATGAATTATTGAATTTAAATAGTAATTAAAAGACATAAAAATCCATAAATAAATTATGTAAATCAAGAATGAAGTTAAATCAACTTAACCATTGATAAAAATAATTAAAACCTACTGGGGAAAAATGGTCAAAAGACAAGAGACATGTGTTACATAATTTTGAAATAAATAATTTAGTAAAAACAATTAATTAAGTATTATCATTAAAATAAAGGAAAAATGCACAAATAAAAGTATAAAAAATGAAATTATAAATTAAAGAGCATCTAGGTCAGTAGATAATTCAAAGGAAATTATTCATAATTTATAAAGACAATTATGACACTTAAAAGTATTTTTAAGAATTTATTTAGCAAATAAATCAATAAAAGTGAATAAATAAATAATTAAAACCTACTGGGGAAAAAGGGTCAAAAGACAAGAGACATGTGTTACATAATTTTGAAATAAATAATTAAATATTATTAAATTAAACATATATTTACAAACCAGAAAATATACTTAAAATAATTATATTATGAGACCACTAATGTCAAATATCATTACTAAGCAAAGCGTGCAATGGAAATCATATCAATCCAAGCCAAACTACCGAAATTCCAATAAACGTACAAAAACGTATAATGAGAAAACGACTCTTACCACCAAATCTCTTATACCCAAACAATAAGAACATCATAATGCACATAAATTCCATAATCTAATAACAACCAAAGATGGGCAAGTCTACTAGTATACATCTCATGATCTAGCTCACTAGTTCATGTCACGCGAACTTACGCCGCGATTATATACGTTATGGTTTAGGCTTGCTTGAGGCGCAACAAATCTAAACGGAGGAATCACATTTGATCAGCCCCCTATTCACTCTCTAATCAAGTGAGTCATAGCCCCCTTTCAAACTCTTTTATGTGTTTACTTTCGGGGTGAAAAGCATGTTAAAATAAGCTAGAAATCACAAACCGAAAACACGCAAAAATGCATTTTGAGCACACACATGCACCATAATCTTATGACCAAGAAAATATGATAAACCTACTGGAAAAATGTTGGAATAAAAGCACAAAACTCAGATCTATTGGTCCATGACAACAATAAGCTCAAAAATCACCTTTTCGGGTCAAATAATCACTAACCGAAAGCACTAAATTGCACATATCACACCACCACCACTCTCACGATTTTGGACACCAAAATATGATGAACTTTCTGGAAATAATGAAACAAGAATGAAAATCCATTTTGAAGCACTTTAATTGCTCAAGAAATGAGGCTAAAATCACTATTTCGGTAAACGATTTTTAATCATAAAACCCTCAAAATGAGCAAGACACAAGAGAGGTTGAATTGATATGATTTTGTATGGATAAAAGTTGCCAAAAAGGCCTGGGATTTTTGTCCAAAATGTTTAGTGGTGATTTCTATGAATTTTCATGAATTATTGAATTTAAATAGTAATTAAAAGACATAAAAATCCATAAATAAATTATGTAAATCAAGAATGAAGTTAAATCAACTTAACCATTGATAAAAATAATTAAAACCTACTGGGGAAAAATGGTCAAAAGACAAGAGACATGTGTTACATAATTTTGAAATAAATAATTTAGTAAAAACAATTAATTAAGTATTATCATTAAAATAAAGGAAAAATGCACAAATAAAAGTATAAAAAATGAAATTATAAATTAAAGAGCATCTAGGTCAGTAGATAATTCAAAGGAAATTATTCATAATTTATAAAGACAATTATGACACTTAAAAGTATTTTTAAGAATTTATTTAGCAAATAAATCAATAAAAGTGAATAAATAAATAATTAAATATTATTAAATTAAACATATATTTACAAACCAGAAAATATACTTAAAATAATTATATTATGAGACCACTAATGTCAAATATCATTACTAAGCAAAGCGTGCAATGGAAATCATATCAATCCAAGCCAAACTACCGAAATTCCAATAAACGTACAAAAACGTATAATGAGAAAACGACTCTTACCACCAAATCTCTTATACCCAAACAATAAGAACATCATAATGCACATAAATTCCATAATCTAATAACAACCAAAGATGGGCAAGTCTACTAGTATACATCTCATGATCTAGCTCACTAGTTCATGTCACGCGAACTTACGCCGCGATTATATACGTTATGGTTTAGGCTTGCTTGAGGCGCAACAAATCTAAACGGAGGAATCACATTTGATCAGCCCCCTATTCACTCTCTAATCAAGTGAGTCATAGCCCCCTTTCAAACTCTTTTATGTGTTTACTTTCGGGGTGAAAAGCATGTTTAATTAAAATGGCTTTATCTTATGAAATGATTCTTTGAAACAATGATAATGATGTGGGAATTATATTGTATGTTCAACATGTTATATGTTATATGATGAGCTTGAGTACTGTCAAACGGTGGTCCCCTGTACACTACTATTAACTCATTTGAGGCCTGTAGTTAGAGGGTTGCGCAACTAGGACTTGTCCCCTCATCCACTATTATAGGTAACGGTGGGATGTTTGGTCTGCCTTTGTGGTCACCTTCATCGCCAGTCTGGCCTCGCGGTGCTCTAACTACTATATATTTATGGGCGTCTCCATGGCACGACCCTTGGTTATCTTTATGCACGTGATTGACAGCATGTGCTTATCATTATCTTATCATATGGGACATTATATATTGATTGTTGGGACATAACCGGTCTTAGTAGTGGCTCAAGCATTTACTCATCGAAATATGTCATGGTAGTCTTACCATTGACCCAGAGGTATTGTTACTATATTATGGATGGAAATTATCGATTGAACATACGGGTTGGGTATGGACAGCATGATGAAATTCTTGGAAATTTTTATGACCTATTCTTTCTTGAATTGGATTAATATATATATGGGCGTCTCCATGGCACGACCCTTGGTTATCTTTATGCACGTGATTGACAGCATGTGCTTATCATTATCTTATCATATGGGACATTATATATTGATTGTTGGGACATAACCGGTCTTAGTAGTGGCTCAAGCATTTACTCATCGAAATATGTCATGGTAGTCTTACCATTGACCCAGAGGTATTGTTACTATATTATGGATGGAAATTATCGATTGAACATACGGGTTGGGTATGGACAGCATGATGAAATTCTTGGAAATTTTTATGACCTATTCTTTCTTGAATTGGATTAATATATATATGTGTGTTATTAGCATAATCCTATGAACTCACTCAACTCTCGTAGTTGACACTTTTTCTCATGCTTTTCAGGTCTAGGGCAATAAGTTAGCTTTTGGACCGCTTCATGGATGATGTGTTTACTTGGGTGAAAAGCAAGAACAAGCATTCCAATTGTTGAAAGACAAATTGTGTGATGCACCCATCTTGAGCTTGCCCGATGGAGCCGATGATTTTGTTATATATTGTGATGCATCCGGGCAAGGATTGGGTTGTGTCTTAATGCAACGGGATAAGGTGATAGCATATGCATCAAGACAATTGAAGGTGCATGAGAAGAACTATCCGACCCATGACTTAGAATTGGGAGCAGTGGTATTTGCTTTGAAATGTTGGAGGCATTACTTGTATGGCACCAAGAGCGTGATCTATACCGATCACAAAAGCCTTCAACACATTTTCACTCAAAATGACCTGAACATGAGGCAAAGAAGGTGGCTTGAGCTGTTGAGTGATTATGATTGTGTTATCCGGTATCACCCGGGTAAAGCAAATGTGGTAGCCGATGCCTTAAGTCGAAAAGAACGTATAAAACCAAGAAGAGTTAAAGCCATGAGCTTTACCGTGATAAGGAGTGTTCGTGACTCCATTATTGAAGCTCAAGAATTGGCAACTAGACCGGAGAACTTCACCGATGAAGCTTTACACGGTCTAGAAGAACAGTTTGATAGGAAGAACGATAATGGTTTGTATTTTGTTGATCGATTGTGGATCCCCATTCTTGGAGGATGGCGATTGAAATTGATGGATGAAGCTCATAAGTCGGCTTATTCGGTTCACCGGGTTCCGACAAGATGTATTTTGGATTGAGAGACTTGTATTGGTGGCCGGGAATGAAGACGGACATTGCTAGGTATGTTAGTCAATGCCTCACTTGTTTACAAGTGAAAGCCGACCACAAGAAACCACCAGGTTTACTAGTCCAACCAGTAACACCGGTGTGGAAATGGGAAGAAATTGCTATGGACTTCATCACGAAGTTACCAAGAACGAGTAGTGGTCGGGACACCATTTGGGTGATAATTGACCGGTTGACTAAGTCGGCTCACTTCTTAGCCATCCGGGAGGACGATAAATTTGACACTATGGCACGTTTATACATCAAAGAGGTTATATCCAAGCATGGAGTGCCGATTTCCGTGATATCCGATCGGGATGCCCGATTTACTTCAAAATTTTGGAAGGCGTTCCAGAAATCTATGGGTACTCATCTCGGTTTGAGTACGGCGTTCCACCCGCAAACTGATGGTCAAAGTGAAAGAACAATTCAAACGTTAGAAGATATGTTGAGAGCTTGTGCTATTGATTTTGGTGGAAATTGGGATGTGCATCTTCCTTTGGTTGAATTCTCCTACAATAATAGCTATCATGCTAGTATTGGAATGGCTCCATTTAAAGCATTATATGGGAGAGATTGTAGGTCACCGCTAGTTTGGGCAGAAGTTGGAGAAAGCCAACTCGTTGGGCCCGAAATTGTTATTGAAACGACGAAAGTGATCTCACAAATCAAAGAAAAGTTAAGAGTGGCCCGAGAACGACAATTGAAATATGCTAATGTTAGACGACGACCCCTCGAATTTGAAGTTGGTGATTATGTGTTATTGAAAGTTTCCCCATGGAAAGGTGTGGTTCGTTTTGTGAAACGTGGCAAGTTGGGGCCACGGTACATTGGCCCGTTCAAGATCTTGGAGCGTATTGGTCCGGTTGCATATCGATTAGAACTTCCTCAAGAATTGAGTGGAGTTCATAATGTTTTCCATGTTTGTAATCTTAGAAAGTGTTTGGCCAATCCAACACTTCACGTGCCCCTCGAAGAAATCCGTGTTGATAAAACGTTGAAATTCGTGGAAGAACCAATAGAAATCCTAGATCGACAAACTAGAAAACTAAAGAATACCCGATATACAATTGTCAAAGTGAGATGGCAAGCTAGACGTGGACCCGAGTTTACTTGGGAACGTGAGGACCACATGAAGTCTAAATACCCACACTTGTTTAGTAATTAGTGTTTGTTGAATTTCGGGACAAAATTCTTTAACGGGGGAATAATGTAACATTCGTGATTTTTACCCGTTTGGCTGTACTTGTAATTTGATTAACTACTTTAATAAACGAAAACTTTGGGCCTGATTGTGTTCGTTTATCTGTAAATTGGGCCAGTTATAATGTCATAATTGGATTTCTAGAATTAAGCCCATACTACAAGACTGTGATATTGGCCCATACGTGTTATAAAAATTATACTATAGAAGATGATTGAGTAACTGTGGTAACAGGAAAAACGTATATACGAAACCTTAAGTATAATGTACGGTTCCAACAGTGTCGGTGGAACAGTGTCGGTGGAACAGTGTCGGTGGCTAGATGATAATTCCATTAATTGGACAAAGACCGACATAACTTTATGTAAAGAAAGATACTTGTGAAATCTCCGTTGTCTGTTATTGATCATGAACCTAATCCCTTGGCTGGATAAATACCCCCTATTAGTCTCAAGGGTTATCTATCTCTATTATTTCTTATATTTTCTTTTCTCTGGAACCACAAAAACAAACACACACACAGACCATTTCTCCTACTCTTTTCTTCTTATTCTTCTTCTTAATTTCTGATCTAAATCATCATCATAATAAGTGATCAACTAGAAATTGTATAACAATAATAAACATATCTCAAATTTGGCTATCCAAGTTCAAGAAATCTTCACTTTCAAGTTCATTCTCGGAGTTGACTTTTCTTTTGGTAAGTCAAACTTAACTCAAATTCACCATTTTATGTTGTTAACATGTTTCTAGTTGTATCAAAGTGTTCTTGAGTCAAATTGTAGGTCAAAACCGAAATAGGTCAAATTTAGGGTTACAAAGTGGGTAAAAATTAGGTCAAATCGAATTTATACATGGAAATGATGTTATGGAAAGAGTTTGATGATGGGTTTTGCTCAAATTATGTTGGTAATATGTTTTGTAGCTTCAAAATGGTTCCAAAATGGACAAAAATGATGTTTGGGTTGGGTTTGGGTCGTGTTTAGCTTCAATGTAATGTGCAGGAAGTTTTGGTGCAGAACTGGCGTAACCTACTACCCCCAGGGCCGTAACTTACGCCCATACAATTTTTAACTAGCGTAACCTACTACCCCCAGGGCCGTAACTTACTACCCACTCCATCTTCCATTTTCATTTTGCCTTCTGTTTACGCCCACCTTACGCCGGTTCAGACGCCAAAACATGAGTTTCCAAGCCACCGTAGGTTACGCCAACTTTGGGCGTAACTTACGCCCATACAAATTTTGAACTAGCGTAACTTACGCCCCCTCCCTTGAGTCACTTTTCAGATTTTCGTCTGTTTTGCGCATCAGTTTTCAAACGTCAATAACTTTTGAACCGTAAGTCCGTTTTAGGCGTGTGACCTATCGTTGGAATCGTGAGAGAGTCTACTTTCTCATAGTATAATCCTTATAACTTAAATCCACTGTCATTTCCAAAAATGACGTGATAAAGTGTCCTTGTTTATATTCGGTTGAACCAATAAGACACTTTAGGGTTGTGACGTAACCGAGTTGAGTCCCAAGTGTCCTCTAAGGTTGATTTACTCTTCTAAAACCTAGATAGGGTTTGACAAGTGATTTGTAATGTATATGTTAATAGGTGGTGAACGCTAAGCGACTGTTGGACGTTATAACTCGACTATAACTTGTACTTAGCTTGCATATCCAATCAAGGTGAGTTTCGTAAACCCTCCCTACTCTAATTGAGATTCGGGCTGAAAAGTGTACACATACGTGTTTGTTGAATGTTGTTAATCGTTATATGAATCGTTGTTGTTAAACGTGCTTGTTGAACGTGTTAATCGTTATATGTGATCATTATTGTTGAATGTTGTATTGTATGAAACGTAAACGTTGTGAACATGCATTTGAAATATATGTAAGTCATGTCGTATACATGCTGTTGAAATATACGTAAGTCATGCCGTTATACATGCTGTTGAAATATACGTAAGTCATGCCGTTGATCATGCTTTTGAAATATATGTAAGTCATGCCGTTGATCATGCATTTGGAATATATGTAAGTCATGCCGTAATGATCACGCCTTTGGAACATATGTAAGTCGTGTCGAAACGTTGTTGAATCGTGTTATGTGTTGATGTTGTGCTAACGTATACCCTTTTAGGGTTTTCTTGATGTGATTAGGTATTCTAATCCCCGTATATCGTTAACGGTTGTATTCCTGATACGTTTATTCCTTGTTATATGTCCCTACGAACTCACCAACTTTATGTTGACACTCTTTAGTACACTTTTCAGGTAATCAAGTTAATCAGAGACAGAATGGATGAATAGATGCTTGCATTTCTAGGGTTTGGACTATCTTTGGACTTTCTGGATCCGTGATCCTTATTTCCCTTTAACGGGTTATGTTTAGGATCAACTACTATCGTTTGAACATTTTTCTTTTAAGTATGGATTGAGTGTGTATTTTGATGAATGTTGATTATTGTAATGAACTTGTGGATTGTCTCAATCTATTGAATGCATATAGTTTGACTCTACATAATTCCCATGTCATGCTGTGCTTTTCTAAGTGATACCCCATGATTCCGCCATGTTGGGGTGTTACAGTAGATCTACTTCAGGTTGCAAATCAGTACTAAAATCAGCCACAAAGTCGGCTAAAGCTTGAGATTTTATAGCAGTCCTAGTTTCATAAATTAAATTAAAAGCACTTAGTTTTACTGACCATTTAGCCATTCTACCAGATACTTCAGGTTTTCTAAGCACACATTTTATAGGATAATTAGTTCTAATATGTATAGCATGCGTTTCAAAATAATGTCTAAGCTTAGTAGATGCCATCACTAATGCAAGTATGAGTTTTTCAAGATGAGAATACCTGGTTTCAGCATCAATTAAACTTTT
>CM067174.1:88725050-88773945 GCA_034093135.1 Erigeron breviscapus | reverse complement strand
ATTTGAAAAACTTTGGTGCCTGGCTTGATTGTAACATTGACACTATTGATAGTACCACTATGTCTTCTGGTTGACATGATCTGGGAGTAGTAGCTTCTAGCTTCAGATTCATTTGTTATTTTTATACTCCCAGCACCAGCAGCCAGTACAGCGGACTTAATGTCTTCATTGGATACCTCGCCAGTTGGTTCAACGAATGTGCTAAGGTCAGCATCTCTTGCATCTCTTGTCAGTGGTCTTCTTGGTTGTGGAATCCTTCTTCTTGGTGGATTCAATACACTCTTCACAACCTTCTTAACATTTGCAATACGTTTAAGAATCCCACTGGCCCTTATCTCCTTAGCCTTCTCCACTGAAATGTTTAAACTTCTGGCATCAAATTCTGCTTCATCCTCAGCATAGTGTCTGTCCAGTTCTACATCCAGCATTTCATTCAACTGGTCAACTATCCTGGGATCATTTTTAATCCTGGCATACTCCTCAGCAGTGACACCCAAAAGATTGGCATCACTCATATCAAGTAACTTGATTTGTGCAAGATGTGCCCTGACTTCAGCTTGGTTTCTTTGTTTCATCTTTTTCTTTTCCTTAATGTCATTTCCAAGTCTGGCCAGTCTTCTGCTATCACTATCTGAAACTGGAGAAAGTATGTCAGTATTACCAGTTTCTAATATTTCATCAGTGGCCGGCTGGGCAGATGCTTCAACAGCCAAACCTTTACCCTTATCCAAGACAACATTCCCCCTATCTCCAATATCACCAGATCCACCCACTCTTTGCTCACCAGCTTCAGTACTGGTAGCCACAACCAATTCTCTTCCAGATGGAGTCCTTCCAGGTGCAACTGGTGTAAGGACTGAACTTCTTTCCCCCTTGGCAGCATCTAGACCTGCCCTAATTGCTACCCATTCAGAGGGGTGAGATGGCAACCGGTCAAGAGGCTGCCATGACTGCAAGTCCTTACACTCTTTGAAGATGCCACACATCATCCTGAAGGACCTCCATAAATGGTTCGTCTCCTTGGACTGGGTCAAGACATTTGCACTAACTTGGTCTTGACCAGTTTTCAATTCATTCAAGATCTTGGAGTCCTCATCCAAACCGGAGACAACCTTATCCTTAACCTCATCATCCATCTTCTTCAAATTTTCCACTTCAGTTGTCAGTTTCTCTATAGATTGAGCATGTAGAGATACCTGGGTGTTCAAACTTTCTATGCTGCCTCTCAACTGGTTGATCTCACTGGTAAGTGGGGCCAGATCAACCTGAGGAGTGGCCAGCTTGGTGATCTCAGATATCACCCTTTCAACCAATTGCTCTTCTCTAGCACCCAGCGTATCCTCTATTTTATGACCAACCGAAGTCATCAACTGCTCTCCAAGGCCAGTTACATCTAGGCCAGGTCTTTCAATTAGTTCCTTGACCTGCCTTTCAATCTCTTTCAAGTCAACTTCTGAAGTTCTGACAGTATTTCCGAGCAAGTTGGAGATTGAACTGGAGACCTTGGAGTGAGTTAGGTCAAAGGCTTCTTTTAAAGTACCAACCAGATTGTTGCAGCCAGTGACCAACTCATTAAGCTTTCTGAACACCAAGTCTTCATTAGATGAAAACTTGTTTATCCCAGATCGACCACCTTAATGTTTGTCAAATGATCTTTGTGGTATCTGGAGAAGGACTTGGTGTTCTTGTCAAGTGTCTTCTGAATCTCCTCCACCCTGGTTAGAAGGTTTTGGAGATCGGCTTGTAGTGAGACAACTTAACTGTCCAGTGACAAAGGAGAAGGTGTCACTGGACCACTAGCAGTTACTACTGGAGCAACTGGAGGAGGCATTTCTCGAGCAAGTGAGAATTGCCCAGTTGGTAAAGGAGCGAAATTTATTGGTAAAGATATATCTATAGGCACATTTACTTGGGGAGGTGAAACTGAAATTGATGCGTCTGGAAGTGAGACTGGAGATGAAGGGTCTTGAGCTTGTACAGAAGCATCAAGAATCTCCTGGTCTGTTTCAGTACCTTCAGAATCCGAAGATTCTATAAGGATTTCCTCGTCATTAACATTCATGTCCAGATCCATGAATGTAACTGAGGGCTGACCAGTTACCTGGTCAGTCTCCAGATGACCTTCCCCAGTTTCCTGGATGGGTACATCTGTTGGTGGATCAGATACCGAAGTATCTTCACCAGGGATAGATGTGATGGGGGTTGCTTCAGTTATGGTTGCTTTATCCTCAACCACAACATTAGACACACTGGAGGGTCCCTCATTATTTTGAGGCCCGCCCAGTTGCCTTTCTGACTCACCTTCAAGAGGTGCATCAGTTGAAGCGAATGCAGTTGCATTCGTTCAGGAATTTCAACCTCACCAGCTTCAGATACTAGTGAGTCTAGATTCCTTAGCATATCTGGAGCAGTGTACGGTGAATCTGTACTATTATATGCTTCCCTGCCCAGAATTTGCTTAAAACAAAGTGAGAGGAACCTTGAAAGGGAATACAAACACCCCTTGTAGCCCTTCAGCTTTTGAACCAGGCTTCTATACAGAATATCTGCAAAGTCCACTCTCAATCCGTTCCACAAGCAGTAAGCCATCTCTGCTTGCGAGGAGTTAATCTGGTCAAGTCCACCAGAACTCCCACCCATGCTATCCACCAGGTGGATGAAAAAGTACCTCCATGAAGGTGTAAGGCCCTTCATGGTCATCGCACCTTTGTCTTCAACACCCCATTCTCCAAACACTCCCTGTGTCCCATTTCAAGAAGTACTTGGCGAAGTTTATATTTGGGGGCAAGACGACTGGAGATTCACCCTCTCTCCAGTAATTGAGGCGTAAGGCATCCCTCAATATATCAGCTGACAAGGTACACTGGATTGTTCCATCCTTTAATGTGAAACTGATGGAGGAACAATCGGAAGAAAGAACGGCAGTGTACCAAAACTCACATAAGTAGTTGTGAAACAACTTATGTGGGTTTAGAGAGAATGAGGGTCCTATTGGAGAATTCTTCAAAACTTTTGAATTCTACCAATAAGGGTATCGGACCCTTGAGATCCTCGTAGGCTGGCCATCGGATTATTTGGATTTAGTTTGATGACCGATGCACTACCAGGAGCACCAGGTGCCGGTTTGACATCTGGTGAGGGATTGTATGGAACAGTCAAGAGATTTACATCTCTTGAACGAGATGATCTAGGAGCCATAGAAGAATGAAAATGAAATTTGGGATTTAGGGTTTTTGATTTGTGAAGCAAAGAGAAAAATGAAGCAATTTTGATGATTGGAAGTAAATGAAGGAATGTAAGAGAAGGAAGTAAATGAGTTCGGAGTAAATAAGGGTATTTATAAAGGGATTCAAGATCCAATGAAACACCAAAATTATATTTTAATAAAGACAATCCTTTTTGTAGATATTTTCAACAAAGTTGGTTTGAATTTTGAAATAAAATATTGATTTGCCATGTAAACATTAAATGCTTCCATGTCAGCATTAAATGCTATGACGGCTTATCTTACCCACGCGCCCACTCACTTTTTGTTTTCCCAATACAAACAGTTGTCAAGTACTAAAATGGTTTCAAACACGTCAGATCACGATATCAAGTGATTTAAAACACTCGAGTATCATCACGTGTCACACATATTGACCAAGTATTTGTAACGTTATAAAAAAAAATAAGACAAGACTGAACCTGGTAACTGGAGGATCAGTCCAGTACCAGTTTCAACTGAAGAGTTCCAGTTGCCATTTTCAAACAAAAACGAATTTTAGTCAGAAAATTATTTTGAGTCTTTCCCCCTAAAATGATGATCCAGAAATCAATTAGTGACAAGATAGTATCACAAAGGCGTTCGATAGCCTGGCGAGCAAAGATAATCTGGACCTCCTCAACTGGAGAACTTCATCAGTGTCACTGACGCGTTCAATAACAAGGAAAGCTCCAGTTAAGGGTTTAACATTCCCAGTTCGCTGATGAGATGTTTAAAAGTTTTCTCATCGAGAGGTTTGGTAAAAACATCAGCTAACTGTTTGTCAGTGGGGATGAAATGAATTTCAATATCTCCTTTCATAACATGATCTCGAATAAAATGATACCTGATGTCAATATGCTTTTTTTGAGTGCATCACTGGGTTGTGAGATATAGCAATTGCACTGGTGTTGTCACAAAAGATTGGGGTCTTGGTATACTTCTGACCATAATCTAGTAACTGGTTCTTGATCCAGAGAATCTGGGCACAACAACTGGCCGCAAAAATGTACTCTGCCTCAGCAGTGGACATAGAGACTGAAGTCCGCTTCTTGCTGGTCCAACTTACCAGTTTTCCTCCAAGGAAATGACAACCACCAGTTGTTGATTTTCTATCTATCTTACAACCTACATGATCAGAATCTGAATAACCCATTAGATCTAATCCTGAGCCTTTGGGGTACCAAAGACCAAGATTAGGACACCCTTTCAGGTATCTAAAGATACGCTTTACAGCGTGCAAATGTGATTCTTTAGGGTTAGCCTGAAACCTGGCACATAAACATGTTGCAAACATTATATGTGGTCGACTGGCAGTTAAGTACATCAGTGAACCAACCATACCTCTATAGTTAGTTATGTTAACTAGTTTGCCAGTTGGGTCAGAGTCCAAATTCAATGGTGCTGCAATAGGTGTGTTTTTCGATGGGATTGAATCATATTTGTATTTTCTTAACAAATCTCTGACATATTTTTCTTGGTTTATGAAAATTCCATTTCCAGTTTGTTTAATCTGAAGACCTAAGAAAAATGTTAATTCACCCATTAAGCTCATCTCATACTCAGATGACATGATTTTAGAAACCTTTTACACATTGCATCATCAGTTGAACCAAAAATAATGTCATCAACATAAATTTGTACCAAATAAGATATTACCTCTTTCTTTCAAGATAAACAAGGTATTATCTATTGCACCTCTTTGAAATCCATTTTTAAGAAGATGTTTGGTTAAAGTATCATACCAGGCTCTTGGGGCTTGTCTTAGACCATACAATGCTTTGTTCAGTCTATAGACCCAATGTGGATGCTTTCATCGATGAAACCTGGAGTCTGCTTAACATAAACTTCTTCTTCCAATGTTCCATTTAGGAACGCACTTTTGACATCCATTTGGAAGACCTTGAACTGCAGATGGGCTGCATAAGCCAGAAATATTCTTATGGCTTCAAGTCTTGCAACTGGAGCAAAAGTTTCATCAAAGTCAACGCCCTCTGCTTGACAATAACCCTGGGTAACTAGTCTGGCCTTGTTTCTTACAACATGGCCATTTTCATCCATTTTGTTTCGATAGACCCATCTGGTACCAATAGGTTCTTTCTTTAACCCTGGTGGACAAGGAACAAGCTCCCAGACATTGTTCCTTTCAAACTGGAGAAGCTCTTCTTGCATAGCTTCCACCCAGCTTGGGTCTGCCATAGCCTCGTCAATCTTCTTTGGTTCAATTAAAGATAAGAAGGTGCCGTTTAAGCATTGCTCACTGGTGGCTCTTCTAGTCTGAACCCACTAGTTGGATCACCCACAATTTGTTCAATTGGGTGGGCTTTAGTCCATCTAGTGTATTGACTAGGCTGGTGAACTACAATATCAGTGCAAGTCACCTGGCGATCTTCTTCAGTTGCAACAACATCTGGAGAAGGATCAGTCCAAACAACTTCTACATCCTCATCAGAGTCAATGAGGTCTCGATTAGCATCATGAAATTCCTCATTTGAAGGCATTTCATGAACAACTGGAGAAGTAGGTGCTTGAACTGGTGCTGATATTGGAGTGACACGAACATCAGATCCAATCACCAATTCTTGTGGCAAGTTGAAATTTATGGAAGGATAAAACGATGTGTCACTGGTGTTTTTCTTCTTCTTAACTGGTTCCAGTTTGTTGAAACTGGAAGCACAGTTTCACCAAAATTGATTGGAATGACTGGAGAAATATCAAGGCTTGGTCTCTTGTTGATTGCTTCAGTTGATTCATCAAATGTGACATGAATTGTCTCATGAACCTTTTGGAGTCTATAATTATAAACTCTAAAGGCTTTTCGAATATCTGAATAGCCTAAAAATACTCTTCATCAGCTTTTGCATCAAACTTTCCAAGCTGACTGGAATCATTCAGTATATAAACTGGACAACCAAATACATGGAAATATCCAATATTTGGTTTTCAATTCCTGAGTACTTCGTAGGCAGTCTTCTTATGTCTCTTGATGTAGACTGACCGGTTTGGGTGTGACAAGCAGTTGCAACTGCCTCAGCCCAAAAACTGGTGGGAAGACCAGATTCAGATAGCATACTTCTGGCTGCTTCTATCAGTGTATGATTCTTTCTTTCAACAACTCCATTTTGCTCTGGAGAGTGAACTGATGAGAAGTTTTGAGAGATGCCAGTGTCATTGCAAAATGTTTCAAGTACTTTGTTTTGGAATTCAGTACCATTATCACTTCGCAACTACAAACTTTTCGAGTATACTTAAGCTCAATTCGTTTGATAAGAGAGATGATTTCAGCAGGTGCATCACTTTTGGATCTGATGAATACCACCCAGCAGTATCTGGTGAATTCATCAACCACAACTAGAGTGTACTTTTTTCCAGCTCTAGTTTGAACATTCACTGGACCAAAAAGATCCATATGGAGCATGTGAAGAGGTTCAGTGATGCTAAAATTTTGCCTAGTTTTAAAACTGGCTCTCTTCTGCTTACCCATCTCACACCCTGGACATGGATTTTCCTTATTGAAGGAAATCTGAGGTATCCCATCAACCAGTTGCTTGTGAGACAGCTTGTTAATGTTTTTGAAATTAAGGTGGGATAACCTTTTATGCCATAGCCAGTTGGTGTTCTCATCAGCTTTGGTATAGAAACATTGCTCTTTTGGAGCTGGTTCCATATCCATGATGTACACATTTCCTTTTCTTGGTGCAATCATCACCACTTTCCAATCCTTGTTAAATATGGTGCCTTGTGCAATATCGAACAATACTCTGAAGCCATCATCGCAAAGTTGGCTTACACTGATCAAGTTGTATTTCAAACCATTCACAAATGCAACTCTTTTGAATTCGACTTGTCCATTATTGAGCACACCATATCCTTCAGTCTTCCAGATTGATCGTTACCAAAAGTCACTGTCGGTCCATCTTGGACAGTGAACTCTTCCAGTAGGGGCTTACATCCGGTCATAGTCCGGCCAGCAGCGCTGTCCAGATACCAGATATTCTTCTTTCGATCGCCCTACACACACACAAAAATCATTAGTTCTTTTTGTGAACCCATCTTTTCTTGATGGGTCCACTGGACTTCTCTACAGAAGCCACAGTTGATTGTTGAGGTGTTGAACTGGAGGCTGCATCTGGACCTTTATCACCAGCTCCAGGTGCAGGAGTAAAAACGATTGGTACTTGATACTTGCTCCCTTTATTTTTACCAGATTTTGTTCCAGATGGAACATTCTTTTGTTTAGGTATAGAAGGGAGTTGTTTAATATTTTGTTTGAAAACTGGAGGTGATAAACCTCCTTCCAGATTGTTAATCCGGGCAGTACAACTCTGAACCTGCCGAGACAAAAGTTGGAGTTGACTTTCCAGATTAACCAAAATATTATTTTGATCAGGCAGTTGAACCTTGGATCTAGGTTCAACTGGTGCTTTAGTCTGTCGGGTCTTGGGCACCTTAGACTTTTGAGGTAAAGGCTTGTTACCAGTGGCCTTTTTGACTGGAGCTTTAGCCTGAATGGCTCCAGTTTTAACCTCAATGGGGATGGTCTCAAAGGTTTCAGTTTCATCAGCTTCAGGTTGATCATAAGGTGTTTCAACCTTGAGAGCTGGAGGCAATGCATGAAGATCTGGTATAAGAGCTGCCATCTCCAGATCTTCAGATTTCCATGCATTTTTCTGGGCATCGATAGTTCTTGAAAATGCATCGTAGTTTTTGCCAGATGCTTTTACCCATGACTTGATAATCTTTTGTGCTTTTTCAAAATCAGAAAATAATTTTGATTATCAAGTTCTAAAGCCTCAATCTTTAAAACTGACTCCTTGAGAGCCAACTGGACACTTTGCAAATCATTTAGTTGTGGTTTAACATTGTTCAGTTCAATTAGGATAGTGTCAAGATATCTTTCACTATCAGCTCTTACAGTTTCCACAAATGTCAAATCACCACTTAATGATTCAGCCAGGTCCAGTTTTAGTTCAGGGTCAACCTGGTTATCATAGTCACATACCTTTTTCAGTATGATGTCCACCCATCTTCCAGAGATGACATCTTCTTTCACCACATGCTGCTGTTGTTGATCTTCCAAGGCCATGAAACACATGTCCCTTTCCTCTTCTTCATCAGCAGATGAGTCATCAGAGTACTCCCATTTTCCCTCAGTTTGTGCCATTAAGCACTGATCTTTTTCCTTTTGCATGGACAGGAGGGCAATCTGGGCCTTAAGCTTCTTGTATTTAGCTTTGTAGCTATCATCAGGCCGATTGAAATTAGGGACAGAGGGGCCAGTTTGGTTGTTCAACTGACTAGATTTGCATTCCTTCATAAAATGACCTTTCTTGCCACACTTATAGCATGTAAGATTGGTCTTATCCAGAGAGCTGGAGCTGGAAGCAGTGTTGGGGCCATTAAATCTTTTGGATTTATGCTTAAACCTGTTAAAGGTTTTTGCAATCATGGCGACCAGATCATCATCGTTAGTTTCATTACAACCATCACTGTTTTCAGTGGTCAGTCCAGAGTTTAAGAAACTGTTCAACATCTCCTTCATTGAGTGTACCTGGACACTCTCTGCAGACATTAAAGCAGCACAAGGTCGCTCAGTTACACTAGCAACCTTGGACTCTGGGCATGGTTCATGGCATCTTGCTCAGCCACAAGTCTTGCAGCATTATTATCTTCAGTGAATCTGAAGGCTCCATAGAGCGATGCAAGAGTATGAGTGTGCAAGGTTTTACCTTGTCTCAAGACAAGAACCATGTTTTCCATTTGGAAGGAAGAATATCACAAAACTTCTCAAGAATAATATCCTTATCCTTCTCTACACCCAAACCTCTCAACTGATTAATGAGGCTAGAAAATCTGGTGTATGTACCAGTTAGACTTTCATTGGGCAAGGCAAAGAAGGATTCATACTTCTTGTTCAAGGCAACTTTTCTGGTGACAATAGTGTCATCACCTCCTTCAAATTGAATCACTAATTCGTCCCATATTGATTTTGCACTGGGAAACAGTACAAGTGTTGGAATTAGGTCTTCAGGGACAGCCCCAAGGATCATGTTCTTGAGTCTGGTGTCCAGATCAACAAGTCTACGATCCTCATCAGACCAATGGTCTTCTGGCTTTTCCCTTGAACCTCTTCTTCCAGTAGGATCAAGAAGAGGACTGACCCCAAGGGACATAGGTATATATGGTCCATCCTTAAGGATTTTCAACATATACCTTTCAATCCCACCAAAATGCAAAAGCATTCTAGCCTTCCATGTACCAAATGTCTCACTGTTTCCATCAAATTTTGGAACAGGAGTGTTAGAGTAGTGTACATGGACATGGTTTGGGGCAGTAGGAGGAGGAGGATTGGTGTTAACATTTTGAAAAGGTTGGGCATTATTATTCAATGGGTTTTCACCTGAACCAGAACCATCTCCACCTTCAGTAGTGTTCATCTAAGCAGATCTAGGCAAGTTTATTAGCCTTCTGCTCTGATACCACTTATAAGTCCCAACTTGTTAGATGGTACTACTGAAGACACCTCTATGTCGATGGTGGAGTTACTTTGCAATATATGCACTGAACTGAAGACGACCAGTTGCAGTGTGTATATACCAAGTTCTAGATAGATTACTTATATAATAAGTAAAGAACAATGCAATAATACAAATAACTTGTAAGATAACTTGATGAGACAATATGTATTTTTCAATGTGTAATTTATTTATTGATAACTAAACAAATTACAAGGTTGATGCGGAACCAAGATAATACACGAATGTAAATATCCTAACAACCTATGAAATACAATTGATCTATACTCGGAATTTCTCAAGACAATCGAAACACTTAAAGTTGTGAAATGTTCCTTTTAGCGATTGAGAGAATATTGCACAAGTTCACCAAGAATATTGCAGGTTTGTAAAGTATGAATTCTATCGAAGTTTATTCGAAGAAGTGATATTCTTGGTTGTGCAATGACTTGTATTTATAGGCAAAGTTAACATTGGGATGTTAACTTTGGCCGTACAAATGTGGTTGGGAGCATTTAAGGAATAGCATTTAATTCCTTAAAAGGCAGTGTAAAGTCGCATGTTAAAGTGACTTTACTCAACCACCTTTATGTACCTTTTAGTACTAAAATAATAAGATAAGGCTTATTATCCGGGTAAAGGTACATAAAGTATACAAGTCAATTCCCCGTAATCAGTGTAAAGCTTTGTAAGGGCTTTCCACTGATGGTCTCCAGTTTGTAACTGACTAGAATGCCAACTGGGCTTCGCTGCCATTGTCATTCTCTATCTTCCATTTGTTGTCTTCGACTTCAACTGGAATGCTTCTTCAACTTGGTCAGTTCTCAACTGGAGGAAGTCTTCAGTTGTGTTAACTGTACGGTGCAACTGGACTTCAATATATTTCTCGACAAATCATCTTGGAATGCTATTCATCTCAAAACTTATCATATGTAATTTGTTTTGTCTTTTGACAAAATCAGGTATGACTTCTTACTTTTCTAATTTGTTTTTTCAATTATACCTTATTTTCCATAATGATGATACTGACTTGAGCGTCGGAGTGGCGTTAGCCAAATGGCTAACGTCAGTTTCAAAAACTACTGCTTTGTAGATCTCAAAGGATGATCAACATCATCAATCATACGCATTACATCGTGGAACAAGGTCTTCACCTTTTGGCTTTCACGCCAACTTTTGGTTGAAGGTTTTCACCTTCTCTTAAATTCGCCCGTGTCGCACGTTAATTAGTTTCACAGCTGAAGGGTTAAATTCCAAGGTTGTCGAAATTAATTCTGTTGGTTGTCGGTGTTACCATCGATCTCCCGAATAGGCTAACCACGCCTCCCATTACACAAAACATACGAAAAGGCTAACCACGCCTCCTAAGCAAGTTCAAGATATTGAGTCCCCCTCTATATCTTGAACACCAATGTCCCTACGAGAATCTTAAAATTAAGAATCCCCTTCTTAATTTTAATCCCCTCCAAAAAATCAATCTACTCCCACGCATATTATTGCAGGAATAAATGTTGGAGACAGATGACCATTAAAGATACTGCACACCAGAGATCATAGCCAACAAGTGAGATCTTAATTACCTATGAAAGGTGCATGTATCTTACCCTTTAATTACTATTTTGATTTGATTATTTACTGTTGATATAGTCGAATAAGTCAAGCGACATATGACATCATTTAGGTGATTAGTCATTTTTCGTCTTTACCCTTAATAATACTTTTGATTTTCGAGTCTGAAATAAAATAGATCAAAAGACAGTTATCATTCAAAAGTTATTTACAAAAAACTGCTCGAAAGCAGTTCGACAACCATGATTGATCGCTCCAGACCAATCTCTCCCCTCCTAAACATTGTTATTCTACATTACACTACCCCTACCGATTCAGTTCTTCAGCTACTACCAAAAGAGTCTAAAAATATGGGCTATGGCCTTTGCATTATATCCTTCATCGCCCATGAAAAATATCTTATTCAGAGATATTAGGCTTTAACTTTTTGGCGACCCTTAAGTAAATCAAATCCACATTCGCCATCTGAAGTTCTTCTTTGGTTTTAGCCAACTCTGTTTCTAACTTCTTTATCCTTAACGCCTGAGCTTTTCTTGACTCTAAAAGCCATTGAATATACTGATTCTGGCTTTTCAGTTCCTCATCTTTGATCCTTGCTACTTCCATATGTGCGTACCGCATCTGGGAAAAACACTGAAGAAAAAGATAAAATTAGTTTTCGAAATATATGAGCAAAACCAAAATGATTTATCTTACACGAAGAAGTCTTTTCTCTGATTTGTTAACTCCCCAATCGACTCTTGGAGGATCATGGATCTGGAGATGAGATTCGCCACTTGTAACTTCGGACATTGTGGTATTGTGAGAGTTTATGGTAACCGAGAATATAATGAATACCTTTTTGAGCATGAAAATTATTTTGTGATTTCGAGAGAAGAAAGCTTGTTACTTATATAGAGGGGTGAAAAGATAGAAATGAACCGTTTGGTAGTTATCTATCAAATCAAGACTCTTGGTTGTCTTACTTACACGCGTCTTATCTTGAAGGCAGTGTCAAAATTTACTAATTGACTCCGGTCAAAGCTTTCTCAATAAGATTCAAAGTTATTTTAAACAAAATAGATTTTATTCAAATAACTTTGGGGACAATTGTTATGGGTGAAATTTCAAGTACCAATATCCTGAGGGTCCAAGATCTTAACGTCCCAGGATCCTGACTTAGTAGAATATCCTGATTATATATTAATACTTTGCTAACGATATGTTTCAAGTATTATTGTTATTTCCATGTGAGATAAGTATGCAGGTTTTGGAATATTCAAGGAAAACACCTCTAACGGTAAAGAAAAGAATTCACACATGGGAAAACACTTCTACACGCAAAGACGACTTGGTCTGCCAGGATATTCGGAGTTCAATTCAATTTCCACACGAGGAGGAAGACTGTAACGGCCACTTGACTGAGCAAGATCCTCCACAACGTTCAAGACCCGGAAGATCCCTACAACTTCGGATAGTTGGTTAGATCTTAGGTCTATAAATACTGAATGAGGCTGATCGATCTAGGCACTGGAGTCTCACTTTACTTACTGATCATTATACACTTGTATTCACACATACACTACTCTCATTTTCATTATCACTTAGATACATCGATCAACCGAATTCCACCCTTTGTAAACATTTAACGATCATTAATAAAAGAACAAGGCAGGGACGATTGCTTCCTCCCGGGGTTTTTATGCCAGCAATCCTCAAAGGATTAAGGGCTTTTCCTCGTCAACAAATCTCGGTGTTCTTGTTCCTTACTCTTTATTTTAATCGCATTACTTACAAGTTCTTTACTTTGATTTGCATTATTTATCATTATTGTTTCTTATCTTTCTAATCTTTATCCTTGCTCGTTGTTTGGTCGACATAATCAGTCTTTAAACGCATCTTCGAATCTAAAAGCTATTTTATAAGCCCTTAACCTCACGAACGAAAGTTTGGTTACATAATTGATCTAAGTTTTTTACGAAAATTGTCTTAGTTAATTTTTGACCAAAACAACGCACTTGGCGGATCAACTCATTATCAAGAGAGCGCCAAGCCAGATCATTATCCTCAAACGCTACCCTCGGCACCAACCTACTTCTATCCAGCACACCCCTGAACGTTGGATGAATATACTCCTCACTAAAAAATAAAAAACCCAACCTCCAGTTCAACATATCCGAATCTCCTATATCAAAAAATAACCTACCGGGCCTCTCCTCAACCATAACCCAACCATCACGTACACCAAATCTGAAAAAATACCCAAACAAACTTATCCGGGGATTTATTTCAAATGCCCGGCAAACAATAATGAACGACACTATCACGGTAATCGTCAATGGGTGAACCATGGATAAATGCAGTTCATGGTAATCAAGTAACCCTAACAACCAAGGGGACAGGGGAAACCTAAGATTACCACCAGAAAAAGGAGCGGTGTACATACCTACGAAGCCAGGCGGCACATCAAGGATCGATTCCGACAGACCCGGAACCCTAATCTCAGGATCATCAGGGCGGCAGAAACACTAGCGAAACCACGCAGCATCACTCTCCGTCATCTCTGAGTAGGTAGAGCTGATGATGCGAAAATGATTGCGATCCATAACAACGATGACAATGACGATTGATGATGAAAAAGGGAGAGTAAAAGGATAGGGGGAACAGTTTGGAAAAAGAAGTGGAAAATAAAATCTTCGGAGCCGCCAAAAAACTAAATAGGGGACAAATGGTTTAAAAAACCGGCGCATAACCCACCTAAACCGTCGATTGGTTTTCCCCGGGATACGCGCGCACGAATTAATCCCTTGATGGGATAAATACGCGGCATAGTAAAATTACAATTTTACCCCCAAATAAGAGCTCCGGAGAGAAAAATGGAACATGCAGAACCATAGCTTCCTCGAAGCCCAGGATTGCGCAGGTATGCTCTTATTTATTTATTTTTGTTTTTTGAAGTCTAATGCGATATTCTACAGATAGAACCTCCCATCAGACTGGGGGGCTTGATGATATACCCATACGGAGCTCTACCTCCGTACCCGAAGCAGAATACGAAGCCACCTTCGTACAGGTAAGATTACTTGTCTATATATCCAGAACAGAGCTCGACCTCCGTCCATCACAATCATCGCGGAGCTTCTGAGGTAGCAAATACCCAGCTCCAAGGTAAAACATATCAAAAAGATCGGGTATAGATACTTTCTATGATTATCCGATCTAGATAACATAATAGAGGTCCGATAATCTCGGACACGGCTTGCTAAGAATCACAAATCTCCTCAACAAGGAAATAGAATATATTACAAAGAGGGAGAGATTTACCCTAAATATCTTACCCTCCTCTCCAAGTTTTCACCCTCTATATAAATAGAGGAGGAATCCATACGGCACGATATCATATATCACATACTCGATATACATAATCCCTTTATCATACGATACCTATTCGATCTTCGAATAAACCCTAAACTATCCCATAAAACCTAAGTCGCAACGAAACGACTTAGGATCAGCAATTATAAGGCGTAAAGCGGTCTTCGACCCTCTGACCGGAAGGGAATCGCCAACAAACACCCCAAAACCCCACTCACACCTTCAGTTGAGTCATAGTGCGATTATTTGATCAAACATTGGTCATGGAGCCTGGAGGCTTTGGACCATGAGGTAACAATTTTTTCAAGGTCAGGGACTTTATTCTTCAGCTCCTCATTTGAGATTTGAAGATTTTGATTAAGGAGCTTTTGATATTCAAGCTCAAAATGGACATTCCTTAAGTCCTTGAGCTTGTCAGTTTTATCACTTAGCTCAGCACTGACTGAGTTAAGTTTGGAATGAAGATCAGCACGGATGGATTCAACAAATTGAATGTCACAAGTAAGAGATTCAAGAATTTTAGATTTGTCTTCTTCAGGAGCAGAGGAAAAATTGCATACCTTCTTGATTGTGACATTCACCCACTGACTGGAGCACACTTGGTCCTTTGTCAGCGCCTGGTCATCAGCGAGTGCCATAAAACAGATGGCATCAACAAAGTCCTCGCTGTCAGAGACATTAGAATCAGCCCAGTCATGTTCTTCAGCGACAAGACCTTTGGCAGGAGCTTTGGCTTCTTCCACATCAGCCATCTTAGCACGAAGCTCATAGTACTTCTTCTTGTATTCATCAGCAGGCTTGACTGAAGAGGGTCTCGCTGACGAAGAAGAGGGCTTCGCTGCCTGCAAAGAGGGAATAGAAACTTTGCATTCTTTTTGGTAATGGCCTCTTCGACCACATCTCCAACATTCTTCCTGCGATTTGTCTACCACTGGTTTTTGTGAAACATTCGACCTACGACTGTTCCATTTTTTGGAATATCTTTTACCAGCGATAAGAGCAAACTGCATGAAATCCGAGAACATCTCTTGTCTCTCCTCGAAATCGAGGTCATTGACAAGATCTTGGATATGAGATGGGGTGGAGGTGCTGTTGTTATCATGGACACTGCTAACTTCAGCAGAGACCAAGGCAAGAGGGTCATGAACATTAGAGACACTAGATAAAGAAGAAGAAGAAGATGAAGCATATGAACCAGCATGCCTCTTAGACTCAGCCTCAGCTCTCAAGTTTTGAGCGAGGGCTCTCTCTTCAAATTGAAGAGTGTCATAGAGTGACTCTAAGTCATGCTGCTTCAGCTGCTTAGTAGTTCTAAGAATTTGCCTTAAGCCTTGCCATTTGATGGGCAAGACGTCAATGAACTTGTGGCATAATTCAAGCATATCATGCTCTATGCCCATATTTGTCATATCATTCAAGAGGCATTTAAAACGATTATAAGTGCCATCCAGACTCTCATTAGGAAGAGAAAAGAATCCTTCATAGGCACGTTTCAGATCTATTTTCTTGGTAGCAAGAACATCTTCCGTACCATCAAATCTGGTACAAAGATTATCCCACACCTTTTTAGCAGAAGAAAGTTTGATGACATATTTCATTATGTCATCGGGAAGGGTGTTGATAATGAGATTTCTTAACCGAGCATCCAGATTGACAAGCCTACGCTCATCATCTGTCCATTGTACTTCTGGTTTTATAAGCTTAGTGACAACCTCAGGAGCATCAGTGGTGGCTCCTGGTGTCCTGGTAACCAGAACCGGTACATATGACCCTCTGGTCAGGATGGTCATAAGGTAAGGTTCAACTCCTACGATGTGTAGGAGCATTCTCTCTTTCCAAGATCCGAAATCATGAGTTTCGAATCTAGGTGGGATGGAGACATACCCAAAATCCCTGGTATTAACCAAAGTGGGAATATGAGCCATAATAAAGAAAAGTACAGAAAATAGAAAGTTTTAAAGAAATAAGAAAGATCTGATCAGTTTCAGTGTATCGAAACACTGCTCTGATACCAACTAAAAGTCCCAAGTTTGCAACGATTAAGTAATTAAACAACTAATGTAAATTACTCTAAGAGCATAAGACAAGAAAGAAAGAACGTTTAATCATAAGTAACATTGATTAAACGGTGAATACATAGTTGGTTTACAAAGAAAGGAAAGAGAAAATATTGTTAAGTTTTTTACACATACAAAAACTTAACAATTATACAAGAGAGAAAAACACACAAAGTGTAAAGTAAGAATGAACCAACAACATTGCGGCTAGGTCAAGTGATGTTTTATATAGAGGAGAAACGACATCACATGACAACCCAATAGATGTTGACACATGAAGGTTGTCAACTATCTATTGGTGGATAAATCAGATCTGCAGAGTTCTCTTTTCTTCATCTTGTTTCTTTCCCAAAACGGCATGAAAGAGAAATACCTTAGTACCAAAATGGTACAAGGTCACATGGCTCCATCTTGATCTATCAACACGTGTCCTTGGGACCAGCCTTCTTATCTTCATCTTCCCGCCCATATTTGACTTACAAAACATGGCGGTGAGTCATTGAACTTATCCTTTAACTCGAAGATAATAGATAGTCGCTGAGAGCTCACTGACGAAGTCACTCGCTGAGTCTCTCAGCGAATCCATGACTCAACACATCTTTAACTAGTTGGGACTTACAGTGTATCAGTCAAGTATTGTCAAACATTCCAGTTTTCATTTAAGATTAAAACTGCCTAACCATTTCTTTTCATTTTCATGAATGGTTTAGTTTTCTTTTTGATTACTGCAATGTTCTTCCCATGTATGTACCAAGGTAATTAAAGTTTTGAAGCTTGAAATTGCTTGAGGACAAGCAAAGCTTAAGTGTGGGGGGATTTGATATGCCTTATTTTATACCATTTTCCCACATCGTATTTAGTGGTTTATAAGTCCGTTTCGAGTCGTTTTTGTATACATTTGATGCATTTATGGTATTTGTTAGTGTTTCAGGATATTAACAGGTACTTTAGCATATTTCTGGAGAAAACGACATTTATGAAGCTTACGGATGTTTACTAGACATGAAGCTAAAGTTTGAAGTTGTACAGCATTCAACTGTGCCACAGTTTACAAACTGCACCACAGTGGGATGGTTCTAGTCACACTATGCCACAGTTACAAGACTGCGCAACAGTTAATAGGACGAGAATTCTACTGCGCTGCAGTGGTATATATTGTGCCGCAGTCCCTGCAGTTCGTTCAGATACAAAGTCAACGAAAGTCAACATAGAAGACCCACTGCGCCGCAGTGGGTGACGAATTTTTGATAATTTTTAGGAGAAGTATAAATAGCTTGCAAAAACATTCTAAAACCCTGCCTCATTCTTGTCCAGCCGTTTTCAAGAGCTTTTTGAGGAGTTTTTCATCGGAAGAAACATCTTGGAAGATCAAGAACACGATTGGATCAATTTCATTTATTGCTTTCGATTTCTTTCATTCGGTACAATGAATTCTTCATATTTGATTTGTTATTCTTATTTTAATATGAGTGGCTAATCACTTTATCATCCATCTTATATTGCAAAGTAATCTCACCATTGACATAGAGGTGTCTTCAGTTAGTATCATGTCTTGAGTTGGGACTTACAAGCTACATCAGAAACTTAAAAGTTATAATTTTTTAATCAAGTTGCAGCATCTTTGTATATATGTCGATTGATTTCTTTAGTTGATTGTAGTTTTTGTTCTTTGCAATTAATTTGTAAATTACTCATAAAACAATCAACTATAAAACTATTAACTATTCAGGGGAGGGTGTTTTTCATATCAATTATTTATGTAGAAAAGGTACAATTAACTATAAAACTATTAACTATTCAGGGGAGGGTGTTTTGCATATCTTTTATTTATGTAGAAAAAATAGTTACATAATTTACACCATGTGATTAGGTTTAGGTTAGTTGATTTAGATATTGTGCTATGTTTTTGTGGTTATAAGTTATAGTTTTTGTTTCCAATGGTCAGAAATAATGTCTACTACTGAAGAAACCGTGACTATGACCGACCTATTGGTAGAGGATATCACTCCAAAAGCAATTGATCCTTCTATTTGTTTGCGTATAATTCGAACGTGGGAAACACCTTCTTTTTCCAATCCATTTGATCAAGAGGTTTGTATTACATATCTTTTATAATCTTAATTTTAATGTTTAAATGTTTTTATGATTTAAGAAAATGTATGAATTGTTCCACTTTAAAAAAATTTATTATGGCCAAAAGTTCACAAAACATGGTCATGATAAGTACAAGCTTATTTTTATTCAACTGAAATCCCAGCTATTTGATATTTTATTCTATTTCTATATATTTTGGTGATCAAAAAGATGAAGTAGCAATTGAACAAATTTTAAATCTAACTTTTATTAATTCGTGGCACCTTAACATGTATGCTAAGTGATTACTTTTCTGTATGTTTTAGTAGTTCTTCAAATTTGCTCTATCATGTTGTATGGGTATTAAACTATAAATGTACGTTATTACAAAAATATATAAAATTTAACATGTAAATTTTACTATATATACAGATTTCTAGTAAATGCGGCTAAACATGAAACCAAAGTGAAAGTGGGTTCAATATCTATGCAACCTAGCATCGCTAATTCAGAAAGTTTCTTTAAAGATTGCAAGCCAATGTCTTTGAAAGATATACCTAAGATGTATAAGGTAAGAATATATATTCAGAGTTGTTATTATCTAAATTTTCTAAATATATCTCAAATTCGGAAAAAAAGTAATGTGTATTGTTAATGTTTTGAATCTAGGATACACTAGGCATATCTGTTGCGGTATTTGCAAAAACAAATTGCAATTGCAATGTATCTTTACATGGATTTCAGTGAAATCTACGAGATTTGGTCAGCTGTATTTGGTTAGGGGGAAAGGGGGTCGACGTGATGTGGAAGTTTTGTAATGAATTTATCGACGACGGAGATAACTTGGGGTGATGATGTTGCTCGAATATTTCAACGTTTTGCCCTTTTCTCATTCTGAACTTTTTTAAAATCTGACTATAAATTCTTAAATATGATAGTGGGTGGTAGCTTCTTTAGATATTAAAATGATTTTAACTGTCATGGAGTTCTCTCGCTGACGATCTTCACACCGGAAAACAAAGTGATGCTTTTTTATGGAGTTACTAGAGTGCAGTCCCGTGCGATGCACGGCTTTGCCATGCACGGTTTTATAGCTTCTTTTCAATCACGACACGTTAGTCTCTTTTTTTCTCTCTTTTAACATGGTGTTTATAAGCGTTTACGTTCATTAGGAAAAACATTTTAATGGTAGGATTGGTTATGACATTTGAATGGTAGGATTGATTCGTGGGCGCTCATTGGGTTCCCTTTGAACCGAGGGATAACGGATACGTCAAGAGTAACCAGATACATCGTTGAGCCATTTAGCCATCTAAAAAAAACATAAATTGACAACACTATTAAAATCCAAAGTTGCGAGTCTGATCACTTGCGTAGTTGTCTAAAATCTTCTTCCTTCTTCAGCGAATGAGCTTCTAACGGCTCAAGTCCAAGGGATCATTATCGAGCATCTACAAAGAATAAGAGACATCTCATTATTAATAATACCACCAGGACTACTACAAAATTGTAGCCGAGTATGCTTTTAGCGGTTTACATGTTACACTCACTTGACAGGGACCAAATTTAAATGGTTATATACACCTAATTCACCAGACAACACCTTTAATAACTAATGCACATTTGGTTCAAACAAATTTACCCAAGACATAATTATGCTGAAGTATATGGAGATAATATAAGAAAGAACATAAGGTAACTCATCACCAACACACAAAAAAACTAAAGCTCATCACTAAGACTTGTAGCTACATACTTTCGGATGGTAGCCATGGAGTTTATCTATCAAAGCCAAATTTTAGTAAATACCTATCATAACATAGAGCATAAATATGTATTTTCTAGAATTCAAATTTAAAGTAATCCATATTATAATAAACTTTAGAGTGACCACGACTGATCATGAAATCAAACAAACCTTTGTACAGAGTTGAACACTACCTTCTTGCGGTCAAGCAAGATGTTAACATACCATGCGGGTATATATATCTCTTTTGATCTAGTGTAGCAAAACTCATGTATTCTAACGGTTTTTCTGTTGCTTTTAATTCTGAAAATAATAATACAAAATTGCTTGAAATTTAACCTATCCTAAACTTTAACCAGTTTGACCAACTACCAAAACAGCCCATACCACCTCAAACACCCAGTCATAACCTCACTAAGTAACCCTTTTGGTTATTATCAGATTCACTTATGTTTTTCTATAGGCACATGATATACAAATAATCATTAAATATAACATATAAATAAGATCAAATGGGTCAATATCATATGTAGGTAAAATAATCATAGAAGAAAAAATATTAAACCTCCTATATTCATCCCATCGCAAGTTTTTATAATAACAAAATAGGTTTTGAATCATACTTGACACCTAACCATTTATAAAGAACTTATGAAACTCCAAAAAAAAAACTTTTAGGGTCAACCCAACTGGTCGCAACCCACACCAAAAACTATTAGCATTTTGACCAGAATCTCCTTTTGGCCCAACCTATCCATATATACTATCCCCGCCAATAAAGAATTTAAATCAATAAAGACATACCTCATCACTTAGTAATGTGCGAGCACCGGTGATGGTGATATCATGTTGCTTTCCAGTTCCCTTGTTAATGGAGGCAACAAAGTTTTTTATGAGATCCGTTGTTAAGGAGAAGTCCTTTGTGAGTTCCACTGAGCATAGAAGCTTCTTGTATGTATTCAATTATGTGATATCTCTATCAGGAATATACATTCAGAAGAAATGGACTGAACATGTCAAAGGTTGCCCAAAATACACCTTGAGAAGAAATGGTAGGAACATGTCCAAGGTTTGGGCTCAGTAGCCCTCCACCCCTGCCTGACGCCCAAAGGGTGATAGATCATCCATTCTCGTGAAGGTACTTGTGAAATGATACCAGAAGGGGTTGTATAGTAATTGAAAAGAAGGATAACCTCCAAGGATGACAGAAGATGGGCCAAATAGCCAACCAATACGTTGTTCACGTTCAATTTGTAACTGTGTTTGTCTCTCTTATTTTCTTTGAGCAAAGGCTTACGATGGAACATGTAACATGTATCCTATAAAGCTCCATTAAAGAAGTTTAGCAACATTAGGTAGAAATTACATATTTATACAACATGAAAGAAGCAAAAACATAAGCATGGAATGGCTTCAAAAAGTGCAGTCCATGACCTACTTAAGTGTCCTTTTAAACATAATGCACCCTCAAATTATGTTCTCTTTCACAATTTTTCTCAATCCCGAGGTTGTTCGGATCTGCATTTCAGAACGGATTATCTTAAGATTATATGAGTTTCTAAAGCTCGAATAAAGAGAATTTGCTTCTAACTATCCAATAATTAGCTTTGGACCATTGGTTCGAATCCAGCCGTAATAAGTCTCATTAATTTCATGATTTTATATCTACTATATAAAATTACATCTACGGTCTAGGGGTATTTTTATCAATCATAGAGGTGAAGGTGTGTCACCATTACTCTCTCTGCAAGTTTTCTATTGAAAGAAAACCGAGATTAATAGTAAAGTTCCACAGATGATCATTTTGAGATTTTCCTACTGTAGATAACAGAATAGGCAGCGTGAGCAGATTAGGTAGACATAAGTAGGTACTTTTATCTATGCGTTCCGGGGACATTATTAATATTATTAAACCGAAAATATTAGATAAAAACAAAACATGTTGATTAAAAGTATTTACAATATCCTCCAATTTAGTTGGCTCGGTTTTTCCCGTATTTATAACAAACGGTCAAATGGGAATTTAGTTGAAAGATTAACCCAAATTGTATTTTTAAAACATACAAACTCCTAAAGTGGGGCATTATTATTATCACCATCATCTATATAAACGAACGACCTATGTTGACCCATACTAAAAACTGACTCGTTTCAACTCAACCATGTATGGGTATATTCTGAGCTGTTCAGTTTTTCCCCATAAGTGACCTGACCTTAAAAGTGTTTGTGTGTTGCTCGATTGCCTTAATAGTCAATAGGATCGTAACATTTAGTCTGTCAAAGTATCTAGACATCTTTAAGCAATTTAGAGCTGCGTTCTTATGAGACCCATTTAAGATAGATCCAAAGACCCTCAATGGTCACAAAAGAGCTCTATTCAAGAAAAGGGAGTAGTTATTAAGTTTTCCTAACCACATAATGATATGCATATTATTTTTCGAAGTTTCTTGTAACTTATAAATTTCAGTCCTGGACATCACTGTGCTTCGTGACCATAGTTAGTTGTCGCTGACCCGGTTCGGTGCATAAATGCAAGGTTGTGATCGTTTAATATCATGTTTGGGAGTAAACTCGTAAGTTGTCTTAATTCTATATTTCCTTAATATATATCATCAATTTTTATAATTAAATGAATAAATGTTGGATTATTCTATTGGCTTGACTGGTATCGGATGTAAGACTTACCACGGGTGGTTTTTTCCATGTCCAGATAGGCAGGTCATTCAGCTTGGTTTATTCTTCCGGATTTCATTTCCCTCCACTTTTTGAGACTTGTCAATGCCAATGCCTTCCATGTTAGTATGGTTCCTATGCATAAAATCGACGGATGTTCCAATGCAGATCATGATCTGCGGAATTAAAATAGTTGAGAAATATCTCATGATTTCTTGTAATGACTTTTTAATGCATAATTTGTAAGTTAAATAATGTTTGCATATAAATCACTATAAAGATATGGTGGCAACCTGAATTGAAGCTGTTATTGGCCTCTAAACTTTTAGGTGTTATTTCACCTATGAACACTATATCAGGCTACTTGGGTAAGTAACAAATAAGCAAGGAAAAAATCATATATGTTTAACAAAACCGAGCAAAGAAAGTAAACTTACTACCAGATGTTTTAGCCTTCCAAAGTCGAAGATTGGTGTCATCACTACCAGATTTAACATAACTCGCATCACCACTGAACTTGACACAAAATACACTGCATCAATCACGTGTTACAGTGAGTGCCCAAGATATACCATGATATTACTAAGTAAGAAGCCAAATGGGTGAGTTTTATTTTTTCCGTTTATTAAAGGCCTGCAGCCTCTCCCAGAGTAGAGTCCTGGAAGTTGAGCCCAAATTACCTGTATTAGAAAGACTGTCTTCTTTGAGAAAAATTCAAAATGGAGCTCCAAGTCGCTCATAGATCATGGTGTATTGGTGGAACCTCTATTTCCTAATCCAAATGTCTCCATGAACGTCTGTTTGTTAGCTATGAATTTTTCACCTTTTCAGCCATGTGTTTCAGGTCGACCCAACCCACACAAAAATGACCCATTGTGGCCATTCCCAATCTGCCCAACCTACCCTTCATGCGACGTATAAGGTTATAATTATTTTTAGTTTTCGGACTTGACTTTACCTATTGTGAGATACCAAGCGTTTGAGCAACTGTGCTTAAAGCTGGGCCCATTTTAGGCAGCTTTCAATGCTTATGTTTCTAAAGGTTGAAAGATGAGTGGAAAAAAAAAACATTTAGAATCTGCCCTTTAGTACTCATACAAAAAACTTTGGTTATGAATTGACCTGCCCACTTTGCCACCTTTAAGTTTTTTCCGTACTTCTGATTGAGTAATGCATCCCCTTTTGGAAGCTCCTTGAGTATATATTTGAAGCCTCACACAGTTGATAAAAAAAGAGTAAGAAAGATAGTAGTTTTTACCATGGATAACAAACTTTGATGTGTTTTTGGCTTAGAAAATAAACAAAAAAATGGTTTTTGCGTACTGCTTACTTTTCAATCTCATAAGCTAAATTAATCTCTCCCTGAATCTTCTTTCTTGCTTGTCTACATATTCAAACATGATTGCAAAGTATAACATCAAAATGGGCTCATACAAGTTTACCTTAATTTTTCGTTCCTCTTTTCCACTCTCATCCATATCTGATGAGGACTTCTATCAAGGAAAAAAACGATAACCTTAGCTGTAGACAATTAACAATCGGTTAGAAAGCTCGAAAAACTTGGAGTTCAGGTTTGAAAAGCCAATCTATCAAACTAATCACTCTTTTCAATCGCTATTCTAAAGTAAACATATTATTTCAAGTTCCTGAATTTTAGTATGTGCATGACCTGTCAAGACCAATGTTGGCCAGATCTTCAAGCATGGATGCAACCCGACTATACTTTCACAGTTCGGTTAATAATATAACAGCTAATCCGTGCAAGTGAAGAAGTAATTTGTTTTAGTACATCATACAAAAAATAGGTATGATTAAAAGTAAATAACTATCTGGTACCACTTGTAAACTGGGATATAGGGTGCACCTTTATCACATGCTTACATTTTCCTCTGCTTTGGCTCCCTTTGGCCATATGATCAATATAGTGGAATGGTGTTAGCACCGGGGTTGATTTTCCAAACAAAATAAAGCATTGCTGGAAGGAAAAAATGTCACTCAGAAGCATTACTTTATCATAAATGATCAAGTCCATGCTCATGTACCTCATGTTGATATTGTTGACATCTCAATTTCGGCATATGATGACCATGATCAGCCTATGAGATCCTTCTTGAAACTCGTCGAGAAAGACAGGAACACGTTCCTTAGACCGCATAGTAGCTGGTATTCTTTTGTGCCACTTCAATGCATAATCAATCACACACAATAAGGAAAGACAAACAAAAAGCAGATCAATATTATAACTTTCCCATTTAAAAATGATTTTTTACCTCTAGAGCTATGAAACTATATGTTCTAGTCTGTGCAGTCATCATGTTTATTAATGATTCTTCCCTCGCCAAACCAAAGTCAGCAAGTTTTACAATCTTACGATCTACTGTCAACAATAGATTTTATGGTAAAAATAATATAGTAATACATTATGAACTTAAAAAAAGGGTAAACATGCAACTATGCATATACAAAATAATAGTTACAATGAAATTCCTGAATTAAAAGGATCCCAAGTCACCTGGTTTTAAAACACGGTGAATTTCCTCGTGTGAGCGTAAGCATTCCATTGTACAACCTATATCCAAGTGCAAAACTGATAGCAACACGTATATATAATCCCTTTCGCCTCATATTATTTCCTTGATGTACCACCCAAAAGAAGTTCAGTTAGTATGACCATTACTATGACCATGACTGGTTCCTTATACGCTGCGATAAACTATCATTATATATCAAAATTGCAACATAAGTATATACATATCTTATTAATTAAATATACAAAATATATGCAAAAAACTATCGATTTTTTATAGATGATTCTTATCTACATAATAACAGTAAATGTTGGCATAAGATATCCGAATTTTAATTTAACTACAGAAACAAAACAATAAAGGTGGAAAAGTGACGTCCTGCATAATGGATAATCAGACACATCGATTTGGGTCAAAATGGTTAATCCTTTTAGGATGTATTCTGTCTCCTTGAGTCATTGATATGATTAAGAATATTTACATACAGTAATATTATCATATTTTCAAGTAAAACGATTGAAACCATCGATATCATAATAGATGAAATCGGTATGATCAAGAGTTTATATCACTTAGAGTCTAGTGTGGCATTAGTATAAGCTAAGCATATCTTTAAACATGATCTTTAGGTCATTTGTTTAGGTCCTTTATGGGACAGTTAACCAACTTATTTAATGCCCCTAGCTAATCTCGTAACTCTAAATCATCCAGGACCACTAAACTTACTTTAAACATAGAGTTAATGTGATTTAGAGGCTCGATTCGCAATTTACAATGTGTTCTATTCAAATAAGCCCAAGTGGGCGAAATAAAAAAAGGTATGTAGGGTGAGCGAAACAGGACTTTTGAGAGTCACCCAAATTCTATTTTCAATGCATAGAACCTTAGCCAGATCTAATATTTTTTTATGAACTCTGCTAATGATGTATATTACGGTTTGTAGGAACCCAGCATGCCTGATCTGTGTTTATATTCAACAATAAGAATGAAGGATGAGCATACCTTACACCAGCATCTAACATCTCTAATAAAAAGCTAAAGCCCCTTATTCCATTCACACTTTCCCATTAGCATTATGTTGTTTATCTCAATATTCTCGTGAATCGTAAATGATCATATCAGCAGCTTTTACTTAGGTGCAAATTTCATGGCATATCTATTTCAAGTGTTCGGCAACTGCCATTGCAAAGTCTTGAGTATGATCCTTCTCTAACAACATATCACTCTCGTCATGATAATTAACTTGCAAGACGCCTAAGCAAACTGGACAAATACTTGACTTCAGTCTGACTCTTGAGATGATTGCAGAGTTTTCACATATTCAGTTTCTCCAGGACTCTTATTTGCCACACTTTCCCATTAGCATTATGTTGTTTATCTCAATATTCTCGTGAATCGTAAATGATCATATCAGCAGCTTTTACTTAGGTGCAAATTTCATGGCATATCTATTTCAAGTGTTCGGCAACTGCCATTGCAAAGTCTTGAGTATGATCCTTCTCTAACAACATATCACTCTCGTCATGATAATTAACTTGCAAGACGCCTAAGCAAACTGGACAAATACTTGACTTCAGTCTGACTCTTGAGATGATTGCAGAGTTTTCACATATTCAGTTTCTCCAGGACTCTTATTTGCCACACTTTCCACCTTTATTTCTTTATCAATAACCAAATGAAGATTTGTTGCGAAAATGAGGGTATAAATACCCCCGTGAATGTAAAGTTGGCAACAAAAGAAGGACCTGGAGCACATCTGCACAACATAAAAACTGTACAAAAGTCCCATCTCTGCCATATGTACCATAGCAAAACATAAAAGCATTCAGCAGTAGAAAGCTACAATCTCTAAGGGTCATTTGGTTCTGCCAAGTTGCAAGTTAATCATTATTTTTAATGCATTGAGGGTTGAATTGGCATTTGGCCTTCTGTTAGACTTATTTTATTTCCTTTGATAGGTTTCTAATGGACTTCATCACGAAGTTACCTAAGACAAAAAGTGGTAGAGACACGATTTGGGTGATTGTGGATCGGTTAACGAAGTCGGCTCATTTCTTGGCCATTCGTGAAACCGATAAGTTTGACACCCTAGCACGTTTGTACATTAAAGAAGTGGTGTCTAAACATGGAGTGCCGGTTTCTATCATCTCCGATAGGGATACCCGGTATAACTCAAGTTTTTGGAGAGCCTTTCAGCATGCAATGGGTACGCAACTCAATATGAGCACGGCGTTCCATCCTCAAACAGACGGACAAAGTGAAAGAACGATACAAACGCTAGAAGACATGTTGAGGGCTTGTGCCATTGAGTTTGGCGGTAGTTGGGAAGATCACTTGCCATTGGTTGAATTCTCTTACAACAATAGCTATCATGCTACCATCCAAATGGCACCCTTCAGGGCATTGTATGGTAGAATATGTCGTTCTCCCCTAGCTTGGGCAGAGATTGGTGAAATCCAACTTATCGGGCCGGAAATTGTAGTAGAAACAACAAAAGTGATCTCTCAAATCAAGGAGAGGTTACAATTGGCCCGTGAACGACAAAAGAAGTATGCCGATGTGAGACGGAGACCACTAGAGTTTGAAGTTGGTGATCACGTACTTTTGAAAGTGTCACCATGGAAAGGAGTTGTGAGATTTGTGAAACGGGGCAAACTCGGGCCAAGGTATATTGGTCCTTTTAAAGTTCTCGAACGGGTTGGAAAGGTTGCTTATCGATTAGAATTACCACAAGAACTTAGTGGTGTACATGATGTGTTTCATATTTGTAACCTACGTAAATGTTTGGCGGACCCTACACATCATGTGCCCATGAACGAGATACGAGTTGATAAGAAACTAAATTTTGTTGAAGAGCCCGTGGAGATCCTGGACCGTCAAGTCAAGAAACTCAAAGATAAACGTTATACAATCGTCAAGGTTAGATGGAATGCTAGACGTGGAGCCGAGTTTACTTGGGAACGTGAAGACTCTACGAAGGCCAAGTATCCTCATTTGTTTAACGAGTCTAGTTAGACTTGAATTTCGGGACGAAATTCCTTTAACGGGAGAATAATGTAACATTTGCCAAATTTGACTAAATTTGACCCGAAATGTAAAGTAAATGATTTTATGAATTAACGTGATTATTCGAGCGTATTGTTGAATTAAAAGGAAACGTGGACTTTGTTTATGCTTACGGAAACGTTTTAGTGTTTAAATGGTTAACATTTAGCTATTTGTCGGAATTAGCGGAGCGGGAGCCCACGTTTTAGACCCTAAGGCTGGCCCCCCCTAATCACTCTCACCCTCCCCCCTTAATCATTCATTCCTCTTTTCTTCCTTTCTCCCCCCTTTTGATCTCATTTCTTCACACAAAAGTCAACCTTTTTACAAGCAAATCCTGGAAAATTGGAGGTGATTCAAGCTAGATAAATTCAAGTTTTAGCATCCTTACCCTCATTTATACATCATATCAAAAGATTGGAGTTCAAGAACAAGAAAATCTTCATTTTTAGTCAAATCCGAATTTGAAAGCAATTTGGAAGTTTTGGTAAGTTAAAACCATCTCATATCAATCATTTTATGTTGTTGAACTTATTTCTAGTTGAATCTAAACATATTTGGGCCATAGATCGAGTCAAAACTTGATTTTGTTCAAATAGGGTTCTTGGATGAAATTATAGCGATTTGAGGTTATGTTGATGTTATAGACGAATTTATGATATGGGTTATGTTTGTATATGTTCCTAGAGGTCAAAAATGAGTATTTGCAGCTGTAGAAACGATTTGGATGTCAAAAATAGAGTTTGGATCGTGTTTGGGTCGTGTTGAAAAGCTGGAAATCTGCAGCTGTTCTTGGCTGACTGCGGCGCAGTGGGAGGTGCACCCTCTAATGCGGCGCAGTGGGATTCTACGTAAAAATTGTCGAACTAGTTGACTGCGACGCAGTGGAAGGTGTTAATCTCCACTGCGGCGCAGTGAGTCAATTCATTAAAAAGGGACGAGCTAATTGACTGCGGCGCAGTGGGAGGTGTTAGCCTTCACTGCGACGCAGTGAAATAACTCTTTAAAAATTTAATAACTTTTTAACCGTAAGTCCGTTTTAAACGTATGACCTATCGTTAGAATCGTGTGAGAGTCTACTTTATCATGTTATGATCCTCATACCTTGAATTCACTTTCATTTCCAAAAATGACGTGAAGAAGTGTCCTTGTTTATAATCGGTTGAACCAATAAGACAATTTAAGATTGAAACGTAACCGAGTTGGGTCCCAATCACCCTCTAAGGTTGATTTACCCTTCTAAAACCTAATTAGGGTTGACACGTGAATTGTAATGTATATGTTTATAGGTGGTAAACGCTAAGCGATTGTGGACGTTATAACTCGATTTTAACTTGTGCTAGCTCGCATATCCAAATCAAGGTGAGTTCTGTAGCTCCCTACTCAATTGAGATTCGGGCTGAAAAGTGTACACATACGTGTTGGTTTGATTGTTTGGTTGATTTGATTCATGGCTTATTGGTTGTTTGATTTAATGTCGATTGATGGATGATTTTGATTTATTATTGGATGATTACGCATATGATTGTGATATTGTGATTATTTAGGATAGTTGTACATACATAAAGGTCGGTAATGCCTTCAAAGGGTTTGAGATGTGGTGGGAAGGCTGCGGGTGACCCTATATATAAGCATCAAGAACTCGTTGAAAGTAGAATCCTCCTAAGTGTGTGTACATATCGTGTTGGTGTGATTGGTGATTGTTGAGATTGTGTGGAAGTGAACTTATACAAATTGTTATACCTTATTTGTGCGGAGACACACGCAAACATAGTTAAACTGTTGTATTAATGATGTTGTATTGCTTACTTCTAATACTTAATACGGCATTGATAACACTTGAACTCATTACTTATACGTGATTACCCTTCTCATTGTATTGTTGTGATTTGACTAAGCGATTTTAGACAATGGTTCCTTGTGAACCATTACTACGAACTCACCAACCTAGTGTTGACTTGTTTAGTACACTTTTGTGCGGAGACACACGCAAACATATTTTATGCGGAGATACACACAAACATACTTTGTGCGGATATACACGCAAGCATACTTTAATTGTGCGGAGATACACGCAAGCATACTTTAATTGTGCGGAGATACACGCAAGCATGCTTTAATTGTGCGGATATACACGCAAGCATACCCTAACTACGCGGTACACACGCAAACATAGTTAAACTGTTGTATTAATGATGTTGTATTGCTTACTTCTAATACTTAATACGGCATTGATAACACTTGAACTCATTACTTATACGTGATTACCCTTCTCATTGTATTGTTGTGATTTGACTAAGCGATTTTAGACAATGGTTCCTTGTGAACCATTACTACGAACTCACCAACCTAGTGTTGACTTGTTTAGTACACTTTTCAGGTAATCAGGTGAACCAAGGACATGATGCATGATTTCTATTTACACTTGACTCGGGCTTGGACTCATGTGGATCAAGGATTCATTTGCCCATCTTGTATTATGCTTAAGACTCATAGCCATTGTCGGTCTATTACTTTGTAAACTTTGATTGTCATTTGCTCCTCGTACGGTTGTATGATTTATTTGACATATTGTGTTGGATTCACCGAATTCACTTATCATCATTTAGTTTGCCTACATTAATTCCACAGTGTGCTATATAATTTCCATAATATTTCGAGCCCTAGCTCGGGGTGTTACAAATAATGTCTATCTTGGTTTGGTTTTGTATGCGAATTCGGTTTTGTTTGTGTAGAATAATAAAAATCAAATAAAATAGATATGTAATAGAAAAACATCTTAGCGGTCCACCAATTCAACTTCTTAATTGTCATCATCATAATCATTTACTATTGTAAACTATGCTTCAACTTCCTAATGATCATTAATATAATCAATTACTTATGCTTCAACTTCCTAATGATCATAATTACTACTCTTCTAATAATGCACATTTGCACATAAACCTACTAATAAACCACATAACTAATCAACAATTTAATACTCATGCTACATATAATTGTAAACTATGCTATTAGACCTATACCAATAATTATGAAGAGAGATTATTTAAGATTTAGAGTTGTTCCATAACCTAACTTTTATATTATATAAGGATAGTTGATGAGTATTTCAACAAATACACAAATATTCAAAAACACAATACTTTAAAAAATCGAAAGAGGAAGACGAAAGAACCGGCGGAAAGTGGCCGGGACTGTTTGTGCGCGCCCAAAGAGAATCCCTGAAAATTTGATGGAGTTATGATGGTCGTTATTTTGGGGATTTTACGTGTGTAGTACTATAGTGTGTTTGGGTTACAAAACATTTTGAAGAAAATATGTATGTAACTATTTTTATTTGGATCAAATTAACGGGCTTTGATGTTTTGGACTTATAATTGTTAGCCTTTTTGTCTTCTTTATTATTCAAACACTAAAATAATTGATTAAAGTATGTATCCTTATCCTTATATATTATAAAAGTTAAATCATGAATCAATTTGAAACTAATAATCTCTGTTCTTAATGATATTAATTTCTTCTTTTTAATTCCTTACTAATAATCTCTCTTGCATTTAGTTTGTGTAATTAGTTGTAAATCAAGCAACCATACAAACAAGCCATTCTGTAGTAATATTACGAGTATTTAATAAGCAAATTTGTTAGTAATTAATAATAAGCAAGTTAATGTTCTTTAAATGAGACCCTTCACTTATCTACACCGTTTGGGCATGGAAAGGTTTGTCTTAATGGTGAGATTATTTCGGATATTAGCTTCAATGAAGTGTAACCGTTGTATATTTTTCCGAAGGGCTCTTCAATGATCGGCCAATGAGGGCTATAAAAGGGTTGCCAAGTGGTTACGGTATGCATTGTATTTGTGTGTGGATAACTCTATAGAGATTGTATCATGTCAAAAGTTTGTTTGTTCAAAGGGTCCGCTTATTCTTACGAGTATGCTTTTAACTTTTCGGTGGTGTTTTTTTCCGTCTTTTATCCCCTCCTTTTGTGTAAAACAGATCACCTTTGTCTATCGAGTTCTTCTTCGACTCTGTTAGTTGATAGCGATGATGTGCCCATTTTAAAGGCATTCAAATCTTTGATCATGTCATTTGTACTTTCGATATCATATGTGCCCATTTTAAAGGCATTCAAATCTTTGATCACGTTGCCTATAAGCCAATTACTGAAGATACCTAAGTGGTTCGCACACTTCATGAACTGTTAGATCACTCGCGGGATGGGAAGGGTAAAAAAGGGTTTGTATTGGGTTGTATGATATGCCATGACGTATATTTATTAGTAGCTATCTATACATTCTTGACCCGCCTATGTACGCAGGTTATTTATTCACATTTATCGATGGCAAATGCTACAAGGGAATTGAGCGAGCTTCGGAGTTTGTAAGTGCAAGGGTTGTAAGGCGAAGGTTGACTATCCGTGGACGTGGTTTGTGGTTTTATCGTGCATATTATGTGTTAATCTTATTATATGCGGTTGTTTGTTGTCTTGGTGCATTGGTTCAATATGGTTTAATGTAATACGATATTGTGTGTTGCTTGGACAGGTTTAGGTTGGAGCTTGATGTGGCTGATGGCATCATGATTGTCTTTGTGGTCCTGTTTGACGAGACTGCTATTAAAAATTGGTCAATAGAAGTGCCAAGTTGCTGGTAGAGGAGCAACCGGAAGTATGTTTAATTATGGCTTAATTAGGTAGTATTGAGTGACATGAAAGCTGATGTATTGTAATGTATTTGTGTTTGAATAATGTTATGAGTCTTATATCCCTTTTTGATAAGTACTTTGTGGTTTCTCTGTTTTAGTTGTATTTGGCCACATTGGCTTGCATTTGGTATGGTTATTTTATTAAGTAAATAAACTCCGTTTTTTTAATTAAAAAAAAAATTATAAGTTTTTTTTTTTTTTTGAGTGTAATGTGTTTTACATGCTTATGATAGTTTGATTTGATATTTTTTATGACATATGTTGTATTTCATAAGGTTTACATTTGCATGATATTATATAATAACATATGTAAATTGTTATTGCATAACAATTGATGTAATTTATTAGTTGCGCACTTATTTATACCGTACCGTCTCCCTGAAATGTATACGGAAATAATACAGTCGATGTTATCGCCTAATGATAATAAGAAAACTCTAGGATGTATGATCAACGAATCATTGGTCATGGTTATGACACAACCCGTAACTTTTATGCAGGCGTATGAACACAATAAATAATCACATTTTAATCTCATTCAGTTTTAGTTGTGCAAAGACGGAATGACCTTCTAATAATCAGGAGACAAAATATAGGCATACTTATATATCGTATATACACGCTAACGTTTACTTTCACGTTCAGCTTAAAGGCTATCTAATGAATCTTTCACCTCTTAGCAACCATATATTCAAAAGAGAAATCAAATAAAAAATGTTAGATTAGAACTATGCCACAATCTTTAACCAATCTATGGTATATGTCATTTTAGGTAATATATATGTCTCCTACCGATATACATATTAAAATTTGACTAATATTCCAAGTAGGTATCCAAGAACCCATAAAAGGGAGGCTTTCACATCAACGGCTAGGTGGACACTTACTACAGTTAGATTGTACATTAGGCTTTCTCCAATGCTAAGGACGCTCTTAGGTGTCCTTAAGCTGCCACATCATATCCTTACAAATCCTTAAAATCCTTACACATCCTTAAACTCCATTAGTTTTACCTCCAACTATACAAACATCTTTACATATCCTTATATCTATATACAAACAAAAAATAGTATTGGAGATAGCCTTAGGGCATGCCCTTAGGTAAGGACATACATAAAATGTTTCGTTTTGGACAAGCTTTAATGACAAAAGATATCAATGGATAACTAAAGGCACCCAAAGATATCCCCATTGGAGATAGTCTTAGTTTGCAGAATTAGAACTATACTGCATCTATCTTTGTCACTTGCTTTCTTGGATTACAACTGGTGTACGTTGTATATACCAATATCAGATGCTAACAAAACACGCTTTACATTTGTTTAGTGGTAATCTGTAAATTTTTGGTTTTTGAAGCGATTGAGAAACCAAACAAATTTTTTATGGAATCCATTAAAGTTCTCTTCTCTTCTAACGACCAACCAAATACTTTTCCTAATACTTTTCTAATGCGTCTACAAACACACAATCAACTCAAATTCATCCCCGTTGCACGCGCTTTAAGCCCTCGTATATCAAAAGAGAAAAGCACAAATTTCATCAAATATCAATCAAAATCATTAATGAATTCATAAATTTCCTCTGTTAAAAAACCTTTAAGCCTACTTATTTCTTTTGATATGTTTATAGAAGATAATAGATGTCATTAAATTGAACATGTCATTAACTAATACACTTAACACAAAAACCCTTTCAAACACCCAATTTTATCAAAAATCGGTTACAACACTCAAACAATGAATGAAAAGTCCCATTACCCTGACCATCAAGGAGACACTAAATACCCCAAACTATACAAATACACACAATTATGAAAATCATAGGAACATTAATGCATTAAGCCCCTCATAAATTCAATCAAAAAGTTAATCACAACTTTTGTTCTAACTAAGCAACTATAACTTTACTTTATATTATATATTAGATTAATTTCTGATGAATATGTAACACCCCAAGCCGAGGCTCGGAATATCACGGAAATCACATAGCACCAGGTGGAATTACAATAGAACGAACTAAATGCAATTAGAGGATTCAGTGAATCCATACAAACGATAAACAAGTAATAAAATACAACAGGAGCAAGTAAACATCAAGATTACAAACGACGACAAAAGAAGGCTATCAATCCTAAATATAATAATAATAATAATAATAATAATAATAATAATAATAATAATAATAATAATAATAATAATAATAATATAATAATAATAATAATAATAATAATAATAATAATAATTACTCCATTAATTGATAAATAGTACGATTAAAGAAAAGTAATAATAATAATAATAATAATAATAATAATAATAATAATAATAATAATAATAATAATAATAATAATAATAATAAAAATAATAATAATAATAATAATAATAATAATAATAATAATAATAATAATAATAATAATAATAATAATAATAATAATAATAATAATAATAATAATAATAATAATAATAATAATAATAATAATAATAATAATAATAATAATAATAATAATAATAATAATAATAATAATAATAATAATAATAATAATAATAATAATAATAATAATAATAATAATAATAATAATAATAATAATAATAATAATAATAATAATAATAATAATAATAATAATAATAATAATAATAATAATAATAATAATAATAATAATAATAATAATAATAATAATAATAATAATAATAATAATAATAATAATAATAATAATAATAATAATAATAATAATAATAATAATAATAATAATAATAATAATAATAATAATAATAATAATAATAATAATAATAATAATAATAATAATAATAATAATAATAATAATAATAATAATAATAATAATAATAATAATAATAATAATAATAATAATAATAATAATAATAATAATAATAATAATAATAATAATAATAATAATAATAATAATAATAATAATAATAATAATAATAATAATAATAATAATAATAATAATAATAATAATAATAATAATAATAATAATAATAATAATAATAATAATAATAATAATAATAATAATAATAATAATAATAATAATAATAATAATAATAATAATAATAATAATAATAATAATAATAATAATAATAATAATAATAATAATAATAATAATAATAATAATAATAATAATAATAATAATAATAATAATAATAATAATAATAATAATAATAATAATAATAATAATAATAATAATAATAATAATAATAATAATAATAATAATAATAATAATAATAATAATAATAATAATAATAATAATAATAATAATAATAATAATAATAATAATAATAATAATAATAATAATAATAATAATAATAATAATAATAATAATAATAATAATAATAATAATAATAATAATAATAATAATAATAATAATAATAATAATAATAATAATAATAATAATAATAATAATAATAATAATAATAATAATAATAATAATAATAATAATAATAATAATAATAATAATAATAATAATAATAATAATAATAATAATAATAATAATAATAATAATAATAATAATAATAATAATAATAATAATAATATCAAATAATTATGTATATATAAAGTGACTATATATATAAATTTAACATCCAAAAATGTATAAATGTAAATAATAATAATAATAATAATAATAATAATAATAATAATAATAATAATAATAATAATAATAATAATAATAATAACAATCATAATGCAATATCATATCGTAAATCGAACTCATAACAATCATGCCACGAATGCACCAAATAGGGTGTGCCTGCGTGTAAACCGCTTAAACAGAATATACATGCGTGTGAACCGCGTATATAAATAGACCATACTTGCGTGTGAACCGCGTGCGTGTGAACCGCGTGCGTGTGAACCGCGTGCGTGTGAACCGCGTATATAAATAGACCATACTTGCGTGTGAACCGCGTGCGTGTGAACCGCGTGCGTGTGAACCGCGTGCGTGTGAACCGCGTGCGTGTGAACCGCGTATATAAATAGACCATACTTGCGTGTGAACCGCGTGCGTGTGAACCGCGTGCGTGTGAACCGCGTGCGTGTGAACCGCGTGCGTGTGAACCGCGTGCGTGTGAACTGCGTGCGTGTGAACCGCGTGCGTGTGAACCGCGTGCGTGTGAACCGCGTGCGTGTGAACCGCGTGCGTGTGAACCGCGTGCGTGTGAACCGCGTGCGTGTGAACCGCGTGCGTGTGAACCGCGTGCGTGTGAACCGCGTGCGTGTGAACCGCATGCGTGTGAACCGCGTATATAAATAGACCATACTTGCGTGTGAACCGCGTGCGTGTGAACCGCGTGCGTGTGAACCGCGTGCGTGTGAACCGCGTGCGTGTGAACCGCGTGCGTGTGAACTGCGTGCGTGTGAACCGCATGCGTGTGAACCGCGTATATAAATAGACCATACTTGCGTGTGAACCGCGTGCGTGTGAACCGCGTGCGTGTGAACCGCGTGCGTGTGAACCGCGTGCGTGTGAACCGCGTGCGTGTGAACTGCATGCGTGTGAACCGCGTATATAAATAGACCATACTTGCGTGTGAACCGCGTGCGTGTGAACCGCGTGCGTGTGAACCGCGTGCGTGTGAACCGCGTGCGTGTGAACCGCGTATATAAATAGACCATACTTGCGTGTGAACCGCGTGCGTGTGAACCGCGTGCGTGTGAACCGCGTGCGTGTGAACCGCGTGCGTGTGAACCGCGTGCGTGTGAACTGCGTGCGTGTGAACCGCGTGCGTGTGAACCGCGTGCGTGTGAACCGCGTGCGTGTGAACCGCGTGCGTGTGAACCGCGTGCGTGTGAACCGCGTGCGTGTGAACCGCGTGCGTGTGAACCGCGTATATAAATAGACCATACTTGCGTGTGAACCGCGTGCGTGTGAACCGCGTGCGTGTGAACCGCGTATATAAATAGTCATACTTGCGTGTGAACCGCGTGCGTGTGAACCGCGTGCGTGTGAACCGCGTGCGTGTGAACCGCGTGCGTGTGAACCGCGTATATAAATAGACCATACTTGCGTGTGAACCGCGTGCGTGTGAACCGCGTGCGTGTGAACCGCGTGCGTGTGAACCGCGTGCGTGTGAACCGCATGCGTGTGAACCGCGTATATAAATAGACCATACTTGCGTGTGAACCGCGTGCGTGTGAACCGCGTGCGTGTGAACCGCGTGCGTGTGAACCGCGTGCGTGTGAACCGCGTGCGTGTGAACTGCGTGCGTGTGAACCGCGTGCGTGTGAACCGCGTGCGTGTGAACCGCGTGCGTGTGAACCGCGTGCGTGTGAACCGCGTGCGTGTGAACCGCGTGCGTGTGAACCGCGTGCGTGTGAACCGCGTGCGTGTGAACCGCGTGCGTGTGAACCGCGTGCGTGTGAACCGCATGCGTGTGAACCGCGTATATAAATAGACCATACTTGCGTGTGAACCGCGTGCGTGTGAACCGCGTGCGTGTGAACCGCGTGCGTGTGAACCGCGTGCGTGTGAACCGCGTATATAAATAGACCATACTTGCGTGTGAACCGCGTGCGTGTGAACCGCGTGCGTGTGAACCGCGTGCGTGTGAACCGCGTGCGTGTGAACCGCGTGCGTGTGAACTGCGTGCGTGTGAACCGCGTGCGTGTGAACCGCGTGCGTGTGAACCGCGTATATAAATAGACCATACTTGCGTGTGAACCGCGTGCGTGTGAACCGCGTGCGTGTGAACCGCGTGCGTGTGAACCGCGTATATAAATAGACCATACTTGCGTGTGAACCGCGTATATAAATAGACCATACTTGCGTGTGAACCGCGTGCGTGTGAACCGCGTGCGTGTGAACCGCGTGCGTGTGAACCGCGTGCGTGTGAACCGCGTGCGTGTGAACTGCGTGCGTGTGAACCGCGTGCGTGTGAACCGCGTGCGTGTGAACCGCGTGCGTGTGAACCGCGTGCGTGTGAACCGCGTGCGTGTGAACCGCGTGCGTGTGAACCGCGTGCGTGTGAACCGCGTGCGTGTGAACCGCGTATATAAATAGACCATACTTGCGTGTGAACCGCGTGCGTGTGAACCGCGTATATAAATAGCATTAACTTGCGTGTGAACCGCGTGCGTGTGAACCGCGTGCGTGTGAACCGCGTGCGTGTGAACCGCGTGCGTGTGAACCGCGTGCGTGTGAACTGCGTGCGTGTGAACCGCGTGCGTGTGAACCGCGTGCGTGTGAACCGCGTGCGTGTGAACCGCGTGCGTGTGAACCGCGTGCGTGTGAACCGCGTGCGTGTGAACCGCGTGCGTGTGAACCGCGTGCGTGTGAACCGCGTGCGTGTGAACCGCGTGCGTGTGAACCGCGTGCGTGTGAACCGCGTGCGTGTGAACCGCGTGCGTGTGAACCGCGTGCGTGTGAACCGCGTGCGTGTGAACCGCGTGCGTGTGAACCGCGTGCGTGTGAACCGCATGCGTGTGAACCGCGTATATAAATAGACCATACTTGCGTGTGAACCGCGTGCGTGTGAACCGCGTGCGTGTGAACCGCGTGCGTGTGAACCGCGTGCGTGTGAACCGCGTGCGTGTGAACTGCATGCGTGTGAACCGCGTATATAAATAGACCATACTTGCGTGTGAACCGCGTATATAAATAGACCATACTTGCGTGTGAACCGCGTGCGTGTGAACCGCGTGCGTGTGAACCGCGTGCGTGTGAACCGCGTGCGTGTGAACCGCGTGCGTGTGAACTGCGTGCGTGTGAACCGCGTGCGTGTGAACCGCATGCGTGTGAACCGCGTATATAAATAGACCATACTTGCGTGTGAACCGCGTGCGTGTGAACCGCGTGCGTGTGAACCGCGTGCGTGTGAACCGCGTGCGTGTGAACCGCGTGCGTGTGAACTGCTTATATATAGGGTCGTCCGCAGCCTTCCCACCACACCTAAAACCCTTTGAAGGTAAAGCCGACCTCCATGTATGTACTCCCATCCCTAAGAGTTACAGTATCGCAAGCACAATCGTAAACCATCACACGATAAATCAAAACTGTCTACCGAACTACGATCAATCAGAAAGTAACTAGACAGGCAATCAAGTCAACCAAACAAACAAACAACACGTATATGTACACTTTTCAGCCCGAATCTCTATTGAGTAGGGAGCTACGAAACTCACCTTGATCGGCAAAGAAGCTTAAGTCGAGTAAATGAAAGATTAATTGCGAGTATTGGGCCCCACGTGTTCACAACCTATCAAAGCATGCCATATATCATATTGTCAACTTTATAATCATAAACAAGTTGGTTTCTTAGGTTTATGTTGAGTCACGAACCCACAATTACTTTCTTAACATTACCGAGTGTGAAACATAACACTTTGACAAGACATTTCTAGAAATGTACGAAGATTCATACGAAATGAAGGTTACTACATGAAAATAGACTCTCTTACGATTCCAACGATAGGTCATATGACTTATTTGGACTTACGGATCAAAAGTTATTAACGTTTGAAAACTGACGCGCATATTTTACAGTAACATTCCACTGCGTCGCAGTGAGCCAGGGCTAAGCTCACTGCGCCGCAGTGGCTAAATCTCACCAGGACCAGAAACAAAGCACTGCGCCGCAGTGAGCAAGGGGAGGGCTCACTGCGCCGCAGTGGCAAACTCACCAGGACCAGAACAAGCAGCACCAGCAGGTGCCACGAACCAAAACCCCAAATTTTCGACCCAAAACAACCTAAAACGATTTGTAGAAACTTGTAACTTAATTTGAAGCATAAATAAACACCATTAACCATAAATAAACATAACCCAATCCACAATTTCGACCAAAACAACCTAAAACGATTTGTAGAAACTTGTAACTTAATTTGAAGCATAAATAAACACCATTAACCATAAATAAACATAACCCAATCCACAATTTCGACCAAAACATCAAAATCACACCCAAAACCTTCAAACCCTAAACAAACCCTAATTTGACCCAAAACACGATTTGAGCCGATTTAGGACTTGTAAATGTTCAAGATGACTAGAAATGCATAAACAAACATAAGTAGGTACAAATGAGATGAATTTGACTTACCAAAACTCCTCCTTGAGCTAAAACCCGAAATTAGGTCAAAATGGATAGAAACCTAGCACTATGACTTTGATTCTTCGATATGGTGACAAAGAGATGAAGACGGTGATGATTCTCGAGTTAAACTAGTTCCAAAACGCCAAATGATGCTAGAGAAATGAAGAGAGGAGATGTTTGGTCTTGCTTTTTACTTAGAGAGAAAAGAGGAAGAAAGAAAAGAGAAGATAGAAAAATGAGAGGGGAAGAAAGGGATAAGGGGGAGGATGGGTCATTGGTGGCTGGTGGGTCATGGACTACCCACGGGCCGACCCGCTTCTCTTCTCCCGCCAAAATACAATCGTTACACATTTAAACACCCATCAAAACGTGTTATCGACTCGAATCACACAATGTCATTTAATTCACGAAACGACCCAAATAACTTCCACATTGCCATTTAATCACCAAAACGACCCGAATACTTTATTAATCTATATTGTTAGTCATATTACACGTAAAGTCAACGAGTCAAAATTCACGGATGTTACATTATTCCCCCGTCAAAAGAATTTCGTCCCGAAATTCAACGAATCACTAATCGTTAAACAAATGTGGGCACTTAGGCCTCAACTCTAGCGATCTCCACCACACATCAGTCCATTTTTGTCTTTGGCGACTTCATGATGAAGTCCGTTACAATTCGTTTTCCTTCAAATCTCTCTTCCGTCTTTCACTACGCGCTTATTCGCATCATAGAAGCCTATAAGGGTTTTGACTATGCGCGCGACGTTAAGTAGTTAGGCATATACGAAATTTAAGTTATCAAAATGGAACAAGCCGGATAAGTCACTCGGAGAGACCTCGGGAGACTCAAGATTATCAGAGATGACGTTAGTTTTCAGATTCTTAAGACGGTAGCTCTAAGGACACTTGAGTTGACAATTTGCATGAAACCCTAAAATCCTACCGTTAGATATTTTTTTTTTTTTATTTTTTTATTTTTATTTTTTTATTTTTATTTTTTTTTGCATCAGTAACCCTACTACATAATTAAGAATCATATTAACCGTTGCATTCAGATTTTATTCACTTTATTGCCAGGAACCTTAACGTCATAGAGCACAACGTACTTAAAGAGTTTGTCGCCTTCTAGGGTTAAGAGGTACACACGGGGTATTTGACCAAATTTGGTTAGTGAGTCGCTAAACACCCGAAATCTTTAAACATATAATTTCCAAAACACACGAACGAGCATAATTCAAGGGAGTAACGTTAGGATAAACGAGGTCATAGTCGGTTTTGATATCGAATAGTGCCATAACATCATAACCGTGAAGAGAAAGGTACCTTAACCAACGTTTGGATCATTTTGGCCTCCATTGCCATTTCCCGCAAAAGCTCGGCCACGAGGATGAACTTGATGGCCTTGTTGGCCACGGTTTTGGTTCGGCCCAGTAATTTGGAGTTGATTCGGATGGACCGCCACTTCAACTTGTTGACCAATCCATTGTGGACAATTATTCCGGTAGTGATCAGGGCTTCCACATTTAAAGCACGTACCCCATGGAAAGTTGCCTTGAGGATGAACGGTTTGAAGAGGTACTATATTCAAAGGTGCCGTTTTCGGTGCTCTACAATCTCTTGCCAAATGTCCAAGTTGATTACAATTGAGGCAAGCTCCACATTGGGTGTTAATGGGATGATGCTTATTACACCTGTTACAAAAAGGATGAGGTCCCACATAAGGCCTCCTCGCCGGCTTAACTGCCGCCATCCCCCTTCCCCGGTTAACATTCGTGGGATCAAACCTTCCCATTTTCTTCATCCCACTTGATTCTCCCATTTCCTTTCTCTTGTTTGTTGAGGAGTTACTCAGAACACCGCTCCTCAATAAGTCTTCAGTCACACTACCGGCCCGGTTGACAGCATCGGCTAAAGAAGTAGGCATGTTAGAATTCACATAGGATCGGACTTGAGGATTCAAGCCCAATACAAACTTCTCGATGGCTCGAGCCTCAGAATCCACCAAGTGAGGAATGAGGGTAGACAACTCTTGAAATCGTCTAACATAACTCTTGAAATCGGCTCCTTCCATATTGAGATTAGCAAACTCAATGGTCAAGTTTTGTAGTTCATAGGGAGGACAAAACTTTGCCTTCACTTTGTTCTTGAAATCGATCCATTCCAAGTTATAAGTCCGCCCCAAAGTTATCTCTTGGTTCCACCAACTCAAGGCGTCACTTTTAAACATGCCGGATGCATAAGAAATCCGGTCGTCATATGTGCAATGACTTCTTTCAATCACCGCCTCGATCTCCTCAAACCACCTTATACACTCAGTGGGGCCACCTCTCCCATTAAACTCCGGTGCCCCACAGCTTTTGAAATCCTTGAATATACAACCCTGTCGGTATCCCCCGTATTGATTATACATGGGTATATGGTTATCAATTCTCACTGGTTCCTCTTCTTCGTTTTCTTCGTCCTGAGGTTGTGCATTTTCATTATTCACATTTTCTGGGGCTTCATTGTTTTGAGGCTCATTGTTTTGCCTAAGACTCGCCGTGACTTGAGCAATTATGGTCGGCATGATATTGGCGACCGTTTGAGCGATCACTTCAGCCAAGTTTGGCTCAGGAACTTCACCACGACCCCTTCCTTGACCTCTACCACGACCCCTACCTCTACCTCCTTGTACCTCCGGTTGAGCTTCCGGTTGAGGTTCTTCCGGTTCAGTCCGATTGTTCGTTCCGGTTCTCCTTGGTCTCACCATCTCTATAAAGCAAGTGACACGTTGACCCGAGAGTTAGTCTCAAATGCTCACATGTTAGTCACACAAGTAGTCAATGCTCTCATACCGATACCACATACACATTTCATATCATTAAGCTACGGCAAAAGTGCTAGAATCCTATGAGATTGTTACTTAGCATATTATCATGTCAATTTCATTACAATCGTTCATTATTAATTCAAGTAATCATGCTCAGTACGTCATAAGATCAAGTAGTTAACACAATTGGGTTAAGTATAATCTGAATTCGATATGCTCTCTAGTCATTGACCAGGTATGTATACAGGGTGTACCAACGGCTAACCCTCCACCCAATCAACTTCCATTAAGCATATCGGTTCCCTATTATACACTAAGCCAAGCAACTAACACGAATGATTCAAGGTATAATCCGAATTCGATATGCTCTCTAGTCATTGACCAGGTATGTATACAGGGTGTACCAACGGCTAACCCTCCACCCAATCAACTTCCATTAAGCATATCGGTTCCCTATTATACACTAAGCCAAGCAACTAACACGAATGATTCAAGGTATAATCCGAATTCGATATGCTCTCTAGTCATTGACCAGGTATGTATACAGGGTGTACCAACGGCTAACCCTCCACCCAATCAACTTCCATTAAGCATATCGGTTCCTTATTATACACTAAGCCAAGCAACTAACACGAATGATTCAAGGTATAATCCGAATTCGATATGCTCTCTAGTCATTGACCAGGTATGTATACAGGGTGTACCAACGGCTAACCCTCCACCCAATCAACTTCCATTAAGCATATCGGTTCCCTATTATACACTAAGCCAAGCAACTAACACGAATGATTCAAGGTATAATCCGAATTCGATATGCTCTCTAGTTATTGACCAGGTATGTATACAGGGTGTACCAACGGCTAACCCTCCACCCAATCAACTTCCATTAAGCATATCGGTTCCCTATTATACACTAAGCCAAGCAACTAACACGAATGATTCAAGGTATAATCCGAATTCGATATGCTCTCTAGTCATTGACCAGGTATGTATACAGGGTGTACCAACGGCTAACCCTCCACCCAATCAACTTCCATTAAGCATATCGGTTCCCTATTATACACTAAGCCAAGCAACTAACACGAATGATTCAAGGTATAATCCGAATTCGATATGCTCTCTAGTTATTGACCAGGTATGTATACAGGGTGTACCAACGGCTAACCCTCCACCCAATCAACTTCCATTAAGCATATCGGTTCCCTATTATACACTAAGCCAAGCAACTAACACGAATGATTCAAGGTATAATCCGAATTCGATATGCTCTCTAGTTATTGACCAGGTATGTATACAGGGTGTACCAACGGCTAACCCTAACAATCAACCTCCACGTCCTGAATAACCTGATTACCTGAAAAGTGTACTAAGCATAGTCAACACAAGGTTGGTGAGTTCGTAGTAATGGTCCACAAGAAAACCATCCTCCAAATCATAATATACTAATAGAGGCAAAACATGACTTACAGTGAGCCTCTAAGTAGCACAATAACGTCCAACAACAAGATCACACAAAACAAGTAAGCGTGAAGTAAGAGTGCACAAATGATGTAAATATCAATACAACGCCAAAAGCATAAACAATCATAATGCAATATCATATCGTAAATCGAACTCATAACAATCATGCCACGAATGCACCAAATAGGGTGTGCCTGCGTGTAAACCGCTTAAACAGAATATACATGCGTGTGAACCGCGTATATAAATAGACCATACTTGCGTGTGAACCGCGTGCGTGTGAACCGCGTATAAACATATATTAATCTTGCGTGTGAACCGCGTGCGTGTGAACCGCGTGCGTGTGAACCGCAACCACACATTCAACAATCATCAACCATCAATAATTAACCCAAAATAACTACACGCACATACACTTAGGAGGATTCTACTTTCGTCAAGTTCTAGATGCTTATGTATAGGGTCACCCGCAGCCTTCCCACCACATCTAGAACTCTTTGAAGGCATAACCGACTTCCATGTATGCACGTCCATCCTAAATAGTAATAATAATAATAATAATAATAATAATAATAATAATAATAATAATAATAATAATAATAATAATAAATAATAATAATAATAATAATAATAATATTAATAATAAAATAATAATAATAATAATAATAATAATAATAATAATAATAATAATAATAATAATAATAATAATAATAATAATAATAATAATAATAATAGCTTAATAATAATAATAATAATAATAATAATAATAATAATAATAATAATAATAATAATAGTAATAATAATAATAATAATAATAATAATAATAATAATAATAATAATAATAATAATAATAATAATAATAATAATAATAATAATAATAATAATAATAATAATAATAATAATAATAATAATAATAATAATAATAATAATAATAATAATAATAATAATAATAATAATAATAATAATAATAATAATAATAATAATAATAATAATAATAATAATAATAATAATAATAATAATAATAATAATAATAATAATAATAATAATAATAATAATAATAATAATAATAATAATAATAATAATAATAATAATAATAATAATAATAATAATAATAATAATAATAATAATAATAATAATAATAATAATAATAATAATAATAATAATAATAATAATAATAATAATAATAATAATAATAATAATAATAATAATAATAATAATAATAATAATAATAATAATAATAATAATAATAATAATAATAATAATAATAATAATAATAATAATAATAATAATAATAATAATAATAATAATAATAATAATAATAATAATAATAATAATAATAATAATAATAATAATAATAATAATAATAATAATAATAATAATAATAATAATAATAATAATAATAATAATAATAATAATAATAATAATAATAATAATAATAATAATAATAATAATAATAATAATAATAATAATAATAATAATAATAATAATAATAATAATAATAATAATAATAATAATAATAATAATAATAATAATAATAATAATAATAATAATAATAATAATAATAATAATAATAATAATAATAATAATAATAATAATAATAATAATAATAATAATAATAATAATAATAATAATAATAATAATAATAATAATAATAATAATAATAATAATAATAATAATAATAATAATAATAATAATAATAATAATAATAATAATAATAATAATAATAATAATAATAATAATAATAATAATAATAATAATAATAATAATAATAATAATAATAATAATAATAATAATAATAATAATAATAATAATAATAATAATAATAATAATAATAATAATAATAATAATAATAATAATAATAATAATAATAATAATAATAATAATAATAATAATAATAATAATAATAATAATAATAATAATAATAATAATAATAATAATAATAATAATAATAATAATAATAATAATAATAATAATAATAATAATAATAATAATAATAATAATAATAATAATAATAATAATAATAATAATAATAATAATAATAATAATAATAATAATAATAATAATAATAATAATAATAATAATAATAATAATAATAATAATAATAATAATAATAATAATATAGTCCTTTCATAATAATAATAATAATAATAATAATAATAATAATAATAATAATAAAATAATAATAATAATAATAATAATAATAATAATAATAATAATAATAATAACAATAACAGTATGTTTGAGTGTGCACCGCACAAGTCAAGTATAACAAAGCGTTCGACAAATATGAGCCAACAATCAATAATCGCAACGGAGCACACTTGTCAACAGAGGGACAAGGCCGCATCGCAACATACATAGACAAATCCCCTATCAGTGGGATTTATGCACAACATATGCATCAATCAAAATTAATCTCTAACCACAATTTAAACCAACTATAGGTACATATACTTCAGAGGGTTTTACTTTCATCAGGTTCTAGATGCTTATATATAGGGTCGTCCGCAGCCTTCCCACCACACCTAAAACCCTTTGAAGGTAAAGCCGACCTCCATGTATGTACTCCCATCCCTAAGAGTTACAGTATCGCAAGCACAATCGTAAACCATCACACGATAAATCAAAACTGTCTACCGAACTACGATCAATCAGAAAGTAACTAGACAGGCAATCAAGTCAACCAAACAAACAAACAACACGTATATGTACACTTTTCAGCCCGAATCTCTATTGAGTAGGGAGCTACGAAACTCACCTTGATCGGCAAAGAAGCTTAAGTCGAGTAAATGAAAGATTAATTGCGAGTATTGGGCCCCACGTGTTCACAACCTATCAAAGCATGCCATATATCATATTGTCAACTTTATAATCATAAACAAGTTGGTTTCTTAGGTTTATGTTGAGTCACGAACCCACAATTACTTTCTTAACATTACCGAGTGTGAAACATAACACTTTGACAAGACATTTCTAGAAATGTACGAAGATTCATACGAAATGAAGGTTACTACATGAAAATAGACTCTCTTACGATTCCAACGATAGGTCATATGACTTATTTGG
>CM067174.1:88672550-88720050 GCA_034093135.1 Erigeron breviscapus | reverse complement strand
ATATTGACATTAATCATAAACTGTTATTCTTTATTAAAATTGTACATATTAACTTTTTTGAGATTCAAAATATATTTTTAATCCCTACTTACAAATCTATCACAGTTACCCGGTAAGTCAATGTTTGTTTGTTTTTTTTCACCTGGATAAAGTGATTAAACTTATTAAGTTTATAACATTTTAGAGGAATTATTATCAAACTTTGAGAAATTAGCATAGACAATGTTAAATATGAGACATTTTCTTTCTGTCAATTTTTAATATCCATTATAAATTTTAAATTTTAAATTTAAACTTTGAATGAGAATTAAAGATATTCACAAAAATTTTTGAGTTTCTTTCTTATAAATATAAATATAATTATGTAAATTTGACAGAGAATGGAATGTCGTGTCTTTGTATTTTCAATATGCACCATTATATAGGTGTTTACAAGGCTAATGGGCTTTGTTACAAAGATGGACCGGGCTGCCAATATATAATGCTAATAATGATACAAAACTATAATATCTCTTAACATGCCCCCGCAGTTTGAGCGGGAGGTTGACGAACACTCAAACTGGATCGAAAATCAACGAATAAGGGAGCTGGAAGTCCTTTCGTAAAGATGTCCGCGTATTGGTAACGCGAGGGAACATGTAGAACGCGAACCTGGCCGGTGGCAACTTTGTCCCTAACAAAATGAATGTCAATCTCAATAAGCTTGGTACGTTGATGTTGCACCGGATTAGCTGACATATACACAGCACTTACATTATCACAATAAACAAGGGTGGCCGTGAACAAGGGTGTGTGAAGCTCACGCAGTAGGTTACGAAGCCAAGAGGTCTCTGCTACGGCATTAGCGACAGCTCGATATTCGGCTTCAGCACTGGAGCGGGATACAGTAATCTGTCGCTTAGAGGACCATGATAAAAGGTTACTTCCAAGAAAGATACAAAAACCAGAAGTGGACCGACGAGTGGATGGGCATCCACCCCAATCAGCGTCAGAATAAGCGGTGAGCTGTGTAGTTGGAGACACATATAGCTGCAGACCATGGTCAATGGTTCCTCGAACGTAGCGCAGGATACGTTTTAAGGCAGCAAGATGAGGCTCGCGGGGGTCATGCATATAAAGGCAGATCTGCTGCACAGCGTAGGACAAGTCAGGACGAGTGAATGTCAGATACTGAAGCCCCCCTGCTAGACTTCGATATAAAGTGGGATCCGATATTGGGGGGCCATCAGGTCCAAGCTTGCCATCAGAGTCCACAGGAGTCTTACACGGGTTACAATTCAACATGTGTGCTTTGGCGAGTAACTCAGTAGCATACTGTGTCTGAGATAGAAACATACCCGAGGAGTCACGAGTCACTGCAATGCCCAAAAAATGATTAAGAGAGCCTAAGTCGGTCATGGCGAACTCACCATGGAGAGATGAGATTATATAAGATAACAAGGCAGCAGACGATGCAGTCAATATAATGTCATCGACATATAAAAGTAAGTATGCAATGTCAAAACCCCGTTGAAGTATGAAAAGTGATGTATCACACTGATTGTGAGTAAATCCAACACGAGTAGCATAAGCAGCAAACATCTGGAACCATGCACGGGGGGCTTGTTTAAGCCCATATAATGACTTTTGCAATTGACAAACATATCCTGGGTGAGTGGGGTCAGTGAACCCAGGTGGCTGGTGCATAAAGACTGTCTCAGACAATTGACCATGTAGAAAGGCATTTTTGACATCAAGCTGATGAATAGGCCAATGACGAGATACTGCCAGACTAAGGACAGTACGGATGGTTGCCGGTTTTACTACTGGACTAAAAGTCTCATCACAATCAATGCCGGGTTGCTGACTACGACCATTGGCAACCAGACGTGCCTTATACCTGCTGAGAGATCCATCTTCATTATGTTTATGTTTAAAGAGCCACATGGATCGAACAATGTTTGCATTAGGTGGGCGTGGTACAAGAACCCATGTTTTGTTAGTAATTAAAGCATTATATTCATCTAGCATAGCATTTCACCAGTTGGGATCTTGAAGAGCAGAGAGATGTGACTTAGGGATAGGGGAGACATTAGAGATGTGGAGATTTAATTTAACAAGTGGTTTGACTGTACCGACTTTAGATCGGGTGACCATGGGGTGCTGGGAGGGTGGTGATGGTGGTGTTGGTATGGGTGGTTGTGGTGGCGGTTAAGGAGACGAGGTGTTACAAGGGGGAGTATTAGGCGATTGGAACTGTGGTGGGGGTGAGTGTGGGTGAGTGGTATTGGTAGTTGATGCGGAAGCTGTAGAGGTGGGTGGGTTTAGGGAAGAGTGAAGTTGAGCAGCCAGGGGTGTGATATCGGTTTCAAGGAAGTGATAGGAAGGAGGTGTGGTAGGTGTCACAGACCTGAAAGGAAACACATACTCATCAAATGTGACATGACGAGATAAAATGATTTTGTTGTTGGAGAGGTCAAGGCAGCGATATCCACGATGATTAGGTGGGTAACCAAGGAAAATACATGGGGTGGAGCGTGGTTGGAGTTTGTGTTGTGTGTCTAAGTGAGGATAACAGAGGCATCCAAAGGTGCGAAGTTCTGTGTATGGAGGGTATAGGTTGAATAAACGAGTGAAGGGTATTTGTAACATCCCAAACTTTTCAAGTTTGACTTTTGACGTTGACTGTTAACTTGTCGTTAGTGACCGTTAGTTACTATGTGATTTATATGTAATTGTGTGATTTAAATGATTTATGTGAGATATGTGTTAAAGTGATTTAAAGTAATGAAATTAAAGTTGAATGTGATTAATAAAGCCAATTAATGTTATCGATAAAGTATAAGAGTCGATAAGTGTTCCCGTAGGCGTTAAACGAGCCGTTAAGTGCCGAAACGAGTTGTAACGAAGTGCGAGGGCCTAGATGTAAAGTTGGGAAAGTATCTCCAGTATATAAGGGACCCTTTGCACGAAATAATGCATAGAAAAACAGATCCAAAACCCTAGAAAAGTCTTGCACTCAAACCCTAGGTCAATTCTTCAAGTTCTAGGTGATTTCGGGGGATTTCGGAAGGGTTTTTGCTTGGTTTTCGATCCGTTGATCAACCCTACAGGTATAATATCATCAATTGAAGGTTGAGTAAGTTTGAAAGTAGGTTTTGTCCCTGTAGATTCGACCATGAGGGTTGGGTTTGTTCAAAGTTGATGTTTTAGGTCAAAAACAACGTTTTCGTGAGTAAAATCATTAATTGAGATGATTAACTATGTCAAGATGGAAACTTTACTGATTAATCATGTTATTCAGATGTATTTGAGTAAATTCTAGGTGGTTAATTGGAAACCCACTTGATGTATGGAGTTTTTGAACCAAACGTTATCGATTATGTGTTTTTTGGGTAGTTTAAAGAATGAATCATTGATGCAATTGATTCCTAGATCAATTGATGTTTTCAAATGCTTAATTGCGACCTAAATAATGTTAATTTAATGGGTATAAGTCGTGGTGGAGTTTTGGGTTCGAATGGAATTCGTTTAAAGAGGTTCAAAAATCAAGTTTGCTGATCGAGCCCTATTGTGCGGTGCACAGGGATTCTGTGCAGCGCACAGGAATTCTGTGCGGTGCACAGATTAGTATGGGTGCTTCTGTTTGAGTTTATGCGGCGCATGGAAGATTCATGCGGCGCATATTCAGGTCTGGCAGTCGTATAGGCTTGTTTTCATGCTCGTTTGACCCATAGACCCTATGCTTAGGTTACCTTATGGTATAGAGAACTTAGATAGGTTCGTTGGAGCCCTGTTTATGTTACATGTTGATTATATGTGTGATATGATATGAGATGTTGATTATATATGTTGATATGATATGAGATGTTGATTAAGTTGTAAGTATAGTTGATATGATATGAGATGTTGATTATATAGTTGATATGATATGAGATGTTGATTATATAGTTGATATGATATGAGATGTTGATTATATATGTTGATATGATATGAGATGTTGATTAAATGTATGTTGATATGATATGAGATGTTGATTATATAGTTGATATGATATGAGATGTTGATTAAATGTATGTTGATATGATATGAGATGTTGATTATATGTTGATATGATATGAGATGTTGATTATATAGTTGATATGATATGAGATGTTGATTATATAGTTGATATGATATGAGATGTTGATTATATAGTTGATATGATATGAGATGTTGATTATAGTTGATATGATATGAGATGTTGATTATATGTTGATATGATATGAGATGTTGATTAAGTTGATATGATATAGATGTTGATATATGTTGATATGATATGAGATGTTGATTATATAGTTGATATGATATGAGATGTTGATTAAATGTATGTTGATATGATATGAGATGTTGATTATATAGTTGATATGATATGAGATGTTGATTATATAGTTGATATGATATGAGATGTTGATTATATAGTTGATATGATATGAGATGTTGATTATATATGTTGATATGATATGAGATGTTGATTATATAGTTGATATGATATGAGATGTTGATTATATAGTTGATATGATATGAGATGTTGATTATATGTTGATATGATATGAGATGTTGATTATATGTTGATATGATATGAGATGTTGATTATATGTTGATATGATATGAGATGTTGATTATATGTTGATATGATATGAGATGTTGATATATGTTGATATGATATGAGATGTTGATTATATAGTTGATATGATATGAGATGTTGATTATATAGTTGATATGATATGAGATGTTGATTATATAGTTGATATGATATGAGATGTTGATTATATAGTTGATATGATATGAGATGTTGATTATATGTTGATATGATATGAGATGTTGATTATATGTTGATATGATATGAGATGTTGATTATATGTTGATATGATATGAGATGTTGATTATATGTTGATATGATATGAGATGTTGATTATATGTTGATATGATATGAGATGTTGATTATATAGTTGATATGATATGAGATGTTGATTATATAGTTGATATGCTCTACATGTGCTAATATGTATGCGTTGATATGATATGAGATGTTGATTATATACGTTGATATGATATGAAATGTTTGCGTTGCAAGTATATGTAGATATGATTCGATGTGTGATGGGATGTGGGAAAAAGGAGGGAATGATCTTATGATATTTGTGGATAATGTGTGATATGGTCATGTTTTGATAAGAATAACATGAATATGTTTTATGAAAGTAAAATGAAGAACGTTTTGTAAATGTGTGTATCTTACTTAGCTAATTTATTAGCTAACACTTGCTTTTATGAAAATGTTGTGTCCTTCAGGATAAGCAGGTTTGAGCTAGGAAAGGATTAGCTCGTGAGATGGGTAGATGCAATAAAGAAGACTAGCATAGATTGTTGAATGCTTAGACTTCTCCCATAGCCTATGCTTCGGCTACATTATTTAAGTTTATGATACATGTAATAATGAATGGCATTTATGTTGGTGCCAAGACTTGGATTTCATTTATATTGTTTTGACGATGCACTTTAGTAACACCATTTTATGAAAGGCACCATCCGTTACGGATGGGGCAGTTTTTAAGTGATCCTTTTCCGCTACATTTTAAACGCCGTTTGGCAAAAGTTTTTGAAATCCAGGTTTTAAAATGACGGGTGTTACAGTATTTGATTGTGTATTGTCGTGGAAGGAAGGATATTCAGGAGGTGAACTGCCATGTGCAGGGCTTCGACCCAAAATGTGGGTGGTAAGTGGGCTTGGAAGAGGAGGGTGCGAATGACATTGTTTATTGTGCGTATCATGCGTTCAGATTTTCCGTTTTGTAGGGATGTTTTAGGGCATGAGAATCGCATGTGGATGCCATGGGTTGCAAAGAGGGTATGGATGTTGTGGTTGTCAAATTCACCACCATGGTCACACTGGAAGGATTTAATATCACGTTTAAATTGATTTTTAACATAACTACGAAATAAGACAAATTTAGTGTAAACATCAAATTTGTTGCGTAACGGGTATATCCATAGGAAATGCGAATAATGGTCCAAGAATATAACATAATACCGAAAAACCACCAAAACTTGTGACTGGTGAAGTCCACAAGTCGGAGTGAATAATGTCAAATGCAGACTTGACTACAGATAATGAACGATGAAAAGGAAGCCGAACATGTTTGCCAAGCTGACACGCATGACATAACAATTTAGACTTTCCATTATTACAAGAAATTAACTTATTGGAAATTAAGTGACGTAACACTTCATCACCCGGGTGACCTAGACGTTGGTGCCACGTAGATTGACTCGAGGACAAAAGAGCTATGGATGGTGCTGTTACTGGGTAAAGATCCCCGGTGCTATCACATCGGAGGAGGAGTTGGCGGGTTGACAGATCCTTCACAGAAAAACCATAAGGATCAAATTCAATGGAACATTTATTATCTCTAGTGAATTAACGAACAGAAATTAAATTTTTAATGATATTTGGTGTGACGAGAACATTGTGAAGATGAGTTGGACGATGATTACTAGGCAAAATGCTATGACCAGTGTTAGTTACGGGAATGGAAGTCCCATTACCAACAAATATAGACGACGTAATGCTTTTATTAAAAACAGAACTTAAGTTACCTGTATCCGCATTTAGGTGAGATGTGGCTCCACTGTCCATGTACCACCCAGAGTTCCCCGTATCCTGAAGTGTCACTGTGTTGAAAGCTTGAGGGAGGGCATTAACTTGATCATACGTGCCATATGGACCCCAAGAAGAAGTTGCTGGTCCATAAACATACAAAGCAGATGGAACAATGGGACTAGTCTGAGAGATAACAGGCCCTGGTAGGGTCGACTTGTGTTGTGTTGGTGCTGGGCCGAGAAGAGAAACAGGCCTTGGCTGAACAATCCCAGGTATAGTGTAGCCATGTTGTGCTGGTGGGTAATGGACATGTATAGGCTGAGGGAGTGGAGAGGCCCAATAACTTTGTCTGGTGGAATTAGCTTGGGGTGTATAGGTAGTAGCATGTGCATGATCTGAATGCTTTTGGACGTTATTTTGTGAATGAGGTTGAATGTTATTCCCAACATGTGTATGTTTCAAAGAGTTTGTGTGAATGTATCGACATTTTTCTCCGAATCGACAATGACCTCTTTGAAAATTACGACATTGTTGCGGACCAGAAGTTATGCGGTTATCTTTGTTGATACGGTTTCCCGCTACAAGAACAGTAGGAGATGATTGGGTGTCAAGATGGGTTGTTTGTGATTGAAATTTCTTTTTGAGCCTCGCTTCCTCTGCAATGACACGGTTACGTAGAGTCCAAAGATCGGGTAGTTCTTTCCCGTAACGAGCAGCTCCAGTAACTTGTTCGAATTTGTCGCCAAGTCCGTTGATAGCATAAATAACCAGATTTTCCTCGGATACCTTTGCTTGAATATTTTTTAGGAGATCAGACATGGTTTTAATCTTATGAAAATATTCGGTGGCTGTAAGATTTCCAATGTCGAGGTTGCGCAGATCATTGTCAAGTTGCAAAGCTTTTTCGGTTTTGTTGGCATGAAACAGCTTTTTGAGACCGTCCCAGATATCTTTTGCTGTGGCCTCTTCAGCAATAACTTCATCAAGAACGTCTTGTGTTACGGTCCCGTAGAGCCATTGTTTTACCATTGAATCTCGCATGATCCAAGTGGTATCATTGTCACCCTTGCTTTTACTTGTGCCATCGAGGTGCCCTATGTAACCAAAGGTGATGCAGTGAGTTTTAAAGATCTCACACCAAGATATGTAGTTGAGCTTTTCCATATCGAGTGTGACGGGAATATGGGATTTGATATTGATGATCTGGAGAAGTTTATCGGTTGTGTTGCTGGATGTTCCTTCTGCATCTTTAGTCATTTTAGATGTGAGAATGGAAAAAGAAATCACGAGATTAGGGTTGTTTGACAGAGAGTTTGTGGAAGAAGAAACAAAAAAGGGAAGGAGCGTGAGATATGGGTTAGTTTTAGGAAAGAATTGAATAGAAAATATTTGGAGAGAGAATTGATTGATACGAGATGTGATAAGAGATTAGGAGGGATTTTTGGTCTCTGATACCATGACAGAGAATGGAATGTCATGTCTTTGTATTTTCAATATGCACCATTATATAGGTGTTTACAAGGCTAATGGGCTCTGTTACAAAGATGGACCGGGCTGCCAATATATAATGCTAATAATGATACAAAACTATAATATCTCTTAACAAAATTATCATTATAGGATACTAATATCAATGGAATAAAATAATACACAATATATTAAATTACATGTGTAACACCCCAAGCCAAGGCTCGAAAATATTACGGAAATCATATAGCACAAGGTGGAATTAATGTAGAACATGAACTATATGCAAGCAAAGGATTCAGTGAATCCATACATTAAAATAAACAAGTACCAAAATACATAAGGAGCAAGTCACCGCCAAGGTTTGCAAAAGAACATTTAAGAGATGGCTAACGGTCCTAAGTACAATGCAAAAGAAGGCCAATGGATCCTTGATCCATATAAGTCCAAGTCCGGGTTCAACAGCAAGCAAACAATCAAACTCCTTGCCTTGGAATAACTTGGTTACCTGAAAAGTGTACTAAGCATAGTCAACACAAGGTTGGTGAGTTCGTAGGAATGGTTCACAAGAAACCATTGTCCTAAATCACAACAAGTATAAGTAAAGGCAAAACAAAACATAAGAATAGCCTTTATGTGTCTCAATCTCAAATCACAACAAAACACAATATAAGTAATGCGTATGATAAATAAGCACAAGTGATGTCTATATCAAGATATGTACTACACACATAATCATGTCCGAATGCATAAAAGGTATGTCCAACAATTAGGCATCAGATAACGCATCCCTAGTGTACCATGACAACAACAAACCCACTACAACACAATATTCTCAAGTCTAACAACTTGGTAGTACGTCGTACATTGCGCGATCTCAAGTGTATGACACTTGGAAGTACATGGAACCATTCATCAAGTAAGTATACTTGGAAGTACATCAACCACAATTTCAACCAACTATACGTACATACACTTCGGAGGATTTTACTTTCATCGAGTTCTAGATGCTTATGTATAGGGTCACCCGCAGCCTTCCCACCACATCTAAAACCCAATGAAGGCATAACCGACTTCCATGTATGCACGTCTATCCTAGCAGTAATAATATTAATAACAATAACCATAATAATAATGCCTAAGTGTACCACGACAACAACAATCATTACGAACACAATATTCTCAAGTCTAACAACTTGGTAGTACATCGTACATTGCGCGATCTCAAGTGTATGACACTTGGAAGTACATGGAATCCATTCATCAAGTAAGTATACTTGGAAGTACATCAACCAAACCTCAAGTACGAACCTAACCACAAATTCAATCACCAAAACCATCGTAACACAAATCAATCAAACTACAATGCACATACATTTCATACGACTTTACATTTAAGGAATCATAGATGTTTATATATAGGGTCACCCGCAGCCTTCCCACCACATCTACAACTCATTAAAGGTATCATCGTCTTCCATGTATATACAACTATCCTAATCACAATATCAAATCATTTCAATCATAATGGTAAAGTAATCGCGTATAATAGATGAGCACGCGAAACATTAACATCAAATCATGTGTCGTACGTAAGTAAGACCACAACGTATACCAAATGCGTGGCAAAGACGTCATCAATGCAACAATAAAAGTATGCTTGAGTGTGTACCGTACAAGTCAAGTATAACAAGGCGTATATGTCCATTCCAAACACATTCCCAATATCCATCAATTTCTCTAAACAAAGCGTACATACACTTCGGAGGATTTTACTTTCATCGAGTTCTAGATGCTTATGTATAGGGTCACCCGCAGCCTTCCCACCACATCTAAAACCTTTTGAAAGTAAAACCGACCTCTATGTATACACCACTATCCTAATTTATTTAACAATTAACCCAATCATATATGAAATCAATCAATAGTGCCAATATAATCATCAATTGACAAACAACAATTTAAGCAATAAGACCAAAGGTAACTCAAGCCAATCAACAGGTCACTCAACAATTAAACACGTATGGTTACACTTTTCAGCCCGAATCTCAATTGAGTAGGGAGCTACGAAACTCACCTTGATCGGCAAAGAAGCTTAAGTCGAGTAAATGAAAGATTAATAGCGAGTGTTGGCCCCACACGTCCACAACCTATCAAAGCATGTCGTATATCATAATGTCAACTCTATAATCATAATTAAGTTGGTTTAGTAAGTTTAAGTCGAGTCACGAACCCACAAACGCTTCTACAACTTTACCGTGTATGAAACAAGACACTTAGACTCGACATTTTTAGAAATGTAGGAAGATTTATACAAAATGAAGGTTACTATAAGAAACTAGACTCTCTCACGATTCCAACGATAGGTCATATGACTCAATTGGGCTTACGGATCAAAAGTTATGCACGTTTGAAAATCTGACATGAAAACAATACAAACTCGCGGCGCGAGTTTCGCTCGCGGCGCGAGCTGCACAACTCCTCGCGGCGCGAGGTCTAACGCGAGAAAATTCACTGATCAATGAAACACAAAACTCGCGGCGCGAGCTATGCTCCTCGCGGCGCGAGGTTCTGCAGGTCTGCACAAAACAGCCCCAAACACGAGTTTTGACACATCCAAACACCTATTTGACTTCCAAGATCGACCAAGGAACCTTCATAACTCATTTTTGAACATAACTAAGTGTAATTGAACATAATTAAACACATCCCACTTCCCAAATCGATTTCATTTTATCAATTTGATGCCAAAAACGATTTTGACCTAAAATGAACCACCAAAACCCTAATTCGCATTTTGACCCAATTTAAGACTTGCAAATGCACTAAATCGACTAAAAACATGTAAACAAGCATAAATAAGTAGAGATGGGATGAATTTGACTTACCAAAACCTTCACCTAGTCTCTAACCCGAATTTGACCCGAAATGGCTAGAAATCTTGCACTTTGAAACCAAATTTTTGATATGTTGTTAAGATGAGGTTGATGATGAAAACCCCAAACAAAATCTTGCTTAATCCCCAATATATGAGATAGAAATCTAGAGAGAGAGATATATATTTGTGTGTGTTTCTTGGAGGAGAAAAGAGAGAAAAAGGTAGATAGAAATGAGAGGGGGAGAAGGAATAAGGGGGGAGGTTGGGTCTTGGGTGGCTGGTGGGTTGTGGACTACCCACGGGCCGACCCGCTTCTCATCCCAAGCCAAAATACAAACGTTAGGCATTTAAACACCGATTAAAACATGTTATCGACCCGACGAATATACCACGTTGTCATTTAGTTCGCAAAACGACCCAAATATTTCATTAACCTAAATTGTTAGTCAAATTGCACGTAAAGTCAAACGGTCAAAATTCACGGATGTTACAACATGGTTAAATCCAACAATAATAAATATAACGAATAAGAATATAAAAATATCATGTGCTATGAAATCAAAGATATATAGATAATTTAGTATTAATAATGTGTATTTAATATGTAAAGTTAATAATGTGTCCCGATTTTCTAAGAGATATTCATTATGTTATAGATATGTATTTTTTTTTTATTTTTTTTTTTTTTTTTTTTTTTTTTTTTTTTTTTTTTTTTTTTTTTTTTTTTTTTTTTTTTTTTTTTTTTTTTTTTTTTTTTTTTTTTTTTTTTTTTTTTTTTTTTTTTTTTTTTTTTTTTTTTTTTTTTTTTTTTTTTTTTTTTTTTTTTTTTTTTTTTTTTTTTTTTTTTTTTTTTTTTTTTTTTTTTTTTAAGGTTTTTTTTGGTCGCTCATTATTTTCAATTCAAGGGTTTTGTTTTTTAAATTTTTTTTTTTTTTTTTTTTTTTTTTTTTTTTTTTTTTTTTTTTTTTGTTTTTTTTTTTTTTTTTTTTTTTTTTTTTTTTTTTTTTTTTTTTTTTTTTTTTTTTTTTTTTTTTTTTTTTTTTTTTTTTTTTTTTTTTTTTTTTTTTTTTTTTTTTTTTTTTTTTTTTTTTTTTTTTTTTTTTTTTTTTTTTTTTTTTTAATTTAAGGTTTTTTTTGGTCGCTCATTATTTTCAATTCAGGGGTTTTGTTTTGTTTTTTAATTTTTTTTTTATAGTAAAACCTTACCTGTCTTGATTTGAATACACTTAGTAATCAAAACATTCATCCATCATATCCATCAAGATTTCGAACACATAACTCAAATCGAATTAAGGGAATTCTTCATATCCTTCAATATCATATGGTGCTCCATTTTCCTGGAAAATTCATGGTATGTTCTTTTACTAACCCATGTAAATTTTCTTGAATTTTTTCATCAATCTACACAATATAAGCACACATATTTTCAATAATATTTTGTGTTTCAATTTAAGGTTTTTTTTGGTCGCTCATTATTTTCAATTCAAGGGTTTTGTTTTTTAAAATTTTTTTTTTTTTTTATAGTAAAACCTTACCTGTCTTTTTGATTTAAGGTTTTTTTTGGTCGCTCATTATTTTCAATTCAAGGGTTTTGTTTTTTAAATTTTTTTTTTTTTTTTTTTTATGCACACATTTTTTAATATTTTTGTTTCAATTTAAGGTTTTTTTTGGTCGCTCATTATTTTCAATTCAAGGGTGTTGTTTTATTATTATTGGGAGATAGAGAGATTTGTATTTATTTAAAGGTATGTTTAAAAAAAAATAGTTAAGGGATATGACTGAAAATAAGAACAAGTTAGAGTTTGTTTCGAATATATGTCATGATTCAAATTTATGTCAACTTTCCCTTATACTCCGTAATAAATTATCTACTCGATCATGCTGAATTCATATATGGAAAACTACCATAAATATGTACTCGTAGTAAACTAAAACAATGGGAAAGTTTCGGTATCTATATTTTAATATTAATAAAATTTTCTGTAATCATTCTATCAATATTATATATCTCCCAATAACTATAAACCAGCCACCTAAATTCCATTTTTGATTAAGTTAGAACCCTTGGATGAAAAAGGATCATAATTTCTGTCCGTTCGATTTACTTTTTAACTTGCACGCGCTGAATGTGTCCACAGCCCTTTCAACATTCGATTCCACCTTCAATATTAAATTTAACTATAACTATTAATAATTAATAATAATAATAATGATCATTAAATAAACAATATTTAGAAATATATTACGTTCTTGAAACTTCCAATTTATCAATCTTTGTAAAACTTATACCTACTTTATTAAAACACTTAGTAATCAAAACAATAATCCATCATATGCATCAAGATTTCGAACATATAACTCAAATCGAATTAAGGGCATTCTTCATATCCTTCACATATCATATGGTGCTCCATTTTCCTGGAAAATTCATGGTATGTTCTTTTACTAACCCATTTAAATTTTCTTGAATTTTTTCATCAATCTACACAATATGCACACATATTTTCAATAATATTTTGTGTTTCAATTTAAGGTTTTTTTTGGTCGCTCATTATTTTCAATTCAAGGGTTTTGTTTTTTAATTTTTTTTTTTTTGGTAAAACCTTACCTGTCTTGATTTGATACATATCTTATATGATTTATCAATTGACTTTCTCTAATTTTTATTTTGTTTCTATTGAACAACTTTTCTTGGTTAATTTAAGTAATTAGTAATGGGGAAGATTTTATTGTGTAATATAGATTTAGAAAAAATATGGACTTTTTTTTTACTTACAAAGTCCAGCCGGGTTTTGTTTTCTTTGTTTTCCTTTTTTTTCTTGGTTACCTTCTTCTGTTATAAAATTAAAGCTAATTTAGGTAATGAGTAATGGGGGAGATTTTTCCGTGTATTATACATGAAGCAAAAAATATGGACTTCTTTTTGACTTTCAAAGTACAGCCTTTTTTTTAAGAATCTTCAAAATTTTTACAATATATTGGTAATTAATACACCTTAATTATACACCCTATCATTGGGCCTAAACCCCAGTGGTACCCAAGTCCCCTTGTGAGGGGTTTCGTTTCCTGCCCACGCAGGTTCGAGACTCTGAAGGGGCAAAGGTTTACCCCAATTTAAGTGTCGTGCCTTCGGGCGGCTTAGTTGGGGGTTTTCCTCCCCTGTGGTTCCCTGAACACTTGTAACGGCCCATGGTCAACCATCTCGTTGTCTAGGGTACGTGCAAGGCTTCACCATTTACGGTGAGGTTTCCCCGATGTCGTGTTCCGACTGAATGTTAAAAAAAAAAAAATACACCCTAATTTATCATCTTATTGATCCCTATATATTTGAGCGAATTTGTTAATCGATTCACAACTACTTCTGTTTGCTTTCTTTTATACTAAAATTTTCTTCTCTGCTTCATACTCTCTTTTAACTAATGGCTGACCAAATCATCTATGACAATGTAGTTGATGTTGATGCTACCAAAGAGTCATGGAACATAAGGGTTAAGGTTCTGTTGAGTTGGAAACAGAACTACAAAAATAATCCTAATGTTGTGTCGAGCCTTGAAATGATATTGATAGATCAACAGGTATTTATATTGTCTCTATAATAAATTTTTTGTTCTACGTTACTGTTAGTCATAATATTGTTATTTTGTGTTTATATTACTGTTAGTTATAGGACTAATTATATTATATATATATTTCTTAGATTGTAAGCAAGAAATCAATGCTGGAGATTTATAAATTGATTAGGGTTTAAATTAATTTATTGGTATTTATGATTTTACTTGGGTTATTAGGTTAATCTTCTTTATTCTACCAGCAGTTAATTTGTTGCTTTATGTTTGTGTTAATTTGTGTTATTTATGAATGGTATGTGTATTGATTCCGTAGATTAATGCTATAAATATGTGTATGTATATGTATGTATAGATATATGTATATGAGGATAACTTAATCTGTTAGTGTTTCATGTTAATAGATATATGTATATGATGACCGATCAATTTCCAACCATGTTATATATTTAGGCTACATCTTTATTGCAGATTATTGAAGACCGAAATTGGTTGTAGATGGAAATTTTGAAAAGCAACAAAATTTATCTCGGGTAGATACAATGACTATACGGGTCAAAGTGGGTTTACTGGAAATGGGTGGTAAAGCCATTTTCACTTTGGTGAATGGAGTGGTTAAGATTAATAGAAAATTTGCAAGGTCGAAAAATGAGCTTTTAGAGCTTAGGGGGAAGTTGAAGGGTGAGGTTTATCGAGTTAGGCATTTTAAGGTCAAAAGCTTGAAGATAAAGAAGCTGAGGTAACTGAGTTTTCAATGGTGGTTGGTGGTGGTAGTGATACTGGTCAGGCATAAGTTCACTTATATAAGTATCATCATTGTTGTCCCGTAATAATTATATAGAATATAGATGGTGTCGTAAATATCAAAAGATTATTCATTTTGTATAAAAACGTTTTTCTTGGTATTGGTTGATGTATGTAGAGTTCATAGCTTGCCTAGAACAAGCATTGAATTTGTTCATTCAAATTGGGAGGCTGAGCATGACTTCAGAATACTGTAAGGTACAATGGTTACGTGAATTTTAATTTTTTTATAAGAACAATATGATTACTTGGCTGTATATTTAACATTAAATATGTGTGAGCAGGCTGAGTTATATGAACAAGAGGAGAACTTGAGCATGCCATCTCTTACTACAAGAAACAGCTGATCCTTTCCAAGGTGAAGAAGTAAGAACTTCTGCAAATCAATGCAAGCAGAAAATTGCACAATTTCCAGCTCAGCTCAGTAAGTTTGCTTCCTCAATGTAGATATTAGCTGGGGCGGTAAGTTGGGGTCAGGTAGACTAGCTGATGGGTGAAATCGGGTTCAAGTTGAAATAGGGCAATTATTTGTCTCCAAACAGGCCAGGGACCGCTGCACAAACAAAAAAGATTAGCTACGCTTTGAAATCACATTAGCTTATGTATATAGAAAAGTGCCAATGCTTATCTCATTAGCTTTAACGATTTAAATTTGGCTCTATTACAATAATATATTTTTACTCCTTATGAATTGAAGATGTTCTAATATTTTTATTTCTTAAGTTAACTGTATTAGGTGCTTTTTTTTCAAAAAACTATGGGGTTAATATCAATGCTTAATGAGGTTTCAAGTTCCTCCAAAGCCACAGCGCATTGATAGTGCCTTAGATGTAGTTTTGCAAATAGCCATTGCTGATACTTATGGGGCTGTTTCAGTATAGAGTCAAGTTGGAAGTCCAGATGATATCATTATGCCGAGAGTCATGTTCCTTCTTCAAGTATTGATATGGAATAATTGGGGCTGTTTCAGTCAAGACTCAAGTTGGAAGTCCAGAAGATGCCAATGCCGAGATACATGTTCTTTCTTCAAGTATGTGTTTAGAACCTGCTCACTCCTTCTATTATGGCCAGGCTTTAAGAAACTTCAGCATTGTGAATTATATATGTGATGATGGATGTATACACGTGTTTTCACGAAAGGGGGACAATGCAACAACTAGGTTTCCTGATGTTATAAGAACAATAAATGGGCTTTGCAATTCTGATATCAAACTATTACTTTCATAGTTGAAACTCATCATGATTGTTTTTCATCCTCATCCAACTTAATACGTAATTGACTTGATGTCAATATTTTGAGTTGCAGGTGGTTGTTGCTGATAGGGAAAACGGTACCAAGCTTCTATCGTTCCAAGAACTATCTTCACATGATAGAGGAGGCACAAGTTCAGTAATTGTAGTAGATACATGAAGGTTTTGTTTATATCTCTGCAAAATATGCTTAAATTTTATTTTATTTTTTGACCATATTGGTTTTTTCCGATAGACAAAGAATACAACTAGCTGTATATGTCCTTATTTATTATCACAGTTTATGTAATTAAGATGTATAGGTGTTAATTGATAAGAGTTGGTTATTTGAGATTGTTAAAAATGTGATATGGCCAATGAACCAAAGCATAAAATGATTAACTGGCACCACTATTTGTCTCCTTTTTCTGCAATTTTAGATTGATCTTGAAAATAATTATTTGATTACATCGGTGCAGTCTATAGGCTCTTTGCAGAAGAAGTATTCCGTCGGAGCTTTTGAATTGTTGAGTAAAACAGCTCCTATTCAGGCTAACTTTCATTAGCTGTGAATCGATTAACAATATATATTTTAATTAATACAACTTACAATGTCTCATAATGTAACATTATAAATTTAACTTCTTAAACTTCTTATATTTGTTGCTTTTAATTGTTGAAATAATATTACCATTTATCTTGATATTATCAATTATCAACTACACAAATATACACAATGACACAACTTTATATAATAAAGATCAACGGTAAATTATATGTCTTAACATGCATCATAACTTTTGATATATTTTTTAATGTGTCCCGCGTATTAAGCGGGTTCATAATCTAGTATAAATATATAGAGGGAGAGAGAAAAAACCTATATATTCAAAACCCTATATATTCGCTCCAGACCTATCAATCAAAACTCGTCGATAACAATGAAGAAAGCCGTTTCCAAGCGACTCAAAACATCATGCTCGCTACAGGCTGATGATGATGATCATCATCATGCTGCTTCCACCGCAGAACTCATCGGCTCTAATGATGACCTTCTTACCGAAATCCTTATTCGTCTCCCTGCCGCCAAGTCTTTCTTCCGTTTCAAATCTGTTTCCAAATCCCTTTTGACTCAACCTCGTTTCAATACTCTCTGGTTTGACAAACTTTTGAAATCTTCTGGTCTTTATTATCATGAATTGCATGTTCCCTTTGATGTTCAAAATCCAACCTCCCCGTCTTTTCATAGCCTTGATATCTCTCCTGATGATCATATCGATGGGATCAGAATCGTGCAATCTTGTAATGGGTTACTACTTTGCTGTTGCGATAAATACCGTGGATGTAGTGGTAACTACTACGTTTTGAATCCCACCACAAAGAAAGTTGCAGCCATCCCCCCTGTTATTGGTAGTCGATCATCAGAGTTAATCCGATTAATGGGTCTTGCCTATCATCCAACCGAGTGCGTTCATTACAAAGTTGTATGTATTCTTCGTGCAGGAGATACTGCGGCTGGTGAAGGGTTTAGTACGGATGGAAACAGAAGGTACAAGATTCAAATATATTCGTCCCAAACAGGGAGATGGAAGAAACTAAAACAGACTTTCACTCCTCTTTATTATACTCAATTCATATATGGAGTATATTGGAACGGAGCCTTTCACTGGGCACCCTCGTGTCCTAATCCAATGTACTTGAGGCTGGATACCGAACAGATACAAGATTTGCCATTGCCGTCCCCTTTGCCTGCGAGGGTTGCATCGTCTCCAGCTGGTTATTATGATTTTGATGGTGCTATGCCACTTTACTTTGGGGAATCACGTGGCCATCTACATCTGGTGGATACCGCAGATGATGATTACAAGAAGAATCCTTTAAGTTTGAATGTGTATGAAATGCTGAGAGATCATTCCGGGTGGTTTATCAAGTACCGACTCGACCTTCATCAACTCTCTGCTGCTTATCCAAACACGAGGCATACCTACTGGCGCCCTGATAAATATGAATTCAGAGTCTTAGATGTGGTTAGAGGTGAAAAAGAAGAAGATACATTCATGGTGGTGAAAGTTGTCGATGATATTAAGAGGTACAATATTCGGGACAAGAGTTTCAAACAGCTTTTCCGGGTCCCCAATAAGATCGAGCGTTTTGATGGAAATAGCACAAAAACATTCACGAAAACGGTTCATCGTTTCGTCGGTCATCGTTATATCGAAAAAATTGGTTCTTTCTAATTCACCACTAGCTAGTGATGTTTGGGTAAGTGTACGTCGTGATCGAAACTCATTATGTGATAGTATTATTTTTTTTAATGGGGTTGAGGAGGTAACTAATAAGTACTCTTAATGATGTCTTGTGTCATCCTTTCTTAGTTTAAGTTCTTGTTATATAGTGATTTTAAGATCGTGGTAGAAAAACCGTGATGTAGTTTCAAGCTTATTTTGTAACTTAATGCATCGGTCTCAGTTTCTTGTTTACATCCATGTATCAAGACTTTTCATCTATATCTTATCTTTTATATATATAATATATATATATATATATATATATATATATATATATATATATATATATATATAGGGTAGGGTTAACGTGAGAACCACAAATATGGAGAGAACCGTGAGAACCACTAGTTTTCCTCCCTTTTTCTTATTTTTTGTGTGGTTTTTTATTTTTTATTTTTTGAAACTTTTTTTTGTTTTTTATTTTCTTTTAACAAAAACCCATTCCAAAAAAAAAATAAAAAATAAAAAAAATTTGTAAAAAATCATATGGGTTACGCGTTAAGAAAACGTATGTATACGGTACGGGCCAGAGGCCCTTATCCGTTCTAAACTGACCGTCAAGGGACGCATATGGGAATCGTATGGATTTGATGGGCGGCGATCCAAGAGATGGTGACGGTTGTATACGGTACGGGCGTAGCCCTTAACTCTAAGGGCAAAGCCCTTAGAGATGGTTTTTTAGTGGTTCTCACGGTTCTCACCATATATGTTGGTTCTCACTTGATCCCTTCACTATATATATATATATATATATATATATATATATGTATATAATATACATGAAATTTGTTTATTTGTTTTATTTAATACTTATTTTATTTTACCTAAAACCTATCTATATATACTACTATATAAAATTATACCCCTATGTTGAAAAGTTTAAATTTGGGACATGCGAAATTACTATTTTACCCTTAATTAATTAACTTACACAATCATTTCCATAATCTTTTAAAAATATTCACTATCCCTAAAAATCAAATATCTTTGTATCAATTACCTACATCATTTGATGCCGTCACCATCATCATCCGTCGACGCCACCACATCGCAACTAATGTCATCGCCGCCGCATTGCAACCTATACTCTTGGCCATTTAATCTCGGTTTACCAACACACATTTTATCCGTTTTGTGCTTTTAATCTAAAACACATTTAATACTTTTGGACATTTGTTTTCTTTTCTAATAACGTGACAAAGCTTGGCCATTTAATACTCATAAGAAGTAAGGATATTTTATTTTTTGTTTTTCGCATTCAAAACTTCAAGCTAAATTTCGATGAAACTTTGTTTACTCTAACAAGATGAGTTTTGTACAATTTGGAATTTGGAAAGTGTACTGTTATTTTTTAGCTTCATTGCATCACTGCATTCTTGATATTATATTATCAAGTGATTATGGTTTACCCTTTACATAATTACCAATACTGCATCTGTAACACCCCGAGCTAGGCTCGAAATGCACCGAAAAGCATGACACAAGATGGAATTATCGTAGAACGAGACTATATGAAAAATAAGAGGATTCCGGGAACCCAACAATTAAGTTACAATGTCACAAAAGCATAAGGAGCATTCAACCATCAAAAGTTTACAAAATGACATTCAAAAGATGGCTCATGATCCTAAGCAAACCCCATCGACGGGTAATGAATCACGGATCCATGGTCAAGTCCAACATCTAGCAAACACATCAAGCTCTTGGGTTCTCTTGGTTACCTGAAAAGTGCACTAAACAACGTCAACACTAGGTTGGTGAGTTCGTAGGAAAGAATGAACAAGAACACGTTTCAATGTCAACCAATACATAATTAGCATTAACATGATCTAATAATTGCACACTTGTACTCAATGTGCTCAAATGCACGTAATGTACTCCATTGCACCCAATTGCACGTAATGTACTCATAGTACTCAATTGCACGTAAATGTACTCATTGTACCCAAATGCACGTAAATGTACTCATTGTACACAATGCACGTAAATGTACTCATTGTACTCAATTGCACGTAAATGTACTCATAGTACTCAATTGCACGTAAATGTACTCATTGTACTCAATTGCACGTAAATGTACTCATAGTACTCAATTGCACGTAAATGTACTCATTGTACTCAAATGCACGTAAATGTACTCATAGTACTCAATTGCACGTAAATGTACTCATTGTACTCAAATGCACGTAAATGTACTCATAGTACTCAATTGCACGTAAATGTACTCATTGTACTCAAATGCACGTAAATGTACTCATAGTACTCAATTGCACGTAAATGTACTCATTGTACTCAAATGCACGTAAATGTACTCATTGTACTCAATTGCACGTAAATGTACTCATTGTACCCAAATGCACGTAAATGTACTCATTGTACTCAAATGCACGTAAATGTACTCATTGTACCCAATGCACGTAAATGTACTCATTGTACCCAAATGCACGTAATGTACTCATAGTACTCAATTGCACGTAAATGTACTCATTGTACCCAAATGCACGTAAATGTACTCATTGTACTCAAATGCACGTAAATGTACTCATTGTACTCAATTGCACGTAAATGTACTCATAGTACTCAATTGCACGTAAATGTACTCATTGTACTCAAATGCACGTAAATGTACTCATAGTACTCAATTGCACGTAAATGTACTCATTGTACTCAAATGCACGTAAATGTACTCATAGTACTCAATTGCACGTAAATGTACTCATTGTACTCAAATGCACGTAAATGTACTCATAGTACTCAAATGCACGTAAATGTACTCATTGTACCCAAATGCACGTAAATGTACTCATTGTACTCAAATGCACGTAAATGTACTCATTGTACTCAATTGCACGTAAATGTACTCATTGTACCCAAAGGCACGTAATGTACTCATAGTACTCAATTGCACGTAAATGTACTCATTGTACCCAAATGCACGTAAATGTACTCATTGTACTCAAATGCACGTAAATGTACTCATTGTACTCAATTGCACGTAAATGTACTCATTGTACTCAATTGCACGTAAATGTACTCATTGTACTCAATTGCACGTAAATGTACTCATTGTACTCAATTGCACGTAAATGTACTCATTGTACTCAATTGCACGTAAATGTACTCATTGTACCCAAATGCACGTAAATGTACTCATTGTACTCAAATGCACGTAAATGTACTCATTGTACCCAATGCACGTAAATGTACTCATTGTACACAATGCACGTAATGTACTCATAGTACTCAATTGCACGTAAATGTACTCATTGTACCCAAATGCACGTAAATGTACTCATTGTACACAATGCACGTAAATGTACTCATTGTACTCAATTGCACGTAAATGTACTCATTGTACCCAAATGCACGTAAATGTACTCATAGTACTCAATGCACGTAAATGTACTCATTGTACTCAAATGCACGTAAATGTACTCATAGTACTCAATTGCACGTAAATGTACTCATTGTACTCAAATGCACGTAAATGTACTCATAGTACTCAATTGCACGTAAATGTACTCATTGTACTCAATTGCACGTAAATGTACTCATAGTACTCAAATGCACGTAAATGTACTCATTGTACACAATGCACGTAAATGTACTCATTGTACCCAAATGCACGTAAATGTACTCATAGTACTCAATTGCACGTAAATGTACTCATTGTACTCAAATGCACGTAAATGTACTCATAGTACTCAATTGCACGTAAATGTACTCATTGTACTCAAATGCACGTAAATGTACTCATAGTACTCAATTGCACGTAAATGTACTCATTGTACTCAAATGCACGTAAATGTACTCATAGTACTCAATTGCACGTAAATGTACTCATTGTACTCAATTGCACGTAAATGTACTCATTGTACTCAATTGCACGTAAATGTACTCATTGTACTCAATTGCACGTAAATGTACTCATTGTACTCAATTGCACGTAAATGTACTCATAGTACTCAAATGCACGTAAATGTACTCATAGTACCCAAATGCACGTAAATGTACTCATTGTACCCAAATGCACGTAAATGTACTCATTGTACTCAATTGCACGTAAATGTACTCATTGTACACAATTGCACGTAAATGTACTCAATGTACACTCAAATGACCCTTAGATTGCACTTGAACATATATTAATTAATCAAAAACTTAGGAAACGTACCCATAGTCAAAAGTCAAAATGCACGGTTGTTACACCACCTCTACCACCAATAGTCGCCCCCACCACCACACCGTCGCCGTCATGACTATCGCCGCATTGCGTGGGTATTAAAGTAAAACATATAACACAAGATCTTGACCCTTAGATCATGGTTAAATTGATGCACGAATATTCACGAAACAATTGATGCACGATGATTTTCATGATGCACGGTGATTTTCAATGAAGAGAAACCTATTGTTTTATTTGTTTTACTTTAATACTTGTTTTATTTTACCTAAAACCTATATATATATATATTGTAAGCATGCAATTAATTGTAAAACCAGATTTTTGGACAGTATTTATGATTTTACGGTGGTTTGAATTTCATAATAAGGTTCATATGCCGTTCAAAAAAAATAAAAAAATAATAAGGTTCATATGTTGGAAATCACAGGCCCAAATTCACACTTACAAACTCACGTTCACTTATATATGAGTATAAATATGAATGTAATTTGCAGAGTGAAAAGAAAATTCAGAAAACTTGCTTTGTTGCTTTCAAAATGGGACATCTCTTTCATTAACTAAGGCTATCTCCAATGCTAAAGACGTCCTTGAGCTGACACATCATATCCTTATACATCCTTATAAATCCTTCAAATCCTACAATTTTATCTCCAACCATACAAACATCATTAGACATCCTTAGATATCCTTACATATCGGTACATATCCTTTTACACCAACTAAAAACAAAAATATATTAGGTAAGGACAAGTAAGGGCATGCCCTTAGGTAAGGGCATCCTTCAAAAAATCCTTAATTTTGGACAAACTTCAACGGCAAAGGATATCCAAGGGCACCTAAAGGCACCCCCATTGAAGATAGTCTAATGTGGCTATATATAGCCCTTACTACTCGCAACATGGACCAACAAACATATAAGAAAAAACTACTTTCTATCCTAAAGAATCTGTACATGGGAGGACCACTTCTCCAACTCACTTGTCTTCCTCATGAATCGGTCAAACTAGAATATCACTTCCTAACTATTAAAAACATGCTTAATCCTAAACATTAATTTACTGACTTACTAAAACAATTTAGACCAACTAATATAATCAAGATTAAACCCTACATTCACCCCCTTAATCTTGATTAAGTTCTTGCTTGCATTCGTTCTTGCTTTCATGCTAAAACCAAAATCGGTTTTTCTTGCTACTTGCTTTGATTGGATACATTATTGCTTGCTTTCTTCGAATCTTCTTGCTTCAATTAACAGGCTACTTGCTACCCGTTTCATGTTTGCTATAAACTTGCTATACGAACCTTCATACTTGCTATCTTGCTTGGTTCGTTTCTTGCTATGAGCCAATGTTAATGTCATATTTGCACTTGTGGAAGTGATAGAGGAGTTCCGTTCTTCGTTCTTGTATGATAATTTTAAACCAGTTGACACATGGTGTGGGTTCAGGATGCTTAAAGGGTGATCAGGATCCTCATGATAAAAGTTGTGATTCAGTGAAACTTGAAGCTTATGCAGCATACAATTAATAACCTCAGCTTTCCTTAGTCGTCGTTTATTGGACTAAAGAGCAGGACTATGATTTTCCCTTGCGAAATAATTTACTAGGTCAACACAATAGTGGCAATACAACACATCAAGTATCATATATAAACGTAATGCCTATTTGACTCAAAAAAGTACTCGTTATAAAATAGCATATGTTGAAAATAGCAGAAACTTTAATAAATCAAACCAAACAGCCTCGCGAGACAGATTGTCAAAAGCAAGTATAATGACAAATGGGAAAAGAAAGACCAGCATCACACGAAATTGTTAAATTGTAGAAACAAAAAGAAGAAATATATACGATTACTACTTTTAAGAAAAATGGGCTTGCGTGCATGTATTTTTTTAAAAGGTTTAAGTTAATTATTCGCGAATATCAAAAGGGCTAGCATACGTTGTCTTGATCAGGTCGGTGTTAAAGAATCCCTCGCATAATACTCTCGGTGAGAAACACCTATCTCCTAGAGCTTTGGAGGGGAGAAGAGGAGAACTCATCTATCCATGACCGTCATAGATGAAAATTAAATACATGTGGCCACTCTTAAATATGGTTAAGATGGGACTCAGAGACTTTTTGTGAGGAAACAAGTGACCATATGTTCACTTGCTTAAACTTTAAAAATGTAAATAAAGTTATTTTCAACTTGAGAGAATTTACAACCCACAAACAAACGGAAGGGGATTCCCTAAAGTTCTTCCAACTTGACTAGTCAAGTTAGAAAGATCTAGACCCTTAGATGAAAATCAAGGGTCAAGATTTAAAGATATGTTTAAAATCTTGACCATTGATTTTCATTTAAAGGTCTAGATCTTCCCAACTTGACTAGTCAAGTTGGGAGAACTTTAGGGAATCCTTTTCCCAAACAAATACCCCCAACTTATCATGCATAAATGATACATGGGACAAGATTAATTGTATGTAGATAGAAGATAGACGATAACGATTGAAATGAGATCTATAAATGGGTTTGAGTGTGAAAGAAGAAAAAGAAAGCGAGCATGGTGAATGACGAATTAGTCCCTTAGTTAACCAAATAAACAACGTTTTAGTCGCGGAGTGTGAATGGAAAAAATTGATTCACTTAAGAAGCAAAACTGTAATTTTTTCACATATTGAAAATAACTGCAAATTTTACCAAATTAAAAGATCAAAAATGTAATCTACTCGATTTTTTGTTCCATTAATCACCGTGAGCATCTATACTATAACTAAAAGAGAAGGTTGAGGTACACTTCACACTCCTTAAACATCTTTTTAGGCTTAAAACTCTCTCCTAATTACTCTAGAGCTCCCTTTTTTTTAGATTTTTTATTTTTTATTTGCTTATTAAATATATAATTATATTTAAAACTCTATCATAAATTTTTTCTATCAAAACAAATCTTTTTAAATTTTAAAGATATATAATATCCTTAAAACTCTCCCAATAATAAATTATTATATATACAACCTAAATTTTTATTAATTATTCTCATTCATATTATTCATCTTCTTCCTATCTTTAATAAACAAATCAAGTTAAGTAAATTTTTTTATATCACTTTAATTTTATTTTTGGTATTTTGTTCGTGTTTGTTTATTATTTGATATTGAATTGTTATGTTATTATTATTTTTCATCTGTTTTAATTTAGTTTGTTATCAATTGTAGTTTGATTATGTTTCTTTTTCTACTACAAAAGAGTTTCGTTTAAATTTATTTTATTCATGTTTTATTATTTTATTTTCATTTTATTTCATTTAGTTTGTTATCAATTATAGTTTAATTATTGTTTCTTTTTCTACTACAAAAGAGTTTCGTTTAAATTTATTTTATTCATGTTTTATTATTTTCCACCTGTTTCATTATATATATATATATATAGTTTCACAACAAAGAGAAAAAAATAAATTATCTTTTGATCTAGACCATTTAAATTAATAGACAAATTAATCTTAACCCTTAAAATTAAAAGTCAAACTACAATTAATACTTCATAAAAGTCAAACTACAACTAACATAGAAGTAAGATGGGACTGTGTTTCCAAAATTATAACATACAACTAGCAAAAGTACCGCGCGTTGCTGCAGTTTAATGGTTTTAAAATTCATTGAAAAAATTGAAATAAATAATACGTATGCGTATAAAATTTCTCATGAGAATAAAACCATTGACCTTCGTTTCCAAAGGTAATGGTGTTAACCACTTGATCCAAAGATTCAAAGTTTAGATGTAGTCATGTAGAAAATTAAATCTTCTTTTCTAGATTTTATACATCTAAAAAAAGTAACACCCAATGTCTTCTTTCACTGATTTTGGGTCCCAATACTACTACGGTATATGAGGATGTTAAAATGTAGACACTCTTATCCCTACCTAATTAAAGAGGTTGTTATCAGGTTTATCTAAGATAAAAAAAAAAAAAACATCTAGTCTTGCAAGACATGAGAATAAAAAAAATTGACCCTTGTTTCTAAAGTCAAATATGTTAACCACTTGATCCAAAAATTTAAGGGCAAAAGGTAAAAAAACATAAAGCTTGGTGACAAAAACCAAAAAAACAAAAAACTTAATATAGGTTTTGGTGACAATGTTGGTGGCAAATATTAAAAAAACAAAAATTTAGTGCCAAAGTTTAAAAAAGCCAAAGATTACTATAGCAAAACCAACTTTAATTGTTATATATAATAATGTGGAGTTTACAAAACTCTCATGCAAGATCTAATTAAACTAATTAATAGACTTAGCAATGTAAGATGGAACACTTACCTTTTAGATACTACTTAATTAGTATAGAGAAGAACTAATTAAAAGTCCATGCATATTACTTTTTATTAAGCTACACCCATATTTGGAAGGGTTATTTTTTTAACTGAACAAGATAGTCATGGTGTCTAAATTTAAAGCCTTTTTTTAAGTTGTGTACGTACTTATATATTACTTTAACTTTTAACTTTTTATTTATTATAAAAAAATACAGATTAAGTTTTAGGGAACCACAGAGTGAGGAACACCGCATATTAATTCGTCAAACAGCACGACGATTAATGAGAGTAAATATTGCCTACTCAGGACTCGAACTTGGATCTCCCCAGGCCCAAGACTCTCATGAGAGGAAACGGAATGAATACATATTTGTGTTTATCTTTTTTTTATATATACTTTTTAAATGTGTTGAGCGATTTATGATATATGTTCGACCCGATTAATACATGGGTTGACACGTCAAACGAGTTGTTTTAGGTCAAATGAGTTATTTTTCGTTGACATGTCAAATTGGCTGGTTTTGGATCAAATGGATTGTTTTGAGTAATGTGGGTTGGCCGGTCGAATGTGTGATACATATTGACAGTCCAGGATTTGCACACTTATGTTTTGATTTAATTAGACAATTAAGTAAAGAACAGAAGTAAAGAACATAAACAAGAACAAGTTCAATTGTAAGAAAAACTATGCAAGTCTAATCATATGTATCATTGATTAAACGATGAATACATGGTCGATGTTACAACTTGTCTTACAAGAATACAAATGAACTAGATAATTGCTAAGCCTAGAAAGTAAGAAAGAAACTTAAGCAATTACAAAATAAAGTGATACACACTTTGTGGTGATCAAGCACACTTAAAAGATACGGCTGTGTTCCTTTATATAGAAGAGGAATTAGGGCAACACAGCCTTACAATGATAGTGATGTGATGGTGGTTGTCGACATTCCACTGGCTCTAAGAACTTGGATCCAGGAGCCTTTGTCTTCTTTACCAAAACGGGTATGAAAGAGAGAAACCCTTGTTTTGGTCCCCAACTGTACCTTTGCCATATAAGGTAACATTCAGTTAGGAGAACCACCATGTGACTTCTTGTCTTCTTGTTGGTTTGAAATCTTTCCGCCTTGACCAACAGTTTGGAAAGCAAACCACCCGCTGACGAGAGTCAATGACTCGCTGATGACTCGCTGACGACCCACGTCAGCGACCAAGTCTGGTCAGCGAATCCTTGACTCAACAATCTCCCCCTATTCGCTGAGAAGACTTGTTTGAGTGAAGACAGAGAAAATTATAGAAAGATGAAAAGATGTTCGATACTCCATCTTCCTCTTTCTTTGTTGTCTTCCAGCTGAGGTAGAGATGGTTGCTGGAGTACCGAACACTTGCCTCAGCATGGGCAAGTCCACCTTGAATTTTGTTTCAAACTCCAGAGCCTTTTTGAAGTATTCTTTCAGCATGCTTTGGAGCTGCTGGTAGCTAGCAGCCTTTTTATCTTTTACCAGCAAGTACACTTCCACCCATTCAGAGCACCCAAGTTGGTTACTTTGACCCCTTCCAACTTGGTTGGTTTAGCAGCGCCTTCTCTTAAGATCTTCAGATTCGTCTTTAGGCCCATTTCAGCTTTAAAGGCCTCAGCAGCAACAATTCTTTGAGGCCTGACTCGATCATTCATCAGCTTTAGCCACTTAGCTTTTTCTTCTTCAAATTTGGCTCTTTTCTCGCTGAGCTGCTTCTCAACTTCCTTATGTTTTTGCCTGTACAAGGCTTCAGCACCACCTGATTTCAGCAGCATTCTTTGCTCACCATCTAGTTGATCTTTTTCAAGTAGAGGTAGCTGCCTTATAAACTCAAGATTTTTCTTCTCATTTTCTTCATTTTGTTTGATCCTATCTAACTCTTTGATAGCATCTTCTTGAGTTTTTCCATCAGCAGTTAGTGCCAATACATCAATCAATTGATGTTGATGGCCTGCTGAGGATTGAACGGAGAGTTGAGCAGCAATGGGAGGTTTGAAGAAACCAGAATCAGTAAGCTGTTTTCGACGAGCCTCGGAGAGGGGAGTAATTTCAGCATTTGCCAGATATGTGCTATGAAAGATTGGCAACATATCCCTTGACCTATCCATGGCCATTCTATCAGCAAATCCAGCTTCCCATGAAGTTTCAAGCTCTTTAGGGTCAAATTCTTCCCTAACAGCAGCAGGAGGTGCATTATATATAATCATTTGTTGCTGTACTGAAGGGGCTTCATTAACTTCATCTTTTTCAATCTCCCCCTCAACACCAGCGGGGGGAACTTCCATACTTGCATCCTTTTCAGTCTCCCCCTCAGCACCAGCAGGGGGAACTTCATCAACTTCATCTTTTTCATTCAAGACTTCTTCAGCAGCAGCATCATATAGATTTTCAGTTGCCTTGTTTACTGCTTCAGTAACTGCTGCTAAGATATCAGCATCGATTTTCTCCCCCTTGGAAGTTGTATCATTAATAACAACTTCCACTGTTGCTACCGGTGCTGATTGCTGCTTAACAAGCTGTGTCAGCAAGTGCTTGATTTCATCCACCTCTTTCTCCAAATTAATGTGCCTCTGGCGATCTTCCTCAGTGAAGGATGCTGAGGGAACTGGAAGATCAGCCACTTGTTTCTCCAAGGCTTGAATAGCCTTGGTGTTGCTTTCAACTTGAGTGGCCAGGGGAGAGATGAGATTATGCAGCTTCGTTATACCACCAGCAGCAGACTTGCTGGTAGAGGCTGCTTTCTTTGCTGAATAGCTGGAAGAGTTTGCACATTTCACCAGTGACAAAGCCTTAGATCGGATGACCTGCTGATCATGTTTGATAGTTTTTGTGGCTTTTTTGATTTTGTGTTGATCAGCAGCCAAGGAGGTGAATTTTTCTTTAATCATCTCTACTTCTGAGCTGTTTTCAACTTGTTTATTGTACCAGCTGGTCAGAGTAGAGATCAGTCTTTCAGACTCATTTTCTTTTACGTCTACAGCAATCTTTGCATATTTGGTGAGATCATTCAGTTGATGCTCTACCCTTTCCAACCTATCAGCAGTGTAGGTGGAGTATGAAATGCCCAAATCCTTAGCAGTTTGGGGTTCGATTGCAGAGGGAATCGAGGATGAGCAGCCAGGAACACTTGAGAACGAAGAAGGCATGCCAAGAGAGAGCATGGCGTTCACTGGTAGCATAGGAGGAGTCTTGGGTCTTACAGTATATTCACCAGTCACTGCAGCATCATTTTCATCCATCTCCATGTCACTGGCATCAACTTCTTCAGCATGACTATCAGGATCAAGTTGAAAATCCTCAGTGACAAAGTCCCCTAACTCATAGTCACTTTCATCTTCAGTAACCATCTCAACACCAACAACCTCTTCTTCAGCAATAACATCATCAATTTCCTCATCACCAACACCAGCACCTTCAGCCTCTGCCAACTCAATACTTGGTTCTACCATTTCTCTAACATCAATGCTGGCATCCACCTCAGCATCCTTACTCAAACCAACTTTTTCAATTTCACCAACTTGCACCTGACTTTCCAAAGAGAAATTTAAAGGGTTTGGAGAAGTTGGTGTCGCTGCTTCAATTTGTTGCTGCTCTACATTTTCAACAGCAGCAGGGGTTTCTTCTTCATCGATAAGAGAGCGTTGAGAGAGTTCCACCTTTCTTAATACTTTCTTCCTTTTAGGAAGAACTAGACTTTTCTTGACCAATTTGGGAGTTTTGGAGGATGCTGGAGGGGTTATCAGCATACCAGCTCCAGCAGGATTTTGCTTATATACATCAGGATACATGGTGAAAAGTACCTGCTTCATTGCTGGAGTAAGCGCAGCATACTTTGAATCAAAATGCTCAGGGTCACAAGCAGGAACTTTATAGACAGAGCTTGCAACCCTTGGAGAGAGAATGAATTGAGCGCCCTCTGGCATGTACTTTTCTTTCAGCACATGCCTGAAAACAAGTGATAGAAAGCGTGTAAAGGGCACTGAGCTCGAGCGATTTCTGATAGTGACCTTGGACTTCAAGTCTTCAAATATAACATTGGCAAAGTCAATGTTTCGACCATTCGCCAGTGCATATATCATTTGCATTTGGGCAGCAGTGGCTTGATCAAAGGATCCACTGTTCCCACCAAGGCACTGAATAACATGTGTAAACAACAACCTCCATACACCAGGAATGAATTTCTTTTGTGGATTGCTGTGCACTGATTGTGCTGGTACCATGTTTGTCCCATACCCAATGGTTAGCAGCCATTCTTTCCAAACTGAGGTAGGGACCAAATCAACAAAGGGTCTGTCTTCTGATTGCTTAGGGAGACGAAGAACATCTCTTAATAAATCTGCAGAGAGGGAGATGGTGTGCTCCCCTTTCATTACAGTGCCTTTAATGGAGCTACTGGACACATCATAATCACACGTCCACCAGAATTCCCTCAAAAGATGAAGACACATCTCATGGGGATTTTTATATATTGCTCTTCTAACTGGACATCCTTTGATGAAGTCCAGCATAGAATAATATCCTTTACCTTTGGAAGGGATTTCTTCAGATCCCAAGTAATTGTTTGCTTTGACCACAAGTTTCTGGGCTTGAAAGGAAACTTTGTCAGAAGGACTAATGCCTTCATTATCGAAGACTTTAGAAATGAGATAGGAGGAAATATTTTCGGGGTTTTCTGGAGATTGTTGTGGAGATTGTTCAGATTGAGAAGCCATTTTATATTAAGAAGATAAGGAAGAAGATGAGAGGATTTAAAGAAAATGGAAAAGATTGAAGGAGTATGAAAAGATTGGGAGTATTGAGAGATTTTAGAAGTGAATGAGAAAAGAAATGAACGTGAAAGATGATATGGGAGAAGGTTTACATATATATGGTATGGATATGGGACCCATGACTGTACATAAGAATCGTCATGGACTCTCTTTCATACGTAATATATATGAAGAAAATCATTTTGTACTAATGATAGTACGAGAAAAATAATTATATGTAATGAAAATACGTTTAATTATACGTATGTGAGTAACGTATAAAAAAAAGTCTTGATGTGACAACTTGTACCACAATTTCAAATGTACTCAAGTAGTTACGGCGCGTACAGTGTACAAGTTGCCCATTAGGGAAGAAATCGAGGTAACCGTTTGGTATTTCTTATTAAAATATTATTGTTAGTGGATATGCTTAAATGAAAGAAAAGTTGAAATCTAAGTATATCCGCTGACAGAGTTTAGACAGTCTGGTTACCTTTTTAAGAAAGCGAGTTTCAATCAGTGATTTTTCGACAATCGATGGTCGCTGATGAATAAGATACAATTTTTAGCAAATTGTCAGCTATAAACGGATTTGATATGTCTTTACCAGCAGCCGTTTGCTGCTGGACTAGATAGAGACTTTTAGTTCTCTATTACTTTTATTTGCTTTTTCCCAAAGCAACAGGGATCAACGGATTTGGTTTGTCTTTACCAGCAGCCGTTTGCTGCTGGACTAGATAGAGGCTTTTAGCCCTCTATTGCTTTTGTTTGCTTTTTCCCAAAGCAACAGGGATAAACGGTTTTGGTTTGTCTTTACCAGCAGCCGTTTGCTGCTGGACTAGATAGAGGCTTTTAGCCCTCTATTGCTTTTGTTTGCTTTTTCCCAAAGCAACAGGGATAAACGGTTTTGGTTTGTCTTTACCAGCAGCCGTTTGCTGCTGGACTAGATAGAGACTTTTAGCTCTCTATTGCTTTTATTTTATTTATTCAGCAAGTAAGATACTCTTGAGCTTGCTGATAGATATTTTTGACCATAAGGTCACTTTTCAACATATAAGAGATGTATGTTGAAGCATCAGCAGACATGACAGGTCATGTTGCTGATTCACCATTCAGCATTCCCAACTTGCTGACCAGATATTTAAATCTTGTTTGATCTAAAGGTTTGGTAAAGATATCAGCAAGTTGGTCATCAGTGGGTATGAAATAGATTTCCACATCCCCTTTCATGACATGGTCACGAATGAAGTGGTACCTAATGTCTATGTGTTTGGTCTTAGAATGCTGAACAGGATTGTGTGTGATAGCAATTGCACTTGTATTGTCACACATAATGGGGATCTTAGAGAATTCTAAGTCATAGTCAGCGAGTTGGTTTTTCATCCAGAGGACTTGTGCACAACAACTCGTTGCTGATACATATTCTGCTTCAGCAGTGGAGATGGAAACTGTATGCTGTTTCTTACTAGACCAACTAGTCAGCTTCCCCCCCAACAGTTGACATCCACCACTGGTGCTTTTCCTATCTAACATGCATCCAGCATAGTCAGAGTCAGAATATGCAACAAGGTCAAAGCTGGAGTCTTTGGGATACCAGAGACCCAGTGTGGGGGTACCTTTTAGGTACTTGAAGATTCGCTTGACAGCGAGAAGATGAGACTCTCTGGGAGAGGCTTGATATCTTGCACACAGACAGGTAGCAAACATGATGTCAGGACGACTCGCTGTGAGATACATCAGCGAGCCGATCATTCCTCTATAGAGAGTAGGATTCACATGCTTACCATCAGGGTCAGCATGGAGATTATTAGGAGGAGACATGGGAGTGGCTTTGGTGGTCACATTTGACAAGTCGAATTTAGCCAGCATGTCTCGAATGTACTTCTCTTGGTTAATGAAAATCCCATTAGGGAGTTGGCGAATTTGTAAACCAAGAAAGAAGGTCAGCTCACCCATCATGCTCATTTCGAAATGAGAGGACATCAGGGAGCTGAACTTAGAACAAAGTTTCTTGCTGGAGGACCCAAAGATGATGTCATCTACATATATCTGAACATATAGGACATCAGCTCCCTTTCTATAGATGAAGAGGGTGCTATCAATGGATCCTCGCTGAAACTTATTGGAGAGAAGAAATTCAGAGAGTGTGTCGTACCAAGCTCTGGGAGCTTGTTTAAGACCATAAAGTGCCTTATAGAGACGATAGACGTGGTGTGGCTTGGCTGGATCTTCAAAACCAGGTGGCTGCTCAACATAAACTTCTTCATCGAGTTTTCCATTAAGGAAGGCACTCTTTACATCCATTTGATATACAGTGAAGTTTTTGTAAGCAGCATGTGCCAAGAATAAGCGTATAGCTTCCAGTCTGGCCACTGGTGCAAAGGTTTCATCATAGTCAACACCTTCTTCTTGAAGGTAACCTTGTGCAACCAGCCTAGCCTTGTTACGTGTAACAACACCATCTTCGTCCATTTTATTGCGATAAACCCATTTTGTTCCAATTGGTTCTTTTCCAGGAGGTAAAGGAACCAGGAACCAGACATGCTGTCTTTGAAACTGGGTAAGTTCTTCTTGCATGGCAGCAACCCATGAAGGATCAACCATTGCTTCTCCTATGTTTTTGGGAGTGATCATAGACAAGAAGTTTACATATAGACATGTATTTCTAGTCGCTGATCGAGTAATAATGCCCTGCTGAAGATTACCAATGACTTGGTGAGCTGGATGACTAGATGTCCATTTAAGTGCTGGAGCACTTGAGACACCAAGTTGAGTGACAGCGGAAGTCGGAGCGATGGGATCAGCAGGAGCATTATAGGAAGAGAGGTCAATGGTAAGAGAAGGTTCATGAGAATGATCAGCAGAGCCATTCGACTGATTTGAGTTATCATTAATGGTGGAGTCTTCAGCAGACTCCATTTCTTCAGCATTTGCTGAAGCATCATGAAACTCCTCCTCAGTAGGGTCATCAGCATGCACGTCATCAGCCAGTGATCTAGGTTTGGCTGATGCTGCATGGATTGATCTTAAGATAGGCTCAACTGGCTCAATCGATTAGATATGAGCAGCAACTTGCTCTAGTTCAGCATCAGCTGGACTATCCTTTGTGATATGCTGAATAGTATCAGGCAGCGAGCAAGAAGCATCAACAAATGAGTCAGCTTCCTCAGTGAGAGGGTCAGCAAGCTCATTGAAAATGACCTCAGAAGAAGAGGATTGAATGTCCTTTAGTGCTGATGAACTTTCATCAAAAGTAACATGAATGGATTCATCAACCTTCTGAAGGCGAGTATTAAATACTCTGAATGCCTTGCTGATGGATGAATATCCAAGAAAGTATCCATCATCAGCTTTAGGATCAAATTTTCCTAGGTGATCCTTGTTGTTTAAGATGAAGACAGGACATCCAAATACATGGAAGTATTTGATTTGAGGTACCTTTCCTTTCAATACCTCATACGCTGTCTTGTCATGTCTTTTGACAATGAGACAGCGATTTTGAGTATGACAAGCTGTATTGACAGCTTCTGCCCAGAACTTGCTGGGTAGAGAGGACTCACTGAGCATGGTGCGAGCTGCTTCAATGAGAGTTCTATTTCTCCTTTCAGCGACACCATTTTGCTCAGGGGTTCTAGTAGAAGAGAAATTTTGTGAGATCCCTTGATCAGCACAAAAGGCTTCAAGAGTGTGGTTTCTGAACTCAGTACCATGATCGCTTCTGAGTTCTTTCACCCTTATACTGTTGAGATTTTCCATTTTCTTAATGAAATTAATAATCTCTTCAGCAGCATCACTCTTGGAATGAAGAAAGATAGTCCAAGTGTATCGTGAATATTCATCCACGATTACTAAAGTGTATCTGCTACCCTTTAGACTTTGGACATTCACTGGACCAAAGAGGTCCATGTGAAGAAGATGAAAGCAGCCAGAGATAGAATTGGCCTGCTTGGTTTTGAAGGTAGCTCTGTGGCTTTTACCTTTTTCACAAGCACCACAGAGTCTATCCTTTTCAAAAGAAAGATGAGGGAGGCCACGAACAAGGTTCTTTTTGGCCAAATGGTTAATGGTTTTGAAATTCACATGCGACATACGCTTGTGCCATAACCAATTTAGTTCAGCTGCTGACTTAGCAAAGAAACAAGTCTCACTATCAGTCTTGATAGGAGTGAAGTCAACCAGATATACATCTCGTTTTCTTGGAGCAACCAAGACTACTTCCTTGTTTACATTTACCACAGTGCCTTGATGTTTATCAAGAATTACTTTGTAGTCAGCATCACAAAGTTGACTTATGCTGATGAGATTATGTTTTAATCCATTGACATAAGCAACTTTGTTGAACTTAATGAGTCCATTTGAGAGAAGACCATAACCTTCAGTTTGTCCAGTGGAATTGTCACCAAACACTACAGTAGGGCCAGCAGCCTCTACGTAGTTATCCAGCAGGGTCTTTGAGCCAGTCATGTGTTTTGAACAGCCGCTGTCCAAGTACCACACACCTTTTCCCAGCGAGCCCTGCATGGATTTAACAGAAGGATTTAGATGGGTTCACTGTTGAACTCACTGACGGACATGTCAGCAGGATTAAAGATGGGAGACACAGAGGATTCTTCTCTACTGACGACGTCATCAGTAGAAAGAGGAAGAGAAGCACTAGGATTAGTATTCTCATCACTTGGAGAGTCATCAACAAGATGATGAGCAGGAGGTATGTCATGATCAATCACATAGGTGTGATATTGATCAGCAGAGGTGACAGTGGCTCCAGTATCAAGAACAGTCAAGTTGCTGACTTGATTGTTGTTCCCATACTCAACCAGAATGCTACCTCGACCAGTAGTAATGATCTCTTGAGAGAGAGGAAAGGAGATTCACTGAGCAGCAATGAAGTCAGCAATGTTCTCCTCAGTGAGATCGGTTGACTCTCCTACACTATTTATACGATCAGCAGAAGTAGAACTTTCGCTGACGATAGTGGAAGAGGAAGCAGCCGCTGAAGAAGAAGGATTAGGTTGAATGTCAACTTCAGGAGCGTCCCTGGAGTTGTCACAGTCAGAAGCAACATGACCTCTGCTGCCACATATGTAGCATTTTTTAACAGAGGTTGCCTTTTTGATTTTGAAGGAAAATTCCTTCAGTTGAGAGGAAAGGTCATTAACTTGCTGAGCAAGCTCGTTAATTTTAGGGTCAGTGGAAGATGCCTTTTTCTTTGGCTTAGGCTTTTGCTTATGCTTTTGTGGAAGCTGAAGCATCTTAGGAGCAGGACCCAGAATGGACTTTCCTTTTGGGTCTTCTGATTGAGAGGTAGAGGGATTTTTTGATCCCTTTACAACACTCCATGCATGATGGACAGCGGGGTGAGACGAAGAAGGACCCTGCTGAGATGGGTGCACTCTTTTGGGAGTGACCGATCTAGGTTGCTGATAGGGAGTAGCAGACCTCATTTGCCTATGAGGCAAGTACTGCCTATTTGGGGTAGTGGACCTCACTTGCTGATGAGGCAAGTGTCCTCTTTGAGGAGTGATAGGCCTTACTTGCTGGTGAGGCAAGTGTCCTCTTTGAGGAGTGATAGGCCTTACTTGCTGGTGAGGCAAGTGTCCTCTTTGAGGAGTAGTTGGCCTATTTTGTGTGTTAGACATTCTCTCCTTTTGAGGAGTTTTATGTCTTAAAATAAGGGTAGGCATCGATTGAGGTGCCTGCTGGTGAACTTGTTTATCAGCAGATTGGGCCTTGCTGAAAAGATGAAGATATCTGGCGTCAGCAAACTTGACGCGTCTTTTCATGACACGTTCATCCAGCACAGTTTTGCTGTCAGCAAGGTTAGGAGCTTGCTGAGAAGATGAAGAAGTGGGTTGAGCAACAGGTGGAGGTTGCTGACTGACAGGATTAGCTTGCTGTGGCGAGCTATAGTCATAGGGAACAGCAACCTTGCTTCTTCTGAAGGGTTCAGAAGACCTGTGGTAGCTGCTGAGGAGCGATGGGTTTAAAACCATCACTACCAATATCCCCTTCAAATGATTCCCCAGAAGAGTATTGAACTCTTCCTTCGTTTGGCATCATGCCAACAATGGGAAGATGGGGAAAAGGGTTGCTGGTGCTTACTGAGGAGCCAGCACCAGTTTCTTCAGCAGATTCAGATGGGTCGCTGGTAGTGGAAGTATTAGTACCAGCATCCATTTCGTTATGGTAATCGTTTTGACCCTTAACAAAATACCATTTCTTCATCTCTTCAGGAGAGATGACAGCAGATGGAGGAATAGAAATATCAGGTTTTACCTCATCATTGAACAAGTCAGAGAGTGAGGCAGCGGCATTAAAGTCACCGCCTATTACTGCCTGAATTTGGGCAGGGACTTGTTCGTTTAGGCACTGATGGTGAAACCTGGAAGCTTTTGACCAAGAGGTCACAATCTTCTTAAGGTTGGTCACTTCAAGCTTGAGTTTTTCATTCTCAAGTTGAACTTTTTGAGCCAACAACTCATGAGATTGAAGTTCAACATGAACATTCCTTAACTCATTGAGTCTTTCAGATTTTTCACTTAACTCCAAGGAAGTGGAGTCAAGCTTAGATTGGACTTCAGCTCGTATTGATTCAACGAACTGAAAGTCACAAAGAAGAGATTCGAAGATTTTTGGTTTATCTTCTTCAGAAGCAGAGGAGTGAGCACAAACCTTTTTAATGGTGACGTTCACCCACTGACTTGAGGAGACTTGATCTCTTGTCAAAGCATCTCCATCAGCGAGCGCCATAAGGCACATGGCGTCAACATATTCTTCACTGTCTGAATCGTCTGATTCAGCCCAGTCGTGCTCTTCAGCAACCAGCCCTTTTGCTGGTGTTTTGGCCTCTTCCATTTCAGCAACTTTGGCCTTCAGCTGATAGTATTTGTTCCTGTACTCATCAGCAGGTTTGGAAGGGTTAGTTTTAGGAGCAGCAGGAGTTGGTAGGGCAACTCTGCACTCCTTTTGGTAGTGGCCTTTTCTACCACATCTCCAGCACTCCTCTTGAGCTTTGTCAACAGGAGGCTTATATGGAGCAACCGACCTACGGTTGTTCCATTTACGGGAGTACCTCTTAGCAGCGACTAAGGCAAAATCCATAAAGTCGCTGAACATCTCTTGTTTCTCTTCAGCATTAAGATCATCAACAAGAGATTGAATAGGTTGTGGAAGAGTAGAAGAGCTAGCACCAGTATTAAGATTACTGGGCTCAGCAGAGATAAGGGCGAGAGGAGGGTCAAGGGCAGAATGTGCAGAAGAGGTGACAGAAGAAGAAGAGGGACCCGCACGATGCTGTGCATCAGCGGCAGCTCTAGATTTTGAGCAAGAGCTCTTTCTTCGAACTGTAGCATGCCAAAGAGAGACTCAAGGTTAAGGCCATTGAGTCGCTCAGTGGTTCTGAGTATTTGTCTCAGACCTTGCCACTTGATAGGTAAACTATCAAGAAATTTGTGGCACACCTCAAAGTCATCGTGGGTGATACCAACAGTGGTCATATCGTTCAGTAACCCTTTGAAACGGGTATAGGTGCCGTTAAGACCTTCATTAGGGAGAGAAAAGAAATTTTCATAGGCTCTTTTTAAGTCTATTCTTTTAGTGGCAATGGTAGCAGCAGAGCCTTCATGCATGCTGACCAATCTATCCCAAACTTCCTTTGAAGAGGGATATCTAATAACCACTTTCATGAGGTCAGTGGGAAGAGTGCTGACAATCATGTTTTTGAGCCTTGCATCAAGGTTCACAAGTCTCCTTTCATCGTCGGTCCATTGAACCTCTGGTTTGACAATGTCAATCACAATCTCAGGAGCATCAACAGTTGCTCCTGGTGTTCTTTGAACCAGAGTGGGAATATAAGGACCGACGGTCAGAATAGACATAAGATAGGGTTCCACACCCACTATATGTAGTAACATTCTTTCCTTCCAAGACCCAAAGTCATCGGGCTCGAATCTTGGAGGGACGGATACGTAACCGAAGTCACGAGTGTTAACAAGGGTGGGAACAGTCGTCCTGTTTTGTTTCCCCGCTTCCGCCCGACCCCCACCCCGTCTGCCCCACCGGATCTTGTTTCCCTCCTTTCGCACCTGTTGGCTCTGCTCCCACTTGCCCTGTCCCAGGCTGTGCCCCCTTATGTTTTGCTTTTCCTTTAGGACAACTTAAAGTACCGCACCGAAGTCCAGAACCCCTACAACCCGACCCCACGTTCCCTGTCCGCAGCGAAAACTATGCAAGTCTAATCATATGTATCATTGATTAAACGATGAATACATGGTCGATGTTACAACTTGTCTTACAAGAATACAAATGAACTAGATAATTGCTAAGCCTAGAAAGTAAGAAAGAAACTTAAGCAATTACAAAATAAAGTGATACACACTTTGTGGTGATCAAGCACACTTAAAAGATACGGCTGTGTTCCTTTATATAGAAGAGGAATTAGGGCAACACAGCCTTACAATGATAGTGATGTGATGGTGGTTGTCGACATTCCATTGGCTCTAAGAACTTGGATCCAGGAGCCTTTGTCTTCTTTACCAAAACGGGTATGAAAGAGAGAAACCCTTGTTTTGGTCCCCAACTGTACCTTTGCCATATAAGGTAACATTCAGTTAGGAGAACCACCATGTGACTTCTTGTCTTCTTGTTGGTTTGAAATCTTCCCGCCTTGACAAAATTTGGAAAGCAAACCACCCGCTGACGAGAGTCAATGACTCGCTGATGACTCGCTGACGACCCACGTCAGCGACCAAGTCTGGTCAGCGAATCCTTGACTCAACACATATGTAAACTTTTTTTATTTGGTCAACCATTGTGTAAAAAGTGAGGTTTGCTCTTATGTTTAAGTTTAAGTCAAATGGGTTGTAGGTTGTTGGATCAAATGAATTGATGGGTCGATCTATTATCAACATTGTATAAAATTTAAATATTTTTGGGTTGGCGGGTTGACTTACTAACCCAAAAGGTTAAACCGACCCAAAAAATCAAGTTGGTGGGTTACCGGGTCTAGATATCACAACCCTAAACCGACCATATATATCTATATATATATATGGAAAAGTGAATATGGGGTTGTTCCCCATCTAAGCTTAGATGAGGAACCCCTCACACACAAATATTTTAATAATATTTGTATTTTAAACAAATGATGGGGCCCCCATGATATTTATGAATAAAAAACAAATTGTGAGGGGTTCCCCATCTAAGCTTAGATGGGGACAACCCCATATTCACTTCCCTATATATATTCATAATATATATTATTAGAAACATATATAGCATATATATATATATATATATATATATATATATATAGGGGGAAGTGAGTATGGGGTTGTCCCCCATCTAAGCTTAGATGGGGAACCCCTCACATTTGATTTTTATAATCATAAATTTCATGGGGCCCATGTATTTATTTAAAATTCAAACAAATAATAAAATATTTGTATGTGAGGGGTTCCCCATCTAAGCTTAGATGGGGAACAACCCCATACTCACTTTTCCCTATATATATATAATTATATATATATAATATAGATATATATATATATATATATGAAGGGGGATAGTAATATAAGGTTGTTAGGTACCTAAGCTGTGTGGAACACTCATATTGTTTTTTTAATTTATAAAATTCATGGGGGCCCAAGCATTTATTCATTAAAAAAAATATTAAAAAATAGTATGTGAGGGTTCCACACCTAAGCTTAGGTGTCGGACAGCCTTATATTCACTTTTCCCTATATATATATACATATATTTAGATATACTTATATACAGATATATAGAGAGAGAATATAGAGACATATGTATGTGCTGTGTGTGGTGTGTGTGTGAGTGTGTGGAGTGTAGTGTGTAAATGCAATATAATTTATATTTTTCTCTTGCTATGGGAACCATATATATAAATATATTAGACCGACTTAGTTATATATAATATATATATAAAAATGTATAAAATTTAACATTTATTTTAACATCATGCTTAATTCCATAATAAACTTTTATTTTTGGGTAAAAAAATTTTAAATCACTTGGTAACTTGGTCACCAAACGGGTGGTCACGATATAACGAAAAAAATAGGCATGAGCAGGGTCAAGACCCGGCCAGAGCCGTGCAAACCCGACACACGACAATGTAACAAAATTCAACCCGTCGTTATCCTATGGGGTATATGTTACGCTTTATTTGATATTTACACTTTTATAATTGATTTTATTTGTGTATATAAAGTTCAACATGTTTTGTATACTCTTATATATAGGAAAAATGATCCGTACTGCAGTCTTTATATATATATATATATATAGTTGAAACCTTATTTGCTTTATATATATATTATTTTAGGGAAAATGATCCGTGACTTTACCTGTCTTAGGTACGTTAAAAAAAGTTACAAATTAAACCTTTGAATTTGATAAACATACATAACCCCCCTAAATTTACATTATCCCCCCATGAAATACACATGTTTTACCTAAGATAGGTATTGCATAATTTACCTAAGCGTTCCCCATATCTATCTATCAATAAACTAAAACAGGATTGTAGCTTTTTTTTAATCGACATATGGAATTATATTAAAACGACAAGTGTCTTTTTAATTTTATTCATTAAAAAAAATCTACAAGTTTTTAATAAATTAATTATTTAGTATTATTCCGTTTGATTTAATCCAATCCGTATAGGATACTCATATCTATTAGTTTCCTAATTTTAAAACACCTATTAATATTCAAATTAGGATCAGTATGATTTTTTATTTTTCTTTTGAAAGGTGAATTTCGCTTGAAAACTTCGTGTCGCAATTCGACAGCAGAGAGGTCTCCATACGTTGTCTTAACCGGGTCCGCGCTAGAGAGCTCCTCGAAGTAGAAATACCTATTTCAATACCCAATGGGGGAAAACCCCTACTAATCCGCCCGAAGGCACGACGATTAATAGGGTAAACTCTGCCCCCTCAGACTTGAACTTGGGTATACCCAAAGCCAAGCCCTCATAAAGGACTTACCTATATCTCAAAGTTGGTGGAATGGAGATTCGAACCTATAGTTTCCTAAGGTTTTATTCAATGTCTATATATATATATATATATATATTATTAACAATCATTCTACCATGTTTATTTACATCTATCTATTACGATAAGAAATTATATCACTGGTAAGTTTCTTTTTAATACTCGACTTTTTTTTGGTCAATGGTAATTATTATTATTATTATTATTATTATTATTATTATTATTACTACTACTACTACTAGCACGGTACCCACGCAATGCGACGGTGGTCATGGCGGCGACGGTGTGGTGGTGAAAGCGACTGTTGGTGGTATAGGCGGCGTCGAGTGGTGTAGATAATTGATGTAAAGGTTAATGATATATTTTAAAATATAAATGATTGATAGTATAATTTAATCAATAAATACTGAATTATGTTCACATGTAAACAATTCGGTATAATGAAATATACAAGCATAAAAATGGTTAGTAACCCTATTCACATGTGTACATATTTTTATTTTGACTCGTACACATGTAAATGACCCTATTCGCATGTGTACATATTTTTTATACACAAGTGTATATAAAATTATTTCGAGTCGTACACATGTGATTGACCCTATGCACATGTGTGCAGATATATATTTTAACAGATTTCACAAGTGTATATAAAATTATTTTGATTCGTACACATGTGAATGATCCTATTCACTAGTGTATAAATATTTTTTTTTGCAGAGTTCACAAGTGTATATAAATACAACACATATAGGAAGTACGTTTAAATGTGAATAACCATATTCTCTAGTGTCTTGATATTTATTCTTTTAACAAAATTCACAAATGTATTTAGAAAATATTAAACTGTTTTAAAATAATTAAAAAAATATTGTTAGCTTAATTATCAAGAAAAAGTGTCAGAATTTATAATAATAAAAGTAATTATTAGATTTAATATGTTAATTTTAAAAGTAAATCATGTTGCTATATGGTCAACTTCATGATATCAAGAAGGGATAACATTTTGTACGTACATTTTGGTCTGCGATTTAGGAGGAGTGATTCAAGGAGGTTTTTATGTTTCATCTTAATACTATATAAATAAAGGTTTTCCAAGTTAGTTAATTTGCCTATGTGGCACCTCTAACATTGCAAGACAGGGCCTCAAATCCGACGTGGCATGACTGAAAACTTTTGGGGCTGCAGTTACTTTTATGTTAGCAGTTACAAGGTAAGTTTGCTGGAGTCTATAAACCGTCTACATATCGGCCCTTCATCCCGTTCTTTAGAGCATTCCTAGTGGGGATGGGGAGGCAATCATCCTCCCCCCCCCTAAGGGACTAGTCCCTAGTAGCACCAAATAAGCCCAAGGACTAACAAGGACTTACTTCCCCAAAACACCAACCATGCCAGAATAGTCTATAAGACCACCAGTTATTATTGGTAATCAACTAGAAATATTATATAGTATATAGTATAGATAGATATATAATAATATATATATATATATATAAAAAAAACTTAGAAAAACCATTCAATTAATTATAAAAAAACATACTTCATTCATAAAAATAAAAAAAATATAAAAAAACTTAGAAAAAAAATTACAACACACATTAAACTAGAAAATTAAAATGAAATTGTCCGGTACATAATAATAATTAAAACAACATATTAAACCATCTAAAAAACCAACTAAACACCGCCGGGACCTCGGATAATCGGTGTATACTCTGGCATCAGCTTCTTCTTCGCGTCCTTGATGAACCTCTTCTCCTCCTCGTCCAACTCGGTCGTGCCCATGAAAGAAAGTGCCGAATACATCGTCCTCTTCGTTTCTTCCTCGCGGATCCAAGCTAGTGACTCCTTCTGGGACTCCATAATCTCCTGTCGGGTGCTACAATGCCTCTCTAGTCGTGCTGCGATGTCTGATGCTGATGAGCGAGCTGAACCTGCATCGGAAGAGGCGGAAGTGCGGGGAGTCTTTGCTTTAGCTGGACGCGCATACGGGTCGGGCCCGAAGAGTTCATTTCCGGTTCCAAGATCGACGGGTGCATAGGCTTGTCCTTCAAAAGTAACCAGCAATCATACATGTTAAACGCGGCCCCAACTTCCTCTTTGTAGGCGGCCCGCGCCTCTTTCATCACTTGGGTGTCGTTTTCTCCGCTAATTCGGTTATCATCGTACTTGGAATAAATGGCATTGAACTTGCCAACTTGGGCTCAAATCTTCCTCCATTTCGACGTCATTTGATTCTTGTTTCTTTGATATTCCACTTGTGCATTGTAGTTCTCAATCACCGTGTTCCAGAAATTATCACCCGTTCGATCATTACCTAAATCTGGATCCTCAGACGCATCGAGCCAACACTCGGTCAAAATCTTCATCTCCAACTCGGTCCAAGCTTTCTTCGACTCAAGCGGTGGGTCGACTGCAGCTCCCTTTTTGCGATTGGCCATTCGTTTTACTTTCCTTTTTGGGTTGGAAGGCTCGGGTATATCGATTGGTGGTGGCTGTGGTGCGGCTGGTGGTGGCTGTGGTAGTGGTTGGACCGCGACTTGCGGTGGCGGTTGGGTTGAGGGGTGTTGTTGTTGGGATACCCATTGTTGAAAGTGTAGCCATTGTTGGTATTGATAATCGTTTGGTGATGGTATGTAGGGTGGATATTGTGGTGTGGATGGTGAGGTGTGAGATACTTGAGATGGAGCGGAGAAGTTGATGGGCGAGTAGTTAAACGCCGCGTTAAAGAAGTCGTCACCCCGTTGGTTGCTAAAGTTCCTAGACATTTTGTATGGTAATAATGGGTGTTGTTTTGGAGAAATTTAGTATAGAGATAGATATATATGCAGGCTGTGTATATACATATGTATATATATATTGAAGTTTAAGTTGGAGAAGAAGGTCATATGACCGTTGCATGCATGATGAAGAGGTCAATATGACCGTTTGAAGAGCCAACGTTTATAAATTCGAATTTCATACACCAATTAAAAAAAAAACCCAACATTTACTCGTCTCTGTGGGAACGGATGACGCGAAAACGAACCATGGACGAGTGACACCTAGTGGTGTGCACTCGTCCTCCATTGATGGACGAATGTGGGAACGAGCCCACTGTGATTGCTCTAACCGCTCTTTGATAATAATCGTTCCCCTCATTGCCCCTTCTCTCTCTCTCTCTCAGTTTCATGATTTCTACACAACGATCACCTTTTCCAAATCTATGGATCCAACATCAGCTATGGAATTATCAAAGGCATCAACAACGAATTAGGGTAGGTTTTGATTTGAGTTAGAAGTTTGATGATTCCAAAATAATACCTTTCTTTGATTATTATTATTTTTGATGCTTATTCTAATTGAGATTTTGGGTGAATTTTATTGTTGCTTTTATCTGAAAACTGAACAAATAGGTTTTGCGACTAACCCAACAATAATCAAGCCTTAATGATTACAAATATTATTTGTTTATATGATGCTACATGTAAACTTTGTTACTTTTCGTACTCCTAATTTATGATATGCTGATCGGTTGTCCTATATTTGATTACAGATTTTTTTTAAAAAGATCACAATCTCAAATGCTTACAAAGATAAATTCAGGTATTGTATAGTTTACTGTAAATTATGATGGCTTTATTTAAAAAATAATTAACGAAGCGCAAAGCGCGACAAATATCTTAGTTTTTTTAATAACTATCGTTTTTGATCTCATTTTCAGTCGTTGTGATGGCGCTGAAATGATAAGGTCAATCGTGTAACTCTGTAAGAGATCTCGGTGTTTCAAGGCCTCTTTATGCCAAGAAAAACATATCTGCAAACCAGGTCTAGCATTTGTTTGAAGTCTGAAGATTGGTAAAAAAAATTTGTAGTACCCCGTATTTGGTTGATTCAACACTTTAGCTATTAATGTAGAAAGCTTTAACTAAAATTCACATTTGACAACGAGGGAGATGGCATATATCTTAGATTGATGACTAATTATCATTATAGATCAAGGCTGGTTTGGCTACTTTTTTCGTGCAGAACTGACACTACTGGTGTCAAAGGTAATGTAGTTATCTATTAATAATATTTTGGGTTTATATAGTTTTCTAAGAGAGACTAAGTCTAAGATTACATCACGTTATAGATTTTGGAGTTCAATTAGGTTTGTAGCTACAAGTGTTCGTAAATGTATATGAAAGTCTATTATCCTGATCATTTTAGAAATGATGCACTCGACATCATCAGATGAGCAGGAAGAGGCTCCAGGTGGGAACCAGATTGGTGAAGGACCCTCTGGAGTCCTCAGTGCTAGAATTGTACAACCAGTAACCCAGGTGGCTCCTGATGTTACTCGACCAAGAACTTCCAGACGTCTTAGAAAGGTTGGAGTTTAGGTCAATCCAAATAGACC
>CM067174.1:88633236-88671550 GCA_034093135.1 Erigeron breviscapus | reverse complement strand
AACCTCTATACAGTGAAATATACAAGCATAAATGGGTTAGTAACCCTATTTATATGTGTTAATAATTTTTGATTGTACACATGTAAATGACCCTAATCACATGTGTATATACACAAGTGTATATAAAATTATTTCGAGTCGTACACATGTGATTGACCCTATGCACATGTGTGCAGATATATATTTTAACAGATTTCACAAGTGTATATAAAATTATTTTGATTCGTACACATGTGAATGATCCTATTCACTAGTGTATAAATATTTTTTTTAGAAGTGTATATAAATACAACACATATAGGAAGTACGTTTAAATGTGAATAACCATATTCTCTAGTGTTAGATATTTTTTCTTTTAACAAAATTCACAAATGTATTTAAAAATATTAAACTGTTCTAAAATAATTAAAAAAATATTGTTAGCTTAATTATCAAGAAAAAGTGTCAGAATTTAATAATAAAAGTAATTATTAGATTTAATATGTTAATTTTAAAAGTAAATCATGTTGCTATATGGTCAACTTCATGATATCAAGAAGGGATAACATTTTGTACGTACATTTTGGTCTGCGATTTAGGAGGAGTGATTCAAGGAGGTTTATTCAAAATTTTCACATCTTAATACTATATAAATAAAGCTTTTCCAAGTTAGTTAATCTGCCTATGTGGCACCTCTAACATTGCAAGACAGGGTCTCAAATCCGACGTGGCATGACTGAAAACTTTTGGGGCTGCAGTTACTTTTATGTTAGCGGTTATCACAAGGTAAGTTTCTGGAGTCTATAAACCGTCTACATATTAGTCCTTCATCCCGTTCTTTTAAGAGCATTCACAGTGGGAGGCACTCATCCTCCAAGGACTAGTCCCTGTCAGCACCACATCAGCCCAAGGACTAACCAAGGACTAATCCCCAAAACACCCACAATGCCAGAACTAGTCTAGGACCCACCATTTATTTTTTTTTCAACTAAAAATAATTATAATAATAATAATAATAATATAGATCTATATATATATATATATATAATATATATATATATAACAATAACAACAAAAACCATTCAATTAAAAAAAAAACATACTTCATTAATAAAAATTAAAAAAATATAAAAAAACTTAGAAAAAAAATTACAACACACAATAAACTAGAAAATTAAAATGAAATTGTCCGGTACATAATAATAATTAAAACAACATATTAAACCATCTAAAAAACCAACTAAACACCGCCGGGACCTCGGATGATCGGTGTATACTCTGCCATCAGCTTCTTCTTCGCGTCCTTGATGAACCTCTTCTCCTCCTCGTCCAACTCGGTCGTGCCCATGAAAGAAAGTGCCGAATACATCGTCCCGTTTCGTTTCTTCCTCGCGGATCCAAGCTAGTGACTCCTTCTGGGACTCCATAATCTCCTGTCGGGTGCTACAATGCCTCTCTAGTCGTGCTGCGATGTCTGATGCTGATGAGCGAGCTGAACCTGCATCGGAAGAGGCGGAAGTGCGGGGAGTCTTTGCTTTAGCTGGACGCGCATACGGGTCGGGCCCGAAGAGTTCATTTCCGGTTCCAAGATCGACGGGTAGCATCAAGGCTTGTCCTTCAAAAGTAACCAACAATCATACATGTTAAACGCGGCCCCAACTTCCTCTTTGTAGGCGGCCCGCGCCTCTTCCATCACTTGGGTGTCGTTTTCTCCGCTAATTCGGTTATCATCGTACTTGGAATAAATGGCATTGAACTTGGCAACTTGGGCTCGAATCTTCCTCCATTTCGACGTCATTTGATTCTTGTTTCTTTGATATTCCACTTGTGCATTGTAGTTCTCAATCACCGTGTTCCAGAAATTATCACCCGTTCGATCATTACCTAAATCTGGATCCTCAGACGCATCGAGCCAACACTCGGTCAAAATCTTCATCTCCAACTCGGTCCAAGCTTTCTTCGACTCAAGCGGTGGGTCGACTGCAGCTCCCTTTTTGCGATTGGCCATTCGTTTTACTTTCCTTTTTGGGTTGGAAGGCTCGGGTATATCGATTGGTGGTGGCTGTGGTGCGGCTGGTGGTGGCTGTGGTAGTGGTTGGACCGCGACTTGCGGTGGCGGTTGGGTTGAGGGGTGTTGTTGTTGGGATACCCATTGTTGAAAGTGTAGCCATTGTTGGTATTGATAATCGTTTGGTGATGGTATGTAGGGTGGATATTGTGGTGTGGATGGTGAGGTGTGAGATACTTGAGATGGAGCGGACGAGTTGATGGGCGAGTAGTTAAGCGCCGCGTTAAAGAAGTCGTCACCCCGTTGGTTGCTAAAGTTCCTAGACATTTTGTATGGTAATAATGGGTGTTGTTTTGGAGAAATTTAGTATAGAGATAGATATATATGCAGGCTGTGTATATACATATGTATATATATATTGAAGTTTAAGTTGGAGAAGAAGGTCATATGACCGTTGCATGCATGATGAAGAGGTCAATATGACCGTTTGAAGAGCCAACGTTTATAAATTCGAATTTCATACACCAATTAAAAAAAAAACCCCAACATTTTACTCGTCTCTGTGGGAACGGATGACGCGAAAACGAACCATGGACGAGTGACACCTAGTGGTGTGCACTCGTCCTCCATTGATGGACGAATGTGGGAACGAGCCCACTGTGATTGCTCTAACCGCTCTTTGATAATAATCGTTCCCCTCATTGCCCCTTCTCTCTCTCTCTCTCAGTCTCATGTTTTCTACACAGCGATCCCTTTTTCCAAATCTATGGATTCAGCATCAGCTATCGAAGGTATCAACAACGAATTAGGTTAGGTCTTGATTTGAGTTATAAGGTTAATGATTTCAAAATACCTTTCTTTGATTATTATTATTTTTGATGCTTATTCTAATTGAGATTTTGGGTGAATTTGCTTATTGTTGCTTTTGTCTGAAAACTGAACAAATAGGTTTTGCGACTAACCCAACAATAATCAAGCCTTAATGATTACAAATATTATTTGTTTATATGATGCTACATGTAAACTTTGTTACTTTTCGTACTCCTAATTTTATGATATGCTGATGGGTTATCCTATATTTGATTACAAACTTTAAAAAGGATCACAATCTCAAATGCTTACAAAGATAAATTCAGGTATTGTAATGCATACTATAGGTAAATTATGATGGCTTTATTTAAAAAATAATTAACGAAAGCGCGACAAATATCTTAGTTTTTTTTTAATAAAATATAGTTTTTGATATCATTTTTCCAGGTCGTTGTTGATGGCGTTTGGAAATGATAAGGTCAATCGTGTAACTCTGTAAGAGATCTCGGTGTTTCAAGGCCTCTTTATGCCAAGAAAAACATATCTGCAAACCAGGTCTAGCATTTGTTTGAAGTCTGAAGATTGGTAAAAAAATTTGTATTATCCCTTATCTGGTTTATTCAACACTTTAGCTATTAATGCAGAAAACTTTAACTAAAATTCACATTTGACAACGGGGAGATGGCATATATCTTAGATTGATGACTAATTATCATTATAGATCAAGGCTGGTTTGGCTACTTTTTTCGTGCAGAACTGACACTACTGGTGTCAAAGGTAATGTAGTTATCTATTAATAATATTTTGGGTTTATATAGTTTTCTAAGAGAGACTAAGTCTAAGATCACATCAGGTTATAGATTTTGGAGTTCAATTAGGTTTGTAGCTACAAGTGTTCGTAAATGTATATGAAAGTCTATTTGACATCCGTATTATATAGTCATGTGCATATTCCATGGTGAGAGACCACGAAGATCTGATCTGTTATGTTTGTGGAACAAGTTAAAGAGATCCCTCAAGTTTTTACTTAGGCTAATGAAGAGCTGTCTATATGTTTCTCTTCTTTTCTAATTTCTATAATTAGAAACAGAAGTTGAACAATGACAGGTCCGGAAGGTTGTATGACAAGGAATGGGAGTCAGATAGCTAGCTTTTGTACTGGTCACACTGAGCGAGTTTGGTTGCAAATAACTATTGTATGCCCGGTTGAGGGTTCTGAGTTGCATAATTTGGTTGTTAAAATGGGTTTTGATCACTGTGTTCATATACATGAATAGAAATGGTTGGATACCAAATGATGTTTTTTTAAAGGGGAGTTGGAACAAGTTAGGGATTTAGTTAAGGATTGAGGATAAAGAAGCTGAGATTTTCATTATTTGACGGTTTTAGGTGCTAATAATAATAATAATGATGGGAGTTATAGTCAGTTACAGAGTTTTCAGTATCCTGGTGATGATAAGATAGACAGGAGATCGTTGCTTAGGGCTAATTCGGAAATCCCTACAGATTATAAAGATAAAAGGCTTAGCAAGGGTTTATTCTGAGATGGGGCTGGTGAAAGATAGGAGAGCGTTAATGGGAGTTAATTTTGAGATGGCGTCGGTTCCAAATCAAGATATGAATAGGTTATTGTGATCACTAGGTTAATGGTAGGATGCAAACCCGATAGATGTTATAAGAGAAGCCACAAAAACAGGAGCAGCTCCAAATGTTTCTGATGCTTACACCATCAATGGACAATGTGGTGATCTCTACAAATGCTCTAGCAAAGGTTTGTTTCTATAAAACATATTGATTCCTTAATTTCTTCCAAACTACCACATGAATGAACACTTTAAATATTTGAAAAGATAGCACATAAAGGTGGCAAAATAGACCTCAGATAACAGTCAAAATGAGTACTATTTGCTTTGATATGGATCTGGCTAACCCTCAACACTTTTGATCCCATCTTTTTAGTAAATATTTCCTTGTCAAATGTCAAATATGGTTATAAGATAGTATATTATTTCAAAAATAATCTTATAACTTGAATAAAAACGCTATAAAAACCTTGCGCTAGAAATACACTCAAGGCAACTCTCACCCTGTTTAAACCATTTTGCTAATTATTTTAAAGCATACCCTCAATCGGTCCATTAATGAGAAAATGCCAACAGTACAATGCAAGGGAAATGAAAAAATTTAGACTTCTCTTGGCATGTATGGAGTAAACTAGGGTTTTGATGAACTTTAAATACCATAAAATGAGGTTCAAACGAGGTCGGGGATGTATCTTGATAAAGCTCAGGTCAGCTATCTTAAGGAGATGTGCACTAAAAAGAATTAGTAGTATTTGAATAATCAGATAACGTGATGATCATGGAATTATAAACTCTAAACTGATGATCGTATATTCGTATTAGTATTGATGCACATTCGTATACCCCTATTCTTCAATTAGTTCAAACAGGCGACCACATGTTATATTGGCTCTAAACTGATTATATATCATCTATAGATCATTCATTCATTGTTTAGTTGTTCAGGTTGGTTTAGATTATATATGTATCCTTTTTGTGTTTTGGCTTTTATAAATTTTTGAGTTTTGATGAGCATGAGGCAAGATAACCTAATAAAAGAAGTTTTAACTGAGAGTGTGTTAATGATCCAGTAGAATGATCACTGGGAGGTGATGGGTGAACTCAGCTTCTATCGGGCAACACATTAGCACCCAAATTGGCAGTGGTCAGTTCCCATAAGAAGGCTTTGGTAAAGCCGGTTACTTCAGATTCACATAGTAAATGGATGTAACAGCCTGGTTTTGAAAACCTGGTGGTTGGGCAGCTACATTTACTATTGTGGACCAGTCAGAAACCTGAATTGCGCATTAAAATTAATTTTGAAAAAAGTAAAAGAACCAATGTATTTGGCAATGTCTTTTGTAGGTGTAATTACGTGAAGTCTTCTAATTCAGGTATGTCTTACAGTTATGTTAGAAACAAAAAATTGTTATGACTTTTTCCGGTTTCAGTTTGGAGAATATATTCTTTGATAATCAAAGATTTATTTTAACAGCACGAGAAGTATGCACTTTGATGTAAAGCTTATAGAGTAATCCTTTTTAAGTAGTTAATAATGTTAAATTTATGTCTGATCATATGCATTACTATATCCTGGACTAATCTAGACTAATTTCGATAGTGGCTGGTATGATAGAGGCTGGTATACTACGAAATAATATATATCCTTATAAATACCCACATTCATGGTCTTCAAATTTCTTTTTTGTAAATTCAATAACTTTAATATGATTTGGTCAGGGGCTGCATCGATATTCTATAGAACAATGGATTAAGCTATCAAAGGTAAAACTGTCCGAATTCAACTCCCCTTTGGCTCTCACTTTCAAATCCCGAGGAAAGAATGAGTAGGCCGAGTAAGGTACGAGTGTTGCTTACAATGGCCAGAAAGAGGAACCTCCATAACCCTGAACTTTGGCTGGCTGTTGAGCTGAGTCAAGACACATGATTACAAAGGAAGCCGATATTTTATGGCGAACGCATTACAAGAACGCCCAAACAGTGGATATTTGTGGGCTGCTTCTTTTGAGATGGCTCCAAGACCACAGAGGAAAACAAAGAGTGGTGATGCTTATAGGAAGTGTGAACAAGATGCACACGTTAGCTGTTATTGCCAAGTTGTTTTGGCATGATAAGAAGGTGGACAAAGCTCGGACTTGGCTTAATCAGGCGGTTACTTTGACTCCAGATGTTCATGATTTTTGGGCATTGCTTTATATATTTGAACTGCAACACGGGACTGAGGAGCAGCAGAAGGAAGACTTGAAGAAATGTGTTATAAAACCGAAACACGTTTAGAAGTCGCAGCTCATATGAAAGTCTATAGAAAACTCCCATCAACCAGTGGAAGCCATCTTGAAAGAGTTAGTTGTGGCTCTTGGCATGTAAGCAAAAGCTGCAGAAGAGAACAAACATTAAAATCTTCTTTTTTGACTTTTTTTTTAGTTAAGTCTTTTTTTTTAATCTGATTGTTTGAGAGATTTTCTGATTGCATTACTTGCATGGGATGTTTTTATGTGAACCTGTATTTTGACTTCTTACTATTTTTCATGTTCGGGAGCATACTATGATTATAATGTTTGTTGTTTTATTGTTCCCGACTCACGAGTATTTTTTGTACTATTATATAGCAAGTCTAGCCATAAGTGTCTATTATATGCTTTGCATTACCTGATGCTAAGTTTTCTTGGCATTATACTTTTTGTATTACATGAGTTTGCTTCACTTCATCGACTTAGCATTTGTATGAAGTAAGTTTAAATATGAAAACCAATCTCCTTACATAGTGCTTATGATAATATCTTCCGTTGCTATTATTGTGGCTTTACTTGCTGCGGTTTTAATCTTTTCAGTTTTCAGTGTAGTATTTCAACGGCTTGAGCCTTGGGGAGGGTTATACGTTTCTCAATCTTACATGGAACTTGTGTTGTCTCGGCATGTGTTGCTCTTGTCCCCCTTTTGTTGGTGCTTGGTCTCCCCAAAAACCTGATGGGTTGGCTATATGGTCATAAACGTCATTGGTAATAAAGATTCTTGATCATGTTAATGGATTGATACATTAATTCTTTAATACATATATATCTTTTGATAATAAAGATTCTTGATCATGTTAATTGATAAGATGATAGACCCATAAGAATACATTTATTATGTCAATTAAAGAAATGTACTTGATTACTACAGAACAACCTTTCCTGTAAATTTTACTCGGTCAAAACAAATTACTTCAGGAGACATGAAATCAAATGTGGAATTAATGTAATTTTATGGGGTATAGGGTTATCCTACTTACGGATAATGGGAGATGCGATCTCCCATGAATCTTATATGGGGTATAGGGGTATGTCTCCTATGAATTTCAAACTTTAGATTTGACTGACATTTCGCTTTTCATGTTGACCGAGGTTAAGTGAAATCTTGGTTCTTAATGAAAGTTATATGGTAATCTCTTTATCATTTAGAAGGCATGGATAATTTAGCATGTATTGGTCTTTGATCTTCATGAACTTTATATTATTAACAAGATGCTATTCTCAACAATTGTTCAAGGTAACTAAATGACTGATCTTGAATTATATATATAGGGGGTTAAATAAGGAACAAACAATCAAAAAAGTATAAGGGGATCAATCTCACCGTTGGATCGAGAGATCGGATGGAAGAGAAGATGATCTCCGGCCATCTTCATCGGATCTAATCACCACTGATCATCTCCGGCGACATCTGTCATCTTCATTCCGACAACATCTCCGGCGACATCTCCGGCAATCATCAGTTTCGTTTTCCGGTGGATACGGTATGGGTGTTGCCATCATCCGTTCTAAATTGGTTGTCACCGGACGCATATGGAAATCATATGTATTTGATGGGCGGCGATCCAAGAGATGGTGGCGGTTTGATCCTGTACGGGCGTAGCCCTTGCTGCCGGCGCCGTGGTGGTCGGAGATGATGGTGGTGGCGGTGGTTGTCTTGCCGAAGAAGAAGGAATGAGGAGGTGGTGACCGTCGTCGGAGAAGGAGGTGGTGGCGGCGGCTGTTGTCTCGCCGGAGAAGAAGGAAGAAGGAGGAGGAAGATAATTTGTTACTTGTGGAAAAATTTACAAAAATAATTTGTTACGATAATCAATTTCATTGATAATTTAAAAGCAATATAATATACAAGTATATCATGAGAAATATGTTTATATTTGTTATTGATTTTTTTTAACAACGAGTTAGTATTTGATAGTTAGCATGTAACATTCGAGACACCCCGGTGACATCCAATTGGGCAGTATGCAGAGCTCGAACCACGAATGTCTGGGATGAAACTCAGGACTCTCCAATTGGGCAGTAAAAATTGTACATCATCAAAATCTTGAACTAAAGTTAAAAAAAAATTATTTAAGGTTGTAAGCGCATCGCGCGGGTCTTAGCACTAGTTTAATAATTATCAGACTTATATAACAAATTACCATATTATCCCTGGTCCTTTTAATTAAAAGTTAGTTCTCACGGTTCTCGACCAAAATATTAGTTCTCATTTTACTTTTTGCTATATATATATATATATATATGGAAAAGATAAAATGAGTACAGCCAATAAAAAAAGTCCAGGGGTCTCATTCCCAGCCGTCTGATCTTGTTTTTTGGACGGATCGGATTATAGTTTGTCTAAATAACGCGCGCAATGCGGCGGCGTGGGGAAGGCGGTCTAGTGGTGTCGGTGATGGTACTATGTGGTGGTGGTGGCGGTGTCAAGTGGTAGGTTGATGTAATTGTGATAGTGAAATTTTTAGAAGATAAGGCTTAAAGTGTTAATTATTAAAAATAAATTTAAGTGTAAATTAATTCATTAAGGGCTAAATATAAAAAATCAATGACAATTCTGGTAATTCAAAGGTATAATTACCTAAAATAAAAGATAGATAACGTGCGTCCAACTTTTTAGATAGGAGGTTACATTTGTAATTTCACTGTACAACATAAAACCCTCTCCTCATCTTTCAATCCCATTTCATAATTTAACATATTCTGATATTCACAACCTTTGAATCCTCCGCCCTGATTTTCCGCCGACCACTATATACGGCCGCTGATTCCTCGTTTATTCCGACCAAATCATGTTGAAACGGAAGAAGATTGTATACACTACATTCTCGATTTTTATAGAATAGAAAAGATAGGGTAAGATAGGATTTGGATAAAAAAAAAAATATATACATGTATAAAGACATTCTTGAGTTTAAAAAAAATCAAAGAAAAGAAAAGAAAGTGGATAGTTAAATGTATTCTTAAGTTAAAAGGGAAGGAAAAGAAAGGATAAAAGATATAATTTTACATTTATAACCTTATAGTCATTAAAACCCATATATAATTTTGAGGGATACATTGGTAAATTCATGACTTTTCCTTCCAAATCATGCCTAAAATGGTTGGAAAATTTTTTGATCAAAAAAGCCCAACTTTTCCTTTCTTCCCCTTCCTTTTCTTTTAATAAAAAAACTCAAGAATACAAAAACAAAAGTTTTCTTACCCTTTCTTTTCTTATACAACATTGAAGGAATACCATTTCACCTAATTCCCCACTTCCATTCACCTCAGCTACTTCACACATAAGTGACAACGCACATTTATCAAATTCAGTTAGGGAAATGGCACATTACCTCTGGGACCGTCTATCGTAGCGATAAGATAATTTAGCGACGGAGAAGCGGGAAACAGAAGAATAAAGGCTAAAACATATTCTCATATCAATAAACAATCATCATATAGCCTTAATCCTACACTCTCACTCATCCCAACCCGTCCTAAGGCATTTCATCTCAAAGGCTAAGCTTACCTACTTAAGCCTACATTGTTCCTTATCGGTTTAAGTCCAATTCCTATGGCATACCTATAGTCCTTGGTTCACTTAAACCATTTCTCTGATACCAACTTGTAACACCCAACATTTAAAAATACGGATTTCCAAAAACCTTCGCCTAACGGCGTCAAAAGAAAACGGAAGTAAACTTTAAAAGTCCAAACCAGCAAAATATGTTTGGTTTATTCATTAATTGGTGTTACTAGCCATATCGTCAAAACAAGTCTAAATGGAAACCCATCGGTTGCCCAACATTAAACAACCGACTACATTATCAATACAAGTCATTATTATCTAAACGTAAAGCAAATGTCTAAAGCGAGCAGCTACTATGGGTAAACTATAGCCAGCTTCAAGATCATCTACCCGTGCCTCACGTCTTCTCACATCTACCTGCTCACTAATGTTGGACCTGAGGGCACAACACATTTTAAAAGAGCAAGTGTTAGCTAACGAATTAGCTAAGTAAGATAACACAAGTTCATAAAACGTTGTCCATTTAAAACATTATATAAAAGTCATATTAAATCGTTAAGGCACATATCACGTCAATGCATCACATCATCCATAACATATCATCGCATCAAACATCATCATAATAGGTTGAATCACCCTAGATGTGCCTAGTCATCTTTTACTTCACATATAACATATAAGCATCATCGTATAGAGTGACATAAGTCACTTACATTAGGCGTGACATAAGTCACTCATCACATATAAGGTGTAAGTTTGTGTGTAGGCGGTCATAAGACCTAACAGGGAACCTCACACCCGACTGGATGGATAAGCTTTTCAGCGGTCCATCAGTGTCGTTAAGGAATGGCAAGCCAATCCAGGAGTAGTCCGTATGTTCAAAGACATTGGTGGGTAATCACTCCACCCGGAGATACTCAAACCACGTAATTACGTTGCAAGGAGCCACCCAAGCAACAACATATACGCACCCACCCGGCTAAGGTGAATACGGGTTAAGCTTAACACTTCATCATATATACGAGCTCGATTTCATCACATATAGTTTAGGTGACAAAGTTACCTAAACATAACATATAATCATCTTTTACGTTTGGGCCCTTAAACGTGCGCGTGTCATGGCAACTTAATAGATCTAGTGAACTAGATGAACAAGCCATGTAATCATGCACACTTCACATATCATCAACATATATCACATTTCAATTCATCTCAAGGCATTACATAGCATTTCATAGCATATCATTACATCGCATATCATTGCATAACATTTCATATCATTGCATAGCATTTCATATCATTGCATAGCATTTCATATCATTGCATAATATTTCATAACATTGCATAACATTTCATATCATTGCATATCAAATCATTTCAATTCATATCATGGGGACTGTAATTCAGGCCTCATTGGTCACTTACATAGCCCCATATCACCTCCCATGTAACCCCGAATACCCATAAGCAATCAAGATATCAATTGGGAAGTTATTATATGAAATCATACGTTTTGTTGAACCCTCAGCGTGTCAAAGTAGTGTATCTTACCTTGATACAACTTACCAACAAGTTAAGAGTATCTTAAAGTGCTTGCTAAGTGCTCCCGACTACCTATAACGAGTATAAGATCGTTCTATGAGCTAAACAAAACTTAAGTACCAACTGGACCCATTTGTGCACCGCACAGGAATCCTGTGCGCCGCACAAAACCATAAATAGCATTTGTGCACCGCACAAAAAGTCTATGCACCGCACAAATCGACAAATTCTGACACAGAAACTTTGCAAAAATCTGAACAAACCCCCTGTGCGCCGCACAGCCAATCTGTGCGCCGCATAACGGGCCCCTAACTGAAAACCACTTTGAAAAATTACTTTTATGCGCCGCACAAAAGCCTTGTGCGCCGCACAAAGCCCATATCGACCAAAAACCAACTTTTTAAACCCTTAATCGAATTCCATACGAACTCAAATCATTAATTCGACCTGGAGACATAAAATTAACCCTTTTTACAGTACTTTTGATAACTTTAAACCTTCAATTGACCCTTTAATCAATTGCTAACATATCACAATCGTTTGATCACCCGAAAACATGAAATCGATAAACGTTTAATCAAATAATCCAACCCAAACCCCATGGCCTGGATTGAATACTCATCTATGACTCACAAGGTCAGATTTCAAAGAGTATGTTACCTATATTACCTGTAGATGACTTAGGGGATTCAAGATCTTAACAAAACTTGATCAATAGGGCACGAAACAATGAAATCTTGGAGAGAACTTGCAAGGAGAGGGAGGGAGGATCGGCTGGGGTAAAACACACACAAGTTGCAGATGTATTTGACAATTAGGGTTGTCTAATTGCTCACTAATCCCTGGCCATCAACTCCAATAGTTACACATAGGACCCCTTAACTTCTAATCTTGACTTTCTTAGCTTAATTCACCTTCCGGGAGACTTAACGATCTAACAAGCACTTAACTCTCATAACGTTACTTTAATTACTTTCATTATACATCATATTAATCGTTTCACATAAAACACATAAGCATTTAATCACATATAGGGCATATAACTTAACGAACCTAACGTTAACTAATGGAAGGTCAAATAGTCAAATACGAAAAAGTTTAGGATGTTACAAAGAGTGATGGGGATGAATGTTCTGATGTTTGAAACGGTGACTGCCGGGTGGATAGGGGATGCCATGATGAACTCTGATTAAGATATTCAGAGAAAGTGAAGAAAAAAAATTGGGAGATTTGCTGAGAGATAGAGGGGCTAGGGTTTAGGATCGGGTATTCTCTGATACCATGATAGAATGATAGAGTTCATAAACCGATGCCTTTTCTCATTGATTTCATCTGTATTTATAGTTACAAAGGAACTCCTACTTTATAGTAGAGATATACATGCCATATCAATATTCCTATATTTTAGTAATCTAGAATTATCTATTATTCCCATCCCGTTTAACAACCCTGCCTATAATTGAATTGAAACTAAACACACTGTTATAACTCACGAATTACATTCACTTTTGTTGTATACGTACGTGCAGGTGTAGTAGGTAAAATATGGAAATGAAAACAACCATGGAAAGTATCAAGAAGCTGCATATGTCTAAAAATCTCAAAGCAAAATTGTCGTGACATGCTAGTCTTCGATGAGCCAAACCATCGTATTCGGCCACTAAGGATAAGGGTAGTGTAGCAACTGATGGAAAGCGGGACTGCATTTGCTCCCCTACCACCCACAAGGGTTCTTTTCGATGCCGCCTTCATAGAGCTACCTGAATTTTAGCAACAGTAATGGTCAGTTTGTTAGTGTCTGCTGGCCATGTTAGACAATATTAGTACATATGTTATAGTATAGGGATACAAAGTGTAACCTTTACCTTTATATATTCATCTTCCCTGATGTATTGTAATATAGATAAGAATACAATCAGTCTCTCTGTCTATCGTGGTATCAGAGCAGCCCCCACCCCAACCCTTTCAGCTGCCACAAAGAAGCAATACAACACGATCCTGAACAGCCTCCAATGGCCCTTCTAGCAGCTTTCTCCACAGTTGAGAAAACCTCTCACAACTCCCACAAATTCGGTTTTACATTATCCCCCACCAACTACGGGTTCTGGAAAACAATGATCCACCCGTTTCTGGTTACTAACAACCTGATTGGATATGTTGACGGGTCTATTCCCTGCCCTCCAGCTACCATTGACGAAGCTACTTCTGACAAGGATGCCCCAAAAGTTTCACGCCCTAACCCTAATTACACGACATGGGTGGCCAATGATGCCCATGTTCGTATGCTGTTGATATCCACAATCTCTGAAGCTTCGTTTCCCCATGTTCAAGGCAGTACCTCTCGGGAATTGTGGCTTTCTCTAGAAGCAGCCTATGCACCCCATACATCATCCCGCGAATATACCTTAAAATCTCAACTTTTGAAGATTCAGATGCAGGGTGATGAAACTTCCTCTGCTTATCTCACTCGGGCACAAGAATATGCAGATGCCCTTGCTAATATTGGTGAAGGTTTCAAAGAAAAGGATATTGTCATGTTGGTAATTACTGGTCTTCGTGAAGAGTACGCTGGCCTAAAATCGGGTCTTATTGGACGACCGGTTCCCATAGCTTTTAGTGAACTTCGAAGCCTACTTTCTGATTATGAATATGTGATGAAACAGGTTGTACCAGTTGTTTCACCACCACAAGCGTTTACCACTACTTCCTCGGGATCCCCTTCTGGCTCATCACAAACAGATGCAGTTCAGGTTTTGACCCAACTTGCTTCACAATTGGGCTTTCAATTGCAACCATCCAACTCACATTCACAGGCCTACTATACTTCCTATAATCAAAACAATCGTGGGCGTGGGCGTGGGCGTGGTCGTACCACCAACAACCGTGGTCGTGGTCGTAGCAATTCAAATAATCGAACATTTGGGGGAAACAGAAGTCAGTTCAGCTGGGCCTCCAATCAGAACATGGTTTATGGCACTTGTCATCGGTGCGGTATTAGTCACATCCCATCAGATTGTCCTAACCGTGACCCTGTTACTATTCGATCCAGGCAACAACCTTCCGCCAACTATGCTGATTTTCGTTCTCAGGGTTCCACATGGCTTACTGACACAGGAGCTAATGGTCATGTAGCACAAGATTTATCAAGCATTGGCACTGTTGAACCATATTATGGCGAGGAGTCTCTTCATGTTGGCAATGGTAAGGGTTTACCTATTTTGCATATTGGTTCCACTCGTTTCTATTCCCGAACAAAACCTTTTCCTTGACCAACATCCTTCATGTCCCTCAAATTAAAAGAAACTTACTTTCTGTTCAAAAATTCTGTCAAGATAATAATGTTTTCTTTGAATTTCATGCATCTTTTTTTGCTGTGAAGGACAAGTTTACACGCACTACCCTCCTCACGGGTCCAAGTGAAAATGGTCTTTATTCCATTCATCTTCCTTCAATTCAACCATTTCCCAAAGTTACTTTCACTGCTGTCCGTGCTCCTGTCCATACATGGCATCAACGGCTCGGGCATCCACATCCACAACTTTTACATTCTATGTTATCTAAATATTGTCTTCCTGTTTTGCATAAAAGTTCGAGTTCTTCCTGTAATGCTTGTCATATAGGAAAATCATCGAAACTTTCATTGTCATCTTCTACTTTTCAAAGTAATGCAATTTTGGATCTAATATTTTGTGATGTGTGGGGACCCGCTCCTGTTCCGTCTTCTGATGGCCATAGATATTTTTTACTTTGTGTGGATCACTTTACCCGTTACATGTGGTTTTTCCCTTTAAAGCAAAAATCAGATGTCTTTGCAACCTTTAAACAATTTGTTGCCATGGCCGAAAGACAGTTTACCACTAAACTTAAGACTGTCCAAACAGATTGGGGAGGAGAATTCAGAAATCTGCCCAGTTTTTTCTCCCCACTTGGCATAATTCATCGTCGTTCCTGTCCACACACTAGTGAGCAGAACGGTTATGTTAAACGTCGCCATAGACATGTGGTTGAAACAGGCCTTACCTTACTTGCCCAATCAAACGTACCATCTCGCTTTTGGCATTTTGCTTTTGACACAGCGGTTTATCTTATCAACCGAATGCCATCTCGTACCTCATCTGACAAATCTCCTTTTGAGTATATATTTCATCGTCCACCAAACTTCTCCTTCTTGCGTGTCTTTGGTTGTCAGTGTTATCCACATATTCGCCCCTACAACCACCACAAGATGGAATTTCGTTCTCTCTCTTGTGTCTTTCTCGGGTACAGTACCGTTCATCACGGTTATCGGTGTCTCGACATGACTACTGATCAACTTTATATTGCCCGACATGTGCGCTTTAACGAACTACACTTTCCCTTTCTACCTGTCCCATCTTCAAATCCTTCCACACCTACACCAAACCCGTATGTTACTAGCTATCCTACTCCTACCATACCTTCAGCAGAACCTCTTCCACATGATGCAACCACTCCTATCCGCATCTATCAACGTCGCTCCAAACAACCAGCAACAAATGACCAGTCCCACCCATCTCCTAACCCAGCTACAATTACCAACTCTAATGCCGATTCCTCTACTCCTCCTGCTTCTACAATTGATTCATCTACAACCACAACTTCCTCCACTGAGCCGCTCACCCAAACCACACCATCTATTACCATCACTCCTGTGACATCTGCGGACTCCACGTCTGCACCTCCTCGTCCACGACCTGCTCATCTTCGTCAAAATCCAAAACCACGGGTTCCTTTCGACCCTTCCGCACATAACTCTGTTGCTTCTCCTAACATTGAACCTACAACCTTTGCTGTTGCTAACAAATCTCCTCAGTGGCGGGGTGCTATGGTTGAAGAATATACAGCCTTGATTCGGAATGGTACATGGTCCCTTGTTCCTCCTGTTCCTAATGCAAATGTGGTTGATTGTAAGTGGGTATACAAAATTAAGCGGGACCAGACTGGTGCTATTACTCGTTACAAAGCACGTTTAGTAGCCAAAGGGTTTAACCAACGACAGGGGGTGGACTATCATGAGACTTTCAGTCCAGTTGTGAAATCTACAACTATACGTACAGTTTTATCTCTTGCTGTGACACAAAGATGGACACTTCGACAGTTAGATGTTCAAAATGCCTTTTTGCATGGCGACCTAAGTGAGACAGTTTATTTACGCCAGCCACCGGGTTTTGTTGATCCTCAAAAACCGGATCATGTTTGTTTGCTTCACAAATCATTATATGGACTTAAGCAAGCTCCACGGGCATGGTTTACCCGACTGACTAAGGCTTTAAACTCTCTTGGGTTCATTGGATCTAAAACAGATCCATCCCTTTTTATTTATTCTACTAAAGGAACTCTCCTGTACATATTGGTTTATGTTGACGATATCATTCTTACAGGGAATAATCCTAGTGTGATTGATTAGGTTATTCATAATTTAGGACGCACATTTGCCATTCAGGATTTGGGTTCTCTTTCTTATTTTTTGGGTATTGAGGTTGTTAAACGGGGCTTGGATATAATTCTATCCCAACGAAAATATATACTGGAGTTGCTCCACCGAGCTGGAATGTCTAAGGCTAAATCGGTCACCTCACCGATTACAACTGCTGCTACTTTGTCCCTTAATGACAGTCCCTTATTTGAGAACTCGGTACTTTATCGTCAGGTTGTAGGTGCCTTGCAGTATGTGACTATCTCTCGTCCTGACATTACATTTGCTGTGAACAAGGTTTGTTAGTTTATGCATTCTCCGACTGAAAATCATTGGTCCGCGGTCAAAAGAATTCTGCGGTATCTTCATGGTACATCAGGATATGGTCTGTTGATTCGACATGATTCAGGTTCTACACTTCATGCTTACTCTGATGTTAATAGCTCTTCTTTACATGCCTTTTCTGATGCGGACTGGGCTGGTAGCCCCGATGACCGTCGCTCAACCGGTGGATTTGCTATCTATCTTGGTTCGAATCTTATTTCTTGGTCAGCGAGAAAACAATGGACTGTCTCCCGGTCATCTACAGAAGCCGAATACAAAGCTTTAGCCGACACTGTTGATGAACTCACTTGGCTAGAAGCCCTTCTTCAAGAACTTAAGGTCTCCATGACATCAGTTCCTGTTTTGTGGTGTGATAATTTAGGTGCAACATACTTGTCTGCAAATCCGGTCTTTCATGCTCGCACAAAACATGTTGAAGTCGACTTTCATTTTGTTAGAGAAAAGGTTGCTGAAAGAAGACTATTAGTGCAATTTATTTCAACACATGATCAAATTGCAGATATTTTCACCAAGCCATTGCCGTCACAACGATTTGCTGATTTGCGGTCCAAGCTTCAAGTTGTTAACCGGCCTTAGCTTGCGGGAGGATGTTAGACAATATTAGTACATATGTTATAGTATAGGGATACAAAGTGTAACCTTTACCTTTATATATTCATCTTCCCTGATGTATTGTAATATAGATAAGAATACAATCAGTCTCTCTGTCTATCGGGCCATGATATGATTTATCAAGTTGTTGAAGGTTGCTTGGAATATTCTTGCATTCTAATTGTTTGTTTGTAATTTACTCGTTAAACAATGTACATAGTACCTATCCTAATTAAAATTGTCTTGGAAAATTTAATTGATAACTTAATTACCCATATATTGCTATTTTGGTTGTTGTTTACTTACCTTGTGTATTAACTCTTTTGCTGCAAAACAAACTGTTGTTGTGTTGTTCATAAAATCTCTCCTTATAATTGCTAGCTAGCCTTTTTTTAATTAATAAAATCTCCACTTGCTGATCAAAATAAATAAATAAATTTTTGTATTGTTGTCTTAAGAAGATATATACTCAAGTTTTACTCATCCGATTATGAACACATAATCCATAATATATGATGGAGGATACTGCACTACAATGTGATTTTAGATTACCCATCAACCAAGAGGTAAGGTTATGTGTTGAAGTCCCCAGTTAAAATGGGTCGGGCTCATGAAGCATTTGCAGTGGGAGTTTAGTTTCAGGAGTTCACCTTGGTTGCATTTTGTTCTAGCCACACACTAAGGAGACATCACACATCCATATCTATAATTAGAGAGAAATAAAGGTTAAAGTGAATATATAAGCTCTGTAAGATCCTCTGATACAGATAGCTAGATGTTTGTGCACCGAATCGGGATTAATGCGATGTGGAATGATGGATATATTTGATTGTTTATTGGCGATTCCCAAAAGGTAGAGTTAATCTCTTTACGCCAAGTGAGGTTTTTTATGCGATCTATGTATGATCGCCGGTTTGGTTGCATGTCCCTTTTAGGGTTTTACTCTCCTCCTTTTATAGGGGGAGTATTCTTGGAGAAGAAGTGGGTCGTCTAGGGTTTCCTCCATTTTAGGCCAGGGACTATTTCCGTAATTATTTATTTTGGAAATAGTAAGGGGAAATTCTGATCCTTTTTATTTATCTATGGAAACCTTCGTAACGGACGGACCTTCGTACCACAGCGTTACTATGTCAGGGTCTGCGTGCCGCTGGAGGGGTATGTCATCAAGCCCCCCAATCCAAGGTGTTGATTTTTGCCAAACAATCATTACGTTGGACTATTACTGGCTTCGCTATAATCTCCGGGGGTATTTCTTGTAAATTCTTAAACCGCCTTTAATTAAATTGATTTGAAAGGTGATTAAGGGTGGTAGATGGGCGCGTATCTCTAGGCGACTTATGGACGGATGAGATCTGCATGCAGTCAGGTATATAAATCCTTTTTTCCGTTTTTTGTTTCATTATATCTCTCCAAAAAAAATCCCCTTTTTCCTCTAGGGTTTCTGCTCCCATATCTTCCGATCCTACCACTAGGTACACGATTCCTTTCTTTTTTTCGGTAAAGGCCGTCACCCCTGGTTAGAAATTTTATAGATCACAAAAAGAACAGGCAACATGGCTGAATGCCAGTTGACTTGAACATTTACATAGTAAATGCCCTCACGGGCCCCCCGAAAATAATAAAGGGGACCCGTGATGCAGGAAATGAATCAATTAAGTGACTGGACAGACCCAGAACACCAAAAAGGAAAACAATCAAACTAGCAATGAAAACAAAGCTAGTATTCAATCTTTATGAACCAAATAACTTCAAGAACTGATCAGTATAACCTTCAAACGCATATCACTTCATCACTATCGGACTCATCCTCAAAATCGTCAACAGTAGGAACAGTATGCTCAACAGCAGAGGGTGCTGCTTTGTCTGGGTCTGGGTCCTGCTGGGACATACTCGGGCGCGATTCCTTTCTTGTTTCTTTTGTTTTTTGATTGTCACTTTCTGATGTCAAAAGGAGGCATCGAAAGCACCGAATCGAGCATTATTTGGTCGAAGTTAAATAAGTTTGTTGACAAATATTGTAACACCCGTCGTTTAAAAATATGGGTTTTCAAAAACTTTTCACCTAACGGTGTTAAATTGCGGAAGTAAAGACTGTAAAAGTCAAAACCGATAAAAACATTTCGGTTCCTGCATTTATTTGGTGTTACATGCCATATCAAACAATAGTTCAAATGAAAACCCAACGGTTGCCCAACATAAAACAACCGTTCACACATCTCTACATAAATTCGACATTAAATACGAAATGTAACGAATGTCTAAAGTAAGCATCGTCTAAGGGTAGCTAAGGCTCCTGCATTGCATCTACCCAAGCTCACACGTCCTGCATCTAGATTCCATCAGCTAAACCTGAGGGAACAACCACATTAAAGAAACAAGTGTTAGCTATAAGAATAGCTAAGTAAGATAACACTTAATTTTAAAAGCAATTGTCCAATTAAAACAATCTTCATTATTAGACAAGTTTTATTAGGCACAACACACATCACACGTTCACACATATACTGCATCTCAACTTCGTTTCAATTAGGATAATCATCCTAAATGTGCCTATCCTGCATTAGTTCCCACATTATCACACATATCTTCGTTATCTGCTTCATTAATTCACACATTGTCACACGTATCTTCGTTAACTGCATATAAGTGTGCCCTGCATCACACCCGACTGGATGGTTAGTCAAAGACTACTCATCTTACGTCGTTAAGGAATGGCAAGCCAATCCTTGAGTAATCCGTATATGGAGGTTGGTCAAACCTCTCGTATTACTCGCCCTGCGTTATAAAGACCATGTTGCGAGGAGCCACCCAAGCAACAACTGCATCTACGCACTCGCCCGGCTAAGGCTAGTACGGGTTAAGCTTAACACTTTTCACTGCATCTGTTTTATGAGCTCAATTTCACACATATAGGTTGGGTCCCTGCATTCCCAAACATTCACACACATATAGTCTAGGTAACACACATTCCTAGACAATCACACACTTTAACTTCATTACGTTTGGATCCTTAAACGTGCAAGTGACATAGCAACCTAGCAAGTCTAGTGAACTAGGTGTACAAGCCAAGCATGCATATCACACATCAACTTCATTTCTACATATATCATGCATATCAAGATACTACATTAAACTACATCAACTGCATAGCTTCATACTACATTAAGCAATACTGCATTACACTACAATAGGGACTGCATCTCAGGTCTCATGGTCAACTGCATAACCCATAATACCTCCCAAGTAACCCTTAAGCCCACATACAATAATAAGGTACCGAATGGAAGTGTATATAATTTGAAACCTGCTTTTAGTTGATCCCCCAGCGTGACAAAGTAGTGTATCTTACCTGATTGTAGTACCCGCGCACAAACAAGTAGCTAATACTGCTTATCAGTACTTCCCGACACCTATCGTACATTAACATAGAAGTATAAGTCATTAGGACGTTAAATGGACTCTCGTACGACCTAAGTACCCTACAGGCCTTGCGAACTTAGCCTGCAGTTTGCTTCTTACGAACTTAGATTAGACCTTACGAACTTAGTCCTTAACTTCGTTTAACTTGTTCTTACGAACTTAACATTATCTTCGTTACTTAGTTCTCACGAACTTAACCTTTAAATTCGTTGGATTTAAACTTACGAAAATAGACAACGAATTTGATCATTAACTTCGTTTGATTCTCTTTACGAACTTAACTTTGAACAAACTTAGGCTTCATCAAACGACTTTAGGCTTGAACGAATATAGTCCAAACGAAGATGATCTTCGTTTGTCAAACGAAGATAGCACCAGAAAACGAATTTAACATCAGCAAACGACTTTAAGCATATTTTCGTCCAGAAATCAAAAACGACCAACTTCATCAATTTTCCAGAAAACGATCCATCTAGGCTTCACCCAAAACATGATTTTGACACAATTAAACACATATTGATCATCCGGATCGATTACAAACTTGTTTAATCATCGCTTTGCACGTTAATTGACCAAAACACCATCTAAGCCCTAATTACGTGCTAATCCAATTTTAATCAGCCCTATTTCATAATTAACCAACCCTTAAACCAGAAAATACAACCAACGATTCAATGATTACCTGCTTGCTAGATGGCTGGTCGATTCCAACACCAAAACACCCAATCGTTAGACCCAAAAACTAGATTAATTGCTTTAGAAATCAAGAAAAGATTAGAGAGACTTTGTATATAAGTTAATATTTGCTAATGGCTGCTCACTTCACCCTAATTACACCCATCAAAGTCTAAATCCCGTTTTTCAATTTCCACCTATGTCAAAATCAGCCCTCGGACTTCTATATCCTTCATTATTGGTCACAAACTGCATTATTGACCATATACAACATTAGTCCTTCATTAAAAGGCACTACATAGCCTTTAAGCGACATTAAACACACTTTTACTCGTCATTAGTATTTAGGCTCTCAAACCTAACTACTTTATCTACGTTAATCACACATAGCTACATTCAAATATTAAGTAAAGACTTAACGACACCCCAAATTGACTTAACGGCATTAGTCAAATATTACATAAAAGTTCGGGATGTTACAATTACCTCCTCCTTAAAAGGATTCCGTCCTCGGAATCTCATCAGATAGGAACAACTCGGGATATTTCTCCTTCATTACTGCTTCCGTTTCCCAAGTCAAGCTTTCTCCATGATTATGTTTCCACTTTATCAAAACGAGATCTATCACTTTCCTGCGTAACTTCTTTTGCTTTCTTCCAAGTATCGCTACCGGTTCATCTACTATTCTCTTCATTGGGTCAATACTCACGTCTTTAATAGGAATCACACTCGACTCCTCAGCTAAACATTTCCTCAAGTAGGATACATGGAAGGTGTTGTGAATTCCATCCAATTCTGGAGGTAATTCCAACTGATATGCCACATCTTTAATGCGCTTCATCACTTTAAAAGGTCCAATAAATCTTGGACTCAACTTTCCCTTCTTTCCAAATCGGATAACTCCTTTCCAAGGTGATACTTTCAGCATCACTAAATCACCCGCATTAAACTCAATCGGTCTCCTTTTCTTATCTGCATATGTTTTCTGCCTTTCTCTTGCCACACGTAAGGCTTCTTTAGCTACATTAACCTTTTCAGAGGTAATTTCAATAATTTCGGGACCGGTCAACTGCTTTTCACCGGGCTCCATCCAACAACTTGGAGTCTTACATCTCCTTCCATATAACATTTCAAATGGTGGCATTCCAATACTTGCATGGTGACTATTATTATAAGCAAATTCAATCAACTTCAAGTGTTCATCCCATGCTCCACCGTATTCAAGTACACACGTTCTTAACATATCCTCCAATGTTTGAATAGTTCTCTCACTTTGCCCATCGGTTTGGGGATGATAGGCGGTACTCAAATTTATTCTACTACCCAACTCTCGTTGAAGACCCTTCCAAAAGTTTGATACAAACCTCGAGTCTCGATCCGAAACAATAGATAAGGGAACTCCATGTTTCGCTACTACTTCATCAATGTACATCTTTGCCATCTTCGTTAAAGGCACATCTTGTCGGGTAGCTAGAAAATGAGCACTCTTCGTCAATCTATCTACAATCACCCATATCATATCATTCCCTTTCGGCGTTTTAGGTAGCTTCGTTACAAAGTCCATCGTGATATGATCCCATTTCCATTCGGGAACGTCTAATTGATGCAACAAACCATACGGCTTTTTATGGTCCGTCTTTACACGTGCACACGTCAAACACTTTGCTACAAAATGAGCTACTTCACCTTTAATATCCGGCCACCAATAAATCGGCTTCAAATCTGCATACATTTTGGTGACACCGGGATGCATCGAATACCTACTTCTATAGACCTCTTCAAGGATCAACTCTCGGTTACCACCAAGCAGTGGCACCCAAATGCGACCCTTGTATGTTTTAAACCCACGACTATTGGTCTCCATCACAAGTCGTTTCTTCTTCCCAATACTCTCGTTATCAATATTATCCTTCATTAATGCCCTCTCTTGTGCTTCTTTAATTCGATCTAATAGACCCGACTTGGCCTGAACTTGCATGCTCATTAACTTACAAGAAGAGCTTTGCACTTTCCTACTTAGTGCATCAGCCACTACATTGGCTTTACCCGGATGGTATTTGATTTCACAATCATAGTCTTTAAGTAATTCCATCCACCTTCTTTGTCTCACATTCATCTCCTTTTGAGTAACATATATTGTAAACTCTTATGGTCGGTGTAAAGTGTGCATTTAGTACCATATAAGTAATGTCTCCATAATTTCAATGCAAACACAACCGCCGCTAGTTCAAGATCATGGGTAGGGTAATTCTTCTCATGAGGTTTCAACTGACGTGAAGCATAGGCAATCACTTTGTCTCTCTGCATTAAGACACAACCCAAACCCGTAATAGAAGCATCGCTATATACCACTAAATCATCAGTACCTTCAGGCAAGGCAAGGATAGGAGCTTCACACAACTTCTTTTTCAACGTCTGGAATGCATTTTCCTGCTTTCAGTCCACTCGTACTTCACACCCTTCTTTGTTAATTCCGTCATAGGCTTGGCTATTCGGGAAAAATCCTGAATAAACCTTCTATAATACCCAGCCAAACCAAGAAAACTCTTAATCTCGGTAGGTGTCTTTGGCTGCTCCCACTTTGAAACAGCTTCAATCTTTGAAGGATCTACTTTAATACCTTCCGATGTAATAACATGACCAGAAACTGCACTTCTCGGAGCCAAAACTCACATTTAAAAAACTTTGCGTACAACTTCTTCTCCCTCAACACCTCCAAAACTGCTTTCAAATGCTCACGGTGTTCACCCTCTGACTTAGAGTAGATCAAAATATCGTCAATAAACACAATAACAAAATGATCTAGAAAGGGGCGGCATACCCGATTCATTAGGTCCATAAACGCGGCTGGAGCATTGGTCAACCCAAATGGCATGACCAAGAACTCATAATGACCATATCTAGTCCGGAAAGCCGTCTTTGCTACATCTTCCTTCTTTACCTTTAACTGATGATAACCGGACCGCAAATCAATCTTTGAAAAATACGAAGCACCATGTAGTTGATCAAAAAGATCATCAATTCTCGGGAGAGGATACTTATTCTTGACCGTTCGTTTGTTCAACTCGCGGTAGTCAATACACATACGCATTGATCCGTCCTTCTTCTTAACAAAGAGAACGGAGCTCCCCAAGGCGAGGAACTAGGTTGTATGAACCCCTTGTCAAGTAACTCCTGTAGTTGCGTCATTAATTCCTTCATTTCTGTAGGAGCTAATCGGTAAGGTGCTTTAGCAACGGGTGTAGCACCGGGAACAAGATCTATCTGAAAAGTAACTTCACGATCGGGAGGAATACCTGGTAGATCGTCGGGAAACACATCGGGAAATTTGATACTACCTCAACACTAGCGATTGAAGACTTCTCTTTTCTTGCATCAATGACATAAGCCAAGAAATGGCTCTTGTTTTTCCTTATACATTTAATAGCTTTCATCATACTAATAATCTTTATTCCTCCTCCTCTTGTCTCCATACACCGTTATCACTTTACCCTCGGATATAGGCAATCGAATTATCTTTTGGGAACATAAAATACTAGCTTCATTTCTAGCCAACCAATCCATACCAATCACTACATCAAAACCACCTAAGGTAGTAGGCAATAGTTGGACCGGAAAAGAACGACCTTCAATCTCAATGTCACAATCGTCATATCCCACACGTATATTATTAACCGTACCATTAGCAATTTCTACCTCTAATGAACAATCTAAGGGAGTAGTGACTCTCTCTAGCTTAGGAGCAAATAAAGTGGACACAAACGACCTATTTGCACCTGAAGCCGCTATTGATCCTCAGTAAATGGTTAAGGCCTGCGTGCCTCTGATATGGCGTATGTGCCACTATTAAACAATTTATCTTTTGGTAACAGTTTGTGATGTGTTTTAAACATTTTACTTTTATGTTCGTAGCTTATACCCTTCTGTGGGAAGAACTATAGTTTGCTAACTGTAGTCTGATAGATTTTTATAATTGCAGCCAAGTAAGCAGCTTTATATGCAATTTAGCATTTATGTTTTGATATTTTGCAGCTTAAGAGCTGTCTTTTTAAATTGCAGCTTGGTAGCTGTCTTGTAATTGCAGTTTTATTTTGTTGCTTTGTAAGTGATATGCGGTATCAGCAATTGCTTTTGCAGCTTAAGAGCCGTCTTTTGGAGCAGTCATGACTGCTTTTTAGTTCTCTTGTTTGGACTATAAGTCCTCCGGAGTTTGAGTATATGGGCTTCTTAATTTTAATGCATATAGCATTTTATTTTGCGCATATTTGCGTCTTTCTTCTTTCTCTTTTCGTTAAAAATTTTTTTGAAAGAAATAAGGAGCCTTTATTTAGTAATATAAGTGAGGTTACATACCATATCCTCTAGGCTTGAAATAATAATAAAAGACTAATAAATAGTTCTCTCGGGACCTTTTTTCTTTTCATCCGCGCCATCCTCCTTTTTGGCACTCTGTTGTTGTCTGACGCTTTTCACCAAATGTGACAGCTTTCCTTCGTTAATCGCTTCTTCTATTGCTTTTCGGAGTTGCCAACACGCATTCGTATCATGGCCATGATCTCTATGAAACTCACAATACTTTTCTGGTTCTTTCCTATTTTTACCGCTCAACCTGGGTGGAGTGGGGAAATTCTTAGCGACACTTTCGGTGAGCAATATTTCTTTTGGGCTTTTGTGTAGCTCTGGAAGATTAATTTTGAGGTACCCTTTGTCATCTTTGAGATACGGGCTATATCTTGTTTTTTCTTTTTCGTTGCTCCATTTCCCTTTTCTACTTACCTGGGCCTCCTTCTCTCGTGGGGGACTGGTATCTCCCTTTGAAGCGGTGTCCCTAGCGTCTAGATATACATGAGCTCTCTTCTGTACTGCTTCATATGTATTCGGAAGGTCTCTATATAGGAATTCAACTAACCCTCTGCTTCGGAGGCCATGCAACAGTCCGGATATCCTTTGTGACTCAGGAAGATCCATGATATCCTCTGTTTCGGTGGTGAACCGGTCAATAAATGCCCTGCAACCCTCTGTGTCTTTCTGTTTTACTCCGTGGGCTGCCACGTGGATTTTCTTATGTTTCTTTTGTTGGCTGAAACGGGCCCTGAATTTCTCTTTAAGGTCATCAAAACTAGTAATGGATCCTTTTGCCACACTTTTCAGTCATTATCTGGCGTCTCCTTCGGGTGCATACCTGAACATTCGGCACGCAACCGGTACGTTCCAAACTTTCATCTCTGCTGCTCCTTCAAATGCTTCCAAAAAATCGTCTGGGTCGCTTTTTCCTTTGTACGTTCCCAGGTGAGAAGGATATTTCAGGTCTTTCGGGAGAGGGTAATTTTGTATCCAGGCGACAAACGGAGAGTTCTCGATGCTTCCCCCGACCATTTGCAATTCCAGCGCGTTTTGATACACTGGAGCCCCCCAGTTCTGAGGGCCATATGATCCTGCTACGGGGGTCTGTGTGGCGTACTGTCGTCCTCCGATACCTCCCTGGATTGGCACGGTGTATTGTGATGCATGATACTGATGGGGCTGCGTCTGCCCTATTGGCTGATCGCCATAAATTCCTCCCGAGGGCTGAGTACCGTATTGCTGTGAGGGCCGTACATGTTTCCATAGCTTTGGCTCGAAGGCGTTTGATAACCTTGTCCGGTAAGTCCTTGATTGTTCTGGCTAAAAGGTCCTTGGTAACTTTGGCCAATAGGTCCTTGAAAGGTCTGGCCCGAAGGTCCTTGAAAGGTCTGGCCCGAAGGTCCTTGAAAGGTCTGGCCCGAAGGTCCTTGAAAGGTCTGGCCCGAAGGTCCTTGAAAGGTCTGGCCCGAAGGTCCTTGAAAGGTCTGGCCCGAAGGTCCTTGAAAGGTCTGGCCCGAAGGTCCTTGAAAGGTCTGGCCCGAAGGTCCTTGAAAGGTCTGGCCCGAAGGTCCTTGAAAGGTCTGGCCCGAAGGTCCTTGAAAGGTCTGGCCCGAAGGTCCTTGAAAGGTCTGGCCCGAAGGTCCTTGAAAGGTCTGGCCCGAAGGTCCTTGAAAGGTCTGGCCCGAAGGTCCTTGAAAGGTCTGGCCCGAAGGTCCTTGAAAGGTCTGGCCCGAAGGTCCTTGAAAGGTCTGGCCCGAAGGTCCTTGAAAGGTCTGGCCCGAAGGTCCTTGAAAGGTCTGGCCCGAAGGTCCTTGAAAGGTCTGGCCCGAAGGTCCTTGAAAGGTCTGGCCCGAAGGTCCTTGAAAGGTCTGGCCCGAAGGTCCTTGAAAGGTCTGGCCCGAAGGTCCTTGAAAGGTCTGGCCCGAAGGTCCTTGAAAGGTCTGGCCCGAAGGTCCTTGAAAGGTCTGGCCCGAAGGTCCTTGAAAGGTCTGGCCCGAAGGTCCTTGAAAGGTCTGGCCCGAAGGTCCTTGAAAGGTCTGGCCCGAAGGTCCTTGAAAGGTCTGGCCCGAAGGTCCTTGAAAGGTCTGGCCCGAAGGTCCTTGAAAGGTCTGGCCCGAAGGTCCTTGAAAGGTCTGGCCCGAAGGTCCTTGAAAGGTCTGGCCCGAAGGTCCTTGAAAGGTCTGGCCCGAAGGTCCTTGAAAGGTCTGGCCCGAAGGTCCTTGAAAGGTCTGGCCCGAAGGTCCTTGAAAGGTCTGGCCCGAAGGTCCTTGAAAGGTCTGGCCCGAAGGTCCTTGAAAGGTCTGGCCCGAAGGTCCTTGAAAGGTCTGGCCCGAAGGTCCTTGAAAGGTCTGGCCCGAAGGTCCTTGAAAGGTCTGGCCCGAAGGTCCTTGAAAGGTCTGGCCCGAAGGTCCTTGAAAGGTCTGGCCCGAAGGTCCTTGAAAGGTCTGGCCCGAAGGTCCTTGAAAGGTCTGGCCCGAAGGTCCTTGAAAGGTCTGGCCCGAAGGTCCTTGAAAGGTCTGGCCCGAAGGTCCTTGAAAGGTCTGGCCCGAAGGTCCTTGAAAGGTCTGGCCCGAAGGTCCTTGAAAGGTCTGGCCCGAAGGTCCTTGAAAGGTCTGGCCCGAAGGTCCTTGAAAGGTCTGGCCCGAAGGTCCTTGAAAGGTCTGGCCCGAAGGTCCTTGAAAGGTCTGGCCCGAAGGTCCTTGAAAGGTCTGGCCCGAAGGTCTGCTGGGAACTTTGCCCAAATCCTAGTGGAACATCGGCCATTTTTTCTGATTCGATACAAAAAACAGAATTTAGAGTGGTTATGGGATATGAGTATGGGGTCCCACGGATGGCGCCAAATGTTTGTGCACCGAATCGGGATTAATGCGATGTGGAATGATGGATATATTTGATTGTTTATTGGCGATTCCCAAAAGGTAGAGTTAATCTCTTTACGCCAAGTGAGGTTTTTTATGCGATCTATGTATGATCGCCGGTTTGGTTGCATGTCCCTTTTAGGGTTTTACTCTCCTCCTTTTATAGGGGGAGTATTCTTGGAGAAGAAGTGGGTCGTCTAGGGTTTCCTCCATTTTAGGCCAGGGACTATTTCCGTAATTATTTATTTTGGAAATAGTAAGGGGAAATTCTGATCCTTTTTATTTATCTATGGAAACCTTCGTAACGGACGGACCTTCGTACCACAGCGTTACTATGTCAGGGTCTGCGTGCCGCTGGAGGGGTATGTCATCACTAGATACATATATTAAGCTCCAAAATATTGGCAAAATTATGTTTTGTGAGGTTATGCTTCTCAAATAACAAATGTATGCTCAATAGTGTATTTTCAGAACTATAGTCCAAGAGGAAAAAATTCAAATAGCATACATTGGATAATTTATTAATCTACTAACCATATAAACCAAGCTATTAGCTCTTAATGATGAATATAAAATTAGAAAACGCCTTATCTTCCACGAACAAACGATTAAGAAACTTTAGTTGGGCATACAAGGATGAAATATTTTGTTCTATATATAAAGCCAACCTTTAGCGGAAGAGTTCAACCCAACTCATTCATTCTTCTTGTTTCTTATACCTATCTACGAACAATATGTCATCCACTAACAGATCTTCCCTTGCATTTTTAGTTTTAGTTTTCCTCTCAGCTACTTTGATATCACATACTACATCCCGGTTGCTCTCTGAAACTTCAAGCTATGAGACCCACGAGCAATGGATGGCACGTTATGGGCGTGTATACAGGGGTGCGGAAGAGAAAGAGCAACGTGCAAAGATTTATCAAGAAAACGTTCAATACATAGAGTCATTCAACAATGCCATGAACAAAGGTTACAAGTTAGCAGTCAATGAATTTGCAGATCTTACAAATGAAGAGTTCAGAACCACAAGAAACCGATTCATGGCCCATGAATGCTCCCCGTCTTCCTCTTCTTTCAGGTATGAAAATGTGACTGCAGTTCCATCTTCAATGGATTGGAGAAAGAAAGGTGCAGTCACACCGGTTAAAGACCAAGGCCAGTGTGGTAAGTAAAAAAATTATCTTTTAGGAATTTAATGAATCAAGCATATATAGACTAACAAAGTTTCATGAATAATATATATATGCAGGATGTTGCTGGGCTTTTTCGGCTGTGGCAGCTATGGAAGGAATAACCCAACTAAAAACAGGCAAATTGATCTCTCTATCGGAACAAGAGCTTGTGGACTGCGACACTAGTGGTGTAGATCAAGGATGTGAGGGCGGTCTTATGGACAACGCCTTCGATTTCATAGTTAACAATAAAGGTCTCTCTTCAGAAAACAACTATCCATACCAAGGAGTTGATGGCACCTGCAACAGCAACGAGGCATCTAACAACGCTGCAACGATTAAAGGCCATGAAGATGTCCCAACTAATAGTGAAAGCGCGTTATTAAAAGCTGTAGCTAGTCAGCCCGTATCTGTTGCCATTGATGCTAGTGGATCTGACTTCCAGTTCTACTCTAGCGGTGTGTTTACAGGAGAGTGTGGCACGGAACTTGACCATGGTGTTACTGCAGTTGGTTATGGAACGAGCGATGATGGGACCAAGTATTGGTTGGTGAAAAACTCATGGGGAACAAGTTGGGGTCAAGAGGGTTATATTATGATGCAGAGAGATGTTGAAGCCAAAGAAGGCATTTGTGGCATTGCCATGCAGGCTTCTTATCCTACTGCATAATCTAAGTATATGACCATATGTATTGTCCAATGATATTTATGTTTCATTGTTATGTAAATACAAAGAAACTTGTAAGGTTGTATATATGGCTGAAGTGAAATCATCACATTGTATATCTTAAAATTTGTGATCTATAAACAATTGTGTCGCTTTATATTGTATTGTGCACGACAAATTTGTATACGTTTTAGTTAAGATCGGTTAAAAATTAGTCAGAGCACGGCCTATACATCATGTTTACACTACGAAACTCACCTTTTTGGAATTGGTATATAATTTACATGTTGCTCATATATGCAAGCTGCACCATCTATACATATTACAAAAACTTAATACTACTAACCTAATATTAATCTGTACATGATGGTAAATCACCTTCCCTATTCTGTTTTGATTTCCTTTGGTTCGTCTAGAACAAACTCTACATACAAATCCTTAAGAGCAATAACAACCGTCGTTATCAGTGGCCCCATTATCACTCCCTGCACAATTTATGTCATATTCAAAACAACGGATTAGTGATTCTTCATCCTATATAGTACTATTAAGACAAATCGCATAAAAAACAAATTCGTTTACTCTAATGTAGATATATGGTATGAGTTATTTACCTCCAATGCACAAGGGAATATGGCAGCTCCTCCAAAGATGCTAAGCCCGGTGAGATATGCATTATGGCCCGGTATATGTTCTTGAATTTCAGAATCACCATAGTCAATAAGCACAGCATGAATAATCGGCAAGCAGATAGAAGCTAAGTATCTACCTTCCATCAGTAACTGCAAAACTGCAGGAGTTGTGGCGAAAACATAGGGAAGCAACGGGAAGAATGGGTTAACAATTGCAAGTAAAGTTGATACATACAAGAAATGGATGTTGAATAATCTTAGCAAAAGGAAAGTAAGACACCCTTGAAAAAAAGCAATCTCTACTGTCCCTAAAAGTATCCCACAAATCGCTTTATCAAGTACTTCAACACATCTTGTTCTTGCATACTTTGAGATTGGAATCATACACATAACTTGTTCAGTGACTCCACTTGAATCCGATGTTATAAGGGCGAATAAAACCCATATGAAAACCATTGCTTGTGAAAGAAAACTAAATAAACCCGCTGCTCCTGTCACAATCGACTCAATAACTACCAAAACAAGCCTCGTGCTACCACCCAATATCGACTGGCCACTAGCTAAAATGCGTTGAATCACATCTTTTCCTTGAAAAGCAATTGCTTTCGCCTTTTCAATGATATCCTCTCTACTAATCAACACTTCTTTAAAAAGCGCGTTAACCTCTGGATAAATTTCAGCCCATTCACGATTCTTGACACGTCTTCTTAAATTCAGAATCTTTTCTGCATACGGGTTTGGGGTATTCAATGCAGTCGAAGGTACAGAAGAGTTTGTCGAACGTTGTGCCATTATATGTTTCATTTCTTCAACAATTTCAGTCATATTATATTGCACTGCTAAACTATCAATATGTTCATAAACAGTTCCATAAAACTGTGTTGTATATTTTGCCACCATTGCGCGAATATTATTTTCAGCCATCCATTGAACAGCATAATCACTTTCTTCAACACGCGATTTAATTGAATAAACAGCATCTCTACCTTCAACACCAATCTTATATGAAAAAAATATCACAGTAAGCAAAGTACCAACAATCATTCCCATAATCAACCCAATAGCTACAATAGTCTCCAATCTTTTCAAAATCCCTCTTGTTAAAAAAGCGGTATGAGGTGTTCTTTTAAAACTATAGTTTTTAAACGACGACACAACAGACATTGTCGTAGCACGACCTATATTACTAGATATAAACATAAATCCTAAAACCAACAATGTAGTTGCACCAAGTCCTCCAAAATGTTCATAAGCCATAACAAACACCCATAAAGACACCAACCTTCTTAACAAAATCAAAAAGCCTCTTCTTTTTCGTCTAGGAGCTTTAAATTTTCTTGGAGTATGACCCATTATTTTACATAACAAATCTTTAATCTCAACAATTGTACCAATAAACGCGCGAAACATGGATGTGGGTACAGCAAGAATTGTATTAGTTAGCCCCGATTTTAAAGGTTCAGACCAAAACGAAACAAACGTTTGATGAATTCCTCGTAAAGGGATGGAACAAATAACGGCCCAAAGTAATGGTCTAAGATAAACATCAAGTAATTTGCTTACACCGTATAGAACAAAAATGGCGAATGCAACGCCTGCATGGGCCATGGCAATGTAGAGGGCCAGGCGAACCTGGGGGTCATCTGTTAGGGAAGAACCTTCCATGTCTGGATATCACGGTGGCCGGGTTTTGAAGTCGGAATGTCGTGGTGGTGATCGGAATATTTTGTAGCTATGAAAGGAAACCAAAAATATAGGATGTTTAGAAGAGAAAGGTGTGGATGATGAAGAAGGTGGGAATTTTGAAAAACTAATGGATCGTGTGTATGCATGGAGGAACTCAAGTCACATTAGAAAAAAATGAAAAATATAAAGATTAAATTACACGGATGATGGTCTCTATATTTACATTTTATTCTTAAATTGGATTATTTGTTTCTAAAGAATGTAAAGATCTTGGTAACCAAGTGGTTTGGAGTCAAAGATTTTTGTTTTCTAACAAAAAGCTTCCAGTACGAATCTCGTCTTAGTCAAATGATTTGGAATGACTAGAAAAATTGTTGAAACCCGCAACAAGTAAAATAGTTGTATGTTGCAATGTTGACTTGTGGTCATTAAAAACAGTTCAAAGTTTCAAACAGTATATAAGATTATTTTTTTCAGCCAATAAACCTTCACTATTTCTATTCTAGTACGTAAGTATTATAGTTGTATATTGACTTTGTTCAAAGTTCAAACTATAACTTGGATCCACAACTATGATTTTTCAAAGTTTTATAATATAAAAAATAACGTGTTTTTCTTTAAGACGCTCGAAAAAAATCCACTGAATTCAGTCCTTCAAAGAGTTTCGAACTTACGATCTCGCCATAAATAGAAACCCAAAAAGCTGTTAGCTAGATTTTTTTTTTTTAAGTGTTTGGTATAGTAGTTGTAGCTGTAGCTGTAACTTTAAGAGGTATTTGTGTAACTTTTAATGATTAAAAACTTCATCGAAAAGCTAAAGCTCCTGAAACGCTACTTCAAGTATCGTTTCATTTTGGAGCTTTTTCTGTCAAATAAAAGCTAAAGTTAATTGCATCCAAACAAAACGTTAACCATTTTAGAAGTTTTTAGTTTAACATATGAAGCTAAAGAAAGCTCTTGAAAAGTTTGTGCCAAACATAACTAATGAGTACTTTTTTATATTACCTTCGAACAATCCACATGATTGTGAAAACCGACCGATAAAGCTGATTTTCCAGGATCGGGCCGTGCATCAGTGGGCCGTCGGTACGAGTTTGTCATACGCGAAATAAAAATAGGTCAACATTATATACTCGGGTCAATTTTGGTCAAACTCGGTCGGATCAGTCAAGAATCAACTGGTTTGGTCAAGAATCGGTTATATCCTAGGGGTCAAATATATAGTAAACTCTTTTTTAATTTAAAATAAAGGTTATATATATTCACAGATAAACATGTTTAAATTAAAAAATTACGTTAATGTCTCTAGATAATATGGTTATGTTTTAAGTTTTATATATGGGCATATGATAAGTACTGCGACAGTACCTAAGTTTGGGTATTGCCCCTCTCACATACAGGGGCTCAGTCTGTACATTTAATAAGGAAAACCCAATTCTTTTTCCTTCACAAATCAATTTTTTATTACATATAGTTTTATAAATTATAATTTTGATACATAATTAAAAACTCAATCCGATTTATTTCGATCTCATTCAATTCTCCAAAAAATCCTGGCTTCTCGTCGATCCGATCCTCATCCCGATCCGAATTTTTACAACCTATACAATCGATATGCTAAACGCTTTCTCAGTTGCAATGAAAAATCACCCATTTCTAGGGGTGTTCATCAAACCGTCAAACTAGTTAACCTGAACCAAACCGCGGTATTTAGATTGGTTTGGGCGGATTGAGTTGTTGAAGTCTGGTCTGGTGATTTAAATTTTGAAAAACCGGGTTGTATGGTTCGGTTACGGTTTGAGCAAAGAAAAAACCGCGTAAAACCGGACCGGACCGTACTTCATACTTTCACAACTTGATAAAAAGAGGAATTTATCTAAAGTCAAAAGCTTAAACATTTTACGAAAATAAACACTTTTATGTTCTAAATTCTTTGGAGTTTCATTATAAAGAACACATCTATTTTTTGAATTTATAACTAGTTATATATTTCTATTATAAACAAAAAAAAATTCAATATATGGGTGTTATATCTATTATTAACATATAGATAAATTTTTTACCTAAAGTTCGAATACATTAAAACAAATAGTTTGACCCGCTGATATTTTTTTTAAATAATATAATAAAGAAAATAGCCCCCATGTTGAAAGTTACATGAGTGAAAATGACCAAAGTACCCTTAATGAGTATATATAACACTATTAGCCCTTTTTAATTTAAAATATCCACATTAACTTTTTACATCAATTATCTAACATCACTCGACGCGCCACTACCACCAACAGCCGTCCCCACCACCACACTCGCCGCCACGAAAACCGCCGCATTGCGCGGGTAACGTGCTTTTTTTTAATATATATATACTTTTAATTTTTATTTTAAGTGTTATCTTGACAAATGTAAACAAAATTGAAAATAAAGGATGGAAAAAAAACTTGAAAACCGTCAAACCGGCCAAACTAAATAGTTTGATTTATAGTCAAAACCAAAATTGCCGGTTTGGTTTACCATTTAGTCAAAACCCAACCAAATCAGTCCAACACCCCACACATTTCCATTTCCATTTCCAACTTCTAACAACTTCAATTTCATCTTCTAAGTTTTGCTTCAACTTCTTTTTTAAAAAACCCTAATCCCCAAAGTAGCAACAGGACAGAGGTTTTACAACATTTGTTTCTCTTAATTAATCTTTTTGCTGCAGATAAAAGCTTGCAGATTTCAGGTACTTTACCCATTTAACTGCTTTACTATCTATCACTCAATCAATACGCACAGTTAAAGTAATTAAATAAAGCTTTATTCTTTGGTTAGTTAATAATTAGTTTAATCTCTGCTATGATTTGGGGTTGTTTGGCTCCCTGTTTATGCTGTTTTTTCAGGGTGGTATCTAGCTAGTAGTCATTTGGGGTTTTGTTGTCTAGTAGAATAGATTAGTAATTGATTCGCCTTCATCGTGTAGCCTAGTTTGTTCCTCGTATTTGGATAGCAAGTATCGCGGGTTTAGTCCTCTGCAGAACCAATAGTTTTCCCGAAAAATGTTAGGTATTTAGCAGTCAATATGAAAAAAATTGTTGACATTATTGTTCACTTTTAATATGTTGTTGGGTATAACTCAAGTTCGCACATTGGTAAATGGAATAACATAAGCTTGTGGTCTACTCTATCGATTGGTTTTAGAGTGAAACCTCGTTGGGCTTATGAGTTGGGTTATCGTAGTTTGTTAGCAGTTTCCAGATTTAGAATACCAAAAAATGGGTATCTAAAAGTAATGATTAAGTATAATAATCTTTGCAACGTTTTAGGTTGATTAAGCATAAGATGTTCTACTGTTTTTTAGCGTTATGGTTTCATTGTAGTTGACGATCTTTTATTGATTTTGTTCAAGATAATGCCCTTTCTAGGAAGATGCAATCAGCTTCTTCAAGCCCCTCAACAATTTGCATTGTTAGTTAATGTTGGTTTCCGATTTTATTCTTCTGATTTGGAGTTTGAAGTCAAGAGAATTACTAAAGTCATCAATGACCATCCTTTTCCCGACCAACCCATTCGTCCTGCACTTGCCCAGACTATCACTTCAGCTGCCATTTCAAGTTCCCTTGTAGAGAACGTTCTTGGCCGTCTCTTTTCAACCCACTCTAATGGCCTTAAAGCATTTGAGTTCTTCAAGTTTTCTCTCCACTTTCCCGAATTTTCACCCACTCCAGATTCATTTGAAAAGACACTTCATATATTAACTAGAATGCGGGATTTTGGTAAAGCTTGGGAGTTGATAGAAGAAATTCATAAAACACACCCTTCATTGGTTAGCCTCAAATCAGTGGGCATAATGTTGTCACGAATAGCAAAGTTCCAATCTTTTGAAGAAACCCTTGAAGCGTTTGAGAAGTTGGAAAATAAGTTATCTGATGGCAAGCAGTTTGGTACCGATGAGTTTAATCTTCTGCTTCAAGCATTCTGCACACAGACATTTAAAGACTCATTGTCCTCAGCCAATGCATTTGCTCGAAACATCTCATTGGTCTTTTCGACTTGAAGTTGTCTGACGGTCTTGCTCAGTTCAAGAACTTTGGTCTCAAGTTCTTGTTTCTCAAGATGCAGTTTTGAGTTTTGAGTAAAAGTGACTGCTGCTTTTTCAGATTTCAAATTCTCAAATTCCTTTTGAAGCAAATCAAATTTACTTGAAAATCTTTTTCTTGTTTCCAAATCTTTCTTTAATTTTAAATTCTTTTTACTCAACTCCCTGCAATCTTTTCTTGCAGTTTCACTCATATCCATATAGTGTTTTAACACTGATTTGTGAAGTGTTATTACCTGATCATCCTCTGAAGAACTTTCCTCAACATCATCCAACTCCTTTGATTTCTTGATCTTCGTCATGAAGCACACATTTGCTGCAAGTTCGTCAGTCTCTTCATCAGAAAGATGTAGCCATTTGTCATCCTCAGCGAGAAGAGCAATTCCACTTTCTTCTTGTCTTGCGAGCAAAAGTTTGTACTTGTAGTATTCAGAGTTCTTTTGACGCGGTTTAGTGCAATTGATGGCGAAGTGTCCAGGAATACCACAATTATAGCATTTCTTGTCCTCACTCCTTTTATCCATGACCTTCTTCTCAAACTTCTTCTGATTATCAAACTTCTTCTCACCACCAACATATTCCTTCTTTGATTCAAACTTAGGAGCATTCGAATTCTTTGTATACGAAGATACTGATGAAGTCCTAAGCTGATTGTTGGTTGGTTTCTTCTTGAAGAATTTCTTCTTGA